>OY743138.1:26629258-27264080 GCA_963555695.1 Dasypolia templi | reverse complement strand
TAAGGCATTCGTAGTATCAAACCAAATAAGGGGCATCGAACAAATGAATCATCTGACTTAAGCGTAACATTAATCATTGCTTTTTCAACGTAATAGCAGATAAAGAAAATTAATATTATATTTCTTCACACATTCGAACGTACCTACACACCTACATATCTACCTACATAGATATTGTAGACAGCAGTTCTAAGAAAGACACCGTCACACGACTGAGAATTTAAAGAATACCTAGGGTTGACATCTCAAAAATTTGGCAACCAGAACAAGATGCGTTAGAACCCCGGCTTTTAAAGCCCAGAACCCGTACATGTCAACAGGTTTTTTAAACATAATTAGTAGTTACAGTTAAAAAAAAATTGAAAATCATTTTTTTATATGTTCAGACCTTAAAATTAAATCTTTTATCATCATTTTAAATGTACTAAGCAAATCAAAATCTTATTACACTTTGTTACTTTTTTTTAAATAATCAGTTAGAACCCGGACTGCAAATGAAGCCCCGCCCGAACGCTCCCCGGACGCCCTCTAAACTAGAACAAATTCCGGGAAACCCGAACGGTTGGCAACCCTAAGAATACCTCTTAGTAACAAGACAAAGGAAAGGCTGCAAAAAGTGGGTTCCAGGAGACAAAGTATTGAATGTCCCTTTGAGCATGGGATAATATCCTCAAAGGAGTACAAGGACCTATTCGATGAACGTGACAAATAAAAGAGACAACAATTTCCAGGAGGCCAAGCAAAGAACATTTACTAAAAATTTTAATACTTTGAACATCGAAAAGGAATTTTAATGTAAACTTTCGAAGTTCTCGACGTAATAAATACTTTTCCACGAAGGTTTTCTTTACGACCGAGTTCTGAGAAGAAAACTTGATATCGGCCGTTTTCGCCAGGTACCTCAAACACTTCTTTTGATTAAAAGTCATATTTTCAGACTTACACGTGGAAGGAAACGCGGGAATCTTTTCATACAAATTAGCGCCTGGACGGGCGCTAATTTGTACGTGGTGTCGCGGTCGTTGTGGTTTTGGAACGCAAAAATGAAAAGCTGTTATTTGTTTAGAACAGCTGTACCGATTTGGCAAATTGTTTTAAAATGTGTAATGTCCGAATTTGGTTTTTACGGAAAGAAAAGTTACTGGGAAAATTGGCACATTCTGGAAAACTGAAAGCATTTTCAACGTTTTCAGTTTTTTTATTTTTGTAACTACTGAAATCTTAGAGGCATTTTGGACCAGATTAAACCTCGGATAAGTGATTTTCAATATTCCACATGAAGTTCTATTTTTGCTGGTATAATATTTTGAAAATTGTTTCAGTTAAATCCTGATACAATTGATTATTTGTGGTTTAAAATGCAATGGATAAAACTGAAAATAATTTCTGCTGGTACATATTTAAAAGAAAAACTTATTGCTCTCCCAGCTCTACACTATAAAAATATCACCATAGTTTTACTTTTCACAAATTCCACACGATATGATCCAAGTCTCAAGTGATATGAATATTAACAACATTGTGCCGTTATTTCTAGTTAATTACATAACTGTATGGTCTAACAGTTAAGCACGCTAGCAAATATTATAAAATCTCTCATTGGAATTACTAATCTATGACCGACAATTATCGTTTGTAAAGTACCGCTCTTAACACCGTAGGTGGTTATTAGATCAAAGAAAATGATCTTTGAAAGACAGCTTTATTCATAAATTTATGAAACCTGCCTTTGCACCTTATTTATATAGAGAGGGACGAGTCAGAACATCGTTCAAAATGACAGTTATTTATGAATGAATGTTTTTTT
Source organism: Dasypolia templi (assembly GCA_963555695.1). Taxonomy (NCBI): domain Eukaryota; kingdom Metazoa; phylum Arthropoda; class Insecta; order Lepidoptera; family Noctuidae; genus Dasypolia; species Dasypolia templi. Next base: position 27,262,273 of record OY743138.1, on the reverse strand, counting down.
ATTGTGGAATTTATTGATGGTAACAATTTAATTAATTTTAATTTAAATGTCTATTCAATTGAATGTTTTTATTTTAATGATTGGATTGAATGTGAATGTTTTAATTATTTAGATGACCAAATGAATTTTATGTTCTTGTAATTTGTATATTGGGACTTGGTGCCTTAGTAAATAAATAAATAATAATAAAAAATGACATTTCAGATGTTAATTTATACTTCCTATTAGTAAACCCATTAAAACTTCGAAAATTACTTACTTATAACAGTAAAAAAAAGAAGATATTTCAATTGAAATCTCGCTCTGTTTGTTTATTTGCGACGTTTATACAATAACTAGTAGTGGTGTTTACGACATGTTTTTCCTAGAACAACTTATTATGGCACGAACCCGTATGAACCCATACAATAGCGCGACGCTGAATACGTAACCCTGTAATGTAAAGCTATTGTCTGCATTTACAAAGCGTGAATTTAACAAACTATTATATATTTTATGTGTTTTTTCTGCTAAATCATTTATGTTCTTCATCACTATTTCACGCTAGTTCACAAATAACAAGTAAGTAGGTACTTTAAAATCAAAGATGGGTAATAATAATAACTAATTAGAAAATCATTTCAGTAAAACAAGCATCAAATTTCCAAACTTTTAATGAGGGCTCTTGAAACTTGTATGTTTTTTTTTTTTTGATATTTTTTATCGAACACAAGCTTGGACAAAATTTGCTCAATTAACTAGATAAAACTGAAAGTCTATTCGACTTTCAGTTTTATCTAGTTGCCGCGACTGAGCGAACACTGAATAATATTATCGAGAATTATGGCTAACTAGAAGCCACACACATAGATCGTCTTCTGTTCCCAGAAATATAACAATTACATGGCTAAACAACCATAAAATTAAGCGTAATACTGAGTTGGCACAAGCACCACGTTTTATTTTAAAATTCCACAACAAAGTAGATTCGATATTTCTTTTGTAATGTTAGGCTATTATCATTTTTTTTTTGTTATTAATAGCGGTGATTACCACTTGACTAGTAGGTCACCTATACCTAAGCTGAAAACTTAGACCACGTTCGTACGGACGGACGCAATTATATCGCGGCGTTTTTTTCTCGCACGAGATTTTCAACTCTCGGCGCTGAGTGCGTTTGAAGTACGCGAAAAAATCCCGCCACGATATATTTACATCCGTGGGAACTTGGACGTAAAGGCGGTTAAAGTTATCAGTAGTAACGTGACATACCCACATATATGGTTTTCCTAGTAATTTTAGGAAAATCATAAACTTTCGCAATGTTTGTAAATAGGTACATGACCTATCACGTGATTAATTTATCTGTCTTAGCTTATTTTAAATTATTTTTATCTATGTTGGTATAGTATTTTTATTCTGGGCGCATGCATCGTCTGTTTTCACATATGAAAATATAATTAATGTATGCAAAATATTGTTAAATATTTTAAAAGAGTAACATAACAGCCCTTCTCCATACGAAACTACCTTTTGGAAGGGGCGCCTAGAATAAATTATATTTAAATGTAAATGTTGACGTACAAAAGTGCCTTTTAGTGCATATTTGATATATCAAATAATAATAATAAATATAATGCTTTGACTTCAGTGGACGTCGAAAGATGTGCAGAAAATACATAAAATATAATATCGGTGAACCTAAATCGAGGGAATTGACGGTCAGCGACCAAGTTCATAAGCAATTTCGTAGTGATGGCCATGGCCCGAAGGTTACCGCTTTACGGGCACGAGGTTGAGGGCTCGAACTAAAGTGACCTTTCCATTTCATATCTAATTTAGATATGAAATGGAAAGTTAATTTTACACGTCACGGATATTGACGATGGATGAGTACAGGATTCGTGATGTCCGAAATCGCCTCCCCGAATTAAACCAAATCGTGATCAATGCTCATGTCCCTTCTCTGTGTAAGAAGTACTTTTCATGTTTAGGTACCTGACCCCTTTTACTAAATTGCTCGTCGCTTGGATGAATGCTTTGCTTCGGTTGCTTGGTTTTATCCAGGAATATGGTAGACAATATATAACAAATTTTATGAAGACGTTCAGAAGCGTAGTTTTGGATTTCTCGGGACTCATAATTTGCAACGCTGATTGTAGCGCAGACGTACCGAAATTTCCTGGAAGTCGGGGCATGTGACCGGCCTGAATAGGCGCAGTTCTGCGAAAGCCGCTCAATAACATCCAAAACTTTCTATCAATAACGAACGAGGCGGAACTGACACTTTTTCTCTATCTCAGAATCTATCCATCCATCTGGGATTCTGGATCTATATACTTCATTAAGCAATACCGTTATCTTTAACTGGGTAGTCTAAACGTTTCGTTCGCAAAGTTAACCGATACCGCACATGAGTGATACTGATAAAGAATTATCGGTATGAATTCTGCGAATATGTTTATTACGCCCAACTCTTCGCGTCTAATAAAGAAGTACCGAGAACAACGGTATTCACTGTGAAATCGAAATCGGAGTGTGCCAGCCAAGTTCTACGAAACGGCATGACCTCCCTAAATAAATACACTTGGTTCGGCTTTTCGTTCTGAAATGTCGGTAAAGCACCTTTGTCAGATATTAAAGAAAACTTTTCTAACGGTAAGCTTTGAATTCTGAAGTACAAGATGTAGCAGTAAAATAAGCGTACCTATTTGTTACATGCATAGCATAAAACATGCATTATGTATGGGTATGTAAGGTTTAATCTGTAAATTAACCTAGTATGAATCTTCTCATTTTCAAAACCCAAAATAGAAAACTATGTCTAACATGTGTTTAATTCACGATGTAATGGTAAGCACGTAACAAAACAGAGCTACCCGCATTTCAGACAATACTTTTTAGAATAATAATAGCGAGTATTATACATAACCGTTACCATCTGCATCCACTACATAAAGTCGTTAATCCCGCGGGACCAGTGAAAAGCCGTCTAATTGCGCTAAACTGTATAAAATAAATCATCCTTATGAATTGGGGGGGCTTATGCTTATTCAATGGGTGGCAGCTGCGCGACGAGTGCGCTTTCGCGCCAATGACAGCCGGCAGATGGTTGTGAAAGCTGCGCAGACGCAGGTAAGGGATTCCGAGAACGCCGAATATAATCGCACTACGAGGAACTCGCACACTATGGCACGCTCGAATGCGAATGGAACACCTGCGCGCGACCATGTATAGGCCTTTATACTCGCAACGCTTTTATTGCTACACCCTGTCGAAAAGTTGAAGAGGATGTTAATTGTAACTAAAATGGATTGTTGGACGTACCCCTTTGTTAAAGTACGGGGGGATCGAATCTGCTATAAACTGTGCCTTTGCTGCGATGTCCGATTGCAAGCTTTCATTAAATAACTATTTAGGCCTAAATTACCTATCCACGTTGAAGTCAAAGTGAGTCACCTGCAGCCTAATTGCGTGAACCATTTTCGTAAACGATTACGACTAATCTGTTGTACTTTGACAGTTCAACAACATTCATTGCGTTATTTACAGTGTTGAGCAGAATTTTTATCGAACTTATAAAGCAATGCATTAGCAATCTGTTTCAAAACGATTCAGATTCCGATTGATTGTGTATTACGCAATTAGGGTACAGGTTACTGTACGTTTTAATTAGGTATATTTAGGTAGCAATTGATAAACGACAAGATATTTATGATCTTAGTTGTTATACACAGTACCAATTTTGTCTACCAATTTTAAATTGATTTAATTAATAAGCTTTGTTAAACAGCAAGAAAATTAAAACGATCGAATGACCTGTCTTGTTTTCTAATATTTATGCCTCCTGTTTCCATGTAGCCGGAATTTCACCTTTATTATCTAAGCCCCATAAGGGTACGACTTCAGAGAGTACGTGATTACAAAGTCTCTACTTGCCGTATCGGCAAAGTTCTTTCGTAATTATGTATCTTGAATTTCGGAAATTGTTTTATTTTATTTTGTCTTTTATCAATCTTACAAAGAGAAGATGTGCCAATAAGGGACTACTTTTAATGTACAAAAAAATACATTGAAAGCGACTCATTGAATCGTTGTTAATTGTGTCTCCTAATTAGTCCGAAGTAGGCTAAGTTGCTATATGAATTGCATTTCTCACGCTGAATGAAACAAGAGCAAGCTAGACGTATGAGCGTTCCGATGACTGTTCGTTTTATCTAATCATTTCATCGAAACGGAAGCTGTTTTTACTAATGTCACTGTAATGAGGACTCAAATGTATTTATTTTGTACAGCGAGTAGGTTGTGTTGAACGTAAAAAAGCCTTGTCTGCAACATGTCAAAACTTCCATGGAAACGTGTCGAAAGGCAGAAAAAGAAGTAACAAAATTCCAATAACACTAAACTATGCTTTGCTCACGTTTGACTAAGAAATTGATTTATTTAGCGGCTATCGAACAACTCTGTACAAAATGTACCTTCCTATTAGGAGCGTCAGCCAAATCGGAGTCTAGAATTTACATTCTTAGTACATAAACATCGTCATATATGGCTAGGGTAAGTTGGGGCACAGTGTTACACGGGGTACACTGTTACCATGCACATTTCTCCGTCTCTGTCTCTAACTATTTTAATAATGGTATACAGTTTTGACAAGCGCAAGTCGGCCATCTTAAAACAGTTATCATTGCCACAGTTTGGAAAGCTATCGACCAAAAATCGAATTTGTGTGATATAACGGGGCAAAAGTTTTCTATTTCTCTCCTGAGGTAGGTATTGCGTTTAGGTATGTGATTTTTATTGTCCTCTGTTCACTGCATACTTAGCGTCAAATTATCGTTAAGTTTTTTAAATCTAATATAACCTATTTTAATATAACTATAATTTCATTTTTTTCGGTTGGTCACGTCTGTGGCAATGTGTGACACTGTAACAATGACAACCTCGTTGAAAATCAACAATTTAAGCACTTAGAAAAATACTGACAAAACTTCTGAGGATAATGAATACCTATAACATTTTTGTTGTTTTAGAAGTGTGTCTCTTCCCTCTTGAACCCGATACAGCGACAGTATCGTTAGAGGATATTAAAATTGTGCTTCCTCTCATAGGTGCAGTACTGCAAGAAAGACCAAGCACCGTCAGGCAGATGTCAAATATTAAGAGCTTAATACTATTGTTAAATCTATATTTTTACTCTTATTGTTGATTGATTTCTATTATCTTAATGTTGTAACATTGTGCCCCTGTTTCAGAGTATCCAAGTTGCATGGGCTCATTGTTACAGTCGACTTATCTGATTTAAAGTGCTATTTTAAGCAGGTTGTTGCTAATAATAGTTAAGTTTAAATAATTTTAGTAAGGAGAGACTATTAACGTTTTTAGCCATGCCACATCTGGCATGAATAAACGACGAAAATATTACTTCAATCAACTTTTAACAAAATTGATTAAATTAATAGTTCCGTCACTACATTGCCGTTTTTTTTTGATACACTATTATCCCATCTTAACCAAACATTCGCAGAATCCGACATAATGAGGCTTTGTTAAAGGTAAATCCATTCAACTAACAGGGCACAAAAGACTTTCCATAGCGACCAGCTACCTAGATATACCTACGCGATAAAATTCGCTAATGGAAACTAGGTACCAAACATACAACAATACGTCAAATTGCGATGTTATTAAGTTTCTCCAAGTATTTTGGGCATAACTACCAAATATTCCTATGGCGTATAGGAATATTTGTTAGTTATGCCCAAAATACTTCTCTGTTCAAAAGTTTACAATAAAAAGTAGGTACCTGTACCCTACCTGTACCTACCTATCACGGAACCGATCCGATTCTGCAAAACACGAAAATAAACCGAGTACAGTGAAACAACAGATTTCAGATATCGATATCGTAGGTATTTTACGACAAATCATGGTGAAACTCGATAACGGAATTACAAGTACATAGTTTGTACAATATCTATGCCTTTAGCTATAGGTAGGTAGGGTACCATGCCCATTAATAATTGAACCACGTAACAACTCTAAAAATTGAACATTGAATTGACGTCAAGATAATAAATGAGAATTCGATGCGATTAACTCACACAGCAGTGCCTATGGCGCAAGGACAATACAGCCTAACGAATGAATGTTTTACGGGATCTTGTGAAAGACAAAACATAATTTCTTGTAAGTAGGTAGGTAGACATAAACGGTTACAAAAGACATCGTGTCTTAACCTTTAGCCATTGACATGGTCAGGCATGAATTCATGATGTGCCATGGAGTGGGTAGAATCACGTAATACTCTTAGTAATAATAGCGCTAATAAAAGCCATACAAAGCTTACCAAAACAGTAGGTAAGCGTTCCGAAAAACACTAGGAAGCCATTATAAATGCAAAACTACACTTTCATTGGAATCAAGAATATACCTATCTACTTTTTTTTAAACTAGTTGCATGTTTCATTACATAACTACGTTTATTGTTGCTTTGAGCGTTGGAATAGCCTACCTTGTACCCGTCTGGCTACTTTCACAACACAAATGCGAATCACACTAGTAACACAATTTACCAAATGTACCTAAAAAGCTGCCAATATGACTCAAATTCATATTATCATAAAAATAATCATAACAACGATGACACCGTCACTAGTTACATTTTAAAAACTCAAAATTACTGAAAAAAAACGTAACTAGAGTTGCACGCATCACCATGGTCAATTCGCTCCGGTATTTCCGGTAACTGGGTCACGCGTTACTAGGAATCGTAATTTAGTCATCATGATTTTTTTTTGCCTATTAAATACTTTCCTAATTAATAGTTGGAAATACTTGTTTATAAATGACTATCAGTGTCAAGTGACTTTCATTTTTTTTTTTAAATTATAACTAGCTGTTGCCCGCGACTACGTCTGCGATTTAGGATGAGAAGTAGCCTTTGTCCTTACCCAGTTCATAGTCTATCTGTGTGACAAATTTCATCCAAATAGGTTCAGCCGTTTTGCGTGTAAGCGTAACAAAATTACTTTCGCATTTTTATAATAGATATGGCACGTAACTTGGCAAGGTTTTGGCGTAGTCGGAGTGAGTTCACGCATGTGCACTTTGTGCCACAATATATTTTTTTCACTTAAATTGCTTGTCATTATTTTATGGTTCTTACCGTATATATTTTTTTACGTTCTGTTTAGAAGAGAGTTAAAGAAAGGAAAAAACATCTAAAGATTCTTGCCAAGTTACGTGCCGGCGACTAATAGGACTCTAAACACTTAAATTATGCGTTCCTACAAACAAAACACTTGTAATATGGGTATATTGTCTAACAGTCTAACATCAAAGCTTTTAGTACACAATTCGTAATCATTAAAGAGAAATTGTTATACGTAGAACTGCCTAGCTCCATATTATATTAATGAATACAACACTATGTATATTATATAGCAAATAACTAGATATATAGTAATTATTATCGTTGAATGAATTCTCAGAAGGCAGTGAACGTTCGAGTTTCGTATCATTGTCTGTTGCTTTGCTTTGCTCAGCCTCGTCCACATATCCCCCCTCCATACATATCTCTTCTATCGTCTGCAGAGTAGCGCTGGCGTCGCGTCGCGTATCGTATTCGCGTCATTTCAGTCAGTTCAGTCGAGTCGGATAGCGCGACGGACGCACCCCGCTTTGCACTTCTCATTCATCCATTCCGGTTTTTGCGTTCCACCGCGTTGCACACATATTTAAAACGTCACAATCACTTGATGTACAGGGACTACACTATTTTTTTGTTGTGAGTGGATGAGAGTACAATCAAATTGTGACAGTGACATGACATTAAAATTTAAAGTTTGCAATCACTCAGTGCATTGAAATAGTTGTAAAGTGTAAACATTTCAAAAAAGTTTTTCATTCGGATCCAACAAAGTGACTAAGTTGTATGAATTTAGTTTTAAATTGTGCTCACATTTTGAATGCGGACATGGTTAAGTGTTGCTGTATGAATTTGTAACTTTGAGTGAATCGTGGCCTCCGCACGACAAGTGGGAGGAACACACAACAAGCCGTCGTTCTTTGAACAAATGTGCTTTATTGAAAGGCGAGAAACAATAATTTGTCCTCTAAACATGACATTAGCAGCGAGGTTATCTCCGCAAAGTAAGTGTTTAGTTTAAGCGGTAAATTATTGTTATGGCGATAGTCTAGGCAGTGTTATCAGATCAAAAAGCTATTACGGATAATGTTTTAATTCACCGGCGGGCTCCACTGTACTTTATGGACCGGCCGGCATACATTCGGTTTCATGAATTAAAACAACTATCATTAAAAAAATGTGGAAGACTTACTAGATATGCATATTACAATACATATTTGCATATGGTTCTTACAGTGTTTGGTTAGTACAATTCACACACAGCTTCTTTATCAGCACTATGCATCTAAAAATAGTGTGATAAGAGAATAAATATGTTTTAGTAGCTAGAGATAACAGCAGAGAGGTTCATAGGAAAAATCCGTATTTGCCTATTGAGAAATATGATTATTCTGACTTCAAGGCACTTCAGTTATGATCTAAAACAGTACCATACACATAAATAATTTTTATTAACAAAACAAGTACAAATCATAAATAATACTTGGTTTATAATGTCTATGTATGATGAATAAAATGTTAACTGTCACGTCATTCAAATAAATTTAGTTTGAATTAAGAACTCACATAGGTAAATTGGTTTGCAAAAAATGAATTCAAAAGAATGGCCGGTTCCAGATCTCCAGATCTTTAATCAATTCTAATTTCTTTGTTCATTCATCCCATTCCAAAACTATTTTCTAAAAAGTGCTTTTTAGAAAATAGTTTTGAAACAAATATTGAAATCACAAATAAAAAAGAATTACATTTACCAACTACAAGTATATTGATTTCTACTGTCAGTCATGATATGTATATAAGTACCTAAGCAAATTCCATAGAATTGAATGTCTTCAACATATAAAACCATGTTGCTCATATCAGTTTCATGTCATGTCTGTAATCAGGACCAGATGGCAATTGTGTCCATTCGGATTTATGAATGTAGTTCTAATTAATGGCTAAAGATTGTTTGTACTAATGGAAGGACTAAAATGTCATTGAGGAAATTGTAAGCACTTATCTTAAAAATGGTTACTTGTACTGTCCAGTAAACTCAAAATTGTAAGAAAACACCTTCCCACTGATGTAAGAAGTGTACAATTTTCACTATTCTAATCATGATTCTCCATCTTTCCAGATGCCTGTGTGGAAGTGGCGGTGCCCCTAAGTAGTTGGTCAACAGGAGTAGCATGTTGCCCCAACTGCAGACACGAGCTGCGGGTGTCCCTGGCCCCGAATGCGGGCAAGTGCCACGCCTCTCCCCATACGCCGCCCCCCTTCACGGTCCAGCCAACGTACTTGCCACACTCACCCCTAACAGCACCGCTGTCACCTCTCATACCCTCACCATACAACGATGAGCTGAGAAGGCTAGCAGACACCCTCAGAGCATTAAGGCTGTCAGGCTGGTACTACGGCAGTTTGGATTGGCTGGTGTGTATTTTTTCTGTATGCTAGTGCCATCTATTGGTGTTATTGTGAAAATGTAAACCAAAATTAAATTATTATATTTTCATTGCCAAATAATTAACTGACTTATGCCATCTAGTTCTAAAATAGAAATACCTCAAAATTTAAGTTTATCCTACCAACAAGTTTAATACCGGGTAAAACTTTTAGATTTTGTTATCATTATTATGGGGACTTCATATTTCAATTTTCCCTTAAAATAAATAAATACATTAAGACAGTTAATGGCTCACACATTTGCAGTAGTCTATAATTGCTGCTTGATTGACAGCCAGATTATATACAATGTAATAATAAATTAGCATAGGTATTTCACAGAGCTATTTTTTCTTCAATGAAATAAACTATTCAATTTTATGAAGTCATCTTGTGTAGATGCATTAATCAAATCGTTCTTTGTTATATTTCTTAGTATTTGATTAAAGATCATAACACAAGGATGAAGTTCAGCAACCTTTGAAATCATAATCAATGTAAAATATTGGTCAATGACTTGTAAATGGGAATAATTGGCCTTTATCTATTATTAATATTATAGGTATAGGATTTAATACCTAGCTAGTAAGAGATTAACTGTTTGTTTGTACTCATATCATGTCTTGTACATATTCTTCACCACTTATTTTAGGTACCTAAAATATATTTGATTATGCCTGTAAAGATCCTGTAAATTACTCCACATATTTTATACAGTCCTTTCCTTCTTTACAGGGCGCCCGAACAGTTCTAAAAGACGCTAGTGTTGGTGCGTTCGTGATCCGGGATTCTGGCGATAGGAACTTTATATTTTCACTGTCAGTACAGACTGAGCGAGGGCCCACGTCAGTAAGGCTACACTACGAACAAGGTTTCTTTAGGTAAGACAACCTTTTTGTTAAATTACCTACATTTGTGGTTATAGAGATATCTGTAATAACAATGTAGAATTGTAGATAAATGATGACTTTAGCGTCATGGGAAATAATTTAAGATTAAGACAAAAATAAACTTTGTTCCTGTCAATGAAAACTGAACTAAATACAATCGAGTTTAGGTTCATAATTCCAAAACAAGTTTATTTGATATTTGAATTAGCGATTCTTAAGTTAGGAATGTAGCTTAAGAATTGGGAAAATTGGAAAGTGATAATGATGACTCAATATTCAATGAATATGAACGATTTACCTAAACAGGTAATTTAAAACGACGGCTCTGGAACTTATAATTGTTTGTTTGGAACTTTTTTGACAATTTGTTCTGCTAACCGATTTAGCATCAATGCTTACTTTTTTTGTCTTCTTTTAAAATTAGTATCTCACAAAATATTTCTTAATTTACTGTGTCACGTTAAAGTGATCATGAGGAATGCAAATTGAAATGCGATAATGATGATGACAATAATAACCACAAAAAAAAATTTGTTTCCAAATAGTGCAAACAATATTTTATAAAGTGTAAAAGCTAAAAAAAAAAGCCAAGTTATAAACGTTTTGTAGTAAGCGTTCGACAAAGAAATCACTATCGTAGAAGTGCCGTCACGACTATGTAACTTCACACTAGCGCCATACATTGTCCGTAACGCGCGACAAGGATGAGAATAATCCTCTCCAAAAACTTTTTAATCGAGTAGCTTCTCCATATTTACATCGATTTACCAGTTTTTTTTCGATTATCAAATTTTTACATTGCCTTCTTTGAAATTACATTATTTTTTCGAACATTTTTATATTTCGTCATAATGCCTATTGTTAGGTAATGTTTTTGACTTTTGCAATGAGTTGCTAATTGTTGTTTTGTTTTCAGATTGGACTGTGACAGGCCTCTAGCGAGGTACATGCCGCGCTTCAGATGCGTGGTGGAGCTGGTGCAGCACTACGCGCGTGTGGGCGAGCGCGGCGCGGCCGGCACCGTGTGGGTGGACCGCGAGGGCTGCCCACACTCCCCCGTCATGCTGAAGTCCCCGCTCCGCAAGGACCCGCCGTCACTCCTCCACGCGGCCCGCCTCGCCGTACACAAGTCTCTAGACTCCAACCCCCTCACGCCAAAACTATGGTGCGCCCCCAAACACAGGCTGCTTCCACTACCTTCCACATTAATAGACTATCTTGGAGAATATCCTTACTCGATCTAACCCTCGGAATTATTTATTCTTAGTAATTTATTTAGTCCAATCTGAGCGACGCCTAGTGAAGATATTAGTTATTACGGGAATGATTGAGAGTGATCATCGCTCCAACTGATTGTAGTTTGATTCCTATGATTAGGTGGCGGCCGGGTCGACGAACTGAGCTGCTATATTCCTAAGGACTTCGTGTTGCATTATCATAATATTATAATCTTATTTGTACAAAATAATATGCATTGTAATGTCTAGTACTGTAATGTCTAGTACAGGTTGCTAGGAAGGGCCGGATCCTTTAAATACCGACTAACAAAATAATTTATGAATAGTTAAATTATGTTAACTGTATTATTTGTAAGTATTGAATATGGGACTCAACTATGGTATTTAGTGAAATATTAACGCAGATTATTTTTATTAAGCCAATTATTCTGTGTCTGTATATAAAGGTTTTTTTGAGAAAAATAACGCAAGACTGATTCCTTGAACTTCAAATACTATTTGTGTAATCATTGTCTGTATATTGTTCCGTTGAATGAGTTCGTAACAGCTTCGTATGCCTCGCGGCGCCGTCGCAACAGTGTGTATCGACTAACAATCCCCTGCTGATATTACTATTGTAGCAAATTGTTCACTAATGCCTAATCTTGTCCATCGTCTTAAGAAGTCATCACATTATTTAATAGAGCTATAATATTATTTATTTATTCTCGGTTAAGTTAGAATTATTCATCAAACTTACATTATAATAGTTTTTTCTTTTTCCTATCTATGGTTGGTTTAAAGACACGTATTTCTTCAGGCCGCAGTGTCGGCACACACACACGTAATTCACGCAAAGCCTAGTTATAAAACAAAGTGCCATCAAAACATGAATTAACCATATTGAGAATTTACTTTGTCATATTGAATTCAAATGGAAGTATATTTGAGGCTGAACATGTACATAATTCTTGTTTTGTTTTTCTATTTATTTCCTTATTTTAATAAGTAATGAGAAAATATGAGTATTTAATCACCACAGTTTGTAAACCATGTAATGGTTTGGTGTATCTTAAAATGCATTGTTTGCGTGAAACTTTGTAACATTCAGGTAAATCTAAATGATTGAACATCCGAAAATACTATGTAGCCTATTAATGTGTGAATTTGTTGTTACTAAGGGTGGATTTCACCAATTAAACTAAAACGCGATCAGCACATAAATTAGGTTTAAGGGCTGTTAGTGTCATTATTTTCTGTATAATTTTAACACTGATAGCTCTTGAACGCGTTTTAGATGTGCTGATTACGTTCAGTATCATTGGTGAAATTGCCACTACGTTTCGCGCATTCAAGTGCTTTAGCGTGCGGTGGAAAGTTCGGCTTGTGACGTTCACTAATATAGGATAGATCATGTATGTACCTTGAATAATCTCAATTAGAGTAAAGTAAGGCTTCACATTACGAAAATGTTTTATTAGAAAAATACGCATTATTAAAATAACGTTATGAGCCTCTAAATTATTTTAACATGTACCTTATAACTACTTGTCCGTTGTCTTCGTGTATATCCAATTGTCTACTTTGAAACGGGAGTTATTTTTGTACCATTTTTTAAGGGGAAAGCACCAATTAAATAAGTGTGACATAATAGAGAATACTTGTGTTTAAATGTTTGTAGAATAATGTATTGAAAGAACTGCAAATAATTTATATACAAAACAAAATATACATTCTGCCTATACCTTTGCATTTCATTTAAACAATCCATAGTTAAAGTATTCATAAAATGGTGTAATTGGAAGCATCTTGGCTGTCACTGCCGGCTGAATGCTATTTATATGTAACACACTATGAGGCTGGTAAATTGACCCAGAAAGCACTGAAGCCTTTAAAAATCCGTTACTCGACGTAGTCCTCTGAATTAACTAACTACTATGCATGTTGACACATGCATAGTAGTTAGTTAATTCAGAGGACTACGTTTTGCATCCTGCATTATGCCTTGAAAATCTATGTTGGCAACTAACATAAGCCCTCAGTCTCAATAAATGATGTTATTGGCACACATGTTTACAAACTTACAATATATTGCAGTTCCTGAGCTGCTTATAAAGCCACAAAAAACTTTTTATATAACTCAAATTAATTTCGGAAGTAAGTGTCTTTGACTTCGAATTTTCGCTTTTTGGACGAAATGAAAAACTACCCAAGCAAAGTTAACCTTACCATATCCATTAAAAAAAAAAACGAAATCCATCAGGATGCCTCCCCCCTCCCCACCCAGGCTGAAAATCAACAAACTTCTTTTAATACTACTAAGACGTCGAAGTCGATTTCGTTTAACGAAATCGACTTCGACGTCTTTGTAGCTAAACTATTCAATTCATACGAGAACATCAGTTTTTTTTTCAAACTGACCACGACTCTGCCTTGAGTCGTATCCAGTTCATAGTCGGTCGAAAAAGATAGTGCGGTTCGGAGGGCCTGGCGCCTTCAATGTTTATGCAGTTCCCCTCAACTCTTAAAAAATATTGAGTGTTTAAGTTCCTACTATGAATGGTAAAAAGAAAAACTAACCAAAAATATCCTAGGTTGGGTGCTAAAATTAAAGCTCGCTTCACTCGCTCGGTACGCCCCGGGCTCGTTGGTCGTTACATTTGTTGTAACGATGTAATAACTAAAACTAAACTAAATAAAATTATGAAAATATTTATTGTGCCTAAGATTGGTGATGGCGGCTCGGCAACTCAAATCTTAGATTCTTCTTTTGGCTGATTGACTTAGGTTCTCGGCTTGAAACCGGTTCCAAAAGTACAGGTTCTCGTTCTTGCCATTTCGGTACCTGTAGGTTACAGATGGGTACCGGTACTCCACCTAACAAGTACCAATACCAAATTCAGGTAACCGGCGCGTACCACAAATTTCAAATTTGTACGAGGAACTCCGTACGGTTGGCAACCTTGAAGTTATTTAGTTTTTTAGCGGATAGCTAAGGCATTAGAATAAACTAAATCTTTTAATAACTTAATCTGTTTTCTCACTCTAAGTTAGGGAAATATTATTTTGGTACCTGTACTATTGGTAGGTATTTCTAATCAGTATCGGTACCATACTAATTAGATCATACCAAGACTAATAGTGCCGGAAAAATACCGGTATCTCAAGCAGTGCTTATGGTACCGAAAAACCAGGCGCAGGGTCATAAATCGAGCTCTGACTCCGACTTTACGTAAGCGATTTTTTTACGAAAATGCAATTTGTAAAGTATCATGAACTAGATAATTTATATAGTTGTTGGAAAATATTACTGCAAACAAAAAGAGGAAATTTGATGAGCTCGAGACTTGTAGTACCGACGCTAAGGAGATGTTTACGCTATTTTCGCAGGATCAGGCAGCTAGGTGTGATGAATTGCAATCAACTATAATTAGCCTTAAAGAGCAAAATAGTAAATTGACACAAAGTGTGGAGCTTATGTCAAATAAGTACGACGAGTTTTTATCAAGAATTTCGCAGTTTTAATCTGAGAGGCGAGTAGACAAAATACAATTGAGTCTCTTGAAGAAAAAATCGAATATCTCGAACGCCAGTTCCGATCAACAGCTATTGAAATTCGCAACGTACCGAAAAAAGCGGGTGAAACTAAGCAGGATTTGTGCGCTCTGCTGAAACGTGTTGGGCAAGCTATCAATGTTCAAATAGAGCAAAACTGTGTAAAGGATATATACAGGATAAAATCGAAAGACGCATCTAACCCAATCATCGTTGAACTTCCAACCGTATTACATAAAGAAGAGATTCTTGGGAACGTAAAACTTTACAATATGTCGAAGAAACCCGGAGAAAAACTGAATACAAGTACCCTGGCCTTAGAACGTCCAGCAAAACCATTATTTGTATCGGAAACTCTAACTGCAAAGACTCAAAAGCTTTTTATCTGGTCAGAACGTTTCAGCAACAGCACAATTACTCCTTTTGCTGGACATCACATGTTGTTGTGCATCTCCTCTGAAAAGGATAATCACATACATATAGTTTGCATGCAAGAATATATATTCTATGTTATAAGTACACACACTACTCCTTACATAATTGATTACGTACCTTCTGTAGATTCTTACAAAGGGATTGCCTTACCCGCTGTCTCCTTGATATTGATTGAATTGCAATTTATAATTACAAAATTCCACAACTTTCTTTGTAATTTCAAAGTCGAAAACTTTCAATTACATTATAATAATTCAAATTTTAATATATTAAACTCATTTTCACTGGAATATTGTAAGCTTGATCATATATGTTACTTCCGTACCAATGGCTGATTTTGATAATCTTACAAATAACATCGATACTTTTGTTGTATCGGAATCTTGTGAATGTGAAGTTGATGACTGCAACAAAATATTTCCACCACATTCAACCCTGTCAGTTATTACTCAAAATGTTCGAAGTCTGAATTGTAACTTTTTAGGTTTTCAGGTTTTATTACCCAGGCTGGGGTTTGATTGTGAAGCGCTCATTCTAACCGAATGTTGGCTATCTTGTGTATCTTGTATCCCCTCATTTAGTGGTTATTGTTCATTTTTGACATCAAACACTTTTCAAAATGATGGCGTTGTTGTGTATATTAAGGAAGAACTAAGTTTTTCTGTTGAGGAACCTAATATAATAAATAGTAATTGCCTCTTGATTAAAAAGGTAACAACGAATCGGCGCTACTGGCTCTCTATCGGTCCCCCTCTTATTCTAATTTTGCCCCGTTTTTGACGTCGCTTGATGAAACTCTGGTGAAATCATCTGGTTTTAAAAATATCGCAATAATAGGAGATCTGAACATAGACATAACTTCCGAGAATCGCAGTACGTCTTCCAATCAATATCTGGATCTCACAGCCTACCATGGTCGATTGCCTGCACATTATTTTATCACCCGTGACGCTAGTGGTACTTGTTTAGATCATGTGCTCTTGAAAACAAACTTGACATGCTTTGTTTAAAAAAAACAACAATCTCGTCAAAGTCAAACAAAGTCTTGCGATACGGTCTCTGTTCCAATCCTTGTACGAAAAGCCTTTTGATCGATTATCTAATCGACAGAACTCAATGCGTTAAGGTAGGTCCTTACACCAGTACTGATCGTCCTGTAACCTATGGCGTTCCGCAAGGTAGCATTCTTGGCCCAACCCTTTTTCTCGTTTACATTAACGATCTCCTTTGTCTAAACTCATTTCATGGGAAAATAATCTCATACGCAGATGACACTGCCCTCATTTTCGCTGCTAAAACATGGAATGAGACTTACCAGCTAGCGCAAAAGGGTTTTGATTTGGTAAAGAAGTGGCTTTACGATAATTTACTTACCTCAAACGTTGAAAAACAAAGTATCTGACTTTTTTGATCCGTACTTCTTCACATACGACTCTTAATCTAATTGCGCATTATTGTTCCCTTGACGCTTCGGGTTATTTTAAATGCGCATGCAATCCTTTGGAACGTACAAAGACAATCAAATGTCCCAAATATTTTATAATTATAGTTGTTATTGACGAAAACTTTAGCTTCAAGGCAAACATTCAATTGCTGAGTAAAAGGATTCGCAAGCTAGCATTTAAAACATTGAGACATGTGGTGAGCCCTATAATCCTAAAGCAAATCTATTATGCGCTTTGTCAGTCATTAATTACATATTGCATATCGTCTTGGGGCGGTGCAACTATGATAAAGCTACTTGAAGTTTCACAAAGAACCATACTGAAACTCTGTACCTTTAAGCCTTTCCGTTACTCAACCGCACTTCTTTATGGATACTGTGATGTGCTGACTGTACGCCAACTGTTTGTCTTAAGTATTGTATCAAAACAGCATACTATCTTGGAGTTCAATCCAACCCTGTTACGAAGGCGGAAGGGTTTACCTGTATGTAAGAGGTTACATTACTCAAAGACGGCTTTTATTCGTAGATTTTAACAGTTTTTGGGCCCGTATTTTTATGACAAAATTAATAAGATACTTGAAATGTACTCTATGAATAAATTGACGATGAAGAATTCGGTATCTCTGTGGCTTTGGAAGTTAACATACGATGAGACTGAAAATTTACTAACCGTCTTAAAATAGTAATTCAACTGATTGACGGTTTTGTCAATCTATTGTCTCCATATAAGAATCTACTAGCTATTTAATTCCCTACACACCCTCTAACACACACACACTCACCTTCTTCACTATGTTCACCGCTATAGGACAGCTACTCTTTCATTATTTTAAAGTAATTAAATGAATTAATTAAATTCATATTTTTATATAAACTGTTCACTTTTATCCGTAACTCAAACTTGCATACCCAGCCCGAGGGCTTTGAGGCGCTGCGTGCTGAAACACAGGCTATAAACCTAGTTCGGCAGCAGGTGCTAATAATGAGACACAATTGTAACTGATTTACTTTTAAGCATTTGTATTAGTAGCTAAGACAAATTGTGTAATATGTTTTTATTTTGGTCTAATAAATAAATAAATAAAATAGTTTACTATAAAACTGCATTTTCGTGATATGGTCGCTTACGATAAGTCTGCGGTTAGGGCTCGATATCATCACGTTATTCTGTCAAGGTAGAATAGGGATTAGAAGTACTTTACTAAAGAAGTCAGAACGAAACAAACAATCGTAATTGGGGGTAACAAGAGAACCCTGCGTTCAAAGCTGAGTCTAAACCCGGACAAGGACATACCAGCGTATAGTCGGTCATTGCCGTCGCGCACTCGCTGCTTGTTGTTCGCCTACTCATTTTATTTGCTTCTTCTACACGCTTCTCGTTAATCGCCAGGAGCGGTGAGATAGGTGCCTTACTGTGGGTGGGTAGTGCCGGCAATTTCATAACGGTTAGTTTTTTGCCTGGAATAGCCTAGGGTGCTTGTCGGATGTGGACGTCGCGAGACCTTCGTCAGGGGACGTGGCAGGTCGACACGAGGCATCGCCCCATTCCCACAGATACATGATGCAGATGGATGATAGTTGATACGGTGGCTCGTGGATAAGAACCCCTCATTTGGATTGCTTCTGGCGAAAGGAAAGTTGAGCGCGCCCATGTGAGTGGTTGCTATTTTATTCCTGTAGGCGCACCTCGCCGCTGATCCCTAGTAACCTGAAGGAAGCCCGGCGATTGACGATCAGCGACAGGGGTGCCGACTCGACGCTCGTACAGGTTACGTAGCTCTCGCGCGCCCCGCTTCCCGAGCTTGTCTACTCAGCCCAGATCGTGAGCGGTATTGTATTGTGTCATTCACACACCCAATGTCTATGTGAATCGCGAGTCACGCATTACGTGTGAGTTTAGGCGCCTATGTAGAGGTGAGTGTCTGTATTCGCTACGTATCGTGCCTATATTAACCTAGCACGCCATGTAACCGATGTATGTTATGTGTAAAGTTCAGTTGTTTCGAGTAAGCCGCGTGTGATGGGGTCGTCGTCCGCTACCAGGTAGCGGGGTAAGACTCCCACCAGAGGGGCGGGCATGCCAAGGCGCCAAGGCACCTTGCGCAGCACAAACTCATCGAAGCTTTCAATCCCGAGGTCCCTCTGGATAACGTCGTTCCTCACAAAGAAAGGTGTGTCCACTACGACCATCGCTTGCGTCTTACCCACGTTCACCGACAACCACTTCGACTGCCACTCAGAATAGAGGGCGCGTTGATCTAGACTGCCGTGTACTTCGCGTTAAGCGAGTTAGTGATGTACGCGGCGTCATCTGCGTATCGCGAGCGTCGCATCTTGTGTAGTGTGGATGTCGTCCGTGTATAATGAGTAAACACGCCGGCGAAACGCAGCTACCTTGCGGCGCACCCACTAGCACTGGGTGTGCGCTTGATAGCTAGCGCTCCGTCGACTACCACCCGGAAGGTCCTGTGGGACAAAAAAGAAGAGAACATCTTTACAACGCGATGGGGAGCGTCTGTCGTGGCCAGCTTGTATACCAGGCCATCGTGCCATCTATACATGGACGAGAGCCTTAATCTCCATGTCGAGGCATACTGCCACCGAGTACTCCTTCTAGTTCATCGCTGCCGCGATATGGCGCAGGATTATAACCTCAACAGCTGGAGCGTTGTGCTATGCTCCGCCTGAAACCGTGTTCAACTCGCGTCTGACTGCGTCAGGCACGCCACTAACCCTGTTTTCTCTGACTAAGCTTGTGCAATAGACTTTCAAGGTAAGTTTTGCACAAAAGTGCCACTTTGATAGTCTGACGGTATCACCAACACAGTGCTGCGCCACCTGCCGTACCGTATGGCAGCGGTATCCTTATATTTGCATCCCTCGTCTTGCACTGGCAGGACTATTTTCAAGGAGTTGGGCCTTTACATTTGTTGCGCCACATTATGCTCTCCTTCCGAATTTACCTACTAATAGAACCTGGGATTTTTACACACCGACTCTATCCGAGATTCTAACTTAATACTACGGTGTACTATGCCAAATCGAATGACAACAAATCGAAAATCAATTGATCGACCACTATAAATCGAACGTCTAAATATTCGAACGTTCATAATATCGAATAGTAAAAACATCGAACATTCAATATTATGTATACATTTGTCCATTCATAGAGAAATAGAATAAACTTTCTCAACATAACTGCAGAAAAATGTATTTAGTAAAAAAATAAGAACGTAGGTTCCAAGAGTAAGCGAAACGAGCTAATTGGTTTTGCACGCATCTCGATAAGGTTACATTTTCTTTTAAAAAGATAATTATAACAAAAAAGAACAGTATGTCAAATCACTAACTTTTGCGCGTGGGCCTGGACTGCGCCAGGCGAAAAGAAGACAGGGTCCTCATCAGGAGTAACTATCAGGGTGGTTCTGTACTAGGGTGATAATTTTATTCATTTACAGCACATAATTAAATTAAGTTATTATAGGTACAGAACTATGAATGACAAGTATGTTAGGAAAAAACTCCATAGTTGCGGCTAGTAAGGAGATCATGCTCTGTGATCCTCATCACTAGCATGGGGTCTCAACCCTAGCAGCTTCAGTCACACCCGTGTACTCTGCTTCGGCCGTTGATAAGGCTACACACTTTTGTTTTTTGCTTTCCCAGCTAACGGGACCACCAGCAAGTTTAAAACAGTAGCCACTGTATGATCTTCGATCTATCGCACAAGATGCGAAATCTGCATCAGCTTGACCATACAACTCCATTTAAGTCTTCTTTTACCACGGGCCCATGTCCTTTGTCCCTTTTAAACAACGTAGTACACGCTTAGCACTCTTAAAGTGTTCCTCTCCAAAACAATTGTTGTATTGTGACAAATAGCTCAAACTGAACATTATATCAGGCCTGGTGGCCACGGCTAAATACATCAGAGTGCCAATCAATTGTTGGTATGGTAATTTTTCATCACACTTTTCTGTTATTTCAGGTTAAGTTCTTTTTGTGTAACTGTCGCCTTCCAGTCTTCCATATTAAATTTCTTTAACACTTTTTCAAAATAACGTTCTTGATATAATTTTATTCCGTCTCCTCCTTGCCTTTTAATTTGTATTCCTAGAAGTTGTTCAGGCTCTCCTAGATCCTTCCTTCCGATTTTTTTTATTTTTAACATCCTTTTTATTTCTTTTAGTTTTGTGTCACAGGAGTAAGCTATTAACAAATCGTCTACGTATATTGCTATCATCATTTTAGCTCTTCCTTTCTTTAATATATATACGCAAGGATCAGCTTCTGATGGGACAAATCCCGTTTTTTCTAGTTCGCTACACAGTTTCAGGTACCATAGTCGACCTGACTGCTTCAAGCCGTAGAGTGCTTTTTCGAGAGCATACCTTCTCTCCTTTTACGAGTATGTTTCTCAAGTCTTCTAACATTTTCTTAGCTTTATGGAAGTGTTAAATCATTGTTACCACTTTCTTCCACCATTATTTCTGCCGCATATTCTTCCAAGTAATCTGGCATCTCCATTGCTATTTTCTTATCTAACTCGCCATTTAGGTAAGCTGTCGTGAAATCCATTTGGTTAAGTTTCAATTCCTCTTCCACAGATACAGCGATGATGCTTCTAATTGAACTTAGCTTTGCAACGGGAGAATATGTCTCATTGTAATCAACTCCAGGTCTTTGCCTAAATCCTCTTGCAACGAGTGTCGCTTTCTTTACCTCTATTTTCTTTTTAAAATTATTTTTGAAATCTACAAGATTTATTTCTTTTTCTCGTTTTGCGGTATTCCACGTACCGTTCTTTACGTGTGCTCTAATTTCTGCTTTTATAGCATCATGCCAATTTCTTTCATCTCCCTCTTCTTCTTCTTCGCATAGATTTACTGTAGCAGTAATTTCCTCGTCGTTTCTGCCTTCTATCTCATAATCCTTAACCCATATTGGCAATTGTCTTTTTCTTTGAGATTGTCTTCTGTTATTGGCATCATCATGAACTTCATTCGGTTGCTTCATGTTCTTCAAAATGTTCGACTACTGCTTCATCAATATTTTCATTAAATTCATCAATTGCACCATTGAATGTATCTCCGAAAAGTGTGAGAGTGTGTGTCCGAGTGTCAAGCTGTGTCAATGATGGGGTTTCATACTGCATCGAAGAATTATGTTTTGCGTCAGATTTTGGCGATTTATTTTTCATTTTTACGTCGATTTTCTATGCTCGGTTGTTTTTTCTACTAGTTGTCTTTTAGGTTTGTCTGATCAGTATTTATTTTAGTTATTTCTCTTCTATTTTCCCTTGTTTCCTCAAAATTTTCACAGTCCTTTCCGTAAAACATAATATTTACGCATTTTACGTCCCTGCTTATTATGAATTCTTTTGAGTCAG
This sequence comes from Dasypolia templi, assembly GCA_963555695.1. Taxonomy (NCBI): domain Eukaryota; kingdom Metazoa; phylum Arthropoda; class Insecta; order Lepidoptera; family Noctuidae; genus Dasypolia; species Dasypolia templi. The sequence continues at coordinate 27,239,781 of OY743138.1, read as the reverse complement.
GAATGAAGATTCGGTACCCTCTGGCACATTTTGCGTATCCAACAAATACGCCGTCGGTGGCTCGTTCCATCCTCTTTTAGGTCCTTTCCTTAGGACAAACGCTTTTTGACCGAATATATGTAGGTGTCTTGCAGATGGTTCACGACCAATCAATTTTTGGAAGGACGTCTGTCCATTCAAGGCTTTAGTTGGGCATCTATTCGTTACATAGTTTGCCGTATGAATAGCATTTGCCCACAGCTCCTCTGGAACATTTGTTTCAAACATTAGGCATCTTGCCTTTTCGACTAATGTCCGATTTTTACGCTCCGCAAGTCCATTACTTTGAGGTGTGTAGGGTGACGGTAGTCTGCGTTGTATTCCATGTTGAACTAAATATTCATTAAACATTTTGTGTATGTACTCGGTACTATTGTCGGATTGTAAATATTTTATTTTATGCTTTAATTCATTTTTGTATTCTCTGAATATCTGGAATACCTGGCTTTTATTTTTCATGAAATATACGCAGCAATATCTAGTGAAATAATGAATAAAAATCACGAAGTATCTTGATCCAGCATGAGTTTCTACTTGCATAGGTCTACACACGTCGGTATGTATAATTTCCAGTGGCTCTATTTTCTTAATACCGTCTGAGGTATTAAATGGTAAGCTCGTCATCTTTCCTTACAGACATGTTTCACAGTCTCCCAACTTTTCCTTTTCTTTAATTTCTAATCCTTTTATTAGTTCTTTCTTGGATGCTGCTTTCAGGTCAGATTCATTTAAGTGTTCGAGTTTATTGTGCCACTTCATAATATTTGTTTCTTCTACCACTGCGTTGGCCTTTTCTACTTCGTCAAATTTCAAGTAGTACAAATCATTCTCTCTATTCGCCTTGAGAACAATCTTGCCGCCACTGTTCTTTATTATTGCCTGATCATTCTGGAATACTACAGTTTATACATTATCAGTGGTTTTTCGAAATGAAATCAGGTTCATGGATAATTCAGGTACATATAGAGCATTATTTATATCGTAGTGTCCATCCTTCACTCTAATCGTGATTTTTAGTTTGCCTTTCACTTGAGTGACATACTGATCGGAAGCTAGTTTCAATGTTCCAGACTCACTTTTTATGGTGTAATAATTTTCCACATCGCCGCACATGTGAGATGTACATCCGATGTTGAGGTACCAAATATTTTTCTATAAATGCTTCGCAGTCGTTAAGCAAATTAGTTGCACACTAAAACTTCCATTACTAGAGTTATTTTCACTATATCCGGCTCTCGCTTGGCATTCAGAAGCCTTATGTGCCTTTCTTTAGCATTTGTTGCATCTGAACTTGAAAATTCCGCTGTTATTGTTATTTCCTTGTCTTTTATTTTCGCTATAAAAACATTTTCAGCATTATCTCTATTGTTGCTGTTCTTTCTGGCTTCGCTTTCTTCAATAATTTTAATCTTTAAATTATCTGGACTTGGCAAACTATCTCTTGTTTCGATGGCAATGCTAAAATTTTTGAAACTTTGTGGCAGGCTATACAGCATCATAATTTTATTTTATTTATTTGGGAAAACAAACAATTGTACAATTTGTGTTACAATAAAATATGCTATAACATATAGGTAAATGTACAATCCACAACGTTTCCACAGATTACTTGTGTACATTTTGTAACTATATAGGTAAGTACAATTAAACATAAATACTATCTTATACATTAAGCTTACAAAAATTTTTTTTTAACCGTCGCATAAATAATCAATTTTTTTTTCTTGAAATTGCTTTGAGACAGAAGGAAGATATCTAGATGACAAAAGTGGTTATTATAATTTTTTACCAGTCAACGAAGTGGAGCTCGCTCACCTGCATTTGTTCGGCTAGTAGTCGTTGCAAAAAGCGGGAAAGCACGCACCTCTCATCTTATAACAGTTCTAGGCAAACATAAGAAATATCATTAACTAGTTCGAAAAACTTAAACTTTTTATGAACCAATCCGTAAAGCAATATGGTTTGAAGTAATAGACGTCTTGATTGCAAAGTGAGCAATTTAAACTTTTTTGTGACTCCTCGTAAGACAGGCATATGAGATGACATTTATACTGCATAACTCGTATATATTTACGTTGAACGCTTTCAATCGCTTTAACATATTTAATAATGCTTAATAGTTCTGAATGGATTTCCACACCCATTGTTGCTAGTTTATCAACCACGTCCATAAACTTAGTGATCCTGAACATGTCTTTTTCAGTCATTTTCTTCAGAACGAGCTGTTTAAGCAAAGTTGCTTTTCGCGTGGGTTTCAGTTTGTCCCAAACCTCTTTAGATGTTTTACAACCAGTTACCAGCTTCAGCTGAGGTGGAGACATCAATAGCATGATTTCAGCACGAGCCATCATGTCCCTCTTTAGGAACTTCTCTGTATCTTCGGCAGCCGTTTTCACGGAAAATTTTGTAGCTCCGCTCATGTATTCCCATAGCTCATTTTTTATTAAGATGGCCTCAGCCTGTACGCACCAGGTACCATAATGGGGAAGGCAACTGTCAAAATGGCGCTATCGTAGCTAGTTCCCAACACAAGACAATAATACAAGGCATCACGTGATTTTATTTTATATTAGCGAAATTTTAAGCGTTTTTGTGCTCCTAGATACTCCGAAATTGGAATCTACAATTTCCCGAAAGCCCCTAAACGTAGAACATTGTGGTTTAAAGCTATTCGTGGAGATTTTTTTAGTTCGAGTTTATGTCGGAAACATTTTGAAGAAAGTGATTACGAGGAAATATTCAAGGTTTAAAATTCTGACACTTTCCATGTCAAGAACTTGCTTTAAAATACTGAAATCACCGAAAATAACGAAATAATTAAATAAAATCAAACTCATGAACGAACATAAAATGAAATGAATGAACGAAATGTCAAATTTATTGTAGGCCGTAGGGACCTAGCTATGGTCACGCCATCTACAATTAGCTTTGCCCGACCTTCCCCATTAGTTTTACTTGTTAAGGAATTCCTACTGCTTATAAGAACTCTATGGAAGTGTTGCCTAGCAATACTTCCTGTTGATAATAAGTCTGTGGCGTCATGTTAATAAGACCACACTAACATTGTATTTTTGTGTCCACAGAGTTTCTGCCTACCCCTTGGGTTTAGTCGGAGCGCGCCAGTATGCGTGCTGCGCTAGTGTGCGTACGAGCACGCCGCCACACCTGTCCGGCCGATACCTCGCCCCGGCGGCGGTGATCGGCTGCAGGACAGTAGAGAGCGTCCATCGAGCCAGTAACCAAGGAGCCTCCACAGCGCGTTCACGGTACTTTGATCCGCACCGCGCTTATATATTTCGTCCGCGTAATTTATTCATTTCGATTTTTTTATATCTCTCTCTACTACTAGTAACTTCGTTTTTAACTGTTCGCTGTAACGCATTTGTTTTCATTTAACAATTATACCATTTGTAATCCTGTTCGCGCCTCTTTCATTGAACACGCTCCTACATAAGCTTCCAAATGTCATTCTAACTATTCGTTTTCTATCAATATACTTTATCGTTTATCTCATTAACTGTTTTCCTATATCCCTACCACCTAACTTTAATATGGTAGCAGAGTGTTGAAAGTTGCGCAGAGATTCAAAGTGAAAGGAAAGAATATACAAAAAAATATTCTAGCAGAAAGTGTACCTAGACAAATCCATCGAAAATGGATATGGCTGAAGCCTCAAAGGCACAAATAGTGCACCTAAACGGAAACAACTACAAGCATTGGAGATATAGGATCGAAACGGTGTGCAGAGCCATTCCAGGAGATAACAAATTTTAGAAGGAAAAATTATCAAGCCCGGAGAACTAGCAAAGACAGCTGATGCTACAGTTAAGGCAAAATATGAGAACGATAGATTGATTGTATAGTACTGACTCTGATGACAACGAATATGACAGACGAGTTACTGGAGCAAGTCATGCGTTACAAAAGTGCAAAAGAGGTATGGGACGAACTAGAACGACTATACAGTGGAAGTAGCGAAGAAAAAAGTTACGATCTCTGTCTGAAATTCGTTGATTATAACAGGATCTTCCTGAACATGACATACGGAAGCATACATCTGCGTTAAAGAATATATGGCACGAGATGAATAGCCAAATCGAAGCAAATCTGCCTGACATATTACTGATTGGTAAGATACTTGGAACTTTGCCACAAGATTATTTTGTTTTTAGGTCAAGTTGGCTTTTAATAACAAAAAAGGATCGGACAATAGAGAATCTGACATCGCAACTGAGCGCTTATGAAAAAGCATTGACTACTAAAGTAGAAACGGAGAATCCCGGGGAAGTATTAGCCGTGAAGACACAGAAGAAGAAGAAGAAGAATACAGTTTTCAAATGTAATTATTGGAGAGAAGCTGGGCATGTTGTGCGGAAATGCCAAAAATCGATAAAAGATGGTAGACCGCCAAAGCCGTCAAACGCTAGACAAAACCCAAATGTGACTGCAAACATGACTGTGTTAGCTATAGAGGATGGATTGCCAACAGATAAAGTTAACTGGTATGTTGATAATGGAGCCACCTGTCATGTAAGTAACAGAGGTGACTTCTTCGGAAGCTTTGAGCACTTCAAAGGAACACATACGGTGGCTGCGGCGAACGGAGAAACCATTGAAGCCATAGGTATAGGCAACATTAGAGCTGAAGCCATCGTCAAAGGAAAAGTTGTGCAAATCATTTTGAAAGACGTTTGGTATGTCCAAAAAATTAAAAGAAATTTATTCTCAGTGCTGTATGTGCATGTACGTTTGAGTCTACACCTAAGCAATATGTGGTAAAAGTAAATGGAGAAGCAAAAGTAATTGGAACTAGAACGATTAAAGGGGCCATTCAAGCTGCAGTTGCAATGTGTCGCGCCCAAAAATCAAGAGATCAATCAACTACTGACAAACCCTTCACAAGTATACCATGAAAGGCTAGTTAATCAGAACAAAAGACATAATTTGTCAGGTGATTGAAACAGAGCTAGCAATAAAAATGGAGAACAACCATATTCCTATAGTTAAGCGCAAGAAGCTGCACAAAAAAGCTAAAAAAGGGACACTTATTGGTTATGAAGGAGATGAAGGCTATAAGATCTGGGACAAAGAAGCATTCAAATTAATTAGATCCAGAGATGACTTCCGAAGAGGAACCAATACTGAGAAAATCAAAAGAGGATGTATATAAACCGAAAGAGCCGACTCCTGTTCTTCAGAGAAACTTCAAATCATAATTTCCCATGTCTCGAGAGTGAACATGAAAATAATTATGCGATTACAACTACTAACTACGAACTATGGACGAAGGTATACGTTAAGGCACAGATAATGTTCATAGTTTGATATAGCGATGCAGATCATGGTGGTGATATAGAAACTGCGCGATCTACATCAGGCATTCACTGCATATAGGAGAGGAGCTGTTTCCTGGTATAGCAAACGACAGAGCACCGTTGCAATATCCTCGACAGAGGCGGAAATTGTAGCAGTGAGTGAAACTGCCAAAGAGATTATAATGGTTACAGAAGATAAGATCTTACTGGTGCTAACTGCCCTGCATCCTAGGGTGTTGTCAATGAACGTGCAATAAAGCTGGCGAAAAAGCCCACAGAAATTCACCAGAAGACAAAACACATCAGGATAAGATCTTTCTTCGTCAGAGAATGCTTACAAGATGGAAGCATGACAATCTCAGTGTGCCAGCTCAATGTGCCAGCAACCAGACTGATAGCTGACATGCTTACAAAACCGTTTTAGGGGCCCAGACTTGAAATGCTAAAGAAGATGGCTGGCATTTTCATCAACTAGGGTGGATGTTAAGGAATGCATACTCCTTAGAAGAACTCTATGCAATACTTCCTGTTGATAATACGTTATCTTACAATATATTTTATCGTATCTTTTACGTAACTGTTTTTCCTATATCCCTACCACCTAACTTTATTATTACTTCGACATCGTTCCTCGAACAAGCCACGCTCTGGATAGTTTTATTCATTTACAGCATATAAATAAAACAATGTGATAATTTGAAACATGGCTAGTTTATGTACAAAACTATGAATGACAAGTCTGTTATGAAAAAACTTCATAGCAACGGCTAGTAAGGAGATCATGCTCTGTGATGCAAACTCAAACATAGGGTACTAAGCTACTAGGTACTAAGACCATTTATAGTTTAAAATGGTCTAATACGTAACACATCTTCGACCATTTTCCGTCATGTTTTATTCTGCATTTTTTTTTTTTTTACATATCGAGAAGATCGGGAACGCACCCGTGCAGAAACGATAAAACGAAACGCGTCCCCTTTGAGCCTTTGTCTCAGTGTTCTGTGGCCTTTGCTCCCAAAGATGAAAGAACGGAACGGAACGGGGACGGAGAGAAATGTCAATTGTCAAATGAAACGAAACGCAAAAGTGGTTTTGGATTATTGTTTATTGATTGAACTTGTGTATTAATATTTATTCATAAAAAGTAATTAACTTGAAGAAATACAATGTAAAATGAAATAATTTTAGACCTACGTCATGTCGGCTACCGGGAATGGCGGATTTTATGCACCGCTGAAACAAATCCTCTCCGACTCAGAATCCGAGGATGACAAGCTCGAAAATGCTATGCATATCAAAGCTACGGACAGTTGCAACAACCTGGACTTCAACAGTGGCTTACAGTCGTCGAAAAACTACAGCATAAGTGACATGGACGAGTTCAACACGAACGTTAACACGGTGGAAAGCACAATGGATAACGTAAGCTTCTTGCAGTCGGATATATCCACGAAGATGTCTTTCCCGCGCCGATGTGCATTCATCGCCTCGATACTCATGTGCTTATTCACCGTGGTGATATTTCTATGGGGTATACCATGTTCTGAACTCGGCAGCTGTGCTAACGAATGGCAAGATAAGACAACCAGCTGGGAACTGCCTTACAACGAAATGGAACTATCAGGAGCCGTGCAAGTTGTCGACGGCGCTATACCTAACACAAAGAACTTGATATTCATATACCGGGGCAATCACATGAGGCTAGAACCTAAAAGCAGCAGTGATAATGTGAATGGTGTAGTCCTTATTGTTGGCAATTCTGGCAAGGTTGGCTGGTTCACCAGAGAGAGTAGAATTCCAACTGATATTGATTGTCACCTGCTTGATGTGAACAGGGATAAACAGAGGGACTGCATTGTGTCAGGTACTGAGGGACTACTGGCCGCCTTAGACTCTGTATCGGGAACATATTACTGGCACATTCACAAGCAAGGCAATGAGATGAGCAAAGTAGTCGCTTTAGACTTCCCTGTTGTGGTGAAGGACATGAATGATGATAAAGTTAATGACTTGCTGACTGTTGCAACCGTGTATCCTAGTACAAATCACAACTCTTTACTGATGATATCTGGTGCAACAGGGGTTATTATGGCAGAACCAATTCCCATAGATGATTGTCTGTCAGTAAAACTTCTGCCTGAGATGGACACAGTTACATACATTTGTAAGAATGGCACAACTGAAGCTGTGAGACTCATATCGTTTACAGTATTGAAGAAAATGCTGAAAAAGGATCTACTTATAAATCATAATCAGCCTCCACCAACAGTCCTAAAAAGAATCAATGTAAGTATGAAAAAGAACATTGGGAACACTATAGAAACATTCACAAATGGTCCAGGAAAATTGAAAGTGGAAAATTCAGGAGAATGTCCAAATTCTTGCAGAGTCTATCTGAAACTGATGTTGGAAAGAAATGGCACAACTAATGTCAGCTGGGAGTACACTGCCAACAATGTCTATGCTATGCGGCCCATTTCTTTTGCTTTTGCAAACTCCATAAGAGGGTTTGTGTTAAAATTATGACAGTGGAACAGTGCACACCTAGCAAAGGGTGCACTTAAAATTGACGAAGTAAGATACAATGTTCAGAATCAGAGTCCAAAGAACATCAATGATATGTTCTATCGTTCCACTATAGATGTTGCTTCAATATCGGCTTTCATCAAGTATACTAACTTTACAGTTCATGATATTTCTGAGAGGATAGTTCTGGTGTTGTTTGACAAGCTGCAGACCCACAATGTGAACATTAGTCAGACAGATATAGTACAGATATGTGTGCGAGGGCCCATAGAGAGCAAAACACCACTGCCACTCTGCCAGCCTGACTTAGAATACCAGGAGAAGTCTTTGATGATAGCAGACTTGGATGGAGATCAGTCCCATGAATTAATATCATACTACAGTACCTTTGTGGCTCCTGAGTACACACCAAAGAGTTCTAATCCCTATGATAACTGGAGTCTAACCTCCTTAGTGAGGGTAATTCGTTTAGAGTCAGAATTACCTAAACTGTTTATTAATGATGTTTAAAGTTACCTATAAACCATATTACCATCTTGCTTTAGAATGTATTCTGCTGATATAAATGGTTTCTAATTTGCCAAAATATGTATTGCTGGTTTGCTGTACCTGTAGCTTGGGCAGCTAGCAATAAAGTGTCTAGTCATTCATCTTGTATTTATATCCACTCATTTATTGTCTTAAGAAACTATGCAGGTATTATCTGGCTGCTCTAAAAATCAAATAATATGGTGAATCAACTTTGTACTTCAACCATAATGAACTTGGGAGACAAATAATATTGGCAATAGACACATCCAAACTTCAATAGATGAATTTTTGCTAGTCAGATTTTCCCTGAAATATAATTTTTCATATAACTAATTTTAAATCATAAATTTTCATGTTTGTAGTTTTACGACCGTTTTCGCCTGGAGTGTTCAATGTTTATATAATTATAATCATACAATATTAACTATAATAACTTAGTATTTTATGTACCTACTTATTGATATTTATTTCTAGTCTTGTAAGAATTAGGTAGTATATCATTATGACTGTATACCAAATAGTAATGTTTATCTGTTTCATATATTCAAGTTTGTAAGGAGCCCCCCCTGTTGGATAGTGTGATCTCAGGTTATACAAGATAGCAAGGGCTCATCTCCAGGTTGAATTTTGAAGATACAAACAATTAGTCTTGTATAAAATTCTAATAAACCCTGACTATACGGAGTTTTGGAAGGGCTGGAATGCAATGTGATGGGGCAGTTTTTAGCTTTGCCCCTCCCCAAATACTTCAAATGAACTCAAAATCACCCTGACTACTTATATGCTCTATACAGGAACCTAGAATCTCAATCTGAATCTGTTTCGGGCTGGTTACGGCACGTCGAACTGTTTGTCCCACTGTGGTAGTGTGTATGCTTCACTGAATGTCTATACTATTTCATTTGCATTAGAAAATAATAGGAGTGAAGTGCCTTAACGTGGGGGCTATGGAGTGGTTCTTTTGCGTCGTTTCGTTGAAATAAAAGTCTTCTTAATATTCTGCATTTTTCTTTACACCTTGCTGAGTTTGAAAGGGGTATACAAAACATTTAAGTTATCTATTTTACTTATACCAAAAAAGAGAATGTGCTGTTATTGTATAAAGCTTTATTTCAAATCATTCAGCAGTAATATCCAACTTGAGCTTTTCACAAACTTAAAAAATTAATATCACTAAAATAGGAATTTGCTCAGCAATCAAATATAATGTACATTCTATCACACAGAATATTATAATGCTTAAAATATTGGCAGGTGTCATATGGAGAATTGGTTAATACATACAAATAAAATGACTGGGAGAAGAAACGCCGGGACGGGTCCTATGGTGACCTTATTGGTGATATTCTTCCGAAAGGTCAGGTGGTTCGAACTCGCAATCGGCATGCGTGTTGAATGGCCAATGCCCAGATGTATAAACGTAAACGAAGCAAAAGGAGTACAGTGCGCGAGGCCTAAGCTGAGCTTTGCATTTGTGTGAGTACCAATCGCACCAATGTGATCGCACGAGGGCCGATTGACAAGCAAAAGACGCGTCGCTATGTGCACTCACACAAACGCAAAGCTCAGCTTGGGCCTCGCGGACTGTACCTGTGTAAGGATCGTAGCAGGTGGCGTTCTGTGGTTTCTGCCTACCCCAATGGGAAAAAGGCGCGAGTTTCTGTATATAAATGTTACGGTCGCGAATAATATTTTGATCAACTTATAACCCTAACACTGATCTACAAATTGCAAAAAAAGAAAAAGAAAAAAAAAATTGCATACAAATTATGAGTTCAAATTGTGCAACGCAATGCAATAGAGCCACGAATAGCAACAATTTGTTAATGAGACCGCCATGATGCCCTTAAAATATTTTATTAAAATAATGATTTTGTATGAGCTATGGTACAATTTTGGTGTGCATTAAAGCGTAGGTACCTACTTTTTTATTTTTATCCATCAAATTCGCTAAACTGTTTTGGTCACATATTAATTGTATGTAAATTGAAGTTGAATTACAAAGCATTGTAAATGAAATGAGACATAGCACGATGACGCATTAAGCAGCCAAAACATGTGAGAAAACGCTTTTAGTTTGGTTAGAAAACAATAATTTGGGAAAGTTCAAATAACTTCGCGAATTAGCTAAAAGCATAGGTTATGATTAGAGCACTGTACATTATATATTAGTATTTTTTGTTCTGATTCTTTATCTCTGCTAACAAACAGTCCCGTCTTTGTATGCGCCCAAACAGGACATGTCATTTTATGCGCAAATTTTGATGTTAGGCTGCCCTACACTCATGCAAGTTCAAAATATACATAGATACGGCTCTACAAGGTCAATATAAATTACCTAGTGTTTCACCGCAGTCATGAATCGTGATGGGTATTGATATCTAACACCACAAAACAAAAGCAGATTTTCTAAACTCATACTTCCAGTAACTACACTAGCGGTCGTTGGCTCTCAAAAACTCATCAATTTTTACCTTATTATCATGTTTAAATCTTGAAATCAAGTTTGCGAAGTTGTGGTAGCTAATTTTATTTTACCCAGTATACGTCTATACTATACCTACTGTATTTCGTGTTTGACACAAGCACATGTTCGTCAGTTTTATCACATCATTTCTCAGCACCACATCTCATTTTAATAATAATCTCACCACAATTCCATTTAACACTGAATTAGGAAGCAAGTGCCACAAACTCTTTGTAGACAAACACTTTCCTTTCGAATGATGAGTTTTATTACAAATATGGTGTCGACGCAAAAATAAAATACTGCTGTTACCTACGCGGTCAAAATTTATGAAACGGCAATTTATTTTTTAATAAAAGACAACAAAAAAACTACGCCCGAATCATGTACTGAATCCATGTTAATAGTTTGAAAGTTGATGTCCCTCCCACCCTTAATTTATATATTTCTTACGCTAGGACGGTTTGCGAGAAATAAATGCATATTATAACTCCACTCATATGCAAACTACTCTTATAATAATATGATAAACTTAGTTCGCAGAATAATAGTTTTTAGCTAAGAAATATTGTCGTAAACATCTGGATAAAAAAAGAAACACCAGCTTGTCCTAGGTTAATCACCAACAACAACGATGAGTATTGAATCATTCGAGAAAAGTTCTGACTAACTAGACTAAAGATGTTATGAATTGTCTCGTAGATTATCTAATGAGCATTCAAGTTTCCAGTCGTCCTAAATAGGCAGTTTTTTACATCTTAACTTGTATTAATATGAAACTCTTTCTTAGTTTCCAATAATCCGGTCTTTTGCTAACATACAAGTATCCTGCGACGTATGTAAATCACAAAATACATTAATGCTTAGAACTATATCAAGGGTGTAATTACATACCAAAAGTAGCAAAAAAAAAAAAACACAATGATCGAGGTTTTTTTTATAAAAAGCGAATCTTCACACTTTATATAATTTGTGCGTCAATTTAATACTCAGTAACATTGAGAAAATAAAGCGAATTTAAGGCAAAAGACATAATAATTAAAACTTAGGCCTGTCACATTATCTGGCAATATTACAAGCTAGAAATCTCTAAAGGAGTCTTGTTTAACACAATATACACTTGTGAGTTAAGCTACGGCTTCCTTGAAGAGCGGTGGCCGCCATATAGCGTCCGCAGTTTAACGGCGAATAACGTCACTGTTAACGTACACGTTATTAATTAAAGTAAGTTGGTGTGTTTTAGAGAGCGTTTTTAACCTGCCTTCTTGGAAACCGTAGCATTAGGCACATAATAATGAGATTTGATTGTATAATATAATCATTATACCAGTTGACACTACTCGTTCTCTAGAAGAACAACATTAAGGCACGTGCATATTCAGGAGAAGTGTTATGGAAATGACTTTTGTAAGACCAAAAGAGTTCGGTCCTACTATAAACCCTGAAAGAAACTATCGGTATATAGTGTAGACAGAGTATATTACAATATGCAAGCCACAAAATAATTCTGAGAAATGCTTGCACTGACTGCAGAGGCTCACTCAAAAGTGGTTTTGTTTACATAATCAACTACAATGTTCCCATTGTTGGGACACAGGCCTGCTCTCTGTGAGGGCCTCTCACGCGGGCGCAGTGCGGGTTTTTCGGTTCTAGGACATGCCGGTTTCCTCATGAATATTTTCTTAACCCAGAGCAATGGTGATAAAATAATTTACACAGTTTTGTTTGTTTGGTTGAAATAGCAAACTTTTTGTCTGGCCTCAGTTTTTAGCCAACAAACCAACGCAGCGCAACATAATGTTTGCATACGTGAAAGATATTGCTGCCTCGTTTACACTTACTAATGGATCTAAATGAAAGCCTAAATAAAAGCACGCTGTTGGATTTTCATCTTTCGGCGCTCAGCTGAGCGTTGATAATCCAACAGCGTGTTTTTATTTAGAAGTCGCCTAGTGTTATTGAAAACGGGCATTAGGGACTTGCCTATTGCTCATACTGATACTGTCTACGGTCGAGACCCAAGTTGCGCCTGAAACTATTGTCACACATGGTTTCTTCAGCCATCTAAGTGCTCATAGTTACTTCCGCAAGTTATTACTGTAAGTTTTCACGTAAAGATGTAAGTCTGTCCAAACTAGCACTTCCATCCGCACAGGCATATTTACACAGGTATACAGGACATACAGGTATTTGCACAGGTTTTATAAAAGAAGAGACAAGAAGAATTTACAAAACCGTAAACTTATGACAACCTAAGAAAATCTGTTCGATAATCTTAAGATTTACTAATCAGCGACTTGATTTTGGTTTTAGAAACCGGGCAGTATTCGAGAGTTTGTTTTAGACTTTTATAAAGTACTCAGGCTTTAATGTGACACGGGGTTTTCTCACCACTCAGTTAAGAGAGAAGAAGCTGCACAAAACCGAGCTTTTTTAAGAACAAGATTGACAAACGTTTCATACAAATTTGAACCATATTTTTGTTCATATTAAGTATGATATTATAATGTTCGTTTAAGAGAATGTGAGCAAGGGTTTCATGCAAAAATGAACATAAATGCTATATGAATAAAGTTCAAATTAGTATGCGACGCTTACTACCAAAGTAAAGTCAAATCCTTTTATTTAAGCTTGATTAGCGTCTTTTCAACTAGAGTTGTTTGACCTTTTAACATCTATATGCAACGCTTAAAAATAAATTTGACATCTTCTCCGAAGCTCAACCAGAGTGGCAGTCTCCATGTTTTACATTAACGAACTTGCTATATTTTCGTACTGCGTACGTGTCTAGGGTACGACAACCTTCTTGGTGACGGCTGAGTCATCTATGACGTGGTACTCAGTCAGTTCCACCATGTTGTTGGCCGCTAGCTGGTCGGCTATGCTGTAGCCTTCCTCGTCGAACAGTTCGACGGTTATCTCGTCGTAGTCTCGCGCGCTGGAAATAAGGCATTTTTTAAACAATCGTTTTAAAGAAAGAGGTTATTGAGGGCCGGAAATAGGAAGGAGGCACCTGTTTGCCCAAAACGCGGAGTTAAGTAAAAAGATTTTTTGTTCGAATTTACAACACAGTTCGTGGCTAATAGTAGAAGAACGCGAGCGCTGCTTGATTTTCCCAGAAAAATCTAGCAGGGGTTTTGTGGGAAGGGGGCGGTGCTTATGTACCAAATCTGTAGTTTGGGATATAGTTTAGATAAATTGTCATACATGCATAAACTCACGCCTTCTTCTCATGGCGGTAGGCAGAAACTTCAGAACGCCACCTGCTACAATCCTTAAATACTCCTTTTGCCTCGTTTACGTTTATACATCTAATCATACAAGCATTCCGTTTGCGAGGACTATGTACCTGACCTTTCTGAACAAAATCACCAATAAGGATTGACATACTTTTAGTTATTTCTAAGTTCCATAAAATATATGGGCGATAAACCACTGTAAATAGTAGATATGTACAGTAAGCGTTTAAAAGTGGATAGGCACGTTAAGAGTCGCTGTGAACTCGCGGTACAACTGTGTGTTTATACGACACACACCACCAAGATCGCAGTTTTGAACGACACACACTAACTAAACAAGATGAACGAGACAAGCATCGTTTGATTAACGAACAACTACAAGCTGTTTTTTTTAATAAAGAAAAACTGCTAATGGGACATGGGACTTAAACATAACTGGCGAAATGTGGGTGTACTATAGGTACACCTCTGCCTAACCCTTCTGAGAAACAAGGCGTGATGTTATGTTATGTTAATTATAGTATAGGTATTATTATTATTTCCTTTATTTCAATAAGTATGTACTTATTGATTATATTTTTTAAATATAGAATAATATCCCACCGGTATCGGCAACAGGGTCCAAGCTACCGGCGGTCAATGTCCAGAAATACCGCTTTCTGAATCAAGCCCTTGATCCAGCTGCTCAACGAGAGCCTCCTCAGGTGTTGGTCGAGGCTCTTGGCTATTAAGCCATTAGCTGTTACGACTATCGGCACAATGATTGCTGAGTCCACAACCCACATATCGACAACCTCGGGAGCCAAGACAAGATACTTGATTTGTTCTTTCTCGGCTTGCACGAGGTTCCCATCGTGCGGGACCGTTATGTCAATAATCATTGTGCGCCGCTCTAAATATCCACCACCACTTTAGCAGGCTTATTGGAAACAATAGTCCTGTCAGTGATGAATGATCGATTATTAATAACATATCAAAAACTATAAATAAATATTTTATGTATTTGTAATATATCGAGATTAAACCGCAGGTGAGATTCGATCACGGTTTGCCTTAACGACCAAATGCGTTTTAGATGTTACTGAGTGCGTTCAGCACATCTAAAACGCGTTCAGAAGCTGTCAGTGTCAATATTTCATAGAAAATAATGACACTGACAGCTCTTAATCGTAGTTTATGTGCTGATGGCGTTCAGTTTCATTGGTGAAATCCACCCTAAGCTAGCACGCCATTATGAACTACTATCAATTACAGACAAAGTGAGTGTGTGGGCGTGTCTATAGTATAGAAACAACTTATAGAAGAAGATCGTAGTGAAACCGAAGCGTCAATCTATTGCTTTGTGAGATGGCTTAAGGACTTATGAGCGCTACTGTACACGTGTGGCAATTGACTTACATGACATGCGCATCAAGCGTCTTATTTTGCACCATTTGGGCGAGCGCATTCTTGGCCTGCGCCCACTGCTGGCTGAGCCGCGAGCGCGCGCGCACGCCCGCCAGCACGCAGCGGATGGCTTGCATCGGCAGCGTCACCTGGCGAGGCTCTAGTACGCGGAGTTGGTCTTCTTTCACCCACAGGATTGTGCCGTAGTCTACGTACATAACCTGGGTAAAATATCTACAAGGTCAAATTAAGTAAGTAAACGAAAAACCCATCACGTCTCATCATCTTTGATAACAAAAAAAAAAAAAAACTGATTTACTCAACTAATACATTAAGAGAAGAACAGATAAGAACTGCTATGGTGAATCTTTGTCTCATTTTAAAAGTCTCTTTTATGCTTTAAATTATTAGGTTACCTGCTCAAAATAACATTTCATTCACCAATATACATGGTCCTCAAAGATTATGTCCGGATTTTTATATACACAATGATATTGATGAATTTTATACCTATACTAGCTGACCCTGCAAACGTTGTTTTGCTTCTTTTTTTTTTAACTGAATAGATGTTGGCCGATTCTCAGACCTACCCGATAAGCACACAAAAAATCATACAAATCGGTACAGCCGTTTGGTAACAAACATTACGACACGAAAATTTTATATATTAATAGATACTATGACATGAGTCGCCTTTGACAGCTAGACCACGTCCGTACGGACGTAATTAAAACCGCTGCGGGTTGTTTTCGCGCACTGAACTTTCAACTCTGGGTGTTGAATCGAGCGTTGAGAATCCAACAGTGAACAGAGTGCATCGCGTCGAGTCAACAGCGCATCGAAAAAACACACTGTTGGGTTTTCAACTCTCGGCGTTAAGTAGTGCGCTTAAAGATCCAGTGCGCGAAAAAATCGCCGCGATATTTTTATGTCCGAGCGAACGTGGTCTTAGTTTATTTAAATATTCATGTACTTCGTATAAAGTGAGGTATTAAAAATATTGCGATTACCTCGACGGTCTGGTCAGCCCTCGTGATAGAGAGCACTCGCGCGCGGTACCAGCTGTTATCGGGCGGGTACAGCGCCGCCACCAGCTCGCCTTGCGCCGGAAGTATCTGACAAATAAATAAACTATTAATAATTTAATGAGCAAGAGGGAGAAAAGAAAGTTAGAACATTCAATCAATCTGCCCACCTTTTGCCCAACTACGTTGCAATTGCAACTGAATAACAGTATTTTACACGGATAGTCACTCCCGAAATAGGCAGTCGCCTATCTGACCTCCACAGTTACTGGGAACACGACACCCCTTGGTAAGAATGATTGTCAGACTATTGGGTTTCTGACAACCCGTAACGACTGTCAAAGATCTACGAATGACAGCCAGGATCAACGGTTTAACGTGCTTTCCGAGACTCGTTTTACGTTTACCTCCGTCAATATTGGTTGAATGCTGTCGTCACAGATCAATTCTTTAATAGGAAACCAGCTCATCCAGTAATCTCCTGCCAGGCACGATTTTACAGGGTGGCAGGGACATCGCCCAACCTGTTAATAACCTACGAAAAATTTCAACGCAGGGAGTCCAGAATCATTTACGGAATCTATGGTAATAGGTTGTGCGTCGAAGATCGATTATAAAAAAACAGAGGAAATACAGTTTATTTTTATTTTTATAAATGGTATCTCGCAGGTCAACCTATGCGGTTGTTGTCTGCTTACGCGGACTTGCCTGTGGATTCCCTAATAAATTAAGGCCTCCAGCCAGGACTTAAACTTATATACTAACTAAAACTAAGCGACAACGCTAAGGGCACCCCCTGTGGGGTACGAACCTCGGCTTAGGGCGTCGCTGGAAGAGGGCAGCAAATGACTAGCTGGATCAGGATTGGAGAGGAAATACAGTGTATTTCCTGGTCTTTATAAGGCAGTCAAACCAGTCCTATTGTATTATGGTAGCAAGGAATACTTCATCGCCAAAACATACACTTTAGGTGGTACAGCCGAGTTCACTAATATATTGGCACTGACAATGTTTCAAAATATTGTAAGCGTTAAAATGATCATAAAGTTCTATACAAACTTAGACATCAATAAAATGTTATCATTTAAACTGTTCATAGATATGTTACGGTAGTGCAGTCAAAAATATCTGACTACTCTTCGGAATATAAATATGTAAATACTCTAGATTTGGTGCAACTTGGGATTCGTAAATATCTATACAGCTTTGAATTTTCAACTAAATGCTAATTTTCATACAACTTATGTTTGCTTGCCGGTGCAGGAATACGAGTATTAACGCAATGTTGACGTTCGTAATAGGACTGTACACAAATGACAACGTTCAAATTAAAATATTTTTATTTTTAGAACACTGGAAAACAAAAAGCGCAGAAGTGAATATCAATCAAATTAACGCTATGTCTTGCCGTCAACTGTGCACAAATATTCTAATTAAAATTTCTTAGAGAGGGCTGTATTATTTGATTAATTAAGTTTTAGGAAAACTTAGGGTCACCGAAGACGAGGCGCCGACCAGCCAGCCCAAAGGGTCATGGCAATTCGGCTGATCCGGTCACACGGTCTCCTGTGAGGACCTCCTTGCCGGATTGCCGCCATGGGATCTGGAGACAAAGCACTCGCGCACGTGTGGGAGTGGCGCGAGGAGGCAAAACGCCGGGACGAGACGGGACGGTAACTCCGATGCCGCGAGAAATTGCGGCACAGCGGACAAATCTCCGGCGGCCTCCATGTTGATGGTGCGATCGAGATAACCTAGTGCTGGGCACGCCACAATAGCAGCGATTAGACCCCTCTTTTAGGAGTGGCTGGAGAGGCGCCACGGCGTCCTCACCTTCCACAGGTCCTCATTGTCCTTGACACAGGTCCTCACCGGATATGGTTGTTTCGGGAGGTTCCTGTTCCGTATAAGGTGGGAGGAAACGCCCGGGTGTCACCATTGTGTGGATCGCCTGGAGGACACGGTGGAGCATACGGTGGAGGTCTGCCCAGCTTGGGCGGAGCACAGCCCTGTCCTCGCGGAGGCGATCTCTCGCGTCCGGCCCTGGTTCAGCCCTGGTTCGGAGCGAGAGCGAATGGGAAGCCGTCACCTCCTTCTGCGAAGCACTAATGCTTGCGAAAGATGAGGCGGAGTGCGTGAGAGAGAGAACCTTGCGCCAGAGCCCACACGCCCCTAGTCGCCGCAGGAGACGCACCGGGTGTCGGGAATCGCCAGCAGATACCCGTATTTCACCATAGGTGCGGGCTTGTGGACGGCGAGCAATGTGTAGCTCGCCGTCCTGTTAGGACCAGGCCCGGGTCATGCGCGCCTTAACGAGATGTCAGCACTAAATGACGGGGTCTGGTAGGACCGATGCCTGCCAGGGTCGCGGGTTGTTCGAAAGAGATACCGTGGCCCTGGCACAGGCAACTGAAGGAACACGGGTGGTTTTTTGTCAGTAAAAGTCTCACGGGCGTGTGAGCGATAATCAAATGACTTCTCATTTGATTATTTCCCAAACCAAAAAAAAAGTGTCCCCGAACACTATACTTACTTATTTGTTTAAAACTATGAGACATTTCAACTTTTAAAGATAATTTTCATAGAAAAATTGCATAGATATTTGTGAACCTAACTTTGTGCCAAATATTATGAACAAGGGATTGCGCACTATTTTTTGAGTCTGTGTTTGTAGCAATATTATTGATATAATGAAATTACATATTTATGATGTCATAGATTTTTTACAATTTATTGTAAAGTAAAGCTGTTTAGAGTTTCATGAAACTTACTATTGCCTATATATTTTTGATTCATGAATACGCTCAGATATTAAAGAACTCGACTGTACCAGCCCATCTATTACGTAAAAATCTCAACGTAAAAACTTGTCAATGCCTAGCATACCTGATGCTGAATGATAGCTAACTTTCGAATTGCGCGGACAACGTGGTGCATGGGGTCTCAATCGGGTTGAGACCCCATGATTGATGACACAAATTATAATGAGTCTTAAAAAAACATAGATGACAGTGTAGGTAACCATTATGAAATTAACAATCATTAGAAAGCGTTAAACGGCAGAATTTTTGCTGAAGCAAGATAAGCAAACATCAAAACTTCCTTGTTCAATGCACATTTATCTATTTATACTCATAATGAACGTATTTTTAACAAAAACATAAATGGAGCCTTTAACTTCAATTCAGACCCATAAAATGATAAAGTAGTCATCTGTTAGTAATTTTGTTAAAAACTCTTTGCAATAGATGGCGTTTTACTCAATTGGTCCTGTTATCACAGTAACCACTATAGTTACTAATTTCAATCAAACAACTTTTTGTTTTATTTATTACTTTAGCCAGACTTAGGGAGGTGCCATTTCTTTATATTGGATTGGGTATCTGTTCGTAGTATTATATTATCTGTGCTCCTTGGAAGCACCAGGTAGCCCGCGAAATCCAAATTTTATTACGATTTTTGCATTTTGCTGGTCTGTGTCTGGTTGTATGTTGAACAAAATATGATTCACGACCGTAACAAGTATGTATTTACAGAATTATAATTATTAAAATCACCAATACAACGCTCCAAGTTCATAGTAATCCTATTGAATGCATATTTCGAAATAGTCATTCGATGGGATTATATGGGTTATTTTAATTTCCGAATAGTTTTTTTGATTTTGTTTTTTATTGTTTTGATTACAAACGCCTTTGAAGTGCACGTCTTTCTACATCGTCCTCACAAATGTAACAATATTATTTAAACGAGTGTCCATGAAGTTTCTTGCCCTTTCTTCTCCATTGTTACCTACTACAGTTTGGAACGGGCAACTAGCTTCATCTTTCTGTCTGACCAACCCTTGACAATTCTAAAGTGCCTGTAATTGGTTTATTTAAAATAAATGCTTTGAGTTTGAGTTTATGAAATACATATTCGTTAGGGTTGCGAAAGATATTTTGTCCAACTTGACACTGACCTGCAATTGCAAAAAACGCACAACCTGGCGCTTCCTCCTGAAGCACATATTACACGGTAAGATTTTAACGGCTGTAAAATGTCATCGAGTTCTGTGTGACAGCATCTTCCAAAAGCTTGATGTGTAAAATCAGTGTATCTATTTATTAATAAACTAGCTTCGGCCAGCGACTACGTTCACATGAAATTGATTGTTTTAACTAAAACTAAACATATCCTATGACATTGGGCAACACTGTAGCGTCCCATTAGTGAAATAATTTTCGCAATCGGATCAGCAGTTCAAAGATTACCCCTACATGCAAACTAAAATATTTGTATATATATCGAGAGCAGTGGTGGCCCAGTGGTAACAGCAGCGACTTACGAGTCGTAGGTTCGAACCCAGACAGGCCCTTTACTTTGTGTAAATTATTTCATCACCACTGCTCTCAAACCGGTGAAGGAAAACATCGTGAGGAAACCGGCATGTCGTAGAACCAAAAACTCGAAGAACATCTACCAACCCGCACTGGGAACGCGTGGTGGATTACGGCCCAGTCCCTCTCACAGAGAGGCAGCCTGTGTGCCAGCAGTGGGAAAATAATAAGATGATTTTGAATGATGAATGAATAGATATTTATAATTACCGTAAGTGGTTTATACGCGACTTGTGCGGCGGGGCTGTTCATGTCTCGTACTAAGGCTGGCAGCGTCGTCGGTGGCAGTACCACACCGAAGCTGGGTATCTCCGGCTCTGTCGGATAACATTGCACATTTGTATTAAAGTGTTTGAAACAAAATCATACATGGAATGAATGAATGAAATGCACCGACCCCAGCGTGGTTTGACCAGACTTGATTAATCGAATGAACCCCAAGATTTGCACTAACCCCTGAAGCCTCATGCTTCATGGTGCTACAAAGACCATTGCATATCAAGGAATAGACCGGGGGGCACTGTAATGGTAGGGAAGACGTGCCCTTAGGATAGGAAGGATTAGAGCCTACGGAGTATGCGCCCTAACGTAAGCATGGGATGAATGGAGAGGCGGGTGATATTAGTCAATGGGAGGGCATCTTTTAACGACGTCGCAGCATGGTTGATTCAAGTCGAGCTTCATCGGTGAATCTTTAAGCGGGGTTCAGCTGGTTTCTCGGCTCTTTTCTATGTCACTGCTCTCCTGTGGTAAATGTTGCTGTTCTTTTCAATGTCTTCGTCTGAGTTCTCCTACTCTACTAACCGTTCCGGTTATTGTACATCTCCTTAGCAGCGTTCTTGATCTTCCACCATGTCGATCCAAGAATTGAATCCCTTGTCGAAATATTTTTAAGTCTTGAGCTATCGTTCGAGTCTCAAATGTTATTATTCTAATTATCCAAAGTAGAATGGGCACTGTTGGGAATCGAACCCAACACAACACGTTGCGCATGGTCTGCACGCGCAGGCCGCGTGTTTACGCGTCGCGGCGACGACACGGTTCGGCCCGATGACCACTCACTTCTTCTGACTTCACCGCGACGGACGATACTCCTCTTACTTTAGGTTCGTTATTAGCCGTTTGTCCTGTACAGTTTTATATTAAGCTTGTCATTAAACCTTTGTCCTAAATACAGTAGTCCACGCTTTAGATGATCCCCGCGCTAACATTGGCCCTTCAAGGATCTCGCCGTCTCAATTTCAAAAGGAACAGTCGCAAAACAAAAAAATTGAACTCGAAGCTCTTCAGTTGCGTTCTTCAGCGGGGACAGCTCCAGCAGGAATCGTCAATACCTTGTTGAAGAAGCTTCGCGTAGCACTGTACACGCCCAGGGGACGAAGTCGGGCCAAGGAGAACTAAAAGAGTGTTTTCATTTATCTTCAAGTCTTTTAGTGGCAATCATTCTTATTCGTAGTCTCATATTTATCTAAAGTCACTTATATGCTTATAAAGCTAAAATAAAACAGTTATGATAATCCATCTGTTTACGCCATTCCTTCACTTCACTATAACAGCTGATAACTCGGCCACGTGCTTCCTTGTTATCTTCGCATCAGCTGTTCCTTAATTCGCACCTAATCAGTCATAATCATAACTCATTAGCTGGTTACATTTCGTTTTGATTTTATAAACTTTTTTGTTATGTTTTCTCTAATAAAATATTTTTCGCGAGTTTGCTGCTGGTGCTGCTATGAGTCGCTATAATCGTAACCATACATCTTTATTTATCTCAACATCATATTGCAGGCACTGGTTAATAGAATGTACAATCTTAAATAGAGAAAGGTGTCTGTGATAGAAGGGTCCTGAGTTACAAATCACCATGCTCTCTTAGATAGGACATGTTAATTTACAGAACGGTTAGAGAGTCAAGTTATTTAAAAAAAGTTTAAGATTGCAATTAAGTATTTAAGTAAAAATAGAACCTACAAAATTAACAGAAAAATTTGAAAAATAAATAAATTGTTTTTTTTTATATTTTTTTAATTTGTAGTTATATTGACTAAAAACTAATTTATACTAAAAATTAATTTTGTTTCTAGTAGTAACTGTAAGTATGAATTAGTTCATACTTACAGTTACTACTAGAAACAAAATTCAGAAGTAAGAGGTGTAAAGTCAAGCAAATATTCACGGATTTATACAAATTATGCATAACGTGACAAAGTAGAATAAGAATGAGCTTAGCAAAAAATAAAGGATGGGGTAACGAAGAATGTTTTTTTTATTACGTCTAAGTGATTTTACGATACCGGTTTTAAGCGGGTGATTGAGCAAACTTTTATTGCTCGTCTATTCCGTGTTTGGAAATCGTGATATAAGGGAAGATCAGAGTTTCATTTTATTTTTTATTATTACAGATATGAGAATAAACAACTGTCGGACGGTTAGCACTTGGCAGTGTTGGTAAAGATGGAAAGTTGGATAGAGGATTGTGAAAAAGCAACACACTTTGAATATAGCTCTTTGAGCTCTCTCTAAAATGATCATATAATTTTTAGAGGTACCGCCCCAAATGGCAATGCAATACACTCACTAACAAAGATTGGCAAATCCTCAATAACCGATGTATATGTCTAGGATTTTTTAATATGTAAATTAATTTTCTGGTTATTTTGACCAGTGTTTCAATGTGTTGTTGGAAGCTGAGACGGTAATCTATGGTAATGCAAAGCTATTTGATAGAATTTGTTTGAACTAAAACAGGACAAGAGCAATGGTTAATGAAATTAAATGAGTGGGCTTTTAAAGTCAAAGTTTGGTTGACCCTGGGGTCTAAGGGAATATGTCATGTATTTTGTCATATCGACATTGACAGCAAGCAATTTGTAGTATATCAATTTATACACCGTATTAAAACCTTGCTGAACATACTTTTTAACCTCATCCCACGTGCCAGCATCGAAAATCAATGCCGCTATTTGACCACGCGTTGTTAATGGATTAAGTAATTGGGGGTTGTTCTTTTGGAATCTTTTGGAACCGAGGTGTTGTGAACTGTTTTTGCTCTTATCTTATGTTGTACTGATTACTTGAATTTTCGATATTCTGTGATATTCTTGCGTTGGTCGATTCCTGCTTTAGAATATGCTGGTTCCTGTTGTATTGGTTGTCGTCAATTAAATCCCAGTTATCATAGTGCTGTTGATTGTTGAAAACATGTGTAAAAACAGTGTTTTCCCGCTGTTCTTGTTATTCGTGTGAACAAACACGTTCACAAGGTAGAATTCAGATGCGGCAACAAGGATGTCTTGTCTTACCCATAGCGCCTCATTAAGCTGCGTGGTTACGTATTTTGTCATCATTCGCTCCTGAGACAGACCATTGTTAGGCAGAAAGTCCTGAATATTATTTAACAGTGCTAAGCATATTCTGTCATTGTCTCGATTCATCGACACAAGCTTTGCCAGATCGCTGCGTACGGATAATTAAATACTCCCTTAACAATTCCAGCCCCTTTATCATAGGTATTATTATAGCCAATGTATAGTTCCTGTTTTGTTCAAATGTCAAAGACAAAGACACAGAAGGTTGACTAAGACAGGGGTACGATTAATGGGACGTCCGCGCTGCTTTCTGACGAAATTTATCAAAAACCAACCTATAGGACCTACAGATCGCACAAAATAAAATTGTTCAACCATTATTTCACTATGATTACCTTACACCTACAGTTAAAATTTACAGGGAAACGAAACTCATGAATATTAAACCACTTCATGCACATTGCACCAGCATATTTATAAGAAAAATTCTAAACAAGTCCATTTACACGCAACTAGACTTCACAAAAATACATTAAGTAGGTACCCGGTATTGAACCCTACGTAATCGGCTATTTTATTGACCTAATACCAATTTTAATGGCATAGGGTTTGCAGAGCTATGATAAGTAATTGCTGAGATATCGCAGTCACTGTGATTGCGGAGAATGGCACAACTTCGTTTAGACAACGATTGAGGGTCATCCCGCCCAATATGGTTAACAGAAGTAATAACAGCCGCACGGTCCGAGCGATCAGGCCAAGCCACGCCCGCCGCGGCCGGTCCGTGGATGGGTGACCATCCCCACGCACCAAAACCCCGCCGCGCCATGGGAAGCACGCCAAGCCGCCGCGCCGGTCCCGATTACCATCCGCGGATCCCCGAGAGACGCCACGGGTCGTCAAAGTCCGAAAAAGGCTAGGCAGATGATGAGGATAGTGATGACGTTTAACAGACTGCGGCGTCACAGAAGAACCGCTCAGTCCGTTCATACTTAGTTCCGACCTGTACTTGAAACCTTTACGCATTATATGTTTGAAACAAAATCATACATGGACAAAAAAAAACATAAAAAAAAAACAACCGACTTAAAAAAAGCGACGATAAAGTGAATATTATTTTGATTTGTGAAGTAGCTGGCTTAATACATGTACGTATCACAAAGTGATTATATAGAAAGTCATCATCAAAATAGACGAACTGGAACAAAAGTCTATTATTAAAACTAAGTACTAAAAACTACTCAGAAAGCCAAGTTACTAAACTTGCTATGGGACCACTGCGAGGATTCCTTCTACCAAATGAAAAAAGAATCACGTAAATCGGGCCAGTTGTCACTGAGAAATCGGTGTAAGTACATACATGAAAAAAAAAACTAGTCGTCATTTCCTTTTTTTTAAGTCTGTTGAAAAGAGGGAGATATCTTATTTCCGTAGTTGTTATCAATTGAACGAAGTTCTCTTTGACAGTCGTAGTGCCACCTGTCACTTTCTGCAAGTGCCGGCATAGCCATTGCTTGTCCAAGGCAGCCCCTACACCTACAATAAGTTTCATTGACGGCCCGTATGCTTCAACGTTTTCGCGAGAGCAAAACTAATCCTACAAGATGCAATTGAAATATGGTGCAAAAAAATTAAACCCGCTAAAACTTTTGTTCAATCATATCGCAATCTCCAATATGATTCCTAAACGTCCAAAAACACAGCGCAATTCGTATATATGAGAATTAACAATTGCATCATAACAGCATGCCTGTAATCCCCGCCGTCATTGCAGCGCATTAGCTAGTTGTGTATAGTTTTGTTAGAGATCCTCATAAATAACTCTCACCTTTCCGGTTCTCTGACAGCAGTTGAACATAGACTCTGTCATAGTGACAGACGCAGGTGACTAGCACTTTGTGCCAAGTGTCGGGGGCCGGTAGCGGCAGCGACTTGCACTTGCCCATCACGGGCACACGGTCTAATGTCCAGCCGTCTGAAAAGAACATTTTTATTAGTAACAGAAAACATCGAATTTTCCAAATATATTCTTTAAGTAATTAATATCTAAATAACTGTGAAAAACCACGTCATTATCCGTTGCGTAGTTTAGAAGAACACACGATCACACAGATACGAAAAACGACTTTTACCTATACATAATATAATAAAATAGCAACGAAACCAAAACTGCATATTGAAAAAAAATGCTTCTAGGGGTGGCAACGAGTCTGCGACCGAAAACATATTTTTTAGATCTATTGTCTGTTTGGATTAAATTTGGCACACACATAGTTTATAACCTGGATTAACACATTGAGCACTTTTAATCCCGGCATTACGCTCCCGTGGGATATTTTCCGCCATGCACACGGGCGAAGCCGCGGGCCAATGCTAGTTTATATTTATAATAATTATGGATAGAATATATATATATATTTATCATGCTGTACTTCCAAATAAAATCTTAATTTTAACTAACATTTTATATGCGAAAGTAAGATGGTTTGTTACGCTTTCACGCCAAAACGGCTAAACGGATGTGGATGAAATTTGGCGCACAAATAGACTATGACCTGCGTAAGGATTTATGCTACTTATCATCTTGGGTCGCAGACGAAGTCGCGCGCAACAGCTAGTCATTACATAAATGTTGAAACTGACCAGGATGCATGACAATATGCTTTTTGGTACACCGATTTCCTTTAAAGCACGTCTTCTCTGGTCCGCCTTTATAATGTTTGCAGATATCAATTTCGTCTCGATTTTTGTAGCCCTGAAAAAAAACATTCAATTATGTAGTGTTCCATTTAATGTCCTTCCTTTTTTACTGGCCGGCACGACACCTACACGGCACCGGCACCGGCCTGGCATCCGGGGAAGCAAAAATCTATGAAATACATGGCATGTTTTTCCACAAAAGCTAGAGTTTCCTAGAAAAGCGGTGACCGCCACATGCGTCCGTAATCTAAAAATACAGAGCATTTTTTGACACCTTAATTTCAAGACGTCCGCTATGAATGTGACAGAAACGGTCTTTTAAGAAACCGTTGTTTTTACCAGCGCCGGCAACGGCAAGGCGTTGACTCCCACTTTATGTATTGTGTACGTATTGTAGCCACGATTGTAGCCGTGAGCATGTGCGCAGGGCGGGGCAGGAGTGAGGGTCGATGAGACTCGAACTTGCCTTGTGGCTCGCTGGTATTGCGTTTTTGATGTAAATTTCCCAACAAATAATTAAATGTCTCTTCGCTCATCCGAAAATGGTTAAAGAACTTCTTTGGGTCCATTTTTTTTTTAATAGGGTATAATATGTTCATTCTAAGTATCTCACTTTTATCATTGGATTAATAAAAAAATTGACTTCTGTGTTACTAATTATATTTTCGTCTTTAATGTCCGAAGTCCGTGTCAGTACTGCCCAAAAAGAGCCGACCGTAGACCGGCACCGGCCCAGAGGAAAAACGGAGCCCCGGTGCTGTACCGTGAGTGGAAAACGCACAATGATTTAAAAAAATCGTATCGATTCTAATCAACATGTATCACTTCTATCTCTACCTACTTTACGAAGAGAAGACAAGTCACGTCCTTAACAAAAAGTCATTCTATTCTTAAATTTTGACTTCGCGCCGTAGAAATCTTTCTACAATCTGTCATTTGGTCTTTTGTTTGTTCTGTTTCTTTAGTGACCATGCTACACATGCAGTTTTTGCACCTTTCTTGTGTAATGTTTATTTCACATGCATTTAGATAAAGCTGGAAATGCGAGAATCTAGAAGGTTTTTTTTCCACACAGTTCATCATCAACATTATCATTTCAACCGAAAGGCGTCCACTGCTGGACATAGGCCTCCTCCAGGCATCGCCACTAGGACCGGTTCTGTGCTTCCGCATGCAGCGGATTCCTGCGGCATTCACAAGGTCATGGGTCCACTTTGTGGGAGGTCTTCCAAAGCTACGTCTTTCGGTACGCAGTCGCCTTTCGGCCCACACAACTAGTCCAGTAGTAAACAATTTAAGAGCGTACATAGTAGACAAATTAAGAGCATACATAGTAGACAAATTAAAAGCGTACATTGTAGACAAATTAAGAGCATACATGGTATGGTAGCCAAATTAAGAACGTACATAGACAAATTAAGAGCGTACATCCAGCGCAGGCTGGCAACGTCGCATTTCTAGTGGTTGATTAAGTTTTTTTTATAAAATTTAAATCAAAATGCTTTTTTTCCGTTTCAATCATCTTGATCGTTGGTATTTAAAAGTTTAAAGTTGTTTTGGTATTTCCCGTACTTATTACTACGAATTATTACTATTATGTAAGATTAGATATTAAAAATAAATATAAATACTTAAGATCTCGATGATTGATTAAGAAAATGAAATTTTTGATTAAAATTTATTAAAATAATTTCGAAAAACCACTAGGCATGCGACGTTGCCAGCCCGCGCGGGATCACTTTCCCATGTATTATAATTACCGTAACAGCCTCAACAGGGTCTTCATATTCCGGGCAGTCAGTTATCTCGAAGTTGGCCTGGTTTGGGCTTGAACCTTGCTCGGGAGAATGATTTTGTTCCTCTACTGGCTTATCTGCTGAGGGCGAGACATGTTTCATCAATAGCAAGGCTGATTCACACAATTTTACAAAATAATATAAATTCTATTGCGGATGGATAAGGAATATATTCCAATGTGACGTGTAAACTGCGAATTCATTTTCGCTTCTTCGTTGCTGCGGGCATAACGTGGCGTATCCTGCGCACGAAACTGAAGGACGATAGCGCGATTTTGTACCCCTTAGGAGCAAGTTTCGCATTTTTATATTCATTATTTAATTAAATCCATCCGGAAATCACCACCAGCTATCTATCCATCTGAACTATCTACACTAGCAGCCCGGAGGCTGGATGTGTGCCCGGTTTATCACAATAGGCTCGCCCCCTACTGGCGAATGATATAGTGGATGGGGAATGTTAAGTTTGTATCCAATTTTTGCTGTTTTTATAGCAATAACGAACAAATCCTAATACTTGACATAAGATAAGAGAACATGACGAAACCGACCGTCAGAAGCCAGTCAATTCTCAACAGTGGTTTAAAAGTGGGCCTTCTGCACATACTTGGCTACTATCAACTATGTTATTATGTGCAATTGTACATTTCACGGCCCACTGTAATAGGGATCATCATCATCATCAGCCAATTGCCTCCCCCAAAGAGCGCCACCATCTCGGTCTTGAGCAGTCCGCATACTTCAGCTGCCAGCCACCTTCTTGAAATAATCGATCCATCGTGCCGCAGGGCGTCCCACACTACGTTTGCCCAAACGCGGTCTCCACTCTAACACATGTCTGCTCCATCGACCGTCTGTCCGTCTACAGACATGGCCGGCCCACTTCCACTTCAGCATGCTGATTCTACGTGAAATGTCGGTGTCTTTAGTTCTCTGGCGAATGACTTCGTTGCGAATTCTATCCACCACGGAAACCCCGAGCATTGCTCTCTCCATTGCACGCTGAGCAACCTTGAATTTGTGGATCAAGCCTATGGTGAGTGTCCACGTTTCGGCTCCGTACGTCATAACGAGAAGGACGCACTGGTTATAGACCCTGGTCTTAAGGGATTGTGGGATCGATGACTCGAAGATATCGAGCAGCTTCCCGTGTAATAGGGATGATGACTTATATTAAAATGTAAATAATAACTAATATTTTTGTTTGTTAAATCGATGTAAACATGAAGAAGATATACCGTTTAAGAGTTATTGGAGGGGATTATTCTCGTCTTTGTCGCGCGGCACCATGTATGGCTCGCTAGTATGAAGTTGAATAGTCCTGACGTCACTTGTCTAACACTTATTTTAAAATGTTTATAACATGGCAATTTTTTAAGCTTTTAAACTTTTTATAATATTGTTTGCCCTATTTAAAAACACAAATTTTTTTTAGATAAAAATTGTCATCGTCCTTTTTGGATTTAACTGAATTGCGAAAAACAACGTGGGACTTACAACTAACCATAACCATGTTGTTATGTTATTTAATTAAATTATAGTCTTACTTGGTAGAGCTAGTCCTTGCTGCACGATGATCTTATTGAGCGTCTCGCCCGAAGGTAACACGACGTAAACGCCTAAAGATTCCGAGGTACTGTGAAAGTAAATATGTTTCATTAAGATTATTTTTTAGATGCTAATTAGTTCATCACCTCCATCTCTTAGTTTTTTTCGTGTGTAAGTGAACAAGGTTTATCTTTAGGGTTCCTTAGACAAATGGCAAAAATGGAAACATTTTAATTTCGTCATGTCCGGATATCATACTCGTAATCGACGGATTAATGCACATAAGCTTGTGGTGTATTGTAGGATCGCATAATTAAAACGATTATGAAGTTTAAAAGCTCCTTTGCTATTTAAAACATACGTAATTAGTTATGCCACTAGCTGCTGTATGTTCATTGGCTCAATCAACATGCAGCAGCAAGACAGTTTCCAAGTCAGACTGCCCTGCTTTCATTTTAATGAGATATGAGATATTTCCGGTTACAACAGCAGAAATAAATTTGTTCGTCACAGTTTTTTTCGAGAAAACCTATTTAATGCAAACTCATTTTTGCGGTCGATAAAATCAATCCTGTGCATGCGTGAATATTTATCCCAACTACGGAACCCTTCACTGTGCGTGGTTCGACATGCACTAGGCCGGTTTTAACTGCAGTTTTTGTTCAAAAATGTTGGTTGAAGACTAAATATTCTCCATAATTCATAAAAAGTGACCGCTTATCTTTGAAATATTTATGTCAGTGAGCTATAGACGAAAATTCAAATATTTTTCATAATACTGACTTGTCATCGACCTCAATGGTGTATTGCTTGCCGACGTATTCCCACATGAACACTTCTTGTTTCTCCATTAAATTCTTGTTGTGGTAACTTGCCAGGTCCACCTGCAAACAAGTGTAAACTGAATACGGTCCAGAAATTTAGAATGAAAGAGAAATAAAGAAATCAATTTATTTGACTCAGGTTAAGGCACACAATATTCACACAAAACAAAACACAGAAGAAAATAGTATTGTGTGCCTCACGGCTGAGCCAAATAGGCCTAATGAATGATAATTCATTGCTTTACCCAATTCATCGAAAAGTAATTTTGGAAATATAAGAAAATAACACCAAAGAGTTGGCCATCGTCGCAAGAAAGTTATCGTATCTGTCACTGTACAATAACATTATGCTCAACGCGTCCAAGGTTATGGCCGCATGTCAATAGCATAATGCTGAATAATTCATGCTAACTATTTAACTCCTCTTTTGACGCTTCGGCAACTATTTTGAAAAAAAAAAAAAACGTGCATCTCATCTCGCCCGTGTCTAGAACACCTCCAGGTGCTCTTGGTAATATTAGATACGACTCACCCCCGCTAGATGGCAGCAGCGAGCGAAGGGCGGCTTGCTACAGAAGCGCTGGTGCAACGGCTGCAAGCTCTCGATAGGTGCGCATCTTTTCTCGCCCGTGTTAGAACATCTCCGCTACTGGCTGTGCTCTTGGTAATATTAGATACGACTCACCCCCGCTAGATGGCAGCAGCGAGCGAAGGGCGGCTTGCTACAGAAGCGCTGGTGCAACGGCTGCAAGCTCTCGATAGGTGCGCATCTTTTCTCGCCCGTGTTAGAACATCTCCGCTACTGGCTGTGCTCTTGGTAATATTAGATACGACTCACCCCCGCTAGATGGCAGCAGCGAGCGAAGGGCGGCTTGCTACAGAAGCGCTGGTACAACGGCTGCACGCACTCGACGGGCGCGCATCTTATCTCGCCCGTGTCTACCACGAATATCTCTGCTACGTCGCTGTCCTCCTGGTCCAAACCATATTACCTATATTAAAACCACAATTCATCGAATTCGCGTGTAATGTAACTAAGCTAGGGCTTTGCAAGTAGACTGCGCAGGCCGTCAACTGCTTTGTGTAATGCCCACTTAGCTATTGGTATTTTGGTAAACCAATAACAACAGCGTGTGAGTTTTGATAGCAGATGGCAAATTCTCGTCTTAAAACGTTCAAATTCAAGTTTCAATCTCATCTCAGCGACAATCATTGTCAAAATCTTGTCAATAATATAGTAAAACAGAAAAAAAGAGGATTTTTTTGACAAATTTTTACCGAGAAAAGAATGCAACGTTTTATAAAATACGGGAATTGCTACTCAGCGAACGTAGCACGACCACCAAAGAAACGAGTTTTGTTTACGGAAGATAGACAAAATGACAGATGAATAAAAGAATTCTGTGATGAACAGGGTGTAAAGTTCACTCATCCTCCGTAGAAAAGGGAGTATCCTAAGACAAGACGTGTGTTGTGTCTGGTCGGTAACTGTCCAATGATTTTTTTTTTTTTTTTTTGTATGGCATCTCGTAGTTGACCTTGAGAGGTCGTGACTACTTAACCGGACTATCCTGTGGCTGCCTTAAGCGGACTCAAAGCCTCCAGCCAGGGGCGTAAAACTACTTATATTATTAAGCGAACGCTCGCTAAGGGCACCCCCTGTGGGGTACGGACCTCGGCTTAGGGCGTCGCTGACGGGAGGACAGCAAGATGGGACAGGCTGGATCAAGTTTAGTTGATTATTATTAATCGGGGAATTTAAAGCTACAGGCTCAGCTACGGCGCGGGCTGGCACTTCGTCGAGCAAGGGTCGGGGGGGACAATTACGTCGGGATCTTCGCGAGGAACCTCGGCGGCGAGGTCGGAATGTCGGTCTGTGTTTGTGCACTGTACTGGTGGCCCTACTGCTCTCCTGAATGAGAGTTATGTGGTCATCGGGATCGGTGAGGACATGCTTGGGACGGCGGACATGACTAATGGAGGAGGGAATATAACTAGCGGCTTTCACAACCAGAGGGTTGCGGTGATTCGCGGCGGTCTCGAAGAAACGCTTTGAAATGCGTTTCATGAACTGACGGATAGTGGGAATCTTTAGGTCAACGTGAAGGATCTCGTTGCGAACGTACCAGGGGGAGCCTGTTATCCTACGGAGGAACTTGTTCTGAAGGGTCTGCATTCTATTGAAGCGAACGGGCTTGGCGTGTGCGAAGACTGCACTGGCATAGGTCATGATCGGGCGGATGCACGCTGTGTAGATACGCATTTTGCACTTCAGTGACAATTTGCTACGTGCATTGAGGACAAAGTGAAGTCTACCTAGAGCGAAGGCGGCGCGCGAACGAGCCGCCTTAATGTGCTCTGAAAAAGAGAGGTGTTCGTCTAGTACGACACCCAGGTATTTGGCTCGCTTCTCCCAAGGGATCGGCTTGCCGAACATGGTGATCGGTCGAGGGGGGCAGGGGGTATGACGCGCTTCGAGAATAGAACCGCTTGACTTTTATCGGGATTTACTTCGATTCTCCATTTCCTAAACCAGGCGCCAAGCTTGTTGACTTGGGTTTGGAGAATGCGAGATATCGAGTCTGGATCGCGGCCGGTGTAGTAAATGGCCGTGTCGTCTGCGAACAGAGCCAGCTGTGCCTTGCTGCACTTGGGCATGTCGCTGGTGAATAGCGTGAAAGCTAGAGGAGAGATCACAGAGCCCTGAGGGACTCCTGCGCGAATAGGGTGGGGGGAGGATAGCGCTCCTTCGATGCGATAACGGAAGGTGCGGTTCGACAAAAAGTCCCGTAAGATGAGCACGAGACGATCTGGCACACCGAGTTGGTACAGCTTATATAATAAGCCGTTGTGCCAGACTTTGTCGAACGCTTTCGCTATGTCGAAGAAAACAGCACCGGTCATCAAACCTCGTTGGAAACCGAAGTTGATGTGTTCGACTATACGGTGGACCTGTTGTACGCACGAGTGTTGGGTTCTAAAACCAAACTGTTCGTTGGGGATGAGGCCCTTTGTCTCGGCGTAGTCTCTGAGGCGCTTATAAATAAGCCTCTCATAGATTTTGCCGAGGACATTGAGCAGACTGATGGGGCGGTAACTACTAGGCTCTGACTTTGGCTTGCCGAGCTTCGGGATACCGATGACGGTGGCTTCTTTGAATGCCTGCGGGAAGATGTTGTTGCTCAGAGCACCATTGAAGATGGTGGTCAGTAGCATTATCAGGTGGGCAGGGAAAAGTTGGAATACCCTATTGGTGATTCCATCAGAGCCGGGGGCTTTACGAGCCTTAAGACCTTTGATGAGGTCGTGCACTTCGTCGGGCGTGACTGGGGGCAGTGGATACTCTGGGTCTTCGACGGGAGGGAGGGAGGCTCTATGTTCGACTTCAGCGTCGACCTCAGAGAGGTGAGCTTGGTCTACTGGTTGAGAGCTAGGCGAGCATTGGACTTCTAGAGTGTCGGCTAGAAGCTCAGCCTTGTCGACATCATCGAAGGCGATGGTCTTGTCGGGACGGATCAGGGGGGGGTGTCCAATGATTGATGTCGGGACGTTGTATATACGTATGATAGTTGCTCGGTAAACTCTGCTTGCGCGTTGCAAGATTGTGGTATGCGTAGTTCGCATGTAGCTGTGTAGATGCCGCCACACTATCTGTCATTTTGTACCCGGATATATTTTAAATGGTATAATCACATTTATAATGCTTGATTGGTTGTACCGTAAGTCGAAGACAAGCCGGAATAGGGTGATAGGTCAAATCGTAATGGTTAACAGAAAAATATATTAAAAAATCTTTGTTTTTCTTTTTTTTTAAACGGGCATTTATAAAAAATATAAAAGAATAAATCCACTGCCTGTGACGGTCTTTTAACTTCTGCTGCTACAAAATTTACCTTTTTTTTTCTGTTAACTATTATGACCCCGACCTATGACCCGACTCCGGCTTGACGTCGACTTACGAAACGCCCTGTTTAAAAATCAATTGCCGTTCGTTAATCTTGCAAAAACTCGAAAATCGCTCGACCGATTGCGATGAAGTTATGGTAAGTTGTATGCGCGCCTAAGGTTTTAAAAGGCAACGCATTAGCTAGTTATTATAAATAAATTTTAAATGTGTACTTATTCCTTTGTTCTCATATTACCGACTATATAATAAAAAAATATAAATATTAATAATATACTATTATTTCTTTTCACTAAAACTCAGATTTTTAGTTTGCTAGACCTAAATGCAATATACCAATGTGAAATGTATTGGTATTGTATACAAAGGTATTTCGTGTAAATAACTTATTTTTAAATGACAGCTGAGATCGACCTTTTACATCAGTCTGTCTTCTCATATACTTCGTGCCAGTTCCTTTTGACCACTCCATACATTCAAATATGCTTCACTAAACATTTATTCTACACATTGACATTTTTGTATCTTTGAACTCAAAACGTATCGCTTTTATTCAATGGCAGCTGTCATTTTGGTCAAGCAGATTAAAAAAACGAGTTCCGATATTTCTAAAGTACCCAAATAAATAACTGTTATTTTATTACACACGTACCTCGCTAAGTTTAAGGAACAGTCCCCTGTAGTAGCAGTCACTGTCTTCGTCATAGTACGCGCAGCAAGTGAGTGCTTTAACCTGCTCCTTGCTGATCTTCTTGTGGTTCTCGGAGTAGAAGTTTGTCATTTCTAACATCAAGCTAGAAAGGGCAGAATACGGAAGTTCATATATCTGAAGGCAAATTCTCGCACTTAAAAAAAACGTTCAAATAAATCTCAGCTACAATCAATGTGAAAAACTTTCAATAATGTATGAAAGGACAATGCCATATCCTGCCCCAGCTATTTACAGGAAATGTCAATTAATGAAAATAATTGTAATGATTTAAGAACCTTTTCATAATACATTGTTTTTCAGTAGAACTTGCCGATTACAAATCCATGATAAAAAGGAATTCAACCCCTGAATTTCCTATTGTGTTACTTATTGGGCATGATTCACAAGAAAAAAGTTTAAATACCTGTAAAACAAAAACTCATATTATGATTATAATAATTATGATAATGCGTAACGTATTTGTTGTTTAAATCGCTTTTTAACAATTGGGATGATGACATTTTTTTTAAAATTTTGTCTCAATAGACTGTCTGTTTCCAAATAGCGGAAACCATATCACAAAAAGAGTCAAAGCTTAAAAAATTGCCAAGTTATAAACGTTTTAAGATAATTGTTAGACAAGGACAGCACTATCGTAGAAGTGACCTCACGAATAGCTTTGTAACTTCATACTAGCGCCGTAATTTGTCAGTACCGCGCGACAAGGACGGCAATAATCCCCTCCAAAAACTTTTAAAGCGTGTATCTTCTTCAAATTTACACCGATTAAACAAATTTTTCCGATTACCTCATTTTTACTAAGCCTTCTTTGAAATTACATTATTTTTATGAACATTTTAATATTAGTCATCATCCCAATTATAAACTGCACCTAACCTAAATTATTGTTTTCAGATTTTAACAAAAACCGCAAGTTCTACAGGCATTAGGACAAATGTTTAGTTAACAGTAATAAATAAGCTTTAAGATGCTGCATATTGCAGGCTTGTAAATTACTTTTTGATTTGGGTGGAGCAAAGTTCTCTATAGTTTCTGGCATTGTTCTTTGATTGAGACTGAGATTAGAATACGTGTGTTCTTAAAAATACTGAACTTGTCCCTGCGGTACACGCACGCCGGTTGCGAGTACTACGCACCTGACTTTTCTGAAGAACATCACCAATAAGGTACACTGCCTTGTAAATATCTTCTTAGTCGCCTTTCATTTATTCTCAACATGACCAAACCCATCTAAGCATACTCTTTTAAAATTATGTCACTACAGCTCATAAATATAACTCGCGCGATAATGGCGGTACAGCCACCATTTTCGCGCTATCACTCGCAAAGGAGCTTATTATGCTCTTTCATTCACACATTATACCCGTCTCTAATTTTAGGCGCCATTTTAATTAGTTTTTTTAATGGCGCTGGTTTATAAAATCAACACAAAAAGGATATCTTCAATTCGACTGTACTGAAGCTTTTTTAGTACATGTTATTCATTTTTACGCACCAAATTATGCACATTTTCTTGCTTTAACCAAATTACGTTTTTGTCAGGAAAATAATTCACAGAGTACTTTATTTTAAGACGCAAAATGTTTTTTTTTGATTGGCAGTAAACCCTGCTCTGCGCGGCGCTTCGCCAGGTTTGTGCCGACCCCTAGGCAAGCCTCCAAAAAAAATACAAATTATATTGTAAAAGACAGCCAAACATTAAGGCTAAGTGCAATATGGACGGTCCGTACGTTTGTAGCACGGACCGTCCGTACGGTTAACGGTTTAGTGCTCTACGGACCAATGTCCTATTTCTCGTTGTCTGGTACAGTCCGCGAGGCGCAAGCTGAGCTTTGGATTTGTGTGAGTGATTACCAATCGCACCAATGTGATCGCGCGAGGGACAGACAGTCCGATCGCCAAGCAAAGGACGCGTCGCTATGTGTGTGCTCTACGCGCCTCGCGGACTGTAACTCATCGTAATCAAGAAACAATGCTCGACACACTTCTAGCCGCTCTTGCTTAGCGTCTCGATCCTTATATAAATTACTAGCTGTTGCCCGCAACTTCGTCGGCGATTTCATCACCACTGCTCTCTAAACGGTGAAGGAAAACATCTTGAGGAAACCGGCATGTCTTAGAACAAAAAGTTCGAAGACATGTGACATCCACCAACCCGCACTGGACCCGCGTGGTGGATTACGGCCCACTCCCACTCACAGAGAGGAGGCCTGGGTCCCAGCAGTGGGAACATAATAGGCTGATTATGCTAGGATCACTAAAATCAATAATAGTTGACCTCGGATTTCTGTTATGACACGTTCCGTGTCGACATTGACATTTTTGTTTTGCAGTAAATACTT
This sequence comes from Dasypolia templi, assembly GCA_963555695.1. Lineage (NCBI taxonomy): Eukaryota > Metazoa > Arthropoda > Insecta > Lepidoptera > Noctuidae > Dasypolia > Dasypolia templi. Next base: position 27,201,740 of record OY743138.1, on the reverse strand, counting down.
GTTTTTGATTTTTGTTAACAGCAGTTCCCACGTAAGTCCGGTTTGTTTTGAATAAACGGAGCACAGACCCGCTCCATGGACAGAGATCGTCCGGATTGACGGACAGTCCGCGGTCCGTGCGCTAAAGTGTGCTACAAAACGTAATAGTTGATTTTTATACGATAGCTCCGGACGACGGTCGTCCGTAGAGCACAAATACAGCCTTAGTACTTACTTCTGAACCTCATCATGATCGTCAGTAATCACCCAGAAAAATGCGCCGTCGACGTGCATGAGAGTAGCCTTGTACGCCGTGTCAGTTTCCAGCACCAGTTGTGCTGGCAAGTTGCTGGCCTCACTAGGGAGTGATGTGGGTGAATCTGAATAAAAAGTAGTAATTAGCCGTCAAATTACTAATAATATCATATGAAATTCCATAATAATCACGTTTGTTTGAAAGTTCGAACAAAATAATAAATAGATTTGGTACCTACAGAGAACATTTGTCGAAACCGAATAATACAGAGTGGAAAGGACATCGACGCACAAGCTGTTACCATGGTCTCAGAACATGATTCTGAACGAAAAAAAAATTGCTCTGCCATACATTTTGATCGCGTAGGTATTGCACTTTTCTATGAAACAGCTGTTTTTTGATAACAAATGTAAAATTTCAATGCAGGGGTGTTCAGAATTATGTACTGAGTCCATGGTCTCAGGTTGTGCGTCGATGTCCCTTCCACCCTGTATTCTGGTGCATGGGTAATAGGTAATATGGGCTGGTGTCCGCAACTCCACGACAATGCGTGTATTTTGCTTGCCAGAAGGGGGTCGAGTGAGACACTAGTGGGACCTGAAACGATCTTGCCATTCCCCTTCGGGTACTTACGCACTCTGATAAGGAAACGCACCAGCGACCAACATCACAAACTATGGTTGGAAGGCAGGCTAGGGAAGCACTCCCTACAATTGATGGCCGCCTCACAGAACAGGTTCTCCGACTAACCAAACAACAGCTGCGTACAGTTACGGCAGCTTTAACTGGCCACGAGTCATTTACTAAACACCTCTTTATCCTAGGAGTCACAGACAGTCCGCTGCGCAGGGTCTGCATGGAGGACGACGAGACAGCAGCTCATGTGCTTCTTAACTGCCTAGTGGTCGCCACATACAGGGTCAAGTACTTCGGTAACCCAGGTACCCTACGCGAGGCTGTCAGTAACACCAAGGCGTTGATGGCCTTCCTCGAGGAGCTGGGGTGGATCGAATGATCGATTTCCCCACCACACGCAAAATACGCGCATTGACGTGGAAATGCGGACACCAGCTCGTATTACCTATGTCTGAAAAGCATTGGCATATCAACAGTACGACGTTTCCTGTTTTCATAAATTACTTAGTAAAAATCTTGAATTTTGCACTTGAGTAATCAAAAGTTCCTATCATAACAAAGGAAGAATTTATGAAAATTCATCCCCTGATGACGATTTGTATGGAAGTTTTTCGGTTTTGCCGATGAGATAATATCGGGCATACAGCTTGATAATAAGCAAGTGTCAATCGATTCTAATACCGCGTCGCTCTAGATACGTTTACGCTCTGAGAGACATCGAGAGCGGTTACAAGATACATAATTCTATATCAAAAGCGTTAACTTGACATAAAAGTGACAGTCTAATTTTCATATTTAACGAGGAAATGCAGCATACCTTCAATCTTAATATTGTTCAATTCCGCTCCCAATTCGCACTGCGCCTCCTTGACAACTAACCCATTCTTCGCCTGAGGCACAGTTTCCTCCGAAGATGACGTACTAGAAAACACTATCAATGCTTGGTCAGCTTTCGCAGTTTTTGCTCTCTTTGGTTTCTCTGGAGGGCAATTATTTTGGCATGCTGTGGACGTTGAGGGGGCTGGCTCGCTCAAAGCGTCGATGAGGTTGAATGGGACTGAAGGTGGTAATGGCATCAAAGGTTTTGAGAATGTATCTTGTACTGGAGTGTATTCTATGTTTGCTGCTTCATCTGCAATAGAAATGGCGGTGTTCAACTTTTGAATACAAATAATGAATGTATTATGATTTTAGTCACATGCTTAATGCATGATGCTACATGGATGAAAATAAAGATTGCACTGCATTTTTCTTCAAACACATTATTAAGAATTGAAATAAAACAATCTCTAATGAACCCTCATCTACCTCAAGTATTAGGATTTCAAAATTTACAAGTAGACCATTGAGTTAAATGCAATATTTTGGGTTTATTCTTTATATTGTAGAGCTAGCTTCTGCCCGCGGCTTCGACGTCAGGCGTGGATGTCAGAAATAATACGTTTTTTTTTTGTGTGCAAATCTCTCTTAAATAAAAGTAGCCTAAGTAACTCCTTATAAAATCAGCTATCTACCAGTAAAAGTCCTGTCTAAATCCAGCCGTTTCAGAGATTAGTGGCAACAGACAGACAAAAAAAATGTTTTAAGTGCGGCACCTAGTTACATTCTTAAACATTTTGTAAAAAGCAGTTATTTTGACATTACAAATGGACACTTAGATCGTCAACGTCGATTTTATGTATTTGTATAGATGTATAGAAGACTTCATTTGAATCTGTAAGAAGCATTTGAACAAGGAAAAAAATCATTTGGAAAAGAAAATCATACCAAGTGAGGCTATAGCCAGGTTGAAGTCAGTAATAAGGTACATGTATTCGTCAAGCTGTTTCATGGCATTAAGGAACCGATCCTTGAGCTCAGATGGGTCGCAGTTGAGCTGCTCGTCAAAGCCTTGTGTCTGTAACAATAACAGTAAAAAACAGTAATAGAAAAGACTATTGTTAGCACACAATAATAGTGATTGGCTCTTTTGCAGAGAGGCATAATAATTTATTGGAGAAAAAAAAAACAACTGCCTTTTTTTTGTGTTGTTGATTTTGAAAGGTGATGCCAGGAGAACTTTGGTGTGTGCTATATACTGCGACATGACGCAAGCTTTTGACTACGTTGACCATAGCATCTTGCTACAGAAATTAGAAGCTTACGGAATAAGGGGAAACATACTAAATCTAATTCAGTCATACCTCACTAATAGGAAACAATACACAGAAATTGACAGAACTAATTTTAAGACAAAAAAAGAGGAAATGTATGCATCAAGCGAACGCACACCTACATACGGTGTTCCTCAAGGCAGCGTAGTCGGATCTTTATTATTCATAATATATATCAATGACCTGCCTAGTGCTATCGACCACCCCATGACTCTCTTTGCGGACGACAGCACTATGACTATAGCATGTAAAAATAAATACAATTATGAAAGTGACATATTTGAATCTTTAACATCAATAATACCTATCATGTTTAAACAGGAAAACAACCTAGAAATAAATCTAGAGAGAACTATTATGCATTTTAGGCAACGGACACAGACTGTATTTGACCCTAATGCAATTTACAAGGACACTGTAGTTAATAAAGTCAATGTCACAAAATTTCTAGGAATTATGATTGACTCTAAATTAAACTCGAAGGCACACATTGAATACCTAAGCAAACGGCTGAGCTCTGCTGCATACTCCTTATATAAATTAGCCCCAGAGCTAAACACAGATGCCTTAGTAACAGCTTATCATGGTCTAGTGGCATCGTTATTGTGCTACGGTATTATATTTTGGGGGAATTCCACAGACAAAGCAATAGCGTTTAAGGCGCAAAAGAGATGCATTCGTGCGATGTGAAATTTGAAGTCAACTGACAGCTGTATGCCATTATTTACGAAACTCAAATTATTAACTCTACCATCTCTGTACATTTTTGAAATCGCGGCATTTGTTAGAGTAAATCGACATATGTTTCCACGACTAGCTGACACCTTCCCCCGGAACAGACGTGACAATAATCAACTGTGTTTGCATACGTCCAAGACTGTATGAATGGGAAAAGTGTTTTCTGTATGTCTCCTAAAGTTTATAATAAAATACCACAGTCATAGAAAGATTTGCCAGTAAATATGTTTAAAAAAAAGTTTGAGATTTATTAACAGACAAGTGTTATTATAATATAGATGACTTTTTGAATGATGATTATGTGAAATTCTTTCAATTTAATTTTGTCTTTTTGTATGCCTTACGGGTGAAACATGTTTGTACGAAAGATTTATATTGTAACATCCTGCATGCTTAATTTGCATGTATACACATGTTTTGACAAATAAAATTATCTTTATCTTTATGCACAGTAAGATGTGTTTGTCTTACTCTATTTACGGGTTAAGGAAATCTTTTTCATGAATGTTGCTTATGTGAATAAGTATCATAGTGTAAGAAGCTTCTATCTGCTTTACTGATTGTATTACATATTAAACGCAAACAGGTAGTGTGTATAATCCTTATGTACCTATAGTGGTAGCTGACTACCGAAAAAAAAAATAAGATTACAATAGACTTATTGAGAAAACATTATATTATTTTCTACGACATTATAAAGTAAGGAAAATAAAGAATGTAATAAATAGCTGTTGCGGCTAATGAGATTAATGAGCCTGTTTTTTAAGCCAACAGCTCTATTATTATTTTTTCCCCACAAATTATTTACGTTTTATGTGCATATAGCAAGTGCTACCGCTAGCTACCCACAAAAACAGTACAAAATTGCGACTTACCTTCATTTTTATTTTTTTTATGTCCTCAATCGCGCGGTCACATTTGTCCCAAAATATATGCAATCTGGATCCAAGTTCGTTTCGCCGATGCATAGTCAGCGTTGCGAGATCTACGTAACTCCTAAAAGGTGCATTTAAATTATATTATGCATAGTGAAAAGCGTAATAAAATTTAGAAAGGTAATACGAAAGTACTTACATTTTGGCTTATTCTTTTACCCAACGATATGGCTCTAAAGCTTGCAGAAATATATTCTACTGGAATGTTTAGTTTGAATTAGTACAATGTTTAATTTTGCATCTCTGCAATAAAAACAACAATGCAGCTTTTTCAACAAAGTTTTTTCCCAATGCACAAAATACACACTGTCTCTGACAGACAGAAACTGGCTGACCATAGAGAATTTATTATGAGAAAGATTGGCCACCAGAACAGATGACAAATCGTTAAATCGTTCATTCATTTTAATTTTCCAAAAAATCTGTCTCTGCAGGGAGAAATAAAATAAATAATTGACGTAATTGTTAACTGTTAATTAAAATTCATGTGAATAAATCGATGGTTAATTACAGATTTATTGCAGTAACCTCACGACACTGACATCTAGTGGATTGTCATTGATATTAAATTGATCTACTCGATACTAGATGACGCTACTCCCCGGTGGTACTCTTGTACGGCTATTCTCTAGTAGATGGCTTTAGTAGACACCGATTACATGAATGTTTCAGATTTTAAAACTCTCGATCAAAACAATATGTACCGTATCATGCAATTTATTTATTTTGTAATTTAACTATTGATACCTAGTTATGATATTGAATACCATAGTTTATTTGCTTTGAACGAGTCTCAGACTCTCACTGTTTGTCTACCAACTACTCATCGAGAACAATTTAATGAGCTCAAACTTGGTGGGTAGGAATACGATTAGTAAAGCAGAGATCCTGTGTCCAACATCCTGCTACACCATCAGACTATGTTCAATATGTTCACCATCTTTTAGTCAACTACTCATCGAGCCCATCAGTCTGAGCCCAAACCCGATATTGTTTGCAGTAAGTTAGTTATTATTAACGGTGACTCTGAGGTAACGGTGATTCTGAGGCAAATGTTGTCGCCGCTCTATTTGTTGATCATATTTCAAGTGCATTGTCACAACACTCGATCATAATTTCTCGACCATGTAGGAAAAGACTGCTTAAACCGTGGCTTACCCCTGGTTTACTGCGGTGTATTCACCATAGAGATAAGCTGCACAAATTCTTTATAAAAAACCCGCAAAATACATCTGCTGAACTGATATACAAAAGGTACAGAAACTATTGTAACGCCCTTCTGAGAAAGTTAAAAAGGAATTACGACAAATCTTTACTAGATACAAACCGTAATAAAGATAAATGGAATGCCGTCAAATCCATCATCAGTACCTCAAAACAAAAAACTGCTGGGGACCACCTTTTAGTCCCACAGAAAAGTGGTTTAAGTGCTGTAAATGAGGTAAACACCTACTTCTCTAATATTGGTAAACAGCTAGCAGATAAAATAATACCAGCTCCAAACAGTAATAAATTTGAAATAACCCCCGTCTCAAATTCAATCGTGTTACTTCCACCTGACGAAGCCGAAGTTGAAGCGTTGATTATGAATCTCAGGAGTGACTGTGCCATTGGTTGGGATTCTATTTCGGCCAAGTTTCTTAAATATGCTAAACACATTATAGTCCCTCATCTGACTAAACTAATTGAGATCTGCCTTAACCAGGGTGTTTTTCCGAAAGTGTTCAAGAAGTCCCTTATTACTCCTGTTCACAAGGGGGGGAAGAAGGTCGATGTTGGAAACTATAGGCCCATCTCAGTTCTTACGACTCTATCAAAAATATTAGAAAAGGTTTTAAACAAAAGGCTTACAAACTTTTTGCAACACAATATGGTACTATCAGAAGCCCAGTTTGGCTTTAGGCCGGGAAAAAGCACTGAAGATGCCGTAAGTCAATTGGTAGATCACGTCACACTTAAAATAGAACGAAAACAGAAATGCGTCGGCATATTTCTCGATCTGGCCAAAGCTTTCGACACTGTCATGATTCCTGTCCTTGTGAACAAGTTGGATAAGATCGGTGTCCGCGGGAATGCTTTAAAAATCTTTAAGGATTTTCTTTGTGACCATACGCAAAGAGTTAAGATAAAGGAATATGTTAGCTCTGATGTTTGGGTTACTTATGGCGTCCCACAAGGCAGTATTCTTGGCCTGAGTCTCTTTTTGATTTACATAAATGACCTGTGCCAGCTGCCACTTACAAACGGTAAGATCTTTACCTACGCTGACGATACGGCTTTAATATTTCATGGGGGGACCTGGGACGAAGTCCGACATAGCGCCGAACTGGGACTGCATAAAGTAAGCCATTGGCTAAGAGCTAACTACCTGACTTTGAACCTTTCCAAATCTACATTTCTTCAATTCTCCTTTTCTAAAATTAAACCAGTCAATTTAGATATTAGATTACATATCTGCGACTTGGCTTCATCAACGACATGTTCATGTACAGCTATCACTAACGCTAAACATGTGAAATACCTCGGCGTGATTGTAGATGAAAAGCTAAGCTGGCGTCAGCACATAGACCTTACCACAACGCGTGTAAGGAAACTTATTTGGGCATTTAAAAAACTTAGACACGTGGCCGACTTCGAACTCCTTCGCACTGTGTACTATGCTCTCGTGCAGTCAGTCGTGGGATATTGTGTTGCTGTGTGGGGAGGTGGATGCAAGACTTTCATGATTCACCTGGAAAGGGCCCAAAGATCTCTACTTAAAGTAATGACTCTCAGACCCTTTAGATTTCCCACCAGAGACTGTTATGATGCAAATTGTTAGCAAGCAGCACAGTATTACACCTTACAATGCGCAAATTTATAAGAAGCGCACCATACGCTGTCACACGGCGTCCGCCAGGCGACAGCGGGTATATCTTGCCACTTTTCTTTATAATAAGTTGAACAAAATGTTGAACATAAATCCCCTTACGACTCGTGAAGCAAAAAAGAAGCTAAAGATCTGGCTACTGACACTAGACTACAACGCAACTGAAAAATTGATGCAATCAACATAAGTTTATAAGAACTCAAATAATTGGTGTTTACACACTCATACACACACGCACACACAGGCACACACACACACACACACGCACACATACACACACCAACACCCAAACGCGCACACACACATACCAGCACCCCCTATTATTATTATATTTTGTTTTCTTTTTAATTATATTGGCTTTATTGTAATTTGTTTTATTGTTATTGTAATTTTCATTTTTTTTTTGTTCTCGATTTTAACAATATTTTGTTTTTAAATGTTTTATCTAATTTTGTGTCAATCCTGATTTTAATCTAATTTTGTCTGCTTGCTTTTATTCTAATTCTAGTATTGGTGCTTAAATGATATGTTCACTATTAAACTTTATTTTAAGTAATTTAATTGTATCACATTTCGCTGCAATAAAACTGAATTGTATAACCTAAATGGAAGAAGTCACTGGCTCCTGAAATACAGGTACCCTACCTAGCTCTGGAGCCAGGGTCTCATATTTTTCTGTAACCTGTTTTTATGGCAATAAAGAATTTATTATTATTATTATTCAGTGTTAGCAAAAAGCCGTTCCGCAAATTTGAAATGGTGATTGAAAATTTACATACATACAAAAAAAGTAACTATTTTATACCTAGTTTTAGAGATATAACCATTTTTATGTTGAAGTCAGAAATAGGTATGGTTTTATGTAGTTCACAGTAGAAAAGTCGTCCTGCCGATTTTGCTGAAACTTTGGGATCTTGTATTGAAAGTTTTTTTTCAGGGAATTTTAATTTTATGATTATTTATTTTATTACACATAATATAAGTAAATAAAACAAAACCAACACAAAAAAGTAAAACAAAGTCGGTTTTCGAGTCTGTTTGTATGACCTGTGGCCACAATGGAATTCACCAAGTTTCTAAGTAAGTACCTACCTATTAATATCTAACTTAGGTACAGGTTGTAAAATGGCCCATCCATGACGTTATCTATGCATTCTGTATATCAAACTATATTAAGCAAAACTTATTCCTGGGAAACGACTTTTGGTGTGACACATCGCTGTTTACGGGAGCGCGCCGCTGCAAGCACACAAAAGCATGTGTAATGCACGCTTGGCAATGTCCTTTTGGGTGCATGCAACGGTACAGGAGTATTAGTAAAGTTATAACATGTTATCCTTGTTTTCGTGTCGAAAACGGTAAAAAAAATATTGGAACTCGAGTTCAATATCTCCGTAACCAGAAGGTTAGCAGGTACAGCCCAGAGCAAAAAAAAAAAGTTATTCTCGGATTCGTTAAGCGTCTTTCTACACTCGTTAGAGCTCATAGTGCTATTCAGTAACCATCCGTGAAAACATAGGTGAAGTGAGCGTGGAGTGAGCTGTCAGTATCACTGACGCTAGGGATTGACCAAGACGGGATGACACTGACAGCTCACTCCACGCAAGTCTCCACGGTGAGATTTTTACAGAATCGACGTTCTGTCGATGTTTTGATATGTCGCCACATCAGTATTGCACCCGTGCGAAACAAGGGCGGGTTGAAAAAGAAAAGTCAATAAAAAAAGGCATGTAGCATTATATTGTTATTAAAACAAATCTACTTTGCCATATGCCAGTCTATCATAACGTATTTCATCTCATCCTGGGGAGGAGCTCCCAAAACTGTTTTGAAACCTATTGAGATTGCGCAACGCGCTATCTTGAAAGTTTGCACTTTTAGCCTCGCTTATTTTCGACTACTTTATAATACCATTACTGTGAAGTACTTACTGTCCGCCAGTTCTTCCTACTTACTATTATTCTAAGGAAACATAAAGTATTGAACTACGACCCCAACCGTTAATCGTAGGCGGAGGAATCAAATACCTAGTGTGTACTCGTCAACACCATCCACACACGTTTTTCATTAGAAGATTTTTTATTTTCATGGGCCCCTATATCTATAATAAAATTAACTCCAACTTACTATCTATTCTCTATACAAGACTCAATGTAAAAATAAGGTAAAAGAGTACTTTTTGAAACTACCTATCTTATGAAGAGTCAGAATAACTTTTAATCGTACCAAAGTAACCAATATTATCACACACACTCATGCTCACACACCCACATACGCACTCACCTACTCACTCACCGACTTACGCACTCACGTACTCACTCACCGACTTACGCACTCCTTTTCACACTATACAACTCATTTAAGTGCAATAATTTTCTCTATTTTAATTTTCTGTTCATTAATATTCTGTAAGATTTAACAAAATTGGAAACGGCTAAATGTTTTTCAGTCAGATCAGAGAGGTATGGCGCTGTATGCCGAGATACAGGTTTTTCACCTAGTTCGGCTACAGATGCTACCATGTTTTATTATTCTCATTATAGCAAAAGCATAGGCTTTTGTTGATATGCATAATGTTGTAATGTTAATATTTTTCATAACAATTAATAATAATTAAATAAAATATAAAATGACTTGCCACGTTGTATGGGTACTCGTAGCCTTTGCAATGACCAAGGTAAAAATCAGCACTTGGGTGATGGGAAGTGTAATAAGCCCGTGTGATGATTTCTTTAAACAGGAGATGAGCCCTCAACGTGGCGGTTATATTACCGCTTATAGTCAGATAGGTAACGCCGATCTCATAAAAACATATATTGTTTACGCCACTTAAAGTTAGCATGTTTTCATTTTAAAGGGTGAACCCATATACCACATGAGCGCATGTATCAAGAGTTCTTGCTGCAGCTTTACAAATGCAGTAAAAGGTGTTTTATAGTACCTTTGATTGATTTAGTGGTGAAACGGCAAGTGATGGGAACCAAAACCGCATACCATGAAAATTATCCAAGTCATTTATGAAATGCTCATTATTAGCATCATTATCATCAGTAAAGTACCTATGAGTAGGTTGTCCCTGATATAGCCATGCAACTAAGATCGAAGGACCTGTTTTTTTTATGAAAGCAATACCTAGGTTCTACTGTCGATATCTTAACACGTGCAGGCGCTGTTCACTGTATTTATTGGTTCCTGCAGAGTAGATTGTAGGTTTATTATGTAAATCAGTTACATTTATGAATATGCAATCCTGTCTCGTAATTGCTTCAAAGCCTGTATTTTCACGGACAAAACATACAATCAAAGATTGTCTTATTGTAGTAATTGCAAAGCTTGCAACTTGTCTTGATTTATTTATACCTAATTGAATAAAACCCACAACAATTCGTCTCTAAGTCCTTGTAGCAGCTTGCACAGAAAGGTCGAAACGTCTTTCTTGTTTACGTAGCGAAATCCACCTTGTTAGTTGACTATAATAGTGACAGTAATGTTCGAAAGACAAAATAAAGTAAGTACCTAATCGATAGCCAATAAGGGGGTGTCATTATAGAAAGCCATCGTCGAGTGATTACGTGATCGTCGCGATCGTTGTTCGTACGAACCCGAACGCCTAGTGCATCGACACCCTTAAACATACAAGACATGTCGGCACGTCATTCATATGTCACCTGTTGTTCAAATAGATCACAAATCGGATAGGTAATTGCTGCTTGCAGCTTGCAGTTCAATATGGATAGGTAATTGATGGTCAATAATACATTACAATAGTTTGGTTTTTGTTCATTTATTCAATTACTGCAAGCTGCAAGGCAAGCGAGCGAAATACCTACAAGTGGCAACTGCTGACATGTCACCCTCACGATAAATAGTTGTTTTGATTTACGTAATAATGTGCATAAATTGTGGATTTTTATTTATAGTATTACTTCGTTGCATAAATTGTGTCTGGTTTCTGAGTAAAAACACGGCCTTAAAACCTCAAATGCCAGTCTTAAATTATCAGAAGGGTTGAAATCGTAGTCTGAATATATTTGTTTGAAAACTGATTTTCTTTAACATAATATTATCGGCGAGTCGTTTTGTATCGCCGCCGCGCCGTGTAAAATAGTAAAATTCCTGCATTTAAAAATTGTGTCTCGACGGTGTCTTGGTTTCGTTTTCGTTTGTCTTTGTAACTTGATCGCATAGAGAAGGCCATGACATTTGAATGTTCCGTCTGTTAAAAATATGTAACAAAATGTTGTGAGTCGTGTTCCCCATTTTTTCGCAATCAATCGTGTTACGAAAAAATTGGAATAAAATGATGTATTTGTGTGATTCTGAATCGAATCCGTGTAACAGCTCTTGGGGTGGTTCAGCGTTTTGTGGCTTTTGAAATTGGTAATATCAACTACGTCTTGCAGTAATACTCAACAACGAAGGGATTAAGAAGTTTCTGGAATTTTCACATCTTGTCTTTGTTCCCATATTATTATTAGGTCATTTGACATAGGGGCAGTTTATTTGGTGTGTCGCACCGCCTAGTCTTGTGATTAAAAATACTTGACTCAATTGTGAAACTTATTGTGTTGCTTGGCTGTTGTTCAAATAGACCATAAATTCCTAAATTAAATCAAGGGGTCGTTCAACTACTGATGCCGGTGTTGAACTTTTAGGACATATTTATAATGCTTGGGAAGATAAATGCGATGCCTTGGGCATCTTTTGTGATTTGTCCAAGGCATTCGATTGCGTTCTTCATGAAACGTTAATCAGGAAACTCCGTCACTACGGGATCCGAAACACCGCTCTGGATCTTCTTACTTCATACTTGAGTAAAAGGATTCAGAGCGTTGACGTTAATGGAGAAAGATCTCCGGGATCTATCTTAACAATGGGAGTTCCACAGGGCTCAATTCTTGGTCCTTTCTTGTTTCTTATTTATATTAATGACTTGCCTTACCTCATAAGGGATAATCATGATATAGTGTTGTTTGCGGATGATACTTCACTTTTGTTTAAACTAAAACTAATTTTTTTTTTAAACTAGATGAGGTCGGCGTTTCCTATCTGACTACTCTGAGAAGAAAAGCCGAAACAAACTCAGAGGTCACAGTCTCTTTTAAAGTCCAGACATAATCTTGGTCAGATCATGTTAAGACCATGTGGATTGATGTCTGAAATGGTCTTTTGAGGAAAGAACCACACAGATTGAGTGGACCTGTCCAGTCAGTGCACGCATTTGTCAGTAATCGTACAGCTCAACTCAAAACATAAGGAGCTCAACGATTCGACGAACAATACCAAAGAAAGGACATTGGATAGGCCGCATAATTACTCAAACCGCCAGACCAAGTTACGATTAAAATTAACTGAGATAATAAAATATAAAAAAACAAAAGTAAAAAATAAAATGACCCACATAGTCTTAACATTCACAATAATAACAATAAAATAATACCTAGGTAAGTATTCATGTCATTGTTTATTTTACAGATCATATGAGGACCATGTAGGTAGGTGTCTGAAATGGTCTTTTGAGGAAAGAACCATACAGATTTGAGTGGGCCTGTCCAGTCAGTGCACGCATTTGTCATTAATCATGCAGCTCAACTCAAAACGTAAGGAGCTCAACGATTCGACGAACAATACCAAAGAAAGGACATTTGGGTAGGCCGCTTTAAGTACTCAAACTGCCAGATATAAAAAAACTATGAAATAACTGAGATAGACAAAATATATAGAAATAATACCCACTAAGTCCTCACACGAAATTAAAATAATAATAATATTATACAAAGTAAATATTCATGTCATAATCATGAAATTTCATAGTGTATATAAAATAAAACAAAATTATGTACCAAACAAAAAAAAAAAAAAAAACACACTCTGTATGCAAAAATTGGAGCAGGTCAGTCCCAAGCCTTTTTGTCCTCAATATAGTCTTTGACTGTATAAAAAGCTTTCTGGCACAACTTACGTTTGATAAATGATTTGAATTTATTAAGGCTTAGATCTTGAACATGGCTTGGAAGTTTATTATAAAAGCGTATACATTGACATCTGAACGAGCCACCTATTTTCTTGAGCCTTGTTGTAGGTACAACAAATTTGTGTTTGTTCCTAGTATTTATATTATGGATATCACTGTATTTTTTAAACAATTTTATGTTTTTGTGGGCATATAAAAGATTTTCATAAATATACTGAGAAGGCACAGTCATAACATTAATTTCCTTAAATTTCTCTCTGAGAGAGTGTCTCGGACTTAATTTATAAATTGATCTAACAGCTCTTTTCTGCAAAACAAATATAGTCTGCATGTCGGCGGCATTTCCCCACAAAAGAATACCGTACGACATCACACTATGAAAATAACTAAAGTATACTAAACGGGCTGTCTCTAAATCAGTTAAATTTCGATTTTTTCTAACAGCGTATGCTGCGGAGCTTAGCTTTTTTGACAATTTATCAATATGTGGGCCCCACTGAAGCTTAGCATCCAAAGTTAAGCCCAAGAATACTGTGCTGTCTTCAAGTTTCAATTCTTCGCCCTTTATCAACACATTCATTTTCACCTGCCTAACGTGAGGTAGCGTAAACTTAATGCATTTAGTCTTCTTTTCATTAAGAAGTAAATTATTAACATTGAACCAGTGAACTATTTTTGAGACCGCGTTATTTACATCGTCAGTAACCAGCTGCTGACGTTTTAGTTTAAACAAAAGTGAAGTATCATCCGCAAACAACACTATATCATGATTATCCCTTATGAGGTAAGGCAAGTCATTAATATAAATAAGAAACAAGAAAGGACCAAGAATTGAGCCCTGTGGAACTCCCATTGTTAAGATAGATCCGGGAGATCTTTCTCCATTAACGTCAACGCTCTGAATCCTTTTACTCAAGTATGAAGTAAGAAGATCCAGAGCGGTGTTTCGGATCCCGTAGTGACGGAGTTTCCTGATTAACGTTTCATGAAGAACGCAATCGAATGCCTTGGACAAATCACAAAAGATGCCCAAGGCATCGCATTTATCTTCCCAAGCATTATAAATATGTCCTAAAAGTTCAACACCGGCATCAGTAGTTGAACGACCCCTTGATTTAATTTAGGAATTTATGGTCTATTTGAACAACAGCCAAGCAACACAATAAGTTTCACAATTGAGTCAAGTATTTTTAATCACAAGACTAGGCGGTGCGACACACCAAATAAACTGCCCCTATGTCAAATGACCTAATAATAATATGGGAACAAAGACAAGATGTGAAAATTCCAGAAACTTCTTAATCCCTTCGTTGTTGAGTATTACTGCAAGACGTAGTTGATATTACCAATTTCAAAAGCCACAAAACGCTGAACCACCCCAAGAGCTGTTACACGGATTCGATTCAGAATCACACAAATACATCATTTTATTCCAATTTTTTCGTAACACGATTGATTGCGAAAAAATGGGGAACACGACTCACAACATTTTGTTACATATTTTTAACAGACGGAACATTCAAATGTCATGGCCTTCTCTATGCGATCAAGTTACAAAGACAAACGAAAACGAAACCAAGACACCGTCGAGACACAATTTTTAAATGCAGGAATTTTACTATTTTACACGGCGCGGCGGCGATACAAAACGACTCGCCGATAATATTATGTTAAAGAAAATCAGTTTTCAAACAAATATATTCAGACTACGATTTCAACCCTTCTGATAATTTAAGACTGGCATTTGAGGTTTTAAGGCCGTGTTTTTACTCAGAAACCAGACACAATTTATGCAACGAAGTAATACTATAAATAAAAATCCACAATTTATGCACATTATTACGTAAATCAAAACAACTATTTATCGTGAGGGTGACATGTCAGCAGTTGCCACTTGTAGGTATTTCGCTCGCTTGCCTTGCAGCTTGCTTGTGTTGAACTTTTAGGACATATTTATAATGCTTGGGAAGATAAATGCGATGCCTTGGGCATCTTTTGTGATTTGTCCAAGGCATTCGATTGCGTTCTTCATGAAACGTTAATCAGGAAACTCCGTCACTACGGGATCCGAAACACCGCTCTGGATCTTCTTACTTCATACTTGAGTAAAAGGATTCAGAGCGTTGACGTTAATGGAGAAAGATCTCCCGGATCTATCTTAACAATGGGAGTTCCACAGGGCTCAATTCTTGGTCCTTTCTTGTTTCTTATTTATATTAATGACTTGCCTTACCTCATAAGGGATAATCATGATATAGTGTTGTTTGCGGATGATACTTCACTTTTGTTTAAACTAAAACGTCAGCAGCTGGTTACTGACGATGTAAATAACGCGGTCTCAAAAATAGTTCACTGGTTCAATGTTAATAATTTACTTCTTAATGAAAAGAAGACTAAATGCATTAAGTTTACGCTACCTCACGTTAGGCAGGTGAAAATGAATGTGTTGATAAAGGGCGAAGAATTGAAACTTGAAGACAGCACAGTATTCTTGGGCTTAACTTTGGATGCTAAGCTTCAGTGGGGCCCACATATTGATAAATTGTCAAAAAAGCTAAGCTCCGCAGCATACGCTGTTAGAAAAAATCGAAATTTAACTGATTTAGAGACAGCCCGTTTAGTATACTTTAGTTATTTTCATAGTGTGATGTCGTACGGTATTCTTTTGTGGGGAAATGCCGCCGACATGCAGACTATATTTGTTTTGCAGAAAAGAGCTGTTAGATCAATTTATAAATTAAGTCCGAGACACTCTCTCAGAGAGAAATTTAAGGAAATTAATGTTATGACTGTGCCTTCTCAGTATATTTATGAAAATCTTTTATATGCCCACAAAAACATAAAATTGTTTAAAAAATACAGTGATATCCATAATATAAATACTAGGAACAAACACAAATTTGTTGTACCTACAACAAGGCTCAAGAAAATAGGTGGCTCGTTCAGATGTCAATGTATACGCTTTTATAATAAACTTCCAAGCCATGTTCAAGATCTAAGCCTTAATAAATTCAAATCATTTATCAAACGTAAGTTGTGCCAGAAAGCTTTTTATACAGTCAAAGACTATATTGAGGACAAAAAGGCTTGGGACTGACCTGCTCCAATTTTTGCATACAGAGTGTGTGTTTTTTTTTTTTTTTTGTTTGGTACATAATTTTGTTTTATTTTATATACACTATGAAATTTCATGATTATGACATGAATATTTACTTTGTATAATATTATTATTATTTTAATTTCGTGTGAGGACTTAGTGGGTATTATTTCTATATATTTTGTCTATCTCAGTTATTTCATAGTTTTTTTATATCTGGCAGTTTGAGTACTTAAAGCGGCCTACCCAAATGTCCTTTCTTTGGTATTGTTCGTCGAATCGTTGAGCTCCTTACGTTTTGAGTTGAGCTGCATGATTAATGACAAATGCGTGCACTGACTGGACAGGCCCACTCAAATCTGTATGGTTCTTTCCTCAAAAGACCATTTCAGACACCTACCTACATGGTCCTCATATGATCTGTAAAATAAACAATGACATGAATGCTTACCTAGGTATTATTTTATTGTTATTATTGTGAATGTTAAGACTATGTGGGTCATTTTATTTTTTACTTTTGTTTTTTTATATTTTATTATCTCAGTTAATTTTAATCGTAACTTGGTCTGGCGGTTTGAGTAATTATGCGGCCTATCCAATGTCCTTTCTTTGGTATTGTTCGTCGAATCGTTGAGCTCCTTATGTTTTGAGTTGAGCTGTACGATTACTGACAAATGCGTGCACTGACTGGACAGGTCCACTCAATCTGTGTGGTTCTTTCCTCAAAAGACCATTTCAGACATCAATCCACATGGTCTTAACATGATCTGACCAAGATTATGTCTGGACTTTAAAAGAGACTGTGACCTCTGAGTTTGTTTCGGCTTTTCTTCTCAGAGTAGTCAGATAGGAAACGCCGACCTCATCTAGTTTAAAAAAAAATGTTTGACGTGTAAAAGTGTTTGTACAAACCCACTTACAGAAATAAAAATCATTTATCATTTATCTTTATGGGTTTTTAATTTGGTTTATAAAGGTTTTTAATTTTATTATTTTATTTTTCTTTTAATAGATTCTTTTATGTTTTGTGAATGTGTGAACTTTGTAGGCTTTTTAGACTATAGATTTGTAGACCAATGTCTATTTTAAGCTGATGGTACTTGTTGACAGGCCTACACTGTCCTCCCATACCTAATAACACTGTAATTTGAAAATTTTAAAAAGTTCATTATTTTTAAAACAGTACTTAACTGTGGAGTTTCTTGCCGGCTCTTCTCCATAGGAAACGATCGATTAAAACCGTGCACCATAGCTTCTGACGTTTCATAAGTGCCCATGTAGGTTTATATGAAATAAAATATTTTGAATTTGATTTTGTTCAAATGTACACATACAGACTGTAATTATTTTTAAAGTTTCAGCAACGTCGACTGGACTACTTGTCTATAATGCGAAATGTGTGTAAAGGCTCCTGCAAACAGGCGCGTAAAAACAGCGCGACACAAAGGCACCGCTCGTCGCGCGAGACATCTCTGCCTACCCCTTCAGGGTATTCAAACAAAGAGTTTATTTTAATTGGAACTTGTTATGGTCGATGTGGTTGCTTTTTGTTAAATTTTAGCAGTAGGTAACTTTATTATAAAATCATATTCTATATAGATATAGACTTCAACATAAAATGGCTATATGCCTGAAACTGGCCTTTTTTTGCGCCCCTATAGACTTTCAGTCAGCATGTTACAGGCTATATTGTTCCAAAATTTCAAGCTAATTTGTGAACGGCATTTACCTTTCATTTTGTGCGGAGTGCTTTCTAGTCGATCGGACGATTGAAGTGAAATAAATTACCACTGTATGGCTGAGATTCCTGGGTTCAGTTAGGCTAAGACGTTATCTCTGGCGGGAGCTGCTTAAACCCCCTGACAACTTTGTCGAGCTATCTGAGCTGAGAGCCTTCCACCTGGGCACGCGTTCGTGTGTCAGAATTTTAAGCCAGAATTGAATTTGAATTTTCCCAAACACTTTTTGATTTGCCATCGATACGCCAAGAAGATCACAAAATAGCTGATTATCTTTATACTGGATGAATGGGTGTTCATGAAACATAGCTAAGAACCGTCTCGATTAAACCAACGTTCTAATTAAAAAAAAAAAACTTTTTTCAATCGGACCATACGTTTGGGAGCTATGATGCCCCAGACAGGCACAAAGGTACACAGAACGACATTGAACGACGAGGGGATCCGTCGAGGGTTAAAATTGCTACAGTTCCCAAATCATTTTTTACTTTTTTTTTGCTTTTCATCTAAAAACTGTGTTTGTGTGTTAACCTTAGATTTTTTTGAACAGAAAAGATATTTCGACTTAAAAAAAATACCAACTTTTATTACTGTTACGGATAATAATCTCTTTATCTACTGATAAGTTAGTTAAAGTTAGTGCTCAAAAAACTCTCAAAGTAAACGTTTTCATTAATCGAGCAGCGGGCGGGTTACGCACTACGTTTCAATTAAAAACGCCAACAAACTAAACAAGGTCTACACAATAAATTCAGTGCACCCCGCTCCGTTCACCACTAATTGGATTCAGAGGCTCAAGCAACCAATTAGAGTGAAAGAGACAGAGTTACGGGGGGTGTTTCTGACCGGGGAAGGGGGGAGAACGAAGATGTCTGCGCTAAACTTCAAAACACCCATAGAGAATCGTCCTGACCGTTAAAAGTTTCACAGGAAAACTTCCTCTGGGCTGAAGTTGAATGGAAAGTATTAGCTTGGTTGTGTTGCAACTGATGCATGTTAGTGATATTTTATCTAGAACAGCAGCCTAATTGCGTAACACATTTTCGTAAAAGATTACGCTACTAATCTGTTGTATTTTGACAGTCTAACAACATTCATTGCGTAATTTACATTGTTGAACATTTTTTTATCGAACTTATGAAGCAATGTTTTAGCAATCTATTTCAAAATGATTCGGATTCTGATTGATTGTTAATTACGCAATGGTCGGTGCTTTTGGATTGGAAAAATAAAATACAGTATTTTATAATCTCATGCAGAAGAGTTGGTCCATCCACAGGTGAGTATATACCTACCTTGTGTGTCATGCTTCCCTGCACGCATAGCACGACCATTTTTTGTCGATGGAAGAATAGACAAAATGTCAGATAGAATAGACGAAATGTCATATAGAATAGACAAAATGACAGATTTCTTTCGACAAAACTCTTTTCTATGGTGCGTGCTACTCGTGCAAGACACAAAAGGGTATCAAGATCAAAAGCATGGTCGTCCTAAGGCAGGAGATTATTCCATTGTACAGTCGTCCCGGAATTTTGAGCATATACTGCCTCATTACCTTGATCCCTATGGCTAAGATTCTACCATCGCATGAGCTCCGTACCGATACGAGAGAGATTTCTTTTCCTCTTATTATAAGATTCCTGTTCCATGTTTGATTAGATTTATGAAAACTACTACGGTTCTGATAGAGTAAGTCATCAGCTACAGAGTCGTGCGTTTAATTTGCTGGCCCAGGCCCGTATTTATAATTAGTTAAGCAATTGCTTATATTGGTAATCGATTTTGTATTATGACATCTTAATTTAGAGAGGGCAGGTCCTCTTTGGTATCAAGTCGAAAGGTAAACAGATCTACGAATGTTGCAAGGTAATAAAAACGTTGTAGGGGTAAACTTAATGTTGTGAAGCACGCAGATCTTCATCAGAATCTAAGAGTTGTTTAACATCCTCTGTAAATAAGTTTCTACTGCTCTCGATTTTCATGTTATAACCTAAACTATACGCAGCAAACAGTTAAATTACCACGAAATTAAATAAAACAACCAACTCTAAATCGAAGCGAAGCAATCAAGTGAAAACTTTCCATACTCGACAGCAAAGGGTCGGACATATCGCATTTGGACGTCATTATCGCGTTATTCTGGCGCGTATCTGCCGGCAATTCCAAGCGTCGCTCCCGGTCCAGCACCGTCCGAGTCCGTCCGATTGCCAGCTCGCGGCATCACTAGGTGTTATTACCGCCGGTCGGGGCGTTTAACTCAATTTGAGGTAATACTCTGGGACAGATACTTACTCTGATCGATGCTAATAGCTTTTATTGATATAGTCTAGGTGTTATTAGTTTACTGGTGGGGCGCTATCCGGTATAGTTAGCCGTCGTAAATAACGTTAATATCACACTTTGACGCGGTCGTGAGACCCTCAAATTGCCGCCTGTTGTGCATTTTGAGTTATTTGATAATTCATAGGCGTTCGTAGTGGTATATTATGTGCCGTTTACTCGTTTAACTGTATTTTCGCTCGTTGCTGGATGTGGTTAGAAATGTCGAAGGCAATGAGATAATTTACACGTCTTCATGTGGCGTGTGCGCATGCCTCGGTGTGAGGAGTGAAGCGTCATATTATTCTGTTACTTTGTACGTCGAAGGAGTAGGGTGTTGACACGAACAGGACCAGTGTATGCAGCGTGCATGAATGCAGAGATTACCGCAGTTAGTTAAGATGTGAAATAAGTTACAATTTTTCATTAGGATTACCTGTTTCGTGAGAACCGCTCTACAACGAAGGAACCCGTAAAAAGCTGCTGCTGTGCTTATATCTAATCCTTTCTTCAAACATTATAGGAATAGTTATTTTCGTTACCCACTGAATGATTCTTACGTTTGATAATACATTTCCTATCATAGAAAATGATTCTTGTGGAATATATTGCTAAATAGAATACTCTTTATTATGTAGTTACACCTTATAAATTACATACATACCTAGATGTAGAAAGTTCAAGTTTCATTTAAAAAGGAGAACGGTTTTGGTACCGACTATAATTCATTTCATGTCGCTCATTGTAGTACCAAAATTATACAGGAATTTAGTATAAGCCCCCACTGTGCCCCAGCGTTCCCACTGCTGGGACACAGGCCTCCTCTCAGTGAGAGGGAGTGGGCCGTAGTCCACATCGCGGCCCCATTGCGGGTTAGTAGATGTCACATGTCTTCGAACTTTAGGTTCTAAGACATGCCAGGTTCCCTACGATGTTTTCCTTCACTGTTTTGAGAGCAGTGGTGATGAAATTAAATATACAAAGTGAAGTGCCTGTCTGGGTTCGAACTCACGACCTACAACTCGTAATTCGGGGCAATACCAATTGGCCACCACTGCTCAATACCTATTTATTCATCCAATATTACCCACTTAATATTTGAAAAATAATCCCACTGTAGGTAAGTATATATTTAGGTAGTCGAGGCATAATCATAAATAAATAACAAATCGGTGCGCCCACGCAAATCAGAAGTGTCGGTTGTTAACTTACAATTTACAATGCCGAAGGAATAATAAATCATTTTGTCCATTTTCCATATTAATGTCCATTTATAACATTCAACTATCGGCAGCCGAAAAAAGATTACGTGGTTAGAAAAACCTGAATAGGTAGTTACAACGCTGCAAGGTAATTTTGGCGCGTAGCCATAATCGGAACGAACGTCGCCATCTTGTTTTGTCTACACAATTTCTATGACACAATTTCACAAAATAATGTTTATCAACAACGCCCCCCCCCCTCCCCGATGTCATTTAGGGGCCAAAATGTTCTTTTAGCATACCTATCATAAAAAAACTACCTAATGAGGTAGTTTTTTTATTTCAGAAACCATTGTGATGCACAAAGACAAGAAGAAGAAGAATACAGAAGACAAACAGTCTTCTTATTTTATTATTTACTATAATAGGTATTATAGTTAGGATGTACAGGAAAATAGATACAGACACGACATATTAGTAACTGTTGAATACAAAGCCTTATTTCTTCAGAAATCTCTTCAAGCAGACCTGCAAAAGGACAAATGAAAAAGAAATTTTGACAAAAGTGTGAGAGAACAAGAAGAGAAGAGTTTGATTTGTATTTTTCTCCTAAATAATCACTTATAGATTTCATTACAAGGTGTTCAGTACCCATAGAAGACCCGCCGAAGCTGTTGTTATGACACTTAAAAGCAGCAGTAACTCACTGTTAGAGAATCAAAAAGCAACGGTAATGTCTTAAATGGTATTTAATAGTAGCCATTTCATTGTATTACACCTCCTATCGCCTTGTATGTATCGAATGCTTTAAATAATTTCCGAGAAACATAGATATATACTATTCCATCTTCCATATTCTCCATTTTATAACAACCACATCAGATGCGTCTCACAATTATTCGAATGAATACTAAGAGTTAATTAGCTTATAATCTAACGTGTTGCGTCTCACGTTTAATGAGTAATTAAAGAGGTTCGAACATCACTCCGGGGCTAATTTCCTCACTAATTACGATTACAGCTCAACCAGGAATCGTAACTTGTACACTGAGGCGTCAATACGCCCCTGTCGTGCTGTGTTTTAATGTTGGAGTAGTAAGTGAAGATTGCTTGATAGGACAGTGTTAGAGTTAAGTTTTCACTGTCTGAACTATGGGCTAGTTAGCTAAAGAGACAGAATTGTAATGTGTATCATCAGTAGCGATCTGTCTAAGGATATTGGGTTTGGCCGTTAGTGGTTTAACCATTTCAATATTTATTTTGAATATTTCAATATTAAATTCAGTAATAATAAATAAAAGTAGGTAACTTAAAAATTATCAGGATTTTGACTAAACTATTTATGACCGATGATGAGATATTTGATAAACTAAATATCAGCGCTAATCCTCAGGAAATATCTAACTCGCTAAAAGCTAAAAGTTACAAATGCAATCTAATGTTTTCGTCCGAATAATATCCCCCCTCCCCCCCTTCCTCTTTTTTCTCTCTGTCTGAATACCTCTTATTCCAATATATAAGTTATATTAACCAAGAGTTAAACGAGGTCTTCGCTTACTTAACTTGCCAAACTACTAGCTCACATAGCCACACGATCTAAACGAGGCACGGTCGGAGCGATCCCTGTAATTATTATTAACATTCAGCCTTTTCGCCCGTAGTCCGTAATTAAAACATAGTTAGGCCCAACGAGCAGACGCCTTGCCAGATTAATGTCTAATAGAAATGTACCACATGATTACATTAATAAAGTGCGTGGTATTATCGCGTTTTTACATACTATCGGAGTGATTAATGGCCAATAGATTATAGACTTGTTTCACTGGAACGCATTAGGTATATAGGAGTACATAGTTACTCTACTTGTACAAGTAGCTCGTGTAAACTAGGCTCTGATTGGAAAAAAAAGTTTTGCAATATTTTCTACGTTTCTGAGCTGAATCTTGATGGTAACCTAAAATTTTACAGCAGATTTTAAACTGCATAAATAATCATCACAAAAGCATCAACAGAGTACCGTTATAATCCATATTACATCTCAATACTCGTGCCGAGTATCATAATACCATGCGATAATTTTCACGCCTTTGATTTTAAACAGTCAAATAACCATGAATATTATTCTGAAAGTCTTCAAATCTCATCTGGCATTCGAAATTAACTCGTAAGCAAAGCGAAATTGCGAACCAACCATAATAGGCCCCTCTTAAAGTGTCTGTAACTTTAAAACGTGTACGGCGCACAGTGGGTCGAAACTATGATTTTAGTGACTTAGGGCTCAACTTTGCTTTTTCACTTTTTTTTTTATGCGGATGGGTAGAGCTCATTAACCTCAATAATAATTGTTCTGATGTATTATTTCCTAAACTTTATACTTTGGGTAGAAAAATGTGTTTTGTTATTTTTTTGTATGGAGCGGCTCAAATAAACTTAAATTCCTGCTAAGTAGCGTGTGATCCCGCGTTGAAACTTTATTTTTCATATACCTTGTCTGGTCTATTATCATTTGATGCTATAAACAAATGCATAAAGTTGCAACTCTGCCAAATAAATGGATCGAAAAAAATGAAAAAATACATAGAATAAAAAGCTTCATTTTTTACTTTCGTAAGTTATTTTAAGTTAAATTTGATATGGAATAGTAAGTAAAAGCACGTAATAATACACATAATTACTTAGCAACTAACAACAATACATTTAAAAGGTCCCTAATTAGCTTAAATTTACTAATACTACATATATTAGTAAATTTAAGCTAATTAGGGACCTTTATTTAAAAATGTGGATATGAAATCAATTAATTTCTATTTGTGTGTTTAATTACTGTAATTAGCTTAACCTTTTACCTTATAAAATAACAATGTTTTTCACTTTTAGTCATTACTGTAATATTAATTAGGATAATTAGTTAATGAGGGTAGTAGAAAAATTAGTAAACATTGTTTGTCACTGGATTCTGGAAGTATAAAATGACCATAATTTATTATATACTAACTAGTGTTCGTTTATTCGTACTACTACTAACATCTCGTGATTCTGATCGTCCCTTTTTCGTTATAATGGATAATTTAGTTAACAATTTAGATTTGTTTATGATTTTAAGAGAGCAGGTCAAGTCACTGTCGGATAGTCAAAAATTCTTTCAATTCCTACAACATAAAATAAACGTGACCGAAGAGAACAGTGTTGAGCTCCAAAAATTCTGTACGCGCTTTTGTTCAAATATAAGTGCAAGATGGGAACGAAGTAGTCGCACGTTAGCACAGTTTGTAAGAAAAAATGGTGATTGGTTGGAACGTGCAATAAACTGGCCCGAAGGAATGATACCTGAAGCTGTGAACACTGAACAGGAAAGGCTCGAGATTTGTAATACTGAAGATGTCGAAAATCTACCACCATCTACTACAGAAGCTTCGACATCTACATTTACACCTCGAAAACCTTTCGAGGAATTGGGCTCCAGGCAAAAACGACGACGCGTTGATCAAATTAACCAATCGCTTTCGTTATCCCCGGATGAACTTAAAGCTACTACAATTGCTAGTTTAAGAAACACCGGAAATGAGGATGTAGGAAAAATTATGAACCATTTACTAAATCACCCCGAAGATCTAGAAAAAGTTAAAGAGTGTTTAAGTACAAGTAAACCGAAAAGTAGTACATATTCACCCGATAAGGCACTGTCTTTATTAGTTTCACTTAAATTAAGTAAGTGGCAGTATATAAGCCTAAGAGAAGCAGCAAGTGAAAATAGGTCTGATTTATACCCTTCTTATTATAAAATAAAACAAGCGAAAGCAAAATGTTATCCAGGGAAAGAAGACATAATTATAACTGAAGAAGGAGCTGCTATTAAACTGCAAGCTTTACTCAACTTGACGGTATCTAGGCTTTTAGAAGTGATTACTTTAGATTTGGATTCGCCAACTGAGTTACTGCTAATAAGCAAATGGGGTTTTGATGGAGCCTCAGGTCAAAGTAATTATAAACAAAAGACTGAAGCAGAGTTTGATGACTCAACTATCTTCATGGCCAGTCTAGTTCCTATAAGGCTTCAACAATGTGATGGAACAATTGTTTGGGAAAACGATCGACCCTCATCAACTTTCTATTGCCGTCCGATAATGTTCAAATTTACCAAAGAAACGCAGTCAACAGTGGTAACTATAAAAGCTAGCATAACCGAAGAAATAGAAACACTTCAGCCAATCAAGTTCAATCAAGTTAAAGTTAAGCATCAATTGCACTTGACGATGATAGACGGCAAAATATCGTCATATTTGTCAGACACATCTTCAGCTGTCTGTGATATCTGCAAAGCAAAACCGTCAGAGATGAACAATTTAGAGTCACTTGCTCAAAAAGAGAACAACGAAGAAGTGTTCCAGTATGGAATGTCATCTTTACATGCCTGGATAAGAAGCATGGAGTGCTTACTTCATATCGGTAAATATAATTTTATTAGTTCATAATTTTTTTCACGTTATATAGTTACTTGTGAGATTTTTATTTAAGTGATATTTCTTTTTGTTTGCAGCTTATCGTTTGGACTTCAAAAAATGGAGTTGCAGGGGCGATGACAAAGAAAAAATGTCACTCAGAAAGAGCGCTATACAGCAAGCGTTTAAGAAAGAATGCGGTTTACTTATTGACGTAGTCAAGCAAGGAGTAGGCACAACCAATGATGGCAATACTGCCAGAAGATTTTTTAGGGATGCAGAAACAACAGCTCGCATAACAGGAATAGATAAAGATTTAATAGAAAGGTTTCATGTGATTCTTCAGACGGTTGCATCTGGAGAGAGCGTGGATCTTTCTAAGTTTTCCGAATTTTGTAGAGATACTGCACAATTGTACGTTCACTTATATCCCTGGTATTATATGCCTTCCAGTATACATAAATTGTTAGTACATGGGAGTGATATAATTAAGCACTTTGGTGCCATACCTATAGGTAAACTGTCGGAAGAGGCAGCGGAAGCTCGTAATAAAGATTTCCGGAAATATAGAGAGAGTCATTCTAGAAAGGTAAGTAGAACGGCGACAAATGAGGATATTATACACAATCTTCTTTTGTCTTCTGATCCAAAGATCACAAGTCTAAGACCTCGAATGGTGAAACAAAATATAATGGTTCTCTCTCCAAAAGTCAAAGAGCTTCTGCTGATTTTTCCCACAGAATCCGATATAGATTTTATTGATGTAGATAATTTACAAGATAGTCATAGCGATAGTGAATAAGATTTTTTGGTAGTTTGTAAGTTTCTTGTTTTTTTTATTAGTTTTTAAATGTCAAACTCATAATTGAAAGGAAATAGTAATGTTTGATGTTGTTTATAGTTAGTTTTTAGTTTGCTTGTGTT
The DNA here is from genome assembly GCA_963555695.1 of Dasypolia templi. Lineage (NCBI taxonomy): Eukaryota > Metazoa > Arthropoda > Insecta > Lepidoptera > Noctuidae > Dasypolia > Dasypolia templi. The sequence continues at coordinate 27,174,477 of OY743138.1, read as the reverse complement.
AGTTGTAGTAATGTTAGTTTACCTTTACTAATTTGTATTATTATGTACCTATCTTTACTCACTATTCAGTATTAAATCTAACTTAAAATAACATTTCATAAACATGTTAAAGTCATTAAAACAAAGAAATTGAAATTCATAGATCCCTAATTAGCTTAAATTTACTACTACTACATATATTAGTAAATTTAAGCTAATTAGGGACCTTTTAAATGTATTATGATTAGTGTGATTAGCTTTAAATTTACTAATACTACATATATTAGTAAATTTAAGCTAATTAGGGACCTTTTAAATGTATTGTTGTTAGTTGTTAAGTAACTATGTGTATTATTACGTGCTTTTACTTACTATTCCATATCAAATTTAACTTAAAAGAACTTACGAAAGTAAAAAATGTAGCTTTTTATTCTATATATTTTTTCATTTTTTTCGATCCATTTATTTGGCAGAGTTGCAACTTTATGCACACGTTAATAGCATCAAATGATAATAGACTAGACAAGGTATATGAAAAATAAAGTTTCAACGCGGGATCACACGCTACTTAGCAGGAATTTAAGGTTATTTGATCCGCTCCATACAAAAAAATAACAAAACACATTTTTCTACCCAAAGTATAAAGTTTAGGAAAAAATACATCAGAACAATTATTGTTGAGGTTAATGAGCTCTATCCATCCACATGAGGAAAAAAGTAAAAAAGCAAAGTTGAGCCCTAAGTCACTAAAATCATAGTTTCGACCCACTGTGCGGCGTGGGCGTGGCGCTGCCTTCAAAGACTATATTAACATGTCATTGTAAGAGAGATAGCACTATTAACACGTCCCGCGTGAGAAAGGGACGGCAATAAACAAGTCTGGGCTTCTATGCGCTCACGCACCACAAAGGAAGTATTGTTTTCAGTTGTTAACGCCCGTTGTGTGTAGTTATTGATGTGAAAGGATTTGTTTATGGACGCATTGTCTATGACCAGCTACTGTACTGAACGGATCGTTATTAGTTATTACTGGGCGGAACCGAAAAAATATCGTTTTGTTTGTGGGCTGAATGGTTTAGATTTTTTTTGCGAAAAAAGTCATTTTGTAGAGTTTTCACCTTATTGCACTGTAAAATGCATCGCACAGAGGGAATTAAAAAGATCTTCTCTAGTTAGAAAGAAAGATACTGATATGAGACTGATTGTTGTACCGACTGGGCGAATAACATCAATGAAACTGAACGCAATCAGCACCCAAACTACGATTAAGAGCTGTGTCATATTATTTTCTGTGGAATTTTGACACTGACAGCTCTTGAACGCGTTTTAGGCTTGCTGATCGCGTTCAGTTTCATTGTTGAAATTGGCACTTAATCATCAACATACTTATTTGACAACATATTTGAAACCAATCAATTCCAATTATTAATTGATATGGTCATTGGATGACACTACGACCGAAATCTTACAATGTTTTGTCAGCGAGCTTCACTCTGTAAAGGAAGAATTTATTATAATAGAAATAAAATTGTTTATTTCAACAATAAAAATAAAAAAAATTAAGTACTCCTCCATTGCTTTATATTAGGTACTTCTTCCTGCTCTGTCGCATGCAAACTCCAACCCCCGTTTAATATGTTCCAAGCGCAACTTAACATACCTAATAAAGATATTCCAGGATGTCATGTCACCTTGACTTCTAAAGGCTAGGCGTTGCCAGACAATATCTACTCACAAAACTGCTTCACATAAAGGAAGATACACAAATTAAAACGCAAGACAATTCGACAAAAACTCGTCAATATCACTTGTCATCCCACAATGGGTCTGTAATGGCGCGCGCTGCGACAAATCGTCGTACATTACAACTGACAGACAGAGTGACACAAACTGAGAATTAATATGGGAACTCGATTGATACTTGGAAGAATATCGTGTGGGTATGGGTTGAGGGGATTTGGAGACTGGTCCTGATCCGAAGATAGCTTTTGTAATAGAACAGTTAAAGCGTATCGTCCTTCTACTTTTCGAGACGAAGGCACATACTTTTAAAATTAGTTGGGCCCAAGGTGGCCACGTTAATAGCAGCGTAAGTGGCAGACAATGCTAGTGCGGTGCTAGAATGTCCTAAGGTTTGGATCTAACGACCTTTCAGGGTCTAACGAAAGCCACCCACGCTTATGTTCCTATAAAAGAAAGGTTAATGTTGCCATTTACTGTTTATAGTCCGGTTAAGTAGTCACGACCTCTCAAGGTCAACTACGAGATGCCATACACAAAAAAAAAAAGCCATTTACTGAAATATTTGACGTGTATTCTAGGTCCTTCTGAAAGAGGCGTCCATTGCATTTTAGGCAGATATTGGGGTAAACCCCATATTGTTAACAAAGAATATCTTCCAACAAACACCTCAAATTTAACAGACGATATAAGCTTGTAGACAAACAGTTTTAATTTGTCGTTCAAATTTTGTAAACTTTGTGAATTTGCAACGTTCTTACGCAGCTTACGCAGCATAACGCAACATTACATTGTTCTTTTAACTAAACATAACCGAACAAGTTAGGTACATAAGATTCTTCAAAAGATTTATCCGTACAGGCATCATACGACTACATCCACGTAATTCCTACCACACGCTATTTTATAGGCAATTTGAAGCATTTATAGCACTTTTAGCTCATTAAATACCTTCATTAGAACTAATCGGTCACTTATCCGAGTGATGATGATTTCTTGCACACCCTATTAGCAGATCGTGAACGAGTGAACCAATGAACGAGTGAGTCGAGATCGGTTCTCACGGTGAACGAGTTACACAAATAGCTTTAATTCAACTTTAATGATCTGTTCGCGTGAACTAAATTGATTTAGTTGTTGTGACTCCAAGTTTTGGTCTTTTCTTTGATAGTCAATTGCAATTGACAGTGATGTGTCAATTATCTGCTTGGAGGGAGTGGTAGATATCAGTTTGATCTCAATTTAGCAAGAATGTAAAATTAACTTTAAGGAGAAATTTTGGTACTGCATGTACCCTATTTACAGTGTAAAAAAACCTTGTATTTTTTTTTATTCATGACTTAATGAAAGGGTGTGTGTCCATAAGCTTAGTTTTTTCTGGACGGAGAATCCACATTCATATATTATCAGCTACAGCTGGGGATAATCTTATGTCTCTATCCTATACGAACCTACAACTGGATAACGCTACGAAATTCAGTCCTTCGCCTGGCACACCATATCCAACAAAGCTTGCTAATCCTCCCATGTGCAGGATTAGCAAGCTTTGTTGGATATACCTAAAATTATATGTTGGATATACCACATAAACCTACAATTATCTAACAATTAACACCTTTTTCTTCCCATTAGCCCCTCATCAGCTCACGTAAGGATATAATGACATAGACGACAAACATCTCAATGTAGCAGGTGTCCGCAGAGGCTGAGGCTTGCGCAATTACCGGCGACGCGCGGCCAGTGATTATAAACACATTTGTAGCGCCGATGAAAGTGTTGTTGACGGTACATGGGCTTTTAGGTGCAAGTAAATGGAGTAGGTGGGATGAGGTTCTTTGAAATGAGAAGGTATATGAATAATGAAAGGGGCTCGTGGGTAAATTAGAAATGTCGCACATGATGATTGAAAATAAAGCTATGTGTTTTCTTTTACTTCTCGATTCCCTACGCCCAGGGCGTCTCCTGCAGCGACTAGGTGCGTGAGGGCGCAAAGAATGCCTGTCTCTCATACGCTACACCTCCTCCTTCGCAAGCATGCAGAAGGAGGTGACGTCTTCCCTCCCGCTTCGTACCATGGCCTGAAAAAGACGCGGATGCGAGAGATCGCCGCCGACGATCGCCTCCGCGAGGACATGGCGGTGCAGCGGTGCTCCGTGCAATAATAGAATAGAATAGAATACTCTTTAATATGTACACATTATAAATTACAGACATGGATGTAGAAATTTTACATTGGGTGACACAATGGGCGGTCTTATCGCTAAAAGCGATATTTTACTGACAACCTTTGGATGGATTAAAGGGAGAAGGAGAGAAAATACTGCAGGTAGTCAGTGGTGTGCCATATACATATTAATTAAATACATTCATACATAAAACATACATTTATCTTCACATATATACATTCTTCTTCTTATTCTTCACATATATAAACACGAAACAAGACTAAGGAAACTATGTGTAATAATGTTTAAGGAGAGAGGAAGTGCTTTTTTACCAGAATTTTAAAAGTGGACAGTGATTGAGCACGCCATATCGAAAATCAAGCTGGGCAGACCTCCACCGTTTGCTCCACCGTAAGGTTAAACTGTGCTTACTGAGGTCGGTTAGTGTATGAGTAGCCATCCATTATGTAAGTACATATCAAGACTCCTCCATGCCACGAAAAGCACGCTAAGCCGTTGGTCCCGGCTTGTCGTTTGTAAATTTTGACAGTCGTTACGGGTACTGAGAAGCCCAAAAGCCTGACAACCATTACACCAAGAGGTATTGTGTCGTGTTACCCAGGAACTGGGTTGTGGTTGTTGAGGTTGCATAGACACAATTAACGTATTTAGCTACACCGGTAAGACAGCCAGCCGATCCCACATTGTTAGGAAATGGCTCGTCAGGTTACGATGAGAAGGTGATGTTTAATTCTTTGCAGAATAGTAAAGTCTTGGCCAGAAACTTGAGCGTCTGCAGGCCGTCAAAGCAGAACATGTTTAGCTGGAACACGTGCTAAGTAAGTATGCAAGTATGTAACACAAAACCAGAAGTTTTTACTAGTTTCATTAGATAATTTGAAGGGTTTTAGCAACGTCTTGCGTCTGTATAGCAGTATTTTACTAACTTTGTTGTTCCTTAACACGTTCACTGCGGGAAGTTCATCAAAAATGTTCAATGTATGCGTTACCGATATAACCCAGTTTGTAAGTAATTTCTCAGGCCCGGTAAGTTAACAAAATTTTAAAGTTTCATATTTCGCTGAAATCACGTCCAAAAAAAATAAAAGAATCTAATCTACATTAGTTGCTTGTCTAAACTCTGTTGTCGTAGATAAATCCGATAATTCTTTATGTTAAAAATAATGCGAAAACCTTGCCAGGCCAACCGGTAACCGCTTAGAACTACAAAAAAAAATTGTAATGTGCTAAAGAAAGTCAATATACAGTCGGTTTCTGAGTCATAAAATCCGCGTGCAGGAAAAGGGCTATGAATGTTATAGAATCGAAAGAGGTGTGTGAGGGGAAGGACCGTGTCCTGTGGCGCTCGGTTCTCTCTGCCTACCCGCTAGGGATCTGGCGTGAAGATATAGATAGAAATAATACAATATTATTGGTATGTCATTAGGACAAATGCCAGGTCAAATGTAACAATTCGGACATTTTTATTTTCGCTTTCCATGGAAATTTACCCAACCATCTGACGCGATTTGTATGGGAAGGCCGAAATGCCGAAGTATTTTATATTTCTAAGTAAAAAAAAAGTTGTTTAACATAAATTTATGAGTAAAACGTAACGTAACGTAAGTTTTATGGAAACTGTGAAGACAGGACCAATTGAGTAAAACGCCATCTATTGCAAAAATATCTAAACAAAATGATTAACAGATGGCTGCTTGTTTGATTAAAAGGGTTCGAATTGAAGATAAAGTTTAATTTTAATTTTATTTTTAAAATACGTGCATTATGAGTGGCAATATATAAATCAGCACTCAACAAGGATGTTTTAACTTATACCAATCATAATTTTATTCAGCCAAAATTCTGCCGTATATCGCTTTTTAATGATGACCTATGCTGCCAAAAACCTATGCTGACAAATTATAATTTGTTCGATTTGAGACCCCATGGACGAACTAATAATACTATTTCACCTTCCAGAAACACCTCGTACACACCTACCTACATATATATCACAACTACTCACAAGTATTATACCAGTAGATATACTCAAAAGCGAGTACAAAAAAAGGTAAAATAACAATGCCAGATCCTGCCCCAGCTATTTACAGGAAATGTCAATTAATGAAAATAATTTTAATGATTAAAGGACCATTTTATAATACATTGTTTTTTTTGGAACTTGCCAATAACAAATCAATGATAAAAGGAATTCAACCCCTGAAATCCTATTGCGTTACTTATTGCTCATGATACACAACAAAAAAAAGTTTTAAATACCCGTAAAACAAAAACTCATATTACGATTACTATATTTTTGATAATGCGTAACGTATATTATGTTGTTTAAATCGCTTTATAACAATTATAAACTGCACCTAACTTATAATCAATGTCATTACTGTTTTAAGATTTTGACAGAAACCACAAGTTCTACACGCATTAGGACAAATGTTTAGTTAACAGTACTATTCAGCAGGCTTGTAAATGACTTTTTGATTTGAGTGGGGCAAAGTTCTATAGAGTTTCTGGCATTTTCCTATAAGTTAGGATTAGTAAATTTCTAATAATGTGTTAGAAACACATTATTGTTGCGCGCCGAAGCATATTCGTATTAACAAATTTTGGATGGTCAAATATGTAAACAATAAATAAATAATTAACCATACAAACTGGATAATATCGATATTCCTCCAACGCACCTCGTAAAACATGACATAAAAAGCCTGACTTTACCTTCTCCCTTATTAAAAACACAACATATCTAGAGAGTACATCACTGTTGCAAACATATCCCAACTTTCAGTGCGGTACCAGGCTAATTGCGTAATACACAATCAATCGGAATCTGAATAGTTTTGAAACAGCAGCCTAATTGCTTAACACATTTTCGTAAATGATTACGACTAATCTGTTTCATTTTGACAGTTCAACAACATTCATTGCGTTATTTACATTGTTGAGTTGATTTTTTTATCGAACGTATGAAGCAATGGATTAGTAATCTGTTTCAAAACGATTCAGATTCCGATTGATTGTGTATTACGCAATTAGGCTACATGTTGCTAATCCATTGCTTCATAAGTTCAATAAAAAAACTGCTCAACAATGTTAAAATGCAATGAATGTTGTTGAACTGTCAAAATACAACAGATTAGTCGTAATCGTTTACGAAAATGTGTTACGTAATTAGGCTGCTGGTATAAGTTTTTACATAAATCTAGTTGTAATTGACGAGACAATCCCAAAAATATAGTTGTCTCTTTTCTATGCCTTTTAGTTCCTAAGATACAGCTCACGCACGTGGTAAATTTGTCTCTTAGGCCCCGCACTGAAATGTCTTACTTACCAGGTCTCAAGTATCTGTAGTGCTATTCTGGAACCATGGATGACGAGATGGATGGATGCATGGATGAAGACCTAATGTTTCTTGGATAATCTTTTTCTATAACATTGATTGAAGTATCGACTAGTGTAATAAATAGCGAGTGTTTATTTTTAGAAATTTTTGCTGGTCAATTCCCGGTTAAGGTAAGCTTGTCGAAAAATCTGTGAACACAGTTTTGTTTCTTTTTGAAAATAACGGAATGTTTCCTTTGAGTATAATAATATGTCTTAAGGGTTTAAAGTGGTTTCCCTTCAGTGTCCATTGATTTTTCTGTATAGTGCTCCACGCAGTATTAAAGAACAACTGTTTAACTGTGTACTTACATTGGTGCTGTTTTAATGCCAGAGTTTTATAAGCATTTCATCGTAATACTGTATAAGCCTTCGGACTCTACTTAGTACCTAGTGATATAACGTGTGGTTTTACCAAGACACCAAGAGAAGCATGATTCACGATCAGCAGTCAATTATCGACCTAGGTAATGCCCAGTGCTATAAAATTACAACAAGGTAGTTTTTTAATTAAAATTACATTGTTTTTATTGCAATAGAGCCATTGCAGCAGTAAAATAACGTATTTTTACACAGGAAGAACATCAGGTCTTACAATATTAATACAGGTCTCACAATCAATAAAACACAAATTAATCAAGCCATATCGCTTCGGCTATCAAAATTTAAAGTAGTTAATAAAAGGTGTTTACATTATTCATATACTTGCGTTATAAAACGATAAATTATAAAATCTATTTCCCGTGCTGCCGACAAAACGTTAGTTTAATCGTAACAGCCGCATAATAAAATTAGGATAAAACTCATTGGTTCGAACGCCAGTTTCGAATTTTCAAATTTGGAACGAGCACGGCCATCTTCCAAATTGCCGCCATAAACGCGATAATTGGATCAGCTCATTGGCCAGTAGCTAACTGAAACCAATTTTTGATGGCGACTCTTTTATTGTGTCGATTTTTAACGATTTAAATAAAAAAGTAACGTTTGCTTTTATAAGCTGTGATAAATGGTTCGATACATCATTTTCAATTTGGTTGGTAGATAGTTATATTTTTAGATAAGAGGTACCTGTTCCAGGCTAGACTTTGCAAAAAGGGCAAAAGTATCATTAAGCTGTTATTATTAATAAATGTAGGTATGCTAATGAGTACGGGGATCAACAGTAGGTAGCAGTGTGTACTTACCTTCGCCGAATTGCCATGTTGATTAATATCACGTATTTCAATATATTATAAAAAAATCGATTTAACCTGATAGCTATAGGATAGAATAACTTAAATAATAACGACAAAAAAAGGTAACAAGACAAACGATAGCATAAACAACAAATTCTATTCTCAGTACAAAAGCGACAATAAATTATAACACTGGCCGCAAGCTCATTTCGTTCGTAAAGCCAAAAAGGCTCGGAAAAAATGAAGCGTTCGAAATTTAATTTATTCAAAATTGAAACGTCACGGCACACAAAGGCGCGCGGCTCACAATGGCGCAGTGCCGCGCGCCCGAGCCACACTGTTAACACGAAAATTAAATGCTGATATCACAATTAATCAAGGGCCCATATTAATAATTGGCTATTCACTACGCCGTGAGGTGTCAAATTATATTGCTCAATTAACCGCTCGTAGAATAGAATAGGGCTGTTTGTAAAATATAACACACATTCCGTATTGTGATTCTCTAGTGCAAACGTTTGTATGGAGTTGTTCAAGAACATTTAAGTTGTTACGAAGAGGATCTGCACAAACATTATTATAAACAGAGAAAGTTTCGAATTGAGTTTGTTACGGTAATTTCTAAAATGTCTGAAACGATTTCCTAAACGTTAGAAATTGGTAAGTTCATAAATACTGAATGTTAACCAAGTGTGTACGTAGCGCTGTTTTGAAAACATCCTTGTTAGAACGCCGTTAACAACAGACAAATTATATAATTTACTATGAATATTATGATACATACTTACCTATTAATTGTTTACGATAAATTACAGAAAAGTAAGTAAAATATGAAGATCCTTTGACACTATATGTAAGATCTCTAATTAGACTGGGAATATCCTTATAATGGAATGGGATTATCCTTATAAGTATTCCTTATTAATATTTGTTTAATGGAAATACTCGCTGATAAACAAACATAACCATGATCTCTTTAATTTTGTATCCATTAAATTAGAATGAGATCAATAGTGTAGTCCCTTGTTTCCCTGTTTGAGATGCTGTAACATAACTACTGGACTCTAACTACATAAAGGATGCAAAAAGACTTGGTACAGATAGTTTAATAGATGACATAGAAAATACAGGTAGTAATATATATAAAAAAACAACACGGTTCACCCGACACTGAAGTTATAGAAGGCTTGAATTGAAGTCCGGAGGAGGAGGATGAAGGACCTTCGTAGATTGGCTTCGTGAAAAAGGGTCTTCAGGTGTCGAAGGGACACTTTAGAGTGCCAGTATCCTTCGACAAAGCTCGACGAGTCTCCAGGCAGAAAGGTATATAGCGCAGAGTGCAGACGTAGAATTGATGGATGAACCCGGACGCCGAATCTTCTCTCAGATGCTTCAGCTTTTTCTTTTACAGACAAAATATTCCTCTTATAGAATTTATTCTAGACGATTTTTGAAGGTTCAAAATTAAGTTTTCCTTCAGCCAAGATGTATTAAAACCTCCACGATCGAGTCTGAGTGTGTCCTTATTAATTTTTATTTTATTTTATTGTTAACTGAATTTAGGTTTCGAAATTCAGTTAACAATCGGTAATTATATAGAAAATACAATATTTTAGCTAAACCTATTGATAAAAATAATTCAAGTTATTTAAACCAAAAATTAATCTTCATAGACTAAAAGAAAAAGAAAAACAATGACAGTTTGATAATTTGACTTAGGTGTCACAACAATGGAAAAGAAAAAATTTGAATGTTTCATTATAGATATTATAAAAGAAATCGTTTTAGAACGATTCGTAAAATGCTAGCAAATAAAAGAATATAATACGGAACATGAATGATGACTAATGGTGTAAGTATAGCATATACTATAATGCCAATAACAAAAAGTTGCTTTTATCGAAGGCAGATCAGCAAACTTCAGCATGGTAGAAAGATAATCCTGAAGCATTTAATGCCAATGAGAAATTTGATTAAATGCACTCAGCATAGAAATTGATGTAGGCAATTCGATATCCTAATCGAACTGAACAACATAGGCACAGCTACTCCAATCCTACAATCACACTGAATTTGCACTCTGCTATCTGCTACAGTCCGATCGACGAGAAACTGCGTTTCTACACCTGTCAGTATGACAATTCTGGTAACTAATAAACATCAAATTCGCAAAACACGTATTCGTTTGTATGAAACTGACAGGTGTCAAGAACGCATTCTCTCGACGGCCGGACTATAATAATTGATGAACACTTTACAACAGCATATTAATGGCAGGATATCCATTTATGTCAGCCCAATCCTAATGTGCCTGAGGAGTAGACTGTTAACCAAAAATGTTATTGAATGACGAATGAACCGTGAATTAAAGAATGAATGATTTTTATTTCTGTAAAATGGCTTTAACAAACAGTCTTTCACAGCAAAACAAACGCTGTAATATTATGATTGTATATAAAGATGATCCACTAAAGGCCAAACAACACAGATCGCTACTGATGATAGACAGTACAATTCGATCTGTCCCTGTCAAACAAATAGCTGTCAACACGTTACTGGGTCGCATACTTTGGTTTATTGGGACGTTAAAACCAGAGTTTAATAGGTTTTTCTATCTCCAGTACGCCAAAATTGGAGATAGATACGATATTGAGTTCGGCCGTTAGGTGTTAGTGGCATTGGTTCATCTTCAATTGACGTACATTTAGTTGTCAGGTAATTCAGGTAGTCCCTACTTCTTAATAAAAATAAAATTTTAAGAGATCAAAGGAACTTTTGTGCGAAGTGTAGGTAGACTGCGGTAGGCTGGGTTTTTACTCACCAAACAGGTATGTACAAATTTCCGGTCTAAGGCCTTTTGGAAAAATTAAATTGTTTGGCAGCGCCAAGCCAATCCATCTAATCGAACTACATATTAGCCTTATAAATCTTTATGGATAAGGTGCGTTTTCAGCTACTGCACCAGATTAAAGTCCAAGTAATCAGATTGGGTTGGGATTTGGGTGTTGGTGTGGAGAACAGAGACCCAGAGCTGGCCGTAGGAGCGTTTTCAGAGCACGAGCTAGGAGGGACAAGGCAGCAAGCCAGGTTGGATGCGGGAGGCCAAGGACCGATTTTTTATCGGACCCCGGGGCGGATTAGCGGGTCTAGAATCATATGCTGAATTCATTGTTACAGATTGCGGGTCGATCCGTGACATTGACCACCCTGTGTAGTACACCACCGGGCACAAACCCAGACTCCTGGCTGCAACTGAGAAAATCCAATAAGATTGAAAACCCCAATAACACTTTTCCCGACCCGGGAATCGCACTAAGGACCTCACCACTGCTGACCAACGAGGCAGAAGAGAATCAGTTCAAAAAACAAACCGACACACAAACCTTGGTCCTTAGTTGTTTTCCATACAGGATTAAGTTCAAAAGGTTATAGAACTTATTACGGTTAACCAATAAGAAAGTGACCCGTTTACGCGTAAAAAAAGGTATATTTTAAGAACATGTGATACATTAATAGCAGAAAATATATTATAATCTATACAAACGTCTCACTTGGATGGTTGCGGTAACTTTTAGGGATGTAGCATAGTGAGTTACGTGGTATCGTTAACGATATATCGATGAACTGACTGCTTTATAACTGTAAACTATTTTTGTGTAATTATACAATACACAAAAAAATATGTAAATAAGTTGAGTATATAAATTTATGATAAAATCACAGCTCTTGAAGCTTTTAAAAACAACGGTGGCCGGGAATCTGCAGGTGACTCCCGGCGCCCAGGGCAGGAACGGTTGTACCTTGATATACATTAACAAAATTTTTTTTTTTCGCTACTTACCGAATATTGGGTGTCAGTTATTATAAGTTAGGTACATTAAGATGCATCATGTCATATTATGCGATATATAGGATGGGGCCCACAATTTGACGCAGTCATTTACAAAGTAGGTTGAATATACATATCTATCATTCAAGAGACTTAGGAAATGGTTACATTCATTTCATAACTTCATCTTTAAAATGACAACAATCGATATCGTTCATCGATACCAAACACATCTGTAATAGGGTTTGGACAGGCGGCAATTCGAATGATTATTTACGGTCGATATATTTTTAGGATTAGTGAGGAAATTATTTCATTCTAGATCGTATTAATGCGCCTGCGCCGCTTCGCTTATGACGAGGACCCGGCCAGATCCTGATACGGGCATTAAGATTATTTTATTCGTGTCAAACAAGAAAGGCTACCGTTAAAGGGTATTAGGAATATTTAAAATTTAACGACCCAACCTGTGATCTTCAATGGAATTATACTTTTATGAGGTTACGCTGAGTTTACTTAAAACGTTAAAACCTCTTTTGAAATGAAACCTTTTCAATTGGTTCGATTTTTAGATGTTGTTAAAACGAAATGAATGGCTAGAAATGCCTTTGCTGGCTGGTTATTAAATTAAGGAGTAGTTGCTTCTGCCTTAGAAGTATTCAATTCCGTAAGTTGTTAGAAGATAAATTCCAAGTCAAAGACATTACAAGCTACTATTTCTTCGCTTCTTTGAAAATGTTTCAGTTTGTCATTTTCAGATTCGATCAATGTCAATTAATTTCAGTTGGATATTATTTATAGAATTGCAATGATTCTAGCAAAGCGGTGATAAGTATACTATTTAACCAGTACTTTTCGGTCAAGTGTATCACTCTACGTGTGAATTAATTTATAAAATAAACTATTCCCCTTAGTTTTCTGCTTATTGCAGCAAGTAAATATGTAATCCACAACTTATTGTTTTCGCACTGATCTTTTCCACAATCGTCCATCACAATCCATGTTTATGGCATGCTACATTCGTATAAACCCATAAAACATGACGGTGAAAAGTCTTGGGTATCGGACAAAAAAGAAGGAATTCAAAAATGAACAAAACACTGCTGTTGACTGCAGTGTAGTGAAACAAATGTTAGACTGTGCAAACTGCTATAATGAAAAAAAAAGTGACGAAATATTTCATGTTTTATTTTATTTGTTGGTAGTAAAATCTGTGAGCTTTTAGTAATAATTGAAACGTTTCTCAAGTCTTCTTTAAAACAAAGTTTTTATCTACCGACAAACTTGTTTTGTAGTTAGTTCCTTTGCAATATTTGCATACCTCCAGAAAAGCTTTCAGTGCGAGCTTTCGTTCGTAACACTCAAAAATTACTATTTGAGCAGGCTTCAAGTTATGAATTAAATAATAGAACTTTGAAATGTAGTTTTCTCAGGCAAAGTCAAAACTCTCTGACAAAAGCCTAATTTAAAGTCATTAAGCAATTCTATTAAATCGGACCCATCTCGTGTAATTAAGATAAGATCTGTCACAGGAGCTAGCACGACAACTTTTATGTTTATATAGTCGTTTACGTATAGATTAGAATTTGCTTTATTGCTTGTTCGCGTGTCTATAGTCAGCCATCTTTGTTTCACATATTTCTTGCTTGCGCCTATTTAGAGGTTAGACTCGTCGCTGCGATTTTCCGAAAATTGTTTCTGTAGATAATAATAGTGTGTGAATCAATAATTGCAGGTTTTGGTAATCGAAAAATATTGCTGAGGTATTTTTTTGGGTAGTTGTGTTTGAATTGTGATTGCGTGATTTTATTGATGAGGATAGAAGGGTAAGATTCGGTACAACAAAGCAAACACTAGTTTGTAAGGTTTGCTTGTTAAAATAATATACCATTTTTTTTTTCAACGGAGCGGGAGCAGTGCTAACGGCTCCGACTTGCCAGATGTAGGTTGTGGGTTCGAACCCAGGTAGAAGCTTTGCTTTGTGTAAATAATTTCAGAGTCTCTGCTCTCAAAACGGTAAAAGCAAACATCAAGAGAAAACCGGCATGTCCTAGAACCAAAAATTCGAAGACTTGTGACACCTACCAACCCGCACTGGGCCTTCTGATTCTATCCTAGTAGTTAGTCAACTCCTGTCTCATAAATAAAATAAAAGCTGCTTCATGAAACCACACCTTATCTAGGCTCGGGCAATTAAAATATTTCAATGAATTCAACATAAAGTTTCTAATTAGTCATAGTGTTGCTCGCTCAATTTATTTATCTCAGGTAGAAACTAATAATAATTTATGTTTCCTATAGTTTATATTACGAGAAGTACTAAAGTAGAACTAAACTGACGACGTATTTAACATCATATCACAGTCGACATTCCTACGATACGCAGCCATGAAGAGAACTAATTTTAACACTCTTAAATATTTCTCTACTTATTGATTTGGTATTAATAATATTTTTCTGGTTTTCAATAGAATGCCAAGTAAATAAAATTTCCGATGGGACCACTTAATTAGATAGATATACGATCTCAAAATGGCTTGATTAGTATGAATTACCATAGATTTAAAATAACTCGGAGTGTGGATCTAATCGAATCCGCGGGGTGTATGTAGGGCTGGCGGCATCATGACGGGAATTGAATGAAGAAATATCAACAAAAGAAGTAAATGAAGGCGTTTATTTACGGTAAATATGACGTAGAGAAAGAACACAACACAGATAATATGCGTTACATCCACCCCAACCGGCCTTCGCTCAGCATAATGCTACGACCCATATGCGAAACAGAGCACCAGCGCTGGTTTTCACCGGTTGACGTGATGACGTCAATCAGTGGAGCTGTCAAATAAATGTTTGTTAGACTCATGATTTTATTTTGTCACATTTTTAACAAAGGATTTTTTAACTGTTTAACAGGAATCCCAAATTATTTTAGAAGATGCTCTTCTACAAACAATGAAACAGTTAATATCGTGTCCAGCGTGTGTTTCAACTGATGGACGCTACTGCACGCGTAGCACCAGCATGACCGGGTTTGATCGACAGAAGAATAGACAAAATGACAGATATCTTTTATTCATGACAGATGAATAAAAGATATCTGTTATTTTGTCTATGTTTGCATATTCTTCCATCGACAAAAATCGTTTCTATAGTGGTGCTGAAGGTGTAAAACTCCCATCCAAATTCTGGGTAGACTTTAACTAGATTGCCGTAGGCATATGAATAGAAGTTTAGCATCATCATTATTTTTAAAATTCACGGCATGCGCCATTAATTTGAAGAAGAGTATTTTAACTAAAACACTACCGTATATTCCCGGTATCGACACCTGGCAGCCCTATGTGTAACGAACTATCGATAACATTATTAATTAATTGAATATTCGATATTCTCATTATGAATTTTAACGCGGCGCGTTAATGAGCTCGAACACGTAACGATTTGTCTTCGTTATGGACATCCTCGCTTAGATGACCACGTATTTAATTAAAATTGAATAAATTACCCAGTGATTTACTGTAAATTACGTTGGTGAGGCTTCACAGTTTTTTTTTTACATTATTGGGAATTTTGTCGAAATCAGTTATAGCATAACTGTATTCCACGAAGAGTTAGGCAGAGGTGTATCTACATTACGACAACATTTCGCCCGTTACGTTTAAGTTCCATGTAATTGTGTGCGAGCCTATTGCCATCAAACGGGCACAAATCCAGACTCCGGGCTGACACTCAGAAATTCCAGATAGAAAAACCGAACAACACATTGCCCGAGCTGGGAATCGAACCTAGGACCTCATGCTCAGCATCCACAGCACCTGCAACCGCTACACCGACGAGACAGTGTGTGCTTATTTCTCTTTTAGATTACAACGATTTCACTATAGACAGTCTTAATAATTTGTAAAGAAATATAACGTTTTAAGATTTAAAGCGTTAATATTGAAGATAGGAAATGTAATTTGTTACATATCCGGTCTGCCTAGCCCTTTTCCCATTTTTGTTGGGGTCAGCTTCCAGTCTAACCAGATGCAGCTGAATACCAGTATTTTACATTGAGCGACAGCCAATCTGACCGACACAACCCAGCTATTAAGGAACACAATATTCCCTGGTAAGACTGGCTGTCAGACTTTCGGGCTTCTGACGACCCGTAACGACTGTCAAAGATCCACGAATGACAGCCGGGACCAACGGCTGAACGTGCTTTCCTAGGCACGGAGGGGGTCTCGATATGTAATGAATGGTCACACATCCACCATCCGACCGCGGAAAGTGTAGCTTAACCTTCAATCGTCCCGTGCGACTGTTACTATTTAGTCACAAGCCCCTTTTTTGTTATTTGGGTGGGAAATCATCAAATGACTTCTCCCCCTCTTGGTGGAACGGGCAGGGCGTGTCAGGCTTTTACTAACTAATTTACTAACTAAAACCCACCCGTGTTCCTTCAGTTGCCTGTGCCAGGGCCACTGTATCACTTTCGAAAAACCCGCGACCCTGGCAGGCATCAGCCCTATCGGACCCCGTCTATTGGTGCAGACATCTCTTTAGGGAAGCTATAACATTTAATCCTTGTTTTCGTGTCGAAAACAGTAAAAAAAAAATCTAAGCTCAACCATTTTGAAGGGAACTTAATGATCCAACACACACGCCACCATCAGCGAGACATTTGAGTGAGCGTGACATACTCTCAACCGCCAGGGCACATTCAAGTCAATGACAGACGTGCCCAGTATAGGGTAGTATTCTCGGCTTCGTTAAGCGTACACCCACACCCACATTTCGCCAGTTATGTTGCTGTTGTGTTTGTTTGTTGGTGTACTATAGGTACACCTCTGCCTAACCCTTCTGGGAGTACAGTCGTGATGTTATGTTATGTTATGTGTCGTTAAGCGTCTTTCTACACTCTTTATAGCTCAGTAGTGCTGTTCTGTAACCATCACACAGTGAAAACTTAGGTGAAGTGAGCGTGGAGTGAGCTGTCAGTGCCACTGATGTTAGGGATTGCACAGTAGTGCTATTCTGTAACCATCTCACCGTGAAAACTCAGGTGAAGTGAGTGTGGAGTGAGCTGTCAGTGCCACTGATGCTAGGGATTGGCCAAGACGGGGTGACACTGACAGCTCACTCCACGCAAGTCGAGATTTTTACAGAATCGAAGCTGGTCCTTATCGGAAGGCGAGCGACCCATTGCTCGCCCGCCGCAAGCTCGCAGTAAAACATAACTCCATAAAAAGTGCTTAAAACAATTTATTTATTGATTAATGTTTGATTTTAGACGGCGAAGGTTTTAACCGACTTAAAAAGTTAATCCCAAGATTTCAACATATCGCACTTTAAAAACTATTAGTAAGTTTTACCAAGTACTTACTTATAATTCGTAATAATATATTAGCTAGGTGTTAATAGGGTCAAAACGGTAAAAACACGAGAACCAAAAATATAAAATTATAACTTATGGTGTGGACAGCTTAAACTCGTGAAAAATTACTGATCATTTTATATCGGCTTTACTTAAAAGAAACAGTATGACAATTCATTTAGTAGGTACCCCTACCGGAATGGAGATTAATATTTTTGACACCTTCTTTGGTTTTATGATGTTTTTTTTTTAAAGATACATCGGTCGCGGTTAAAAGGCCATTCTACTTCAAAAAAAAATTAACTTTTTGATTGTTTCGTACCTAAATAATACCAGCCTCACGGGGTCGGTTGTAGGTTGAGCTACACTTTCCGTGGTCGGATCGTGGATGGGTGACCATTCAATACATATCGAGACCCCCTCCGTGCCTCGGAAAGCACGTAAAGCCGTTGGTCCCGGCTGTCATTCGTGGATCTTTGACAGTCGTTACGGGTCGTCAGAAGCCCGAAAGTGTGAGAACCACTTTTACCAAGGAGTATCGTGCTGAATACACTGCATTGTGACCCTAAACGCGGTGCAATAATGTATTTTCGAGCAAGTATGTTGTTGAAAAATGACTATTTTACTGGTTAAGTATAGTTTCCAATTATTGTAATGATATACTGTGGTTGAGACTGCTGTGGCGCATCACCCGCGTCTTAATGTTGGTGTTTGGGCGCCATTCTTACAATATTTTTTTTTGACAGTTTTTGATAAAATTGCATGAGTTTAGATAAAGTAGTGTACGAAACTGCTCATAACTAGGTATTAAACTACTAATGTGTATTTGTTGCTTTTGTGATGGACACTCAGTGAAAAAGCAGTACCTACATGATCAATAAGAAGTCTCAGTTTCTAAGGTAAGTGAAAATAGACGCCAGTAATTGGTGGGTACGGAATTTTTGCCGAGAAACGGTGGAAGGAGCGTCAACAATAGCCTGGTGGGTGGATGACCTTTTTTTTTTCTGCCATTTGTACATGGAAGGGGCTCCGTTCCCTCTCAAAAGACCGAACCGAAACCTCCTCTGTGCAACGCCTTAGGGCACATATCTGGGGAGACTGTGAAGGGGTCTCCCCGAAACTTAAGTGACCACTACGCGCCCTGTTCTCTGAGGTCACTCAATAGGGGGGCAGAGTCCCCAATCTGAGCGCCGCGACCCCAATTTCCCGCCCAACAGAAGATCGCGGGGAAGACCTGCATGAGACTCGCGCAGACCAGGGCAGCATGGCACAAAAGGGAGGAGGCCTAATATATTCAGAAGTGGGTGGAACACGGCTGCCAATGATGATGAAAATGAATTGGTATAAAATAATTTAATGTAAATCATAGTTACATGAAACTCAAACTCAAAGCATTTATTTCAAATAAACCAATTACAGGCACTTTTGAATTGTCAAGGGGTCGGTCAGTAAGAAATATGAAGCTAGTTGCCCATTCCAAAGCGAAGTAGGTACCTATGGAGAAGAATGGGCAAGAAACTCCATAACTATTGGTACGCAATTATGTTATACAACTTTTGTTAAACAACTTTTATTATACATACACCTTTTGTTATACAACTTTTATATAACCTCATCCTCATCTGCCTAGTCTTATCCTATGTTGAAGTCAGCTACCAGTCTAACCGTATGCAGCTGACTACCCGTATTTATCTGACCTCCAAAACCCAGTTACTAGGTAATACGGTGGTATCATTACATATAGTTTCCTTGCCCTTGTTTCGTGTTTATTATTGAATATATATGTGTAGATATTTTTTATATGTATGCGTCGCATCAGGAGTGGCCGAGATGCGAAACATCGGGTCTTCTTTACGATCCGACACATTTTAGTGTGGGCACTGTAGTGGGTACTCGAACGAAAAGATAATTCGAATTAAAAATAACTTTAATACACTGGCTAACTAAATAAACACGTGCAACGGATAAAGAAACGTGCGTTGGTACTGAGCGTTTCCGAGACTGTCCAAGCTCGACCGTTTTCTGTTGACTGTCGCAACACTCGGTCTCTCCGCCATTCCTCGCTGCATCCCCTCCACCGACGATCGTGTTCAAGCGGTAGGGCTCGCTTACGTTTCCGATCACATTTTCATTCGTTTATGAATCAAATTGTTAGATGGCGCTGTCCGCTGTACTGTGGCGCCATTCATCCCCGACATATGTATGTATTTAATAAATATGTAAATGTCACCTGCAGTATTGTCTCTCCTTCTCCCTTTAATCTATCCAAAGGTTGTCTGTAAAAGATCGCTTTTAGCGATAAGACTGCCCATTGTGTCACTCAATGTAAAATTTCTACATCTATGTCTGTAATTTATAAGGGGTACATAATAAAGAGTATTCTATATTTCAATCCATCTACGATACCACTTGGTAAGACGGGTTGTCAGACTTTCGGACTTCTGACTTTTGTTTTTAGAGCGGTAGGTACCGATCTAAATATAGAAATCAAAGATAATTTATTTATTCTTTATGCTTGTCAGTGTCACAGCGGTGCCATAAAGTTTACAGAACAGTCAGAACACTGACTGACATAGAGTGCCACAGACACTAAAGGCATACACAAGAATGTTACGTCGGGTCCTGACACGCGGTTTGCGTTCGAGCTTACAATTTTATATTATTTTACTTTACATTTTATTTTTATTTATTTTATTTTATTCTTTTTCTGTAACTATCCGTGACTTCACAGCGGGCCCTATCAGAATACTAGCGCTGTGACACTTATTTTTAAGTGTTGCAGCATTATGCTGAGATGAGGGCCTTTTGGCCTCGTACAGGTCTTTGTTTATTTTTATTTGTTTGTTATTATTAGTTTAAATTAATTTTAAAAGAGTGTCTATAATTAAGTTTTAACTATGTACTGTGCGAGTCCCAATAAATGCTTTTTCTATCTTTCTTTCTTATTCTTTTACAATCGAAGACTGCCAAAGAATAAACATACGAAGTGTTAACTGTACTATTTGTTACAAGAAACATGTATCATATACCATTTGAATAGATTTCTATAAGTATAAATATTAATTTGAACGGCTAACGGCCGGCCCGAATTCGTTTAAAGACAATAAATCGTTCGTACTTGTCCAATGTCACTTGGAATGAGAGTATATGTTATTTAATGCCTTCAGAATTAACATATTAACATATTTTAACACTTATTGATTGTATTCTTATTTGTTTTTAGATTTACAAGTTCGGGTTAGGGATGTGTCGGCTATAAATTATCTTTTCGTTTTCCTATTTTGATGAATGTATTCTCTATCAATGGCGGTTTTACAATAGGATTTAATAATGACATTTTCGTTTTTTTTGCTTGTATTATTGGTGCGAGTATATTTGATAAAAATATTTTTCATTGTTATAAAGCCAAGGTGAGGTGCATGGTGACGAAACGACTGCATGAACAAAAAAAATCGCTAAAATTCTTAGTTGACAACAGTTTTAAGTTATTGTCTCACAGGTGTGGCTCCATTCATTCAAATCAATCGCACCTTTTTATGTGATTAATTTGCCAAATACATTTAAAGAAGGTAGTAAATCAATGTCTCATATAAAATTAGCTACTGCTCGCGGCTTTGTTTACAAGGTTGTTGGACACAATTAATACTGTGCTGACTTTTTAGACGGCGTGACATCATAGGTATTATATAATGGAAAATATTATGGAAAATCGTTGTTCAAGGTAAATAAGTAACGTGAGGTGTAAAAAAATGCGGTGTTACTTAAAGTTTTTAAACATAACAACGCATAACATAAACTCACGCCTTCTTCTCATAGGGGTAGGCAGAAACCACAGAACGCCACCTGCTACGATCCTTACATACTCCTTTTGCCTCGTTTACGTTCTTAAATCTGGTCATCCACGAGCGCCGGTTGCGAGTACTACGCACCTGACCTTTCTGAGAACTCCATCAATAAGGTCACTTACATCACCATATACCTCCTAGGGCGTCCCCTCCCGGCGATTTCACTCACATCTGCCTTTTGTTAGACTCCTTTCATTCATCCTCTCAACATGACCAAACCATCTAAGCATACTCTTTTCAATTTTTGTCACTACATCTTCTTTAAAAACGGCACCCTTTAAATATAACTTATATTTAGTAAAAATAGTTTACTTACAACTGTAAGTACAAAATATGGTTTACACTAAAAAACAACTAGGTCTGAGGTAAGCCAAGTTGTATGTTATAGATGCAGCCAATACCAAAGCTAAGATAACTTAATAAATATCTTGTTTAATCTCCCCGGCGTTCAAAAATAATTGTTCAAGTTCCAAGTCAATTTACTTCGACCCTTCAAAATATTAATAAAATTCAAATAAATAGAGGCAAACAACTAACGCTGTTATTATGGATATATTTGATTAACACCGTTCAATTAGCCATTCAAAACAACCCGCTTGGGACCAGGCAATCATAAAATTGAAAGAGTATCGTCTGGCTCGTGTCATTACTCTCAGGCGTTTCCATACCGATGGCACGTTCGCTACGAGAGCCCTTTCTTGTATTTTATAAACCTGTCAATTCCGAAGTCATTTCGGGTTATAGAGGAAAGAAGCGCAGATGCGCGGACGGTCGTAACTCAGGAAAAAACGTTGTTGAGTCGGTGCTGGCGCGGGAAAGGCTCGGCCCGCATTAAATTATTATGATTTATGTGTTTTAGCGAAGCCAGCTCGCCTCCTTAATTATATGTGAAGGTTTAACGAACAAAACCTGATCGGTTCGGTGCGCTCCGATTTGGTTTGAGTCTACTGATGTCTCTATTGTGGTTCAGGGGGACTGCTTTTAAATTATAGTGCCTTGAACATAGTCCGAGAAGAGTATTGTTGATTTAGATATCATAAGATCTGACATGACAGCTGTTTTTGGTACATGTATCGTATTCTTTGACAGCCCTCGATTGTGAAAAAAGAACAAAATATTCATAAATTTGTTTTATGAAAGCTTTTCGTATGTTTTAATATAGTTTTCCTAATATACAAAATTAAAACTCCATATATTTATTTCAAATAAACCAATTACAGGCACTTTAGAATTGTCAGGAGGTCGTTCAGTCGACAGCAAGATGAAACATTCCAAACCGTAGTAGGTGCCCATGGAGAAGAAAGAGCAAGAAACTACATAGTTCTGAAGTATATCTTAACAATGTCAGCATTATGATGTAGTGTCATTTTAAAAAAATTGTCGCGTGGGCAAAGCCCTACTGCCAGTTCAATTTCGATACATAATAAAGTCAAAGCTGTTAATTTATTTCTCTTCGTCAATTTCGACAATGGTTTTCTGTCTATCGCCAAAGTCTACGTATGCTTCCAAGATTATTCTGTTTCTGGTCTACATTTCTAGAATTCAGCAACGGTGCTTTCTATAATGTGGGCACGTATGTAGAAATGTCACAAAAGGAAATATCGAAATCGATTGCGTTGTGCTGTGTGTGATGCTTGCGGGATCTCATACATACTGAATCTATGCAGCGCGCTAGCAACTCATCAATACAAGACACCTGCCCTGTTTGTTGCATGCATTTTGGCAGTGGGTTGCTATAGGTACACACAACATCATGACTGTTTTTCCTAAATACATCGTGCACCTATAGATCCCCCAAGTTACGCCGTTGGCTTTGGGTTACTATAATTTATTCATGCACATATCTCAAAGACATTTGAGGCATTTGAAATGTGATGTTGTGATTCTGTCAAAACATTAATTCCTGCGGACAAATCTTTGCCTAGATTCTAGGCAAAGATTTGTGGTGTTGTTGGAACAGTTGACAGGACAAGTTAGTAAATTATATCCAGGCCATTTACTTATTCATACCTATTATTGAACATGACATAATTTTTATTCTAGAAAATAAGAAAAAATAGATCAACCATTTTTCTGATTAGCTAAAGTAGGTAGGTACATACTCGTACATCGTTTATGGGGTAAAATTATTTATTTTATACCCATTAAAAAATAATCAACAATTTTCAAATTTGACCAAAACTGATTAAATTATTTCAGTCAGAGAAGGG
The DNA here is from genome assembly GCA_963555695.1 of Dasypolia templi. Classification (NCBI taxonomy): domain Eukaryota; kingdom Metazoa; phylum Arthropoda; class Insecta; order Lepidoptera; family Noctuidae; genus Dasypolia; species Dasypolia templi. Next base: position 27,150,773 of record OY743138.1, on the reverse strand, counting down.
AGCAGTGGTGGCCCAGTGGTAACAACCGCGACTGAAGAAAAAATCGGCATGTCCTAGAACCAAAAGTTCGAAATCTTGTGACATCTACCAACCCGCACCGGGCCCGCGTGGTGGATTACGGCCCACTCCCTGACACTGATAGGAGATTTGTGTCCCAGCAGGCAAAAAAATACATGTTTAACTATGTTAGCTTAATTCTTAACTTTATTAAGCAGACTGTGGTCTCCTTTTATTGAAAGAGTAACCTTCTTAATGATTTTACCCATTATTTATGTGTCATTAATTGTGTATTCATATCTTCTGATGGAAATCTAAAAATCGATGTCCCATCTATAAATAATAAGTAATTTTTGACATCACAATTATATTAAGCGTATATTATGACAAAGTTTCTAAGTTTACGTATATGGTCAAGCAAGGTCTCCTGTTAATAGGCCCACAGTACGACTGAAAGAGTCGCAGAAATTACTTCCAGCCGGTCAATATCAGTAAGAATACCGTTTTCAATTACTTTGCCATCAGCACCATCAGTATGGCAACAAAATGTACCCATTACCGGACAGGTTGTGTGATTGATTGGCTGTGTCTGATGTTGTGACGTCATTTGTCAATATCGACACGCTTTTAGATTATTGTGCTGTTATTAGATAATTAGTGATTACTGTCTCTGATAAAAGCTCTTTTTTATCAACTAACATACAGATGTTAGTCGTTATAAAAAGAGCTTTTTTTATTGAGCTGAAAACAATAGGTATATGTGACTGTGGCTGTTATTCTGCGCCTTTCGCGCATGCGGGACAAAGGCCTCTCTCCATGACTTCCAGATCTTTCGATTCAGGGTTAATGCCCTTCTGGTCGATTGTTTTCTCTGGCGCAGCTGTATGAAAAAAAAACATATGAAATCTGATCTAATTCTATTTACTTATCTCATCTCTGAAAGTCTGCATCTCTTTCCAAGCCTCTCTCTCTGTGTTCAGACTTAACATTTGTAGAGTTATCTACAGCTGAAAGGCTGTTACTTTATTGCTGAAAGTTTTACCATCATCTCGGCTTACCTAAAAATACTATCAGCTGAATACTCATTGTCACATGAACAAACTAATAAGAGCGTTGGCCCGAAAATCAAAATCAAAATATTTTATTTCACATAAACCTACATGGGCACTTATGAAACGTCAGATTCTAGGTGCACGGTTCCAATTGGTCGTTTCCTGTGGAGAAGAGCCGGCATGAAACTCCATGGTTACTCTTTTAAAAATGTTTGTCTTTTACAATGTTTTGAAATTACAGTGTTAACAGGTATGGGAGGACAGTGTAGGCCTGTCAACAAGTACAATATGTTAAACAAATAGACTATGGTCACATTTACAAAATATAAAATAATCTAAAAAGTAAAATAAAAAACTATTTAAAAATTGTATGTATATAATGTCAAATAATGATTATATTATATCAGAGTTATGTAAAAAGTCAACATCTAATAATACAAAATAAAAATTAAACACCATTATTTGGGAGCAGTTATTAGAAATTTACATAGTGATGTCGTTTATGAGGTACCAGGGAAGCCACATGTGCAGAAGGAATTATTGCCAAACTTTCTTGTCTTCGACGATTAAAAGACTGTTACAATGGATTCATCTGATTATAAACACTAGAAAATTGACAGGAGCGTCTGTTCAAAAGAAAATACTAAGATCTAAAGTTAACCTACGTTAAAAATCAATGTGCCTTGCCATTTACGAACTATGTTGACGTTGGTTTCCAGTCTTACTGGATGCAGCTGAATACCAGTATTTTACATGGAGCGACTGCGTATCTCACCACCACAACCCAGTCACTGGGTAACACGATACTCCTTGGTAAGACTGGTTGTCATTCTTTCAGGCTTCTGACAACCCGTAACGACTGTCAAAGATCTACGAATGACAACCCTATACTAGTTTACACTTTTACGTCCACAGTAAGTTAATTTGTATCTAGGTCCTTACAAGTTAACAATAACATTGTTGTAACATAGTGTATGCAGGTAATTTCAAACTGCAGCTAGCCGTGTGACATGTCTGCGCTGCATTGTCATTCCATTTGCTTTTAGGGTTCCTCGTATTAGAATACGTTCTTGTTGCAGGTAGTTTTATGGCCGCCAACTTGTTTTTCCGGAAAATATATATTTTAGTGTCTCGTTGGTCTAGAGGCCGCAAGCGCTACTGCTGAGCATGAGGTCCTGGGTTCGATACCCAGGTAGGGCAAAGTGCTATAAGGTTATTCTCGTTTTTTATTATATTAAATCACCCAATACAAGGAAAACAGAGGCAAAAATTTTCGTGAGTATCATCCAGGGTTTCCTGGTTAAACAGACCAGGGAAGAATAGCACAAAAGGTAGCAGGCTTATACTCAGCTGTGGGTGGAACAAGACTGCCATTGATAATGATGATGATGGTGACTTAACATTATTGTGAAGTCAGACCCTAGTGTCTGAATTTAAATTACATTTTCACTATTTTACAGCTGCAAGCCGCAGCTTAAACAGGGTCATTGGTAATATGTCGGCAATCCGTTTCCGGGATTTAAGGGAGTTCATTTGAAATTAAATGAACCCCGATGAGCAAATGTCAACAACAATTTTTTTGAATATATCTGGTATCTTACTGTATCTCATTAGATAGCTGAGAAATTGAACATATTCTGCCGATAAAGTAAATAATTTCTATTTTCAAAGTTTTATACCATAAAAATATAAAATGTTCGAACATTGTTGTTGTGTTTTAATTGTTCGAACATGGTTGACATTTGCGTAGGGTTCATCTGGAGTCATTTGGTTGCAAATGACCTCCGGTTAATAGATGGCCAAGATATAACCAATAACCCTGTATTCTAAAACGAGTAATCTAGTTTCATATTGTGAACAAATAAATAAATATTCCACTGAGTAATCAAACTGATTTTCGTTATCTCGAACCTACATCATCATGTATAACGTAATAAATCGAATAAAAATATTCAGATTCATTATATGTACGGAACTGCGTAACCAAAAAAGTAATTATTTGACTAGTTTACATTATGACGATACTAAACATTACCACAAATTACACCGCATTTTATGTAAATGCATGTACTCTAAGTAAAATGTGATAATAATAACCTTCTTACCTGTCAATCCCATTCGCCATGCCACACTAAAGTGGAAATTCTGTGTGCTCACCGCGTTTTACGTGAGGATGCCATCCATGCAAAAATGAACTTTAATGTCATCACATTTAAATATTGAATTTGAATGAAAACTTTAAATCATATGCAGAAGATATTTTAAGCTTTATGGTTTAGTCGATAAGGTTGGTTTTATGTTGTTTGTCAGTTATGTGTACAGGCAGATAGAAATCTCCCGCGAGCCGGTGACCGCGCGTTATAATGACGTTGTCGGCAAAGAAGTCATTATTCATTTTTTTAATACAGTGTTTTGTTGAAACGACATTTTCACTAGCGTTATCTCGATTTGTACAGGCAATATATCAAGGTAATAAAAGCCACATTATTACCGAGCGGTTACTGTTGATGGTTTTCAATTTGATGTCTTCATCGGCGTGTTGTTTTATGCGATCAGTCAATCAGTGAGTAAATTAAACTCAGAATTATTGCCGCAAATGAGGGCGGACGGTTTGATTGACGATTTTTTTGCAGATTTATGTACGTGTTCAAAACAACACGTTTTTAATGTAACTCGTGAACAAACAGATACTTGGTGTAATTATGGAAACGGTTTCCGTAGCAACGGATAAAATATCCGGTAGCTGTTTAATAGAGTTCGTATAGTTGTAAAAATAATTTTATAATTTAATATTTTCATAATCATCATGGCAGATGTTTATCCCTTCAAAATACACAGCGCAAAAGAATACAAAAACGTAATCTCCACAATCCGCGATACATTGCGGGTGCTATTCTAAACTTTCTCATTTCATAAACGGAAAACTGTAAGATGTAACTCAGGAATACAATGTAAGGGAACCGCAGCAAATAATAGTTTCCGACAGTACGTCTGAGTTACGACAACATACTTCAGGAAAACCATCATCCTTTTTCATACACTCTTCAGAACCCGCAAACAAATTCCAACCTTGTTTTCTTAAAACTAAGGTTCGTATAAACTTATCCGGTGTTAAAGCTAAGTTGGTAAGGTGCGTAAACCCGCTGAAATAGCGCCTGCGATGGCTCAATCAATGGCAAACGACTGTGGGTGTTTTAGACGTGTCGTCAGTAAAACAATTTCGCTTTACAATGTTCGAGTCGAACTGCATTCTTGACCGCGGTTTTTTGCGACGACTGTACTTTTTTTTCGCGTTTTATATCTGGAGAGAATATTATTATCGTCCTTATTGTGTTGTATTAAGAGGTTTGTATGAGTCGAATGATGTTGTCATTGACGGCTCAAGATTACTTCTTCTTTGTCCTCCTTTTTTGTTAACCTTTTCCTGATATTGCACTGCTATAAAATATTGAAAGGATATTAGTTCTGAGGCAGATCGAGGAAAGTAATAGAATAGAATAGAATTTAGGTTATTTTTCTTATAGGTGGTTTACAAAAGAAGTTGGTAAAATTTTAAAAGATTATCTGCAACATACTAACTCTAAGGTGCACACTAATAATAATAATTAACAAAGCGTCTCGTTTTCGAATCATCATAATTTTAACTGTGAATTTAACTGTGAAAGGATTTTTGACCCAATACCTATTGGGTCAAAAATCCTTTCACAGTTAAATTTTAACACGAAATTTATATTTTCCCGAGCCCCGAGCCAGCGTCCCTGCTGCCGGTGGTTGTGTGCAGCGCATGTGATGGACTCAGTCTATGAACGAGAACGTCATGAGGGTGCTGGTTTTAGGTTTTGCGCTTAATGGGGTACAAATGTTTATCTCTGAAGAATGGATTTGATTTTTCGAGTCGTGAAAGCCTTTTAGAAAAAACACCGGTACCTATTTTTCCTAAAACCCAACAATGTGCCCCCCTTTTCGAGGATTACTACGACATATATATATTTATCTTTGTAATATATTGTATACAAAGTAAAATACAGGTTATAAAACTATGTTTATGTCTAATTTAGCCCAGCCCAGGGAAACTACACTCGTTGCCCCCCCTCCCCACATCTCTATCCGTGCCAAGTCAAATCTTCGTAGATCTCGCGCAAGTGGCAAATGATAAATATTTGAGTACACAAGTGACTACGAAATATAGGTACTTACCTGGTATATGAGCTGGTAATGATTGAACCAGTGTATAACTTGTACGAATATGTGCTCCAGTTCATAAACTACAAAAGTGAGCATATGGAAATTGCGAGTGATTTTACTTTCAGAGTTCTTGCAAATTGCGGTCCCTGAAATACGGCTGATGTTAATATTACCTGCATGATGTTATAAAATTTGGTGAAATAAATAAACTATTTGATTCGATAGTCCAGTTGAATGGATACTTTCAATCATAAACAAAATCTGAGTGTCGAACAATGTTCAATTGATTGAAAACCAACTTACGGCCTCTTTCTAGACACTTTTTGTTTTACTGGCAGTGGGATTAGTTTATTAAAATTTCGCCTGTGTTTTTAATTTCATGTTGAAATGCTCCTACTGCCCTATCATTATCAGTGGTTGTCCACGAATGATTCTTGCATCATCATCTAAGGCTTTGCAGCCGCTGGTGGTCCTTAGCTTGATCGCGTATATTTGTAAAGTGTTACATATTGCAAGGTGTTTCTCTCAAATTTCACACTCCCGCATTTTTTAAATCTTGGTCTACGCCTTCCACCCATCTGAGCTTGCGCCATTCCGGTATACTATCAAGTAAACGTTTGGGTGCTCAGGTTTGGTACATTCTTCCGACATGTCCTGCTCGACAAAGACGTCCTATTTTGGTTGGTTGGTTAAAACATAAAGCTCGTCGTACATCTCATGGTTGCACCGCGTTCACCATTGCTCGTTTTCCAGCACTGCACCGAATGTGCGCCTGAGGATTTTCCTTTCTAATTCTTACATAGAGTTCTGCCTTTTTTGATGATCCTTGGATAATTAAACTTAATCCAGATGGAATGGTGTTTTCCTGGCTTGCATATATCAGTCAGTGTTAGTTCTATGTACTTGGGCGAAGCTGGCCATCAGCCCCAATGCCACTTCCTTACCACCAGGGCCCTGGCACCAATTCGTTTACATACTGGTCCGAATTGGCATTTGAAAATGATTGATTGAACATTTAAATATTTAATATTCTAGTTTAGTAAGTGTTGCGATTATTATAATCATAGACTTGAATCTAATTGATCTGCCAAGGTGAGAAAGATTTACATTTTTATGTGTTTGGTTAGATAAGTAGTTATTTACTTGTTATGTATACGTGTTTTAAGTACTAGACATTGGATTGGTTTATAATTTATATTCATGTATTATTAAAGTGATTTTAATCAACAATGTTGTAATCAGGCTTGATACGAGTTGTTTTATTAATTATTTACAGATCTTTGCAAAAGTTTTATAAAAAAAAAACTTAATTAATTTGTTGATTTCTTCCCCGGTTTGTTTAGCAAGGCATCAGAGCTCACATATTTTTTGGTATTCATACACAAACACAAACGACAGCAGAGATATATTGACGCATTATGGAAGTTGGCACACGTGGAGGAAGTGGCCTAGCCACTCTGGGATGCAAGGAAAGTTTTCCAAAAATTTCACGCAAAGAATTTATCCCACATGCCTTCGTCTAACAATGCACTAATGAAACCTATAGCTGCAATCGTACCTAGGTAAATTGATCAATCAGTTAATAATCGAAGTTTAAGATACCGTTCTCTCTAGATGAAGATTCTTTCATCGAGACTCCGGCAAGGAATTCTACTCCTTAGCTGTATGCACAATGCATGTGTTCCGAAATCGTTTTAAGATTATAGAGGTGTATGAGCAACAGGGTGTAAAGTACGGGGTACTAGACCGAGATGATTACAAATATAACCTAATCGTTACCTGTAAACAATAAACGATAGAATTTGCTTTATCACTGTTAGGTTAACACAGCTTGATACATCAGCTATTTAAAAGCACACCTACGTACTTGTATGGTAAAGCATCTTTCAGTTGCTTCACTTTTTGTTTGAAATGAAGCAATCATAAAAAATAAATTCGTAAGTGAACCGATCCAATTATGTTGGATTTTGGTACTGGTGGATATATCTTTTACACACCTACCGCATGATCGAAAAAATAAATGAATGGAGCAGATCAAAGTTACTTCCTAATTATGTCATTCTATCGGAGTCGTGTAAACGTGGATTAAAAAAAGAAAGAAAATTCACTCGAGTGAAGCGTCTGATATTAGCTTTAATGTTGTATGTTCTTTACAGCATACTCTCCTTGGCTGTAAAAGAATACCAATTTCATACACTTAAACGTGCTAACTGCGTAACAAATGGCGTGCTTTTGTGTTACTACATAACATACGTAGGTACCCTAGTATCAATATGAAAGTAATATAATAATTACGGATTATTTCAGAAATAATTTTCACATGAAGAAAATTCAATGATGTTATTACTTGCCAAGTTGCTACTAAAATGCAAAAAACATATGGTCTGCTCCAAAAGTATCAGATGAAAATTTAAACAAATGGATCAGAAAACGTAAGTACCAAACGTCCCAACTGCCCGACAATTGATGACCACTTTTTATAAGTATATGCTACTCGTAGATGCGCGGTAAACTTTGCTTGCGCGATGCAGGATTTTGCTTGACACAAGTGTGATGTGGCGGTGTAGATGCCGCCACGAGATAACTTCATTTAAATTCCCACAATATGGCCAGTAAAAGACACGGTATGGATAGGCTATACGGTTATATTACATCATAGGTACCGCAGATTTCAAATTACTCTATTGAAGAAGTTTATTATATTATACTTATTAAGTATCGATGGTACTACAGTTACTTATATCATAATAAGCTTCTTCATCTGAGGATCGTTAATCAATCTCCTTCCCTGGAAAGTGTAAAGTGTGCGTCCGCGCAATCGCGCCTGCGCCTCTCACTGCAATCAAATAGATAGATTAGATATTATATCTAAAGTAACGGTTGTGCTTCACGGGTCCGATCGAGTTTAATTTAATAAATTTTCTGGGATTAAAGTACCTTCAGTACAGTTTTCTTGGCATCATTTGGTTCATTACTTTAGTTGGCTGAACATGCCAAAGATGTACAATTTCAGATTTTTTTATGTTATTAATGAGTAAGTTATGATACAATCTCAGGAAATATTTCAAGTGAAACTATAATAGCAAATAATTTAAAAAAGGCAAAAAGTGAAATGCGTCATGTTCGTGAACGGGCGCTGTCAGTTGGGACTGGTCATCTCTAAGCTGCCACGGCTTATTTTAATAATTAATTTTTTGGATTGTTTTAAATTATTCTTTGCTGCACTCTGGACGCTTTTAACGTGTACGGTTTTTGTACATATATCGTTCTCACTTATAGGGTCAACATTAATATGACATGTAACTAATATACTTTTAACAACAACATTATTTAAAAGAGTGTCCATGGAGTTTCTTGCCCGTTCTTCTCCACGTACCTACTACGCTTTGGAATGGGCAACCAGCTTCAAATTGCTGACTGACCGACTCCTTGACAATTCAAAAGTGCCTGTAAATGGTTTAATTGAAATAAATGCTTTGAGTATGAGTTAGAAAATTGTCATAACCTTGACGTGATGTTTGTTTCAGTTTGTCTTATATTACTGTTTGTCTAAATAGTGTTAAGCATAATAAAGTTTATCATGTCAATATGCCAATTTTCTCAGGCAGCATAAGCAAGTGAGTAGGGGGCGTTAGTGGCCATGTGTTGATTTAATTAAGAAAAGGAAACACTAGATAAATGCCGAATGAAAAAAAATATTCTTGGAGTAAGAAGTGACTTTCTAATAAGAGGTGGATTTCCAAGTTATATTATTTTGGGTATCCAGGAATATGAAGAAGTTTAAATCATTTTCTATTCTCATGAAAATGTAAAGTTATAAACCCTAGACATACTTAATCTCTTCAAACCCCATAGAACTCCAGAATATAACAAATACCTAATTACTTGGTACGTAGGGAAGTCACAACATTACGTAGAGTCCAGTGAAGTCGTTAATCAAGCTCGTGTAGAGTCGGACCGGCGCGGGCGCATCTCTATCGTGTGATTATACTTAATACAGACCGGCGGCCCAGATATCTTACTTAGAGTAGGGTGAGGTGGGCTTTCGTTGGCTGTGCGCACAAAATAACATTTATATTAATGTTATTATTTAAATTATATGTTGTAATATGATGATCATTGTAAGAGAAACCGTCTTGTTAGTGATTGTTAAGTCATCCTTGAAGGCGGTTGTCCTACCCGATATCCATGAACCTGGGCTTTAACATCATTGATCATCATGATTCCCAATCAAAAACCTGAACTTAGGACTAAAGGCAAAAGGAAAAGGATGCCATAATCTGAGGGAAGGTTTCACTAAGGTTTCAGATTGATAACTCACAGACAGATGCTTGATAACTCAACACCTCAGTGGCTGCGGAGCCAATACCATAGACCAGATTAAAAATCCCGAATAATATCCAAGGAGTCTATCTACTTTACCTATATTTCAATTAATATTAACGAATAAAATTATATATTTTAAGTATTGGTATAATTATTACAACGAAGGGTGTATTAACTCCACACCCAACTATAAACAACTTAATCCAAAACGTTACAAGATACATGAACCGCATCACCTCCCCCACATTCCCGCCGCAGCGGGACGCTTGCGCAGCAGGACGCCTCGTTATTAGCACCTCCATGTTCAAAGCGCGAGCCGACGCACTCCCCCTAGCATCGTCCCACCTCACCCCTGCAGGCACGCAACTGACAGCTCCAGTAAGTGAAATAGTTTTTAATTTTTAAACTTTGATCTTTTTAGCTTTTGGTTCCTCATCAGTGCGTCTATTGTTGTTAGATTCGAGATTTTGGTGTTGTCTTGTTTTCCCTTGTTTTGGAGTTAGTAAGACTTTTGTTGGATACGGTGAAAAAAATACCCGACAGTCCAAAATGTGTTATCTGGTTTGGAAGAAATTGTAAACTCAAGTCCTTGTCACGGTAGGCATAAAACACATAATATTGCGTGTTACCACACTTGCATATACGCGTTTCTGTCCAGGAGGGAGATTCTGTTAAAACAATAGCGAGACGTTTAGTTTATCTGGTTTGAAAGGGCCCCAAGATATTGTTATGGTAGGTATAAACTACGTAATATTGTGTGTTACAAACTTGCATGCAGTTTGGGGCTCTTCGAACCAAGAAGAAGAAGTAGACTATTGCGTGTTATATACTTGCATGCAAGATGCTAGCTCGCTAAATTCAGAGCCAAAGTTAGGTTGTCCATTCCCGTGCTAGCTACCAGTTTAAATTTAAAAAAAATATGAAAATAGCAACAACATCAAGATTTCAATTGCTTTGTCTCAACAAAAATCAAGTTTTTCTCATATGTTTTATTTGCAAGTACTTAAAGTTTATGTTAAACACGGGTAAGGAGTCAAAATAATAATGCCTTAAACAAAATTATAACCTTTACGAGTTACTTTATTAAGTTTTTGTATTTTTTCGCAATTCACTTAAATCCAATTAGAGTGGAGCCGTAAAATGTACAATTGCACATAACAAAATAATATAATAGTTGGTAGTAGCCAAGTATGTGCAGAAGGCCCACTTTTCAACTACTCTTGAGAATTAACTGTTTTCTGAAAGTCGGTTTCGTCATGTTCTCAAATCTTATGTGAAGTAATAGGATTGGTTCCATATTTCTGTAAAAACAGCAAAAATTTGATACATAACATAACATGGTCTGAGGCCCTAGTGTGAGTTTCTTTAAACCATTTCGACTTTACACATCGACCGCGTTCGGTGCTCCGATTGGCCCTTCACCATTCGAAAGTTGAGATTGGCCCTTGGCAATCGGAGCGCCAAACGCGGTCGATGTGTAAAGTCGAGACGGTTAAAATAAACTCACACTAGGACCACTGTATTCCCTGAAGTATTAGGCAGAGGTGCACCAGGCATCCACATTTCGTCAGTTATCTTAAAGTACACGCGGCAACACATCAAGCTATACATTTTCGGTAATAGCTGACCTCGCATTATATAGACTTTTTGTACAATGGGAAATCAGCTTACACTGGGAATGCTATAGCTTAATAAATGTAGCCGATGTATGAATTGTACGCACCTATGTAATAGGGGGCGAGTGTACTGCCATCAAACACACAAATCCAGAGAAATCCCTGATGGAAAAACTAAATAACACTTTGCCCGACCCGGGAATCGAACACAAGACCTCATGTTCTGCAGTAGCTCTTAAGATCACTAGACCAATGAGGCAGTTGGACCAAATCTTGCAATATAATTGAAAACGGAACTAGTTTGAACAACACAACACCAGATACTATAAAAATAGTTTATTCTTATTCGAATGGTTGTACACCTTCGACCTCCATTCTTCTATCTAAAGTCGTCAAACGATTCGTCGCTGTCTGATGATGAGTCATTGAAGTTTATGATAAATTGTTCCAAATATTGGTCTGTTCTATCCTGGTGTCGCATGCTCTTTTTCGCATTTTATCATGTTTCGAATTCGAATTTCTCCATTAATATGTAGTTCTATATCTTTCGTTACGATTCATCGAGACATTTTTAGTCTATGGTATGGAGGTTTGCTTTATACCATGAGCTATGGGTGGATACTCATTAACTATGTAATCAAATTCACGCCACGGGCAACGACTCATCAGTTCAAATTCAACTCTTGGCAAAATTTGAAATAATGTATTACATGAGATTCTTAACCAGAGGGCAATTCCCGTGTTTTTAAGAACGTTCGTATTCTAATCTGTCTCTATCTGTCAAAAAATCTTCTAATTCACCAACATTTTTGACAATTTTTTGACATTTATTTGTCGCTGAGGTGAGACTGCTACTAGATTTTGAACGTTTTTCGATTACGAGCCTTCAGAACTTTGTTGTTAAATCTGTTTGTGAGAAAGGGTAAAGACAAAGTTTGTTTATTTTTTATCTAGTCTTCATCTAGTACTTCACACATGGGTCTTCTGCATCTATTTATGTCGTCAAGATCATCGCGTGAGCACACCGGGCGCCTTGGAACTCAAGCGCAGGCCGTTGATTGGTCGGCGGGCCTGCCCGCCCAGTTCACACGCCGATGCGCCTGCGCACAAAACAATGAACACAGCAACCAGCAACCACACATTAATTAACCAACAAAATATAGACCCCTGATAGAAATTGTACCATAATTGTAGGAATTATTAAAATTACCTTTCAAAACTACTCATTCGGATTTAATTGTAAAGTGGGTAGTTATTTCGAATGGTCATTATGAATACTTTTCGTCTAAAAACGCAAATAAAAATGTCGTTGTAATATGAATGTAGTGTATGAATTAATTTTCTTGGATAACTGTTTGCGAAGTTTCTACTTTCACCACGGATTGTTACTTGAATAAAGATTACTTACTTATATCTTTATATAGGAAATTAATACTCCTGAACAAAAGCCTACAAAAAATAATAACTAAATATCTATTTGTTGAGTTTAGATCCAATTCCTAACTTTTATTTCTTTTTTTTTACATTTTAATGAGCGTTGATGTCTAATGTTTGAGTGATTGAAATATTCAAACTGCAGGCCAGTTTTTTACAATCATTCGTGACAATAGTTTTGATTCTTGTGTTCATTAGTAGAAGGTCGGTAATAGTGTGTGGTGTTTAATTTTTATTTTTTTATTATATATTGACTTTTACATAACTCTGACATAATATTTTCATTATTTGACATTATATACCTACAATTTTTAATTAGTTTTTGATTTTACTTTATTAGATTATTTTATATTTTGTAAATGTGAGAACGTCGTAGGCCTTCTGGATTGTAAATTTATAGACTATGGTCTATTTGTTTAACATATGGTACTTGTTGACAGGCCTACACTGTCCTCCCATACCTATTAACACTGTAATTAAAAAACAATGTAAAAGACAAATATATTTAAAAGAGTAACCATGGAGTTTCTTGCCGGCTCTTCTCCATAGGACACGACCAATTGGAACCGTGCACCTAGAATCTGACGTTTCATCGCAAATAGGAAACTTGGAATATATTAATTATAGTAGTTTTCAGATCAGCATGTCAATCCTGTAAAAAACCTTACAGTGAAGACTTGCGTGGAGTGAGCTGTCAGTGTCATCCTGTCTTGGTCAATCTCTAGTATCAGTGGCACTAACAGCTCACTCCACGCTCATTTCACTCAAGTTTTCACGGTGAAATAGTTACAGAACAGCACTACTGGAGTTTCCGAGATATTCACACTGATTTCATAACATAACACATACATTACATCTATCCTGTGTTCCTTGAAGTAGAAGGCAGAGAGTTACCTACACCCATATTTTGGCACTTATGTTAAAACTCATCCCAGTTACAGGCCTACGTCCAGCAGTGGACGTCACAACATATGTATGATGTAGGACTCCGGGCTTTTACTGCGGAATTCATTAAACGATAACGATAAATGATTTTTGACATACCTTTTAAAACTATCTACTCTCTATGATATCTACATATCTTTTAAAACTAGATGCGGTTGGCGTTTCCTATCTGACTACTCTGAGAAGAAAGGCAGAAACAAACTCAGAGGTCACAGTCTCTTTTAAAGCCCAGACATAATCTTGGTCAGATCATGTAGATCGGTGTCTAAAAAGGTCTTTTGAGGAAAAAACCACACAGATTGAGTGGACCTGTCCAGTCAGTGCACGCATTTGTCAGTAATCGCAGCTCAACTCAGAACTTAAGGAGCTCAACGATTTGGCGAACAATACCAAGGCCAGGACATTTGGGTAAGCCGCATAAATTACTGAAACTCCATTATGGATAAACTAAGTTACATTGACATACTTGGAAAATGAACCCAGGGCCCCACGCTTAGTAGTTACGCTTGTGAAGTTGTAACTACTAAACCAACGAGACTACTATGCAAACGTTACAAAAAAAAAAACAAAAACAATCAGGCTTTTATTGTAACACTTCAAAAGTTAAACTGTACCATTCGTAACAGTCTGACGTAGTAAACTGAGTGAAATTTATTCTGTATCAAAATTATACTACTAACTTAAATTGCCCGTTCATTCAAATCACAACAGTCGCTCTTTGGCAGTTGTTTTAAAAACGCTATAAAACGAGAAAATGACGAAGTGTGTCAATTTGATAAACAATACATTTTCTTTGACTGTAAGTACGTAACACGTTCGTGTCGCATCAGATATGGAACGTAAATAATAACGGTTCACTTGAGCGCAGGCGTGCACACGTCACCGCAAATTAAAAAGCTTACATTTAATCATACGTTTATTAACTATTACTACTGGTTTGGAATTGAATGGTACTCGTATGTGTGAGTAAGTGTTGTTTATTGGTAACATAAGTATCTTTTGTGTTTGTCTACCAATCAAACACTACAAAGATAAAAATTACTTTGATTTCGGAAGTCGGTCGCAAAAAAACGAAAATACAAAACTAACTAAACAAAGATTTTAAGACTTTAAATCCTGCACTGACATTTACTATGTGAAGTAAATGATTCGGTACTAAGATCCTGGCTTAAGCACAACACAAACATACCTGTAAAAGATAATGATGGACATCCAGACTATTTCATTCTTTATTTGTTGAGTCTAGGTCTAAATGAAGTAAATATACATGTCTTCGTTAAGTACATTTTAAGTTTTACTTAGTATTAGGCAACACAGGGTTACTAAAAGGAACAATATACAAAAGCATTAACAAAAACGTAGCCCTTTATCTTTAATTACGCTGAATCATTTAATTATATCCAATCCACCTTTATATCCGACATAAATAACCCATATTCAAAACATATCAATAACTAACAAAGAAAAATCGAATAATAGTAAAACATAACTGTAGCACGCCCACAAACAACTACCAACCCTAATTAAATACACACACGCATGCACACACATAACCTCGTAACACACACACAAAACACACCGACGCACACAACTTATTAACACATCAAGTCGGTGCAACGGGACTTTGGAGAATTATTATTTAGCCGCTTAATAATGGAGTCATCATTTCGTCCATGACAGCTTCACACCTTGAGACGTAAGGCGAATTGACTCTCTTTATTATACTCTCGGGCTGTTTTTGTTTTTTTTTGTTGTTTTTTTTATTCACTCCATGTTGGGTTTACGAGCGCGCTTTGTGAGCCGCACCGCCGCGAGAGAGGTGTTAAAGAGACCACGATATAAGAAGATAATCTAAATTGTTATACAGCTTTAATGAATTGAACGTAAAAATAATTAAGATAATGAACTAAGTTTAACGATTTGTTAAGAATGGTCGACAAGTTAAAAGATAATAATTTGATGCAGTAATAATGCTATTGTTGTTATTGATTCGGATTAAGATTTTGATAACAGTGTTGTGCGTTTTTATCTGTTCTTTATTAAGAGTTTTTACGTTTCATTATGATAGATCAGTGTTTATTTTTATTTCGTTATTTTATAATTATTATGATCGACTTGTTAGTTACCTGTTGCAAATCTTTTATGTTGTCATTTTAAACTGTCGTCCAATCCCTTTGCATTTTTATTTTTGTGGTGGCAATACTAATTTCGAATGACAAAGTATATTGAAACGTTTGTAGGTGTGTATTTAAACAATTACTTGTCTCTTAAAAGGTATTTTTTATATAATAAACTACAACATCGAAAACTATTCCCCTTCTAACATCTGCCACATATTTCAGTTATGTATTACGCTGTTGTTTACGGCTACATTTATGGCCGCCTGCCACAATTCGTATGATATCGGCGTTCGGTCATTTGCTGAGAATTTTTGACGCTAATTATATAATAGAATGTAGGGTAAGCTGAATTGGAATTGACGTAAACGCTAAAATCATGAAAGCGAAAAAAAAATTGAGAGACGAGACAAAGGAGAGAGAAAGCAGAGAGAGAGAGAGAGAATATCATGATGTTCCTAATAATTTGTAGCTATTATTATGTAGGTAATGATTTTAAATAATTCTCGTCTTAAGGTACAGTCGAGCGCACGTCGCTCGGTGGTAACACGTTGACCTTGCCTAGCGTAGTACAAAGTTTGAATAGAATAAGAGGACAGTTTATACCTACAGGTTTTGTTTACACTGATGCGCCGCCTGCTGCACCATAGCTTAAAGAACATTTAACACCTACACAGCACTAAGCGTGACATTGGCTGAATGCACAAACCGTGCGAAGCCAAAAGAAAAAAAAAAAACACAGCAATGAAAGCAACATAGATCAACAAAAGCTACGGCTATTTCACAGCTCATATCTCAAGTACACCATCGAATGCAATAATCTAACCATATAAATAAACTGTATAGAAGATTTTACGCCTCATCCAAACATTTTTAACTTCTCATTTATGCCCGAAGGTGCTCGAAGCTGCCCGAAGGTCTCCGAAGATGTCCGAAGCCGTTCCAAGCGGCTAATCGGTTCAATTGTTGGATTCAATAAGGCACCGCGCGCTATAGAAGATCATTATAATATATTGTGATTCAACATCGTGTTTCTTTGTCAACTTTATATTATCAGCCGATGATTTGTTAGGCTTCTACTAGGTCAGATAGCCGAGGGATTTGTTATGTTTATAATTGTAAATGCTAGTTCAGAAAGTTCTTTTGAGGTTAAGTCTAAACGCTCTTAAGAACTTGTTTGAGTCAGGAAACACAAGACGTTAGGTGTTTATACATATAAGAAGATATATTCTGGTTTCTGATTCGAAATAGTTCTAAAATCTTCAGCATCGCCTTTCTGATATTGGTGGAGAATAAGAGGAAAAGAGAACGCTAGTTCTCTTTTCCTCTTATTCTCACAGAGACTCACAAGAGACTCGCGTGGTCTTTGATTTCGCGCCAAGGAAATTGAACAAGCAAGTCTGAATCAGAACACGTCATATCAAGCTATACATTTACAATTTTAGCTGACCTCGCAATGTATCGGTAGGCTTTTCGAACAATGAGAAGTCAGTTTATACTGGAAACATGAAGCTTGATAATGTCGTGGTACCTGCTCGCATAGAAAAGGTCATTCAGGGAATTTCTTTATCATAAAGCCCAAATTGTTAAAATTAAAGAAGTGCAATAGAGAAGGGAGCTGAAACTAGTTGTAAAATATATTTAAAAAAAACTCCATTCAATTCTGCAATTTTCGAGATCACCCAACATCGGTGTAATATACGTTTAACATGCTAGCAACCATTATACCTTGTTTTATAATCATTTTATTAAGTTATTAAAGCAGCAATGATCATAATTACAAGCGGCTACGATGGATTAGACAAGTCTTGAAAGTAACTAGCTAAGTACCAACCTTGTTATGTCTAGTTGGTGTGAAAACCAGCTGGGATATTAATAACTGGCTACAAGCGTCTCGTTAGGTTTCACTTATCAAAATTAATCAAATAAATCTGTTGGTACAAGGTCGGACACTCCTTCATTTTACGATTCGAGATTCACTTGGCTTGCGAAATTATTTTTGGCGAAGTTATAACTCTGCCGTTTAAAATTAGGAAAATCATATACTTTTACTGTTTGTAAATATGTGAGCATCATGTACCTATCACGTGATTAATTAAAATGTCTTTGGTTTATTTTAACTTTTTACCAATTGTGGTATAGTATTTTTATTTTTGGTACATCGACTTCACTTATAGAAATGTAATAAAAAAAAATAAAAAAATATAACTAATTTTAAAAGAGTAACGGTGGAGTTTCTTGCCCCTTGTTCTCCATACGAAACTACCTTTTGGAAGGGGCGCCTAAAATCAATTATATTTTTAATGTAGTATTTGACGTTCAAAAGTGCCTTTTTATGTGCCTATTTGAAATAAATGCTTTGACTTGGACTTTGAAAAAATTGCCTTCCTTCAATCATTATATTGGGGCCAGCTTCAAGACTTACTGGATGTTACTGCATACCAGTATTTTACATGGAGCGACTGCCTACCTGACTTACAACTGGGTAACACGATACCCCTTGACAAGACTGGTTGGCAGACTTTCCGCCTTCTGACTACGTAGCAACTGTCAAAGATCTACGAATGACAGCCGGGATCAACAGCTTCACGCGCTTTCCGAGGCACGGAGGGGACTTGATATGTAATGGATGGTCCCCCATCGAAGAACCGACCTCCGCAATTGTAGCTTTACCTTCGATGGACTCGTGCGCCGGTTTTTTAGCCACGAGCCGCGCATAAACGTTGCTATGCCTTACATAGGTATAATATTATAACAAAGGAGATGGATAATGCTGCAAGTTTGATATGAAGGCATATTTGTCTTTGTCCGCACACTGCACATTCGGCCGGTCCACAAGCAGAGTGTTATTCCTCTCCTGGTCGACACCAGCAGTCAGCCACCCCGACTCACTGGGGCATCTTCGCAGACAGTTCCGACTCACGGCGAACTATGCGACACCCGGCTCCAACCCACTGGAATCCAACTGGCATTGGCAAGCATAGCAAGTTACAAGACTTAGTCCACTATCGACCTCCGGTCTTCGGAGGGGAGTGATGTGGCGGCATCTACACCGCCACATGCGAACAACGCATCACACAAATCCTGCATCACGCAATCAAAGTTTACCGCGCAGCTAGCATATATACAACTTCCCGACAACAATCATCGGGCAATTGCCCACCAGATACGACATCCATCTGGTCGGAGGATCCTCCCTTTTCTGAGAGTATGAGTGAACTTTACACCCTGTTCCTCATATCCCTAAACAGGACTTTAAAAAATAACACTACAAATTGAAAAATACCTTTAATTTCGGAAGGTGGCATTGGTTTAGTATTTTCGACTTTTGTCATCGACTTCCGAAATTAAAGTAATTTTTCACATTGTAGTGTTGTTTTTAGAAGTCAATTGTTTTTTTTGCATTTATTTCACTTTTTTGTAGTGGTACCTATTACCTCACGCACATTGGTGTAATACTACTTGCTATGTAAATAACACTGACTGGAACTTTTTATACTGAAGGTAACTGAAAAACTACCCAAGCTAAGTTAATAACATTTATATTGGGCCCATCTAAGTAGTGTATCCCCCTGAAGCATAACAAACCATTAAAAAAAAGAATTTTAGAAATCGATCAACACTTTCCGGAGATATCGCGTTACAAACAGACAAAAAAGAAACGTACTGAATTGAGAACTTTCTACTTTTTAAGAACTAACAAGTCGGGAAAAAATTACCCTGTATTCCCATTGTCCTCGTATGCCATGTCCCCGTTAAGGGGGACAAAGGGAATTTAATTTCCCGTTGTCCCCGGGGCAAGCTGTCCCCGTTAATTTATTGTAACAGGGTAATTCAAAACAACAAAGTTAAAACATCCATTTTTTTTTCACAATAATTACATTGATTAACGATAATTATCCTCCAATATGTACTTAACACCGCATTAACTAAAGATCACTCGCTTAATTTGCATCAATTAACATTATTAACATACCCAATTTCAGTAAAGCATTCTTAAACATTACACTTTATGTGGGAACTCTAGCGGCCTTACAAACAAACTGAACATCCACATACATATTTATACCACCTTATTATCCATTTATTTATAAAAGCTATCATCATATTACTATTAATAATTTATTTTCCATCTTCATGTAAATTGCTTTCCAATATCTAATGTCAAACAGGATTGAGAAGTGAGAACCATACACGTACAAATTCTACCAGAATAATTGGGACATGAAAATTGTATGTTTATTTCCTATAAGGGCTTAATACAAGAATGGTTAATACAAACGTTATGTCATTACATTACAGATTTTTATTGCGCCTGCGCCGAAAGGTTTCTGATTATGACATTATTTATGGTGATGGTGAAAGCGTGGTGTTGATCTATGACTCTGGGCATAAGTTAGGATGATGTCTGTAAGTACATTCTGTACACTGACAAATTAACTGAGAACATACTTTGCAATGACATTGAGAGGTTTTGTTTGTTGGGTGTTTACGGGTGTATTCGAAGTTAGGTAATTTATACCAATACGTTATCGTTTTAAGTTGAATTTTAGCAATGACACTGAACGGGATCAGCCTTATACAGCCGTCCCAGCAGGTCCCGTAAGTCGATGTCAAGCCGGAATCGGGTGATAGGTCAAGTCATATTAGTTAACAGAAAATATATATTAAAAAAAACGTATTTTAAAATACATGTTTTAAAAATTACGCAAATTTATTCATATCAATAATCAAGATAATCTACTGCCTGTGACGGTATTTTAACTCCTGTTGCTACATTTTTTTTTCCTGTTATCTATTATGACCTGACCTATCACCTGACTCCGTCTTGACGTCGACTTACGGGACAACCTGTATATATGTACTATTTTTTTTTTAATATGTCAAGCAAATCCACTGTCTACCATTCTGCCAATGTGTAAAGTGAATTGGAAAAGTATGTGTGCATCGTTATAAATTAAATAAGTAAGGATCAGCACGTCTAATACGTGTTCAAGAACAGTCAATGTCAATATTTCGTAGATAACTGACAGCTCTTGAACGCGGTTTAGATGTGCTGATCGCATTCAGTTGCCTAGATAATTGTTAAGGAAAAGACACGTATTGTATAGGTTTCTTGTGTATGTATAATCGTAATAGTACATTGTGATACAAGTGTGGTCTTGTGCATTGATCATTACCCACTCGGTTCCCTTATCGAATAAAACCGGCTCGGGGGTAGTGATCAATGCACACGCGTGTCACACGACGTTTTTCAACACACTTGCGAGGAAAGAAACAGACTCGTGTTGTTATTTTATTTAATTATTGAAACAATTAGTGAAAGTACAATTCTCAAAATGATACAGAATATTTTTTGTTGGCATTTTTACAGTTTCTGTTATGGTATTGGTATTATTAATAATTTCATTGTTTTCATTTTCTTGGGTATTTGTCGGAGATGTTAAAGTATTCATTGTATCCGTAAAGAGTTTTTATGTCTAAACATAAAAACTCTTTACGGATATGAAAGACAAAAAGTTAAATATAAAACACGAGTGCGAAAGCATGCGTGTTTAAAACACTGCTTTATGAACCTAAAATCGGTGTAATAAGAGCCACTTTATGAGCAACTGTGTTGAAAATACAGTTTGTTGCTACAGTTCAATCTATGTACACTTTTTGCAACAAAATGAAAAGTAATTAGCAAAACACATAACGCGTATTAATTAGTCGGTCGCATGTGTAAATTTAAAAGCAAAACTCACACAAAAAACGTAATTAGCAATAAATTTAATATTCAATTACTGTAGCCAGTTAATTAACTCGTAGCCGTCATACAGCGTAATTTAGTTATGTCTGTCTGTCCGTCTGTGGCGTTGCGTTGCTGCGTTGGCGCATGGTAGTGCACTTTATGTTCACATTGTAGTTTGTTAGGATTGACTTTTATTATTAGTTATTAAGCATTAGTCAGAATTATGTCGGAGTGAATTTATTTTGAAAATTTTGGTTCCTTTGTTTTGTTTGGAATTTTAATTGAGAAAACTGTTTTTTTAACGCTGAAAAGTTTCAGTTCCAAAGTCATGTCTAATAATTATTAGGTATTCTTTAGAAGTTCTTGGTACTAACCAACTGGAAAATTTTCTGCAATAGCAACATTTATATTGCAACATGTCGGGTTTCCCTTCTCAGTTACGACCACATTAGAACTACGGTTTAATCCTCTTACCTCGAAACAAATGAAGGTGCGCATAAAATTATAAACTTATTTATTTTTTCGTGAGCGTTACCGGGTGAACTTTTAATTAATAAAGGCGATACTAATTATAATAAAAAATGACGTATTATAATTGTCGGGAACACAAGACGGTGCGAGCACGCTCGATGGCAATCGTAAAAAGGAGCCCCGCCTCACTGGGTGCACAGTGCACTACGGGAGAGTGGTGTGGACAAAGTGTTAAAATATTATACTTTGCTGTTTCAGTTATGGAAGAGGCATGTACTGTTTTTTGCGGAATCATTAACATTATAATAATAATATACCTTATACGAGTTCGCTACATAAACCAGACAGTGGTAAAACCAAGTCTATAATGAGAAGAAAATAAAACAGATTTTTCCACATAAGCGTATCTTATACACTCTGATTATAAAGGCTAAGTAGGTTTTCTGAAATCACAAAAAGATTTTCGTCCACAAACTTCCCAACGCTCCCACAGTGCGCCGGCAACATCGGCAAATTACATAAAAGCGTTTCATTTGCCGCTGCAAAGTGTTATTGTGTGACCCCGCGCGATACCATCAACCACGGGTCCACGATGGTTTGCTCCACTTACAACCACGCTTTGTGAATTCTGAGCTATCTCAAAGAAGGTTTCAGCGCTTGTATACAAAAGTTGGTCATGCTACCAACTTTTGTTGACGGAAGATGACAGATTAAATAGACAAAATGACAGATTTCTTTTGTTCATCAGTCATTTTGTCTATTGTTCAGTCAGAAGTCGATTCTATGGTGTTAATGCTACGCGTGCTAAAGTTTGCAGGAAATAAAGTTAGAAAGTTCAGTTCAACTACTAATTACAAATGTGCATATGATGGAAAATAACTTTTGTAAAGAGACACTTAACGAAGCCGAGAGTCACGTGTGCTTCCCGTCATTGCATTTTTACATTTTGTACCATATCTAGGAACCTTCTGGTTACGGAGATATTGATGGTCAAAATTCCAACTTTACTGATGTTTTTTTACGAAAACAAGTTGTTCTATCAAAACTTTTAATACCCCCACGAATCCTGTACCTGCCACAATGTGTTGCGTGTGTTACTTTGCGAACTGCCGTAAACAGCAAATTGACAAACAAAAATAAAAGTCGCTTCCCAGCAAATATTTTTGTGCAATGTTACTTAGTTTGATGTACAGAATGAGTCGTTGACGGCTATGCGATGGGTTTTTTGACACCCTGTATGCTGATAATGTTTACCCTGGTATTAAGCGGCCGTTTTACCTCAGACCTCGATGTGAATGGACCCTAAAGACAAAGTTAGAAACCAAAAAAGATAGGTCTCATGAGCTTGTAATTCCTCCAATACCCATACTTCAGACTGGTTTTCAGAAGCACTGCTTGGGAGCGACAGTAAGCGTGGTGGAAGTTTTTCCCCATAAGAACGATTTCTATCTCAGAGTTGTAGGCAAGTACTGCTACTCCCCATGGTAAAGGGCCAGCTTTAACATCTTGGAAAAAACGAAAAGAGCCATATTCAGCAATAATTCCCTCTGCACATGTGGCTTCCCTGGTACCTCATAAACGGCATCACTATGTAAATTTCTAATAACTGCTCCCAAATAATGGTGTATAATTTTTATTTTGTATTATTAGATATTGACTTATAAATAACTCTGACATAATATTTCCATTATTTGACATTATATACCTACAATTTTTAATTAGTTTTGATTTTATTCTATTAGATTATTTCTATATTTTGTAAATGTGAGAACGTCGTAGGCCTTGTGGATTGTAAATTTATATACCATTGTCTATTTGTTTAACATATGGTACTTTTTGACAGTCCTACACTGTCCTCCCATAGCTATTAACACTGTAACTAAAAAATATTGTAAAAGACAAATATTTTTAAAAGAGTAACCATGGAGTTTCTTGCCGGCTCTTCTCCATAGGAAACGACCAATTGGAACCGTGCACCTAGAATCTGACGTTTCATAAGTGCACATGTAGTTTTATGTGAAATAAAATATTTTGATTTTTTGATTTTGATGTAAGCTGTAGTGTAGAAATTCAAATAAATTTTAACATAATTTATATTCCATTCAATATTAAATCAAGGTACAGGATAGAACCTACCAATATCTGGCGGTCAAAGAGTGAGAGATCCGAAATAAATGGTCACGTATGCGCAGTATTAATTAATGAATGCCATTATTCTTGCCTTATCCAGCTCCATGCAGTCTTTGGAGTCAGCATTGTTTTAGAGACAAAAGGCCAAATATACGGGCAGACATAAGGACCCGCCATTTGCCTCGCCTCGCCTTTTTTCAAGGCAGGTCATAGAGGAATGATGCAGAAACAAATACAAGAAGATAGCAAAACGAAAAATTACGGTATAAAATTACATTTAAGTAATTTTTGTTGTAAGTATTTAGTTTTTTCCTTTTAAAAATAATCTGATGTGCAACATTTAATGCTTGTGGAAAGACATATTTGCATGGGTGGTCAATTACTATATGCACATTTTGTCAATAATAATATGCTAGGTTCTTTTGCCTATGATTAACCACAAGCTAAAATTTAACAAATATCTGGATGTGCCCAAAGAAAAGTTGGATACAAAAACTTTGTTCCACTTTTTTCAGAGTTATGTAACAAATGAGATCAGGTAGTTAAAGAACAACAAACTTGATTAAAAATAGTCATTTATTTTTAAACAACCTGACAGATTGGGTTGTTACATTGCATTGTGTCAGAATCAGAAGCCGACACCAGTTAGATAAAGCTCGATTGTGTTATTGCTCTGATTTACTTGTTGAGGTTTTATCAATAGTGCATTAAATAATTATTAGATAGTTATTACAATCTGTAAAATGGTTAAATAAAAAAAAGACAGTGGGATTCAAGACTTCAAGACTGGAAACGACAGAAAAAAATAAAAGAGTTAACAGAGATATTGCTCTGCAGTCGATTCTAGTCAGGTAAAGCATAATTTGTTTTGAGTAACCGTGGCCCTGGCACAGGCAACTGAAGGAACACGGGTGGGTTTTAGTCAGTAAAAGTCTGACACGCCCTCCCGCTTCACCCACAGCGAGAGAAGTCATTTGATGATTTCCCAACCAAAAAAAAAAAAGCATGATTTGTTTATAATAATATCTAATTTATAGAAGAACATTTCTGGCCACCCCGTCACATCGCAACGCCCGCCCGCGCTATTATTTCGCTTATCGTTCTTACTTTTATTCTTTTTGATCGGCTCCTAAAGGTCTTAGCGTGATGTTAAATTACCTATAGTCTTCTTCGAGAATTGGGCTATTAAATTCAAAAAGAATATTCGAAATCCGACTAGTAGTTCCAGAGATTACCCTCTACAGACAAACTTAAACAAACTAATTTTACCTCTTAATAATATACTAGCTGACCCCGCAAACGTTGTTTTGCAAAACTTTTTTTTTTGAATTTTTTTTTTTTTGAAAAATAGATGTTGGCCGATTCTCAGACCTACCCGATATGCACACATAATTTCATCAAAATCGGTCAAGCCGTTTCGGAGGAGTATGGCAACGAAAACTGTGACACGAGAATTTTATATATTAGACTAGCTGACCCCGCAAACGTTGTTTTGATAAAAAAAAATTTTTTTGATTTTTTGAAAAATAGATGTTGGCCGATTCTCAGACCTACCCGATATGCACACAAAATTTCATCAAAATCGGTCAAGCCGTTTCGGAGGAGTATGGCAACGAAAACTGTGACACGAGAATTTTATATATTAGATAATAATACTAGCTGCTCCCCGCGGTTTCACCCGCATAAATCTTGATTTCGTGGGAGCATCGGGATAAAAAGTACTGTATGTGTTAATCCAGGTTATAAACTATCTGTGTGCCAAATTTCATCCAAATCTGTTCAGTAGTTTTTGCGTGAAAGAGTAACAAACATCCATCCATACTCACAAACTTTCGCGTTTATAATGTTTGTAGGATATTATTTCAGCGAAATAGATTATTTATTATTCTTTAGGGCTTTCAAGTTAAATTCTTCTTCATTCAAAAAGGTCACCTCGTAATATCAAAGCCTTCAACATTCTCTGAGTTTTCATTGTTTAAAAAAAGCTCGCATTCCCGGACAATCGCATGGACTTATCACAAGGCGTTAAGAGAGTATCTTTAATAGTTTGTTAAGCGTGGTAACGCCGGCGTAATAAGCGGACTGCCAGTAATAACAGTAACAATGAAAAATAATAACAGCCGGTGTGATAGCGGCCGCGAGCGCGATTATCTGTTTCTGAGCTTTTGTTTCGATGTTAAAAAGAAATGAGTAAGATTATTACAAGTTAATGTTGCGGTTCAGATTAAAGGTCAGTGTTTCATCAGAAGAAGTGAAGTTTGAAGTGAAATATTTGTTAATTAGAGCCTCATCTGAGGAGACAAGTACAACAATGTGTGTTACCAACATTTGCTATGCATATAAAAATTCGTGAAGAAACGTCTCAAATTAAGTTCCGTTTACACATGAATAACATATTTAAAATGTTATGAAAAGGTCTTAAAAAAGGAGATGATTGAGCCGGAAGTCAGGCCCTGACAACACCCCAAATTAGTCACGCCAACCAGCCAATAAAGACATATAATTTTTATCACCCGTAATACGTATTAATAAGTATTATTAATTGACCGATACATACTTACCTTACGTACTTAACCGTCCAAATAATTTGCAAGTAAAAGCCGTTGTGAGTTTCAAGTCACGCGCACGTCTGGGCATCGTTTTACAAAATGGTTTTTAATGAAATTTATACATCATCATGGTATTTGAGCATTACTTTTTATGGGCTAAAAGAAAGTGTTGAATATGTTCGAGGTATCCTTATTTGATGGCATCAAATTACGCTGTTTTCATTCTGGGGGTAAATTGTTTAATTGGCTTTGTGTTACCGATTACTTTTTAAGGTACCAATCTGTCGGTCTGACTGTGAAAGATAAATGTTATTTTCGATTCTTTTGTGACTACTCGTATGGAGTGTATGTTACGTATCGCAAATTTAAGTGTACTAGTTGACGTACTGTAAGTACGTTATGATCAGGACAGGATTCAGTTGAGTCTCTTGGCGCAAGCGCATAGGTTCAAAAATAAAGCTGATGTAGCTGAGCCACGTTGAGCTTTTATTTTTCCGAACTTTAGCCGAAAGTTTGACTAGTTGAAGATAGATCAGGAATTTTGTAGTAAGTTATCAGGATTATTTTAAGAAACTGGGAGGCCTGCTACCTCACTATATCTCCAATCATTGATTTCAAAACGTAGTTTATTAAACTAGGTTGTAATCACCAAACTACAATAAAACCATATTCCCACCTCAAAACGTTTTCCGTCCGTATCAATCTCAGGAAGGACCGCGGTTAATAAATAATATAGTTTAGGCGTGCAATCTGCGCGGTGCACGGGAATACAAATGGCGGGGCGTCGCAGCCACGCCGTTGCGCCGGCGCAGATGCGCGATAGCGACGCGGTATAACGCGGGTTTGTGAGGGAATGTTGTATGGGATTTCTGTTATTAATGGCTTATTAAATTAGAAAATAAGATTTGGTAATGTAGTAAAAAGCGAACCAATATAATAATGATAAAGAACACGGCATGGTGAATTAGCTCACGTATAAATATGTGATTGTAATTCTGTTTATGAAAAATTGCTATCATTACACTACTACACATATTTGGCTAGACGAAAAAAGATTCAAGTTATATTTTATAACATACGTCTCGGAGATAAGCTGGACTTACAAGAGTATCTTCATCGCCATCTAATCATCATTGACTTATTACATCCCCATCTAACACCGAAACACGCTTCAATTACCAATCAAAACTCGCCAATAACCGCCCAGTATTTAGCACTGGCAACACAAATCACGGCGTTAACCCCTCCACTGCCGCGGGGGTATTTATCGGCACAATAAACTTGCGTAATTTATAACAAGCAATAACAATGTGTGCTGTATCTGAGGGGTAATTTCTCAAACGCACACCTCGCCCGTAGCGGCGGCTATCCGACAAATTAAATAGCCGTGTATACGTCCGGACGGACGGACGAACAATCGGTAGGCTCTACTCTTATTAAATGATAAGCCTCGTAATATTAATGTTATCGTGCTGCGCTAGCGGAGGGTTAAACTGTTTTGATTTTTAAATTGCTGTGTTCGGGGTTTTTTTTTGTGGGGTGTGTTCGGAATTGAAGTTGTTTTGTGAAAGTTGACCTTATATTAGTTGTGTACGTATGATAATCAGATACGTTTAAAAGTGTTTTTTTTTTTACTATAGTCCAAGGATTAAGCCTCCATAGTAATAACGCTCTTCTGGGACAGTTCATCCATACATTTTATTGATCAAAATGGTTTAGTATTGAAGCAACATCTCCATGTTCTGCAAAAATTATGCACGTCCCGATAAATTCTGCAATGTTCTTGCATTTACATAAATATTGAATGACAAAAAAATCTAATTATAATTTTAAATCCTACATAGTTCTGGCCACCCTGCATCCTATTTTCCTCAAGTCTATAAAACCTTTAGACTCGGCATCATCAATGTCAGAACAAGTCAGGCTCGGAGTTATAGCGGCTTGAGTCAAGCCTCTTTATCTCTCTCCAGCGTTTGCTATCCCTCCCCCGTTCGTTAATATTTTCAACTCAAAAGGTTTAAATGTCGATTACTTCATTAGTGTTATAAAGAAAAGAGAGAAAGAAAAAAATAAAAAATCTGCACAAACAAAACGCACATTACAAAAAATTACACTCTTATACAAAGTAGCCAAAAACCTCTTATTCAAGAATTAAAAGTTTAACAATTTTGTCCATTGCCATTAATAACTTAAGTAGACCCAAACGACCTTACACAAGTAGACTATATAAGCATCTGTCCGAGACGTACCAATTATGCTTTGCAAGTCATTACATATTAATACAAATGTTAATCTCGCTCCGAGGAAATTAAATACTTAATTAAATTACTGACCAAATCAATTTGTATCTTAAAAGAACTATACAGAAATTTAATTAGAGATACGCTACAGACAAAATGTCAAAAAGGTATTAAGAAAAAACGTACAAAATTAATGCGGGCGCGCATACCTGAGCGCCCGGCACCTTGTGGCAAATTGAAAAGGCCGCGCTTGCTCTCCGAGCTAATAATACATTCTCAAATAATAATAATTCATAAATAATAATCGTGGAATAAACAAAATAAAAATATTATACACGTCGAAATAATAAAGGATTTGCCCGGGAAGCAGTCGACACGGGTTGACTTTTGTTGAAGATAACAGCGGCCGGATAATATGCATTCGCTGCGATGAGCTTTGAAAGTTCTCAGCTGAAGTGGAAAGAAACGTTTTGTATACTGAAGAAAGCTATGATGCATTGTTCATAAATTAACGCCCAAAACATGCGTTGGGCCAACACTTAAACGCAGAAATTGCGGGTTAGGTCACGATCGTTACGTTATTTTTCTCTATAATAGTCAAGTTAGTAGCAGGCATGCTATAATCAAAAAGCATAAAGGCGCCAGTGTGCGCCGGCCCGCCGAACATAAAATTGTTTTTTCGTCCAACAGCTATAATTAGGCGATGCGTTACGTTTTTGTTTGGCCCACATTTCCCGATCCTCTAATTTTTGTGTTTTTTGCCGCTCCTTTTGTAGTCGTTAATATGATTACACCGTTGGGATGATGGCTTCATACGTGTTTTAGGTTATAACTTAATTTGCTCGGGTTACTTATTTGTTTTTTTATTGTTGTCCGACTTCCTGAGAGTCTGTCGTGTGTTTTTTGCGGCCGGTCGTTAGTTGGAGGTGATTGAATGTGATGGTGGGCAAATTGTGGTTCGCTCGAAGCGTCGCGTCGTGCTGTTATGCCATCCACGGCTCGGCGTCACGTATTTAGTTTGATTCGAATGTTGACTCAGTGTGTCGTAATTGGAACGTAATCTGTTAGCAGAATATCTTTCGAGATGATTGTGTTCTCGCGCACGATCACGTACAGTCGAACTTCCGATGATATTGACCGTTTAGCTTATTTTGAGCGTAAATTAATTTCTAATGAGATAGGCAGGCGGCAACGCCCGGCGCGTTAGGGCTGAGAAAGTCTTAATAATGTTTCGTGTCTGATGTAATCAAGCGGTTTACGCTTCGTGCAGCGCTGATAAATGGCTGAGTTACGTGAACGTTTGAGTTTATGGTTTGGTGAGTTTAAGGACGGATCCTTTTAACTCACTAAAAGCTCCAGAAACTCATTGAATGCATTTCAATCGTAATTTCTGACCACCACAACATCAATTTCCGTCTCCTACCAACGCAAACCTTTACAATCCCTCAAAAAACCCTTTAAAAACCAATAATTCCTCTCCACTTCTCCATAAAGCGCTGCACTCGCTTCACAAGTCAGCGGTAATGGCGCGGCTCGGTTTGACAAGTAAATTGAGCCTGGACGTGCGACGTGCAAATTGGTCGACACCGTTTGCATGCAACGTGCTAGGGCTCCGTGTTCGTGCGTGGCTCACGGAGTGACACTTGGGTAACACGCCGCCACGGAACACTAGCTTTGAGAACTAAATTATGAATGGAAATAGTGCTCAGTATAAAATTTTTAAGCAAAGCGTTTCTTTGTTTCGAGTAGTTTTTAATCTCTTGGTCTTTTTTCGATGTCTTGTCACTTTGAAGAAAGCAGTTGTGGCCCAGAGGTAACGGGCTTGACTTACGAGTTGTAGGTCGTGGGTTCGTTTAAATAATTTCATCACCACTGTTTACAAAACGATGAAGGAAAACGTCGTGAGGAAACCGGCATGTCCTAGAACCGAAATTCAAAGACATGTGACATCTAACAACCCGCAGTGGGCGCCGGCCGGAGGGCTTTGTGGTGTTTTGTTTCTTGGCGTCTAATTCAAACGTTTTTCCGAGTTCAAAATGCTCGAAATTCTAACTGAACACAATAGCGACCCAGACTAATTTTCTTTCCTCTTGTGAGCTCTCTGATAATTAGCAAAGTCAAATTTAATCTTGGAGTTAAGTAGCCTCTAGTGAACGTAAATAATTTGACACTAATCAATACTAAAGGTATTGAAAAGTTTCGAATCTCTAGGGAAGACTCTGGTTTATAATGTGCAATTAAGACGCTGATGAAGTTATTCAAAGTCGGGACAGCGAACTATTACGAAGTTATATTATGTACAGTGTCTAAAGCGCTCACAATTAGTATTCATAGCACACCTAAAAGATCTACTAATCATTACAAAAACACACCGTAATAAGCCACAAAGACCACAATTACTAATGTAGGTGTACACATGATATAAACAACCGAACACAATTGCTTTCCGTGTATCTAAATCAATTTTATTGGAACATAGCACTTGTTATCTAATTATACTTCACCAGCTTACGAACTCACCAGAAACACACCCTGGATTAAGCCAATTTGGTTGAAACCAAGTGTCTTGATATACTGGTTGTTCGAACTAATTCTAACAAATTGCCCAGAAATACAGACCTCTGGCTTAAGCTAAGTTGGTTGAATTCAAGGGCCTTGCTAAATTGGTTGTTCGAACTACTTCGCTTTGTATGATAATTTTAAAATCGACCTCGGCGATGAAAAATTGATTTCGGCTGATATGCTTTTGATTATATGGTTGGCAGTCGTTAGATACAATTATTTGGATACAGGTACGGGATTGTTTTTAGGATATTATGTTAGTATTGATGATAATAAAGACGTTAACTTGTGGTGGAGGCGTCCTGTTTTTTTAAGGGTCTCCAAGGAGTGTCTATACAAGTATAGTTTATTCTACATCTATGCGTATATTATGTTCAGGTGCTACATTGGTTTATTGTGTTTGTTTTTCCGAAAGACAATCTATTGGAGAGGCTTTTATTGTTCGAGAACAAAAAGGTTTTGACACTGATGTGTTATCAGTAATATGTTAAAAAAAAAATCATGGCATAAGCTTTTTGCAAAACCTTTGAGTTTTTTCAGGAAAATGATAACATCACAGAGTTGTTGAAATTCATAGTAGGTAATGTTTCAGTTTAATATAACTTATCAGAAGTTAAGGGAGTGTAAATTATTGAATGGCGTTTATCTTGAACATAACTTTTATTTTTAAGATGATTTTACTCTTGACTCTTGTCTAGGTCAGAGGTGACAGAGACAAAGTCTACGATGGAGTGAGCTTACCCAGAAGAAGCCTGTTCACTCTACGTTTGAAGAGATTCGGGTTGAACGCGTTCGGGAACACAGAAGAAGGTATGGATGGTAATTAGCAGTACATCTAGATGTCCGATGGTAGAAAGGGGCAGGTGGGATGGGTCGTGGAGTTCTTGTACAGACTCACCGAAGTACAATCTATAGAAGACCGACAAGCACGCGACCTTGCGACGATGAGTCAAGCTACGAAGCTTGGCATCCACCAGTTTTTCATTGCCAAAGTCGCGCGCGGTCAATTTGGTATTTAGCTGAGCCATCCCAAAGGTGGCTGCAATACTCCATTCAGGATCGGACTTGCGCTTTATAAAGAGTTAAAAGCTGTCCAGGCGTAATGTATCGCTTCTCTTATTTAGGATACCCAGTTTTTTGGCCTCAGTTTGGGCTTTGCGTTCAATAGTGGCACCAAAGTTGAGACTGGACGTCAACTCCATGCCTAGGAGCTCAAGCCGATCAGTTACAGGAACAGATGTACCCCGAAAACGTACGTCCGGGTGCACTGGGACATCACCACAACTACAGGGGTCATGCAGCATGAACGATAGGGTCCCCGACCTATCGTCCGCTGACCCCTGATATGGCGGCATCAAGTCGGCGTTTCGCCGTCTGTGCCGTCCTGCCGTTCTGCGACGAATCGGGTCAGTGAGAGAATCTGCCTCCATAACTCGCTCCGCCACTTCTTTCTGCGAGATAATATCCTCGCAGAAAGACGCAACCACCTCCCATGCCCTTTCACTGCCGACCATAGTTCTAACAACGGCCGGCAGCGACAGGTCTTACCCAATTTCTGCCGCCAGAAGACAGCGCTGCGCCTCCCAGGCAGCGCACTGCTCGAGAGTGTGCAGGGCCGTGTCCTGGTTGTATCCACACTGGTGACACACGGGGGTCGCCTCCCGTCTTGCCACTTTGTGCAGGTACTTGCCAAAACAGCCATGCCCCGACAGTACCTGCACTAAACGGAAAGACAACGTCCCGTGTCGCCTCCGTACCCACTCCTCTAGGATTAGCTGCATAGCCCCAACAGTCCAGTGACCGGCTCTGGGGATCTCCATCCTCTCCGCCCATTGCCTCATGATGGCAATCTGCGCCTCTCTGCGCCACCTCATCACCACTTCAGGCGGCGGGTCACTACCGCTCTCCGCTCGAACTTCCGCTCGTCGTAGGTGAACTTCGGCGAGGACTCGCGCCTCCAGATCCCACGGGGGTGTTCCGGCTAATGCGAACGCCGCTTCGGCTGAAATCGCGCGATATCCGCGTATTACCCTGACCGCCATGACCCTTTGCGGTCTCCGCAGCTGAGCCTTGTTCTGGGCAGTCAGGCAGTGCGCCCACACTGGAGCGCCGTACAGCGCCATCGAGCGCACCACCCCCGTGTAAAACCGTCGGCAGCTCACACTTGGTCCACCTATATTCGGCCGTAACCGACTTAGGGCGGAAGCTGTGCCGATCAGCTTGGGGGCAAGTTGGCAGAAGTGCTCACCGAAGCTCCACCTGCGGTCCAGAATCAGGCCCAGGTATTTCATATGGGCCCGCACCATAACTTGCTCGCTACCTAAAGTGATGTAGGCTCCCGCCGGAGGCCGGTGGCGGGGCCCATCAAATACCAGGGCCTCCGTCTTCTCGATCGCCACCTTATGACCGAGCGCTTCAATGCGGCTGATGACCAGGGACGTTCCCTCAGTGGCCAAGCGCACCGCCTCCTCAAAGTTTTCTCCCCGGGCAGTGATGAGAGTGTCATCAGCATAACAAATGACGCCCAGCCCGGGTGAGAGAGCACCAGGAAAGGCCCAGTCGTACCCCACGTTCCACAGGGGTGGCCCGAGGACCGACCCTTGTGCCATTGCGTCCCTGGTAACTAACGCATCGCTCCTGCAGATAGTCTGCCAGCAGCTGCCTCAGGTATAAAGATACCCCATGAAAACGAAGCGCCTCTTCGATACAGCTGAATGACAGAGTGTTAAACGCATTGGCGATGTCCAATGAAACCGCCAATATTACATCGCCTTGCGTTACCGCCTCTATCGCCTGGGTCTTGAGACGCATAATGGCGTCCACGGTCGAACGCCTGCCTCTAAAACCGGATTGGGCGTCTGACAGATTTTGGCCAACCGTTTCCAAAGGCCGGACGATGCGGGTAGCGAGAATCGTCTCCAGCATCTTCCCCACCTCATCCAGCAGCACTATTGGTCTGTAGGCCGTTGGCGGCTCCAGGGGTCGTCCAGCGTTTTGCAGAAGCACCAGCCGACCTTCTTTCCAAGGCTTAGGGAACCGTCTCGACGTCATACAGGAATCGAACCGTTCCCTAAGCATATCCTCCATCGCATCCAACTCTAGAGCCAACACCTTTGAAGGCAACCCGTCTGGTCCTGGGGCGGTGGTTTTTGATCGCGCTCGTAAAATCACTGCCTCCATCTCCGCATCTGTGATGACAGGAGTCTCCTCTTCAACGTTCTGGTCATTCGCTGGAGTTATTGTGGGTGGCGTGTACTCCGCCCGGCTCGAGAAAAGTGCTGCCACGACTTCGGCAAGGAACTGAGGCTGGAGGGATTCCGTGCAGTGAATGGGGGGCCTTGGGCGTGGAGATTAGTCAGCGCCGCACGATACGGGCGTCCCCAAGGATCTCGGTTTAGACCGTCCAACATCTCACGCCTCGCCAGCTCCCATGCTCGGAAGATCGCCAACTGTAGAGCTTTCCGAGCGCTTCGATAGAACTCATACAGTTGGGATTCCAGCTCCTCATTACGATGGCGCAGTGTGAGCACTTGCGAGTAGGACCTCCGGGCAATAACACAGGCCTCGCAGAGGTCCGCCAACTACCGGGACCACCAGTAGACCTGCCTTTTTAAAGGCCGACTACGCGTTCGAGGCATGGAGGCATCGCACACAGCTGTCATGGCAACGCGAAATCTGTCAGCCTCAGCATCAACCCCGTCAGTGGAAAGCGGTGAAGATAGCCATGCCTGGATAGTGGCGGCCTCCTCCAACAGGTCCTTATCCAGCCGTTTCACTGCCCAGCGTGGAAATTGTCGAGCTTCAGAGCATGGAGACACTCTGGGACCCTGCGAAGTGGAGACATCTATACGTATGTACAAGTAATCCGATAGGGTCTCCACACTATCCAGAACTCGCCAGCCCTGAACACGTGTGGCGGTGGCAGGGGTAGCAAATGAAAGGTCTACTATCGACCCCCCCCTGCTGTCGTACACACGTATTAGCCGAACCTCTGTATAAGAGACAGAGGCCTGCAGCTACCGCCCACTCCACGACTGCTTCTCCCCTAACATCCGTTCTTGGGGTGTTAAATGTCCTACGAGTAACCTAACCTAACTGTATGTTGTCAATAAATGATATTTGAAAGGCCCACTTAATTAAATCAAAACTCCAAACACATTAAACATAGCAACATAGCAATCAGTTATTGTTTAAAGTTAAATACGTTTAGCATCATCCATATGAAGAGCGGAATTTCATATTACAGGCCCTATCTGCCTAAAAGGAGGATCCAATCGAAACA
Source organism: Dasypolia templi (assembly GCA_963555695.1). Classification (NCBI taxonomy): domain Eukaryota; kingdom Metazoa; phylum Arthropoda; class Insecta; order Lepidoptera; family Noctuidae; genus Dasypolia; species Dasypolia templi. Next base: position 27,115,133 of record OY743138.1, on the reverse strand, counting down.
TTTTGTTTGTAACGAAACTTGTTTTACAAATAAACTTATTTTATTATTGAAGTGGAGGAGCTCGTAATATAATAATATACAAAATAAAGCTGTTTACACAATGGGCGTGACTACGGCTGTTGTAAACGACAACAATACTCCTTTCTCGGACACGTCACGACGGCGCAGTTGCAATGTCTGAGCCGGGGGCTCCTACTTAGTTGGACGGTTCCTTAATGGTATAATACCGATGAGGAGTGTAACAATCACGTTTCTCTTATAAACTTTCTTGTAACTTTAGGAAACTGGGAAAAGTAACTAGGTTTGTAAGTATCGCATTGAAGCAAAATCTAAATCTTAATCGAAATTTATTTTACAAACATGGGCACTTATGAAATGTCACAAGCTAGGCGCACGGTTCCAATTGGTCGCTTCCTATGGAGAAGAGCTAGCATGAAACACCAGTTTGCAAGTTACAGTCAGTAATGGGCATGGGAGGACAGTGTAGGCCTGTCAACAAGTACCAGGTATTTAACATTATAGAAAATGGTCTACAAATCTACAGTATTCAAGGTCTATAACGTTCTCACATTCACAAAATATAAAAAAATCTAACTTAAAATGAAATAATTAAATTTATCTGACCTAAAATACCTAAGTCGGAGCTGTTACCACTGGGCCACCACTGCTCTCTTTATATAAGCACGAAGCTGTAATAATATCAATAATTCATAGTATTTTTCGTGTGTTATTGGTTCAGCAAGTGAAAATGGTACGAATTCGTGGCGGCTCGGAGGTGAGGTAATCACTTCATTATATGCCACCGCCGTCTAGCGTGCTGTGCAGCCTGGGTAGGGTGACTATAAACTAAGAAACGTGGCTTAAAATAAAATAATGTTTCGGAAATAATTATAAATACAGAAGGTGTTACAAGAGTTGTAGAGTTATACATTGCGTGTATCATTCGAAAAAACCATCCTAATATTATTTCCAGACTTGTTCAGTCAAGTTTGAAGACCGATGAGGTTATGAAGCAAAATATCTAAACTACCGGTGTTATCTTTAGCTCATTGCTTATTTTCGTGTACTAAGTATTAGGACATTGATCCAACCACAACCGAATTAAAAAACCCAGGGTCTTTTTAACAAAATTTTACAAGTTTGTTTCATAGATTTCATTCAGGTTTCAGTACAATAGTGTGGTATGTTATCAAACAGCACCCGTCTTGAAAATATGTTTTTTTTAAACAAAATATATTACATTATCAGTTATATCAAATAGAGCCCTGACATCCATTGTCAAGAAAACACAAACCGTGGACAATTCCGTATCAAGATTCCATGCCGCACGGCCACCACAAACCTTCGTATTATAGAAAAGAATGGAAAATAGTGAAAAATTGCTTCTTGTTAAGTTAGGCCGTGATCGCGGGCCGATACTGCTCGGGGGAACTACACTAATCATTTTGGAACATTTCCCTTTTATATTTCATGGGAAACGCGCCCCATGAAATATAACCTCATTATGTTTATGGGAACGTGAATATATTTAATGTAGGCCGTAGGTGATGTTAAGGGTTGTTTGCTATAAAGCCGTATAGGTAATATGTACCATGAATTACATAGTATGGAGCATTACATATATGAATAAACACCAATCATTTCTTAATTTGCCATCTTGGTCTGAATTTTGAATCTTGCACTAGGCTACAATGCTTCATTGTTTTTTTTCATATTTTTATTATCATAAGAGATCCCCTGTACTAGCCGTTCGCTCTCAGTTGACGATGTGACGACAACAAGAAAAAAAAAAGTCAAGAATATTAAAACTGAAGAATATTAATGTGCCGATAGTAATAATCACACGCGCTTGCGATGACGTGGCTTACGGTACAGTTTTCTCGATAACTGTTCGTTTTTCTCTCTCTACCCCTTGAGTGACGTCACATCATCAGCGGCAAACTTGCCGCGAACGGCTATACATACGTTTGCTAACTATTCACCAGTCAATAAATCAGTCAGGTTTACCAACGAATTTGAAAATGTTGCCTCTCTACACAATGTGTTAAAAACTAAGCTAACAGTGCATTAAACTATGTATAAATAAGTAAACACAAAAATTCTGTCTGTTTCATATACATTAATTTTCCACAAACGTGAATAGCTTTTACTGTTCCACATATGCCATGGTATCAGTCATTATACCCCTAAAAGTCGTATAACAAATTAATACAATTTCCTCTCCGACATTTTCATTTCTGAAACATTTTATAAATATGTACGCCGATTTTTTATCGGCGTACACATTTAATTTCCTGTTGAAACATAATTAAGTTATGCCGTATTTTCATGTAAAACACTTTTTCTTGGAGTCACGAAATATTATTTTCTATTAGGAATGGTGGAATGGCCGTTTTTTAAGTAAGTATGATATTATGCTACTGTTTTACATAAGTAAGTTGTGAATTTGAATCTTAATGTGATCTTAGAGCTTGATAACCATACATTTTTGGTATATTATGTTTTGTTTAATGTGTTTGGAATAGGAACATAGATCACTTTTTCACCTAACAGTGGAGTTCAGAATGTTTTTCTGTGATTTATGTTTGGCTGAAAATTAAATACCTATAACATTATATTTTGTTGTGATTGTAGAGAGCATGTGCGCAAATGGAAACACGGATTTATATCAGGAGTTCAGTCTTAAGCCTTCTTTAGCTTTATCTCATTTGAGGCTATTAGTCACTAGCCTCAAATGGACTGGTCGACGCAACATTAGTTTACTGAAATTATTAGTATCTATAAAATATAGTATTTCATTTCGTAACGTATTCGTTTGCGTGCATGTCGGAAAACAAAAATGTGTCGCTTAGAGAAGCTGCAGGTACCTACAACTCCTCCATTAAAAAGGAAGAGTCTTCCAATCTTGCCGGGTGGGAAGCGCTACCTGGGGTTCTCTACTACTGCCCTTTCGAATGCAGTCATTGCGTCGTCAGTGTTTATAATGCCAATGCGACGAAGTGACCCTTTGGTTTTCGCCTGGCTGCATCAGCCGCCATACTCAATAAATCGACTGCCCCTCTGGAGGAGTGTGGTGAAGCGTTCTCATGGTGAATATGTTTACTAATAAAATCCTTCACGAGCAACAGTATGGTTTCATCAAAGGGCGTTGTACGACCGACGCCGGTGTTACTTTTTTAAAACATATTTTTAACGCGTGGGAAGAGGCCCAAGACGCCATAGGAATCTTTTGTGACCTCTCCAAGGCATTTGATTGCGTCGATCACGAAACCCTGCTTTTGAAACTTGAGCATTGCGGACTTGTAAAACTTGCACTCAGTTTAGTAAAATCTTATTTAAATGATAGACAACAGCAAGTTCAAATAAATGGTGTCAATTCACTTGGGTTAAAAGTAAAAAAAGTTTAAATTGATGAAAAAAAAACATAATTTCTCCGAGTTGTTCACAATACTTGAGTATAAAAGTTAACCACTTTGGTTTCGTACTTTTTACGTGATACTTGTTAATCTCTAACATCCAAACCGACAAACCGATAAAAGTTCCAAAAATGATAGAAATGTCATCTGTTGGTTATCACTCAACACCCCAACTATGTATTTCTTAAAAAATATTTTTAATGTACTGAAACGCCTTGTCTACAGATTTATTATATGTAATAAATTATATGTATAGATAAGCCCACAAAATGAAACAAAATAGAATATACACATGAAATAAGGTCATAAAGACTACATACGAGTAAGTGTATGCAAATTGTTGTATCACGCCTAAAAGCGTCATTAAAAATAACTTTTAGTTTCTCTTAATGTTCAACTTTGATCAGATAAGGGCTCGTCCACGCGGGTTAACGGGCGATCCTGCAATTATAAAGGAATTAGCCCAAAACAGCGCCTTCAATGGGCACAAATTGATATAATAAAAAGAAGTGTGGTTAGCGTTGACGCAACGCTAGGGTTGCTACCTCCATGCATATAAAATTTAACTTTATAATCTGTGGAATTGGTTGTGGCCCGTGGGTCGAGCGCTACTGTTGCGCTGAAGTCCTGGGTTCGCTTCCTGGGCCGGGAAAAGTGTTATTGGGTTTTTTCATCTGGAATTTCTAAGTAGCAGCCCGTAGCCGAGATTTTTGCCCGGTTGATGGTAAAAGGCACGCCCTCTAGACAAAATCAAACTGGTTGCTTATTAAATTGTATTGATTCTGTAATTAGGTACTTTAACTCACACAAAAAACTATTACTTGTTAAAATTTTTAGGGAAATCATCTAATTGTACAATTAGTAAATATGTGAGCACCATGTATCTATCACATAATTTGTTTCCCAGCCATTGCTTTATATTTAATTATTTTTACCTATTGTGGTAAAGTAATTTTATTTTAGGCGATGTCGTCTTCACATATAATTAAATAATTAATGTGAAAAAGGTGGAGTTTCTCGCTAATTCTTCTCCATACGAAACTACCTTTTGTAAGGGGCAACTAGAATTAATTCAATTTTTTTGTAAATGTAGACGTTTTAAAGTGCCAGTTTTTATTATTTTTTCAGTAAAATATTTGTTTTTTCAGTATTTATTTAAATATAGTTCTAAGGGACATCTTTGCGTATTTTTGTTGTACAGTTTTCGCGTAAACGCAACTAAATAGTACCAAATTTTCAAATATTCATCCGTTAGTTTTCAAGTTTTTTTTATAGGCTTTACTACAAAATCCAGGATCGGGCTTCCAAAATCGGCTAATGTACTACTAAATATTGTTAGTATCTACATTTAAATTAGACTCCTTTAAACATACTGACACAACAATCTTGATCAGCGCTGAGCTGTGGGTCCCCGATAGCACAGCATAGTGTTATTTGCGATTATTAATGCCGATTTCTATTCTGTGCTTGTGATTATGGATCTATTTCGTTTAAAATTTTCACATGTTCCTGTGACAAATAAACCTTTTTTTTTCGTTAATAAAACTCAATTCTAAATATGAGCACCAAACACCAACTGCTCACAAATTAAAGACTAAAATTAGAATAAAACTAATTGAGTACAAAAAAATAACCTTTTTTCCGTTCAACCCTAGATGGAGGTGTCGCCCAATAATTAAGTGATTACGTTAGAAACGCGTGTCGCCGGGCGCGCGATTTGTATCAGCGTTTCGGGCGATCATTAGCGCAATGTGGAATTGCCCTTATTCGTGTCCCGATTGAGACGTTGCGTAATTATTGTTATATTCTATACGTTTTAGTAAAGTTTTAGTTTGATATTTTTGTGGTAAAAGTGGCGACTCCAATGTGGTTTCATTTAAACTCAAACTCAAAGCATTTATTTCAAATAAACCACTTTCAGGCACTTTAGAATTGTCGAGAAGTCGGTCAGTCAAAAAGATGAAGTTGCCCATTCCAATTCACTACGTCTAGGGCTTCGCAGGTAGCTGCGCAGACCGTTAACTGGTAGGTAGGTAGAATAAAGGAAACACTGAGAGAATGCTTACAAATATATTGATTATAGTTTTGAAAGACACTGTTTGTTCTGAGCACTGACACACCTTAGTTAATAGGAAGGGTACCGTCCTTGGATCACTTGGGAGGCGGAGACTGCCAGCAGTGGCAGCAGATGCACAGCACGTGGCAGGTAAGGCCTACGACGGGGCCACAGTTAGGGTGCGTTGAGGTGGACGCCGTAGGACGCCGGTAGCGCACAGCACAGCCGGCGCTTCAGCGCGTCTTAGGCGCTGCGTGCAGATTTAGTAGCTAGCACGCAGCCGGGACGTAGGACCCCTAGGTTGGGGTACTAAGAATCCTGAGGTCAGGAATGGCTTGTTCGCTAAGCCAGCTGAAGTAGAAATGACCGATGGTGATGTTCCTATGGAGAAGAACGGGCAAGAGACTCGACGGATACTCTTAAGAGATTTTGAGACATTGTTTCCATAATTTTACTATACGGACAAAGAGATAAGTTAAGTTCCTTTGAATTGCTCAGTTAGCTTTTCGTTAGGACATAGATTTAGTGTTTCTACCCTTAAGATGTTTAAGGAGATACCGTGTTCGTTCTAAAGATTTGTTATCAGTCATTTCCATTAAAATATTTCACTATAATTCATTACAATCACGACATTAATAAAAATCATTAGTGAACAATGACAACTACACAAATATTCCAACAAAAAGAAAACCAATTGATGTAATTTCCCTCAGACGTATTAATTGCTTACCCCGACTTAGTAAAAAGATTAATGTTGGTGATAAGCAGCCTAAATGAAAAGCTGGCCGAATTGAATCATTTGGGTATGAATGCCTTCATTTGCATACACTATAATTAGTGGTTAATGCTGTACCACTGTGCTCAGTGGGGTTTTGACCACTGTGTAAGGAAGGTCGAGAAGGTTGAATTGGTTGAATTCTACGTCCGATCCACGCTTATGGGGCTAATAACGTTTAAAGAAGTCGAATACAAATTGTACTTCGGCTTTTGAAAGCAAGACTTTAAGATACAAGTTGGCTATAGAAGACTGTGCTCATTTTTCTCACAAAACTAACACCTTATAGATAATTTAACTAGCATCCCATATAGCAGTTTGACAGAATCCCTACCTATTAGACTAACGCGTAGCCCTACGCATCGTGCTACGAGACGTTTCACGATGCGCATCGTTCTGCGCGTAGTATGCTACTGCTACGCGCATGCTACTTCCGCGTAGTAACGTATAGTCTTGTGTAGTTCATGAACGATGAACGAATAGGAAACGTATCTTCGCACTGTACTAGAAGAAACGTTTCCGAACGCTGACTCGTAATCGGTCTATTAGGTCTAATAGGTCTTTTCGATCTCGGACATTGTAAACCGCGCGATCGTTTTTGCGAACGAGAACGAGAAATGATAAACAGTCACTGACTGTTTAACAGATACGTTCGATGTCTGTGAATGAGAACGAGAGAGAATAGCCGACGAATGACGATCCTCACCTAACCCGACCGACCGAATCGCAAGAATGAGTTGAGATGCTGACCACCGAGAGCGAAGACCGAATAGAGCTATTAGAACTAATAGAATGAACTAGTTCACTGTCCGAAATGAACTAGTACGGAGCGATCTTAAAAATGACCGAGCAGGCACAAGACTAATAACGTACTTACGTAGTGTATTACAATGTTATGGCAAAAATTCAAATTGGGTTTGTTGATGTGATCGATGTATGCAGGAAACTTTTGTATAATAATTGACTTTTATATCATAGGTACTCCACATGATGTTTCATATTTCCTTCAGATCTTTTTATTATCTCTCTTATCAACCGTCTACACTGTAACGTTCTGATGTTTTATCATGTGAGTAATGCATCGTTTTGGGCACTCGAATAACCTTCAGTGTGCCGGATGTTTTAAACTACTGCATTAGTTACTTTCATAGTATATGAAGTTATAAAAAAATTATATAATTTTTGTTTATTTTACGCTCCACGACTTTACTAGGTTGTAAGTCGAAGAAGTAATTCGTGGCCGTATATAATTTGTGGTCACAATTAATGTAAATAAGATGTACGGAGTAATAAAACACGTTTCATTTGAAATACATATTATTTAGGTGACGTTGTTGATGTAAAGTCTAACGTAATGGCTAGTCAAATGATGGCATATGCCAAATTATTATTTATCGTGGTAAATATATGGTCTCTTATCGCTCAATCGAAGCTTGGAAGTTGTTTATGTTGAATTTAATTAATTATCTTTATGCAAAGTTTAAGATTCACTATAAAACAGTTGAACAGAAAATCTAGAAGGTTTAAGCAAAAGGGTTTTCTGGGATTCACCGACCTGCCTCACCTGCATTACCTTGTTTTTATTTATACGAGTATTGTAGCTACCTGTGAAAGTTGCGGCGCGTGGAAACTTTGCAGTGGGTTTTATTAATAAATAAAAAGTACATTTCGTTTGTTAAATGGGAAATCGCACAACAAGGTGTTAATTTACTTTAACCATTGTGTATGTACACACATTTAAACAGACAAGAAGAAAAGAACAAAAAATTGGCACAAAAATGATGATTATTTCTAAAGAAATCTCTTCCAGCATACCTTTTTTATGGGCCGGTATTCATCAAGTGACTTATGCCGCTCTGGGTGGAGTGGCAGGGCGTGTCAACTTTTACTAACTAAAACGCCCCGCGTTTTCCTTCAGTTGCTTGTGCTGGGGCCACGGTTTCTCTTTCGAACCACCCGCGACCTTGGCAGGCATCGGCCCTGTCGGACCATGTCACTTGGAACTGACATCACCTTGAGGAGCGCGTGGAACTCGACACGCCATCGACCAAGGCCTGGTCCTGACCGGACGGCAAGCTCCCGCCCTACGGCGGCCGGGAATCCCCTTGCGATTCCCGACACCCAGGGCGTCTCCTGCAGCGACTAGGGGCGTGAGGGCGCCAGGCTCTATCCCGCACGCGCTCCGCTTCCTCCTTCCCGAGCATTACTGGTTCGTAAAAAATGTGACTGCTCCCCATTAGCTCTCGCTCCGTACTATGGCTTGGACCAGGGCCGGACACGAGAGATCGCCGCCGTCGATCGCCTCCGTGAGGACACAGCGGTACTCCGCCCAAGCTGGGTAGACCTCCACCGTATGCTCCACCGTGTCCACCGGGCGATCCACACACACCCGGGCGTTTCCTCTCGCCTTATATCGACCAGGAAACTCCCAGAACAACCATGTCCGTGGAGGAGCTATCCAAACACCCAAAGAGCGGGTTTACCGCCGCTATTGTGGCGCGCCCAGCACTAGGTTGCGATAATCGCCCCATGGAGAAATCCCGCCGGAGCTCTGTTCGCTGTACCGTGGTCTCTCGCGGCCGTGGAGTTACACCCCAGCGTTTTGCCTCCTCACGCCACACCCATACGTGCGCGAGGGCTTTTGCTTCAGATCCTATGGCGGTCTTCCAGCATGCCTGCGATAGGAAAGTAGATAAAGAGATGTAGACAGCATGTGTAACAGTAAATGAGAAAATCAAATACATTAAATGAAAAACATTTCACTTAAAAATACATTAGAAAACTGGACAAGTCAGACAATGCACAATGAAGGGTTCCGTAGTTCCCAAGAAAAAACTCGATATACGTCACGGTCAATTCGCCAACTGCAAATGAAAGTTTCTATCGCAAAAAAAGTTTTTTTTTATGTGATAAAACTAGAATTTTTCGATTTTCGGACTTTGCCCTTTACTTTTGTGCTTGCTTCATGCCAAATTTCATGATTCTAGGTCACAACATGAAGTACCCAGTAGGTTTTGATTTATTTGCGAGTATCAAAATATTTCGCATAAAGCTCCATATTTTTTTGTTGCGTTGGCTTGGTTTTTTTAAAGCTTCAAGGGACCGTAGACCTACGTATTTGATATTAATTTCAACTTGATACCGCCACGCGTTCCTGATAAAAAGGGTCTTGACAGACTGACATACAGACACACGTACAGAGAGACAAACAACGAAGTGATCCTATATGGATTCCGTGTTTTCCTTTTGAGGTACGGAACCCAAAAAATAAACATAAATAAATAACCTTATACCGTTTGACCACTATGAAAACACTTTCAGCATTTTATATCAACTTAAACATTAGGTTCAATTGTCATGTAAGGTGAAAATCACTAACAACTGTCCTAAAGAGTGTTCTAGAGTCTAAAATTTATAAGACTTAAAAGAAAATCCAAATATTTAAGTTCTTTTTTACTCTGATTCACGTTAGAATATCGAGGTTAGTAAACCAGCAGTCGTTAAATTAATTGCTCGCCTATTCCAAGATATGAATGTGAATTATGTGCCTTATCTCTTAAATCACTCTTCCAATTTGCAATATTAATTTAAATTATGACGTGATGTAAATTATAATATATAATATTAGAATAATAAATTATGGTACGAAGTTAAACTTATTTATGTGCGGTCATTGGTAATTTGCCTTCATTTTCGCACTGTTTTTTCCAGTTGCTTTCATAATTAGTATTGTAATGGGGTTTTTCTTCCATGATAAACTGTTAAAATTAATTTGTTCTAAGACTACGCTACCTGTCCCTCTTAAATCTTGTGAAACCTACCAACATAATTGGTACATCCTGTTTGCTGCAGGAAGGCTGTATTACTTCGTCGTTGGTACGTCTCTGTCAGCAGACGTAGGTAATAGTGGATAGTTCTGAAGGTAAATTTTGCGCCCACACAACTGACATTACTCTCTAGGAGAAGACCACACGGCTCTCCCTTACCTCAAATAACATCATTAACAAAACTACAAGCCTCCAATTGAAAACCACACCAAATAACACCCATAAACGCAGCCATTTTTTTAATACCAAGATTGCGAAAATCACACCAAATGAGCGCGAAATGCGCCTCTTAATATAAAATCCCGGCAATTTACCTAAACACTCGGTTATTACGCACTTCATTCTCACCGCGGGTAATATGTTATACGAATGGGTTATAATAACAGAAATGCCTAACGATGATGCGGGCAGTGTCGAGAATGGCTCGCTGGTATCCATTACTCATGTGAGATAGATTGCTTTGCTCTGTGAAAGTGCGAAAGTAACTGGTCGGTAATCAGTTTTAATCTGTGCAATGTAACTGTTCTGTCGTATTAGCGAGAATGTCAGTGCGTTTTTTTTTTTCGGAATTTGAGTGAGGAACGTAATTTAGAAGTTTTTTATGAAGCGTTTTTGTAATGCTGCGTACACACCGACCCAACAAACGCCATTGAATTATATTCGGCGTTGGTTACCACTCGTTCGTTGGCCTTCGAAGGTACGTCAAAATAAATTCAGTGGTAGAGCAAACGAACGGTCCTCCGTGAAGTTACTGACACGCTTTTTGGCGAAACGAACGATTTTTGGCGTTTGCTAAACCGTCCAAACAGGACCAACGAAGGCCAGCGAAACCCATTCGTTTTCGTTCATTGGAGCCGTTGTGTGTACACAACATAATAACATAGCACTAACCATGCATAAGCTATGGTTTCTTATAAGAGTTCTGGCCGCAACATTGCGTCGTAATTTACCATCCAATGACGTCACTGAATCGTTATTAAATGAAGTAAGTTGGTGTGTTTCCAAGAGCGTAATTGGTACCATAAAGTCAAACCCCGCTACCATCATTTTCATGACGGCCATGACAGCTAGCCATGTGCAACTGCAAAACCGCTACTGTCATAAGAAACAAAAGCATTTTTCAAAGGCACTCCGCAGGTATTTAACTTATTTTTCGTACCTTCTAATGTCTCGTCATCAATGAACATCATCCTTATTTATACACGAGCACAGAGGACATCCATGGGCTTCCTATATAATCTTCCGCGAACGATCTAGAAGGTCGCCCCTGGCTGGAGGCTTTGAGTTCGTTTAAGGCAGCCACAGGATAGTCCGGTTAATTTGTCACGACCTCACAAGATCAACTAAGAGATGCCATTCACAAAAAAAATACGACATACAAGAAAACTAACTTTACTTCTTTGCTTACTTCTTCTTCATAATGTCAGCAAAGCCTAGCTTTACTGGTTTTAGGGGCATTTTATGAAGTAGTTTATCTCTTAAATGCATCCACAGGGATGGCTAGCATTTAAATCGCCCGAACCGGGCAACCCCCGAAAATAAATTTATTGATTAATTCGTTACTGTGGTATTTGATTCTCATAATTTATGCACAGTATCCAAGATTTGTACCTGGGACTCGTCCTCGAAAACCGGTGGAATTTCGTGGAGCATTTCCGACGTTTGGCTCCCAGACTGGAGCGGGCTGGGGCTGCCTTGAGGCGGCTCCTGCCCAATCTAGGGGGGCAAACGCCTCCTGCCGGAGGCTCTACGCGGGAGTCGTGCGGTCCATGACCCTTTACGGGGCACCGGTGTGGGCGCGTTCTTTGAGGCTCCGACTAGCCCGCCGGTTGCACGCGTCCCAAAGGGTCATGGCCATCCGGCTGGTCCGGGGATACCGCACGGTCTCCTGCCAGGCGGCGAGCCTCCTTGCCGGATTGCCGCCATGGGATCTGGAGGCAAAAGCCCTCGCGCACGTATGGGAGTGGTGCGAGGAGGCAAAACGCCAGGGTATAACTCCGCTGCCGCGAGAAATCACGGTACAGCGGAAAGAGCTCCGGCGGGATCTCATGGCGACATGGAGGGTGCGATTGTCGCAACCCAGTGCTGGGCACGCCACAATAGCGGCGGTAAGTCCCCTCTTTGGGGAGTGGTTGGAGAGGCACCACGGCGGCCTCACCTTCCGCCTGACACAGGTCCTCACCGGACACGGTTGTTTCGGGAGGTTCCTGTTTCGCATAAGGCGGGAGGAAACGCCCGGGTGACACCATTGTGTGGATCGCCCGGAGGACACGGTGGAGCATACGGTGGAGGTCTGCCCAGCTAGGGCGGAGCACCGCTCCGGCCAGTGCTTGACCTCTGGCTCGGGAGGAGGCACGGCTCCCTGTCGTTTCGGGCGGCGCAGGTGCTCTCGGGGCATGGTTGCTTCGGGAAATACTTGTGTCGCATAAACAGGGAGCCGGACGCTCGGTGTCACCTCTGCGTCGACTGCCGGGAGGACACGGCGTGGCATACGCTGGCAGAATGTGCCGCTTGGGAGGAGCCGCGCCGTGCCCTCATCTCAGAAGTAGGCAGTGACCTGTCGTTGCCGGCCGTTGTGAGTGCGATGGTCGGCAGCGTCGAGTCCTGGGACGCGGTGGTTTCCTTCTGCGAAACAGTGATCTCGCAGAAGGAGGCTGCGGAAAGGGAGAGAGAGATCTCGTCCACTCTCCCGATCCGCAGCAGGCGCACCGGGCGCAGGCGGAGGGCGGACAACGCCTTCTTCCAGCCCCCCTAAATGGGTCCAGGGGCGACGGATTCGGGGACATCCGTCGCCCCCCAACATCAGGACCCGAGAAGGCGGCGCGCGTAGTGTTCCGCGCGCGCCGGTCACAGACGTTGCGGGGGGAGTACACCTCACTCCCCCCGCACCCGGCACCAGCCGGGGATGCGGAAGAATTATGTGTTCCCGCGACCCCGGCGTAGGTGTGAGATGGAACACCGGGGTGGTTTTTAGTCAGTAAGAGTCTAACAGACCCCTCCGCCCGCCCCAGGGCGGAGGACATCCATGAGGATTTTCCAACCCGGGAACAAAAAAAAAAAGGGCGGAGCACCGCAGTGTCCTCGTGGAGGCGATCGGCGGCGGCGATCTCTCGCGTCCGGCCCTGGTCCAGGCCATGGTACGGAGCGAGAGAGAATGGAAAGCCGTCACCTCCTTCTGCGAAGCAGTAATGCTTGCGAAGGAGGAGGTGGAGCGCGTGAGGGAGAGAGCCTTGCTCCTTCACGCCCCCACTAGTCGCCGCAGGAGACGCTCTGGGCGTCGGGAGTCGCCTGCAGATTCCCGGCCACCATAGGCGCGGGCTTGCGGACGGCGAGCAATGGGTAGCTCGCCTTCCGGTAAGGACCAGGCCCGGGTCGATGGCGCGTCGTGTTTCACGCGCGCCTCAAAGAGATGTCAGCACAAATTGACGGGGTCCGATAGGGCCGACGCCTCAGGGTCGCGGGTGATTCGAAAAGAGATAACCGTCGCCCTGGCACAGGCAACTGAAGGAACACGGGTGGGTTTTAGTCAGTAAAGGTCTGACACGCCCTCCCGCTCCACCCAGAGCGGGAGAAGTCATTTGATGATTTCCCATCCAAAAAAAAAAAAAAAGTATCCAAGATTTGTGTCGTGTGTAAACTTATATTTGTAGGTCCACAATAAATACAATCACGTGCTTGATCTTTGACTGGCTGCGCGGTCGCATGAAATATTTATTTTATTTATTTATTTAACCATTTATGTACACACATATAAAGACAAGAAAAATAAAGAAAACAGAAAAGTACGTACAAAGGTAATGCTTATTTCTAAAGAAATCTCTTCCAGCATACCTGCAGTAGGAGAGTATATGAGAGATGTAGACAACGTGTGTAAGAGTAAAATGGAAAACAAAATACATAAAACGAAACAATTCACTAATTTAAAAATAAAAATACTAAATCAAAATATACTTACATAGATACTTCTTAAATAAATAACACTTAATACATATAAATATAAAGTGATAAAAATAAATACATACACATATATTAAACAAATGCAACTATGACACAGTGGAAAGATAGTGTTCTTTCACTCTCCTCTTAAACACCACAACAGTTTGACAGTTCCTTATGTCAGGTGGAAGTGAATTCCACAACCGAACCGCGTGTACAGAGAAAGAGTAGGAGTAGAAGTCAGTAGAGTGGGGAGGGGTTTTTAGGAGATTTTTAAGGTGCGACCTGCAAGGTGCATCAAAAAGACGGGCGAAGGAGAAGCTTTCCCGCAGATAGGATGGCGTTAAAGGGTTGTGGAGTAAGTTAAATAGCAGACACAATATCCGAGAGTTCCTGCGAAGTCGAATAGGGAGCCACTTGAGTATCTTGCGAAAGTTAGAAACGTGGTCATACTTTTAAGGTTAAAAACAAAACGAATGCAGAAATTTTGCAAACGCTCAAGCTTATTTAAAAGCTCCTCGGTGGCATCCAAATAACAGGCATCAGCGTAGTATATGATGGGCTGTATGAGAGTTTGAGCAAGGGAGATTTATTATGTGAATATGTGGTTTACTATGTCGTTTGTCCTTATTATGCGGTTCAAATGTTAATATGACCCTAGGCTGCTATTTTATTGGCCAGCCATACGGTGTTGCTGTGCGGATTGATGTACTTTATTGATCAATCAAACGGCTTTAAACTAGTTTTAAGTACCTAACGCCATAATTTTATGTCAATGCCATACTATTATTTTATAACTATCAGAGAAATGCCTTACTTTACGATTATCGATGACTTAATACGGCACCAGCAACTTAATTGCGTAACACGCTTTCCATCATAATCTCAATTATTTTGAAAATTTTGCTAACCCGTGTGTTTGAAGTATTCCCGTTTGAACACCTATTTTTGAGGCACCTATGCATTGAGGATGCAAAATGGGAATACCTTTTGTGCTCAATGCGGTGAGCCAAAAATAGGTGCTCAAACGGGAATACTTCGGAAGCATATTATGATCGAAAAATGTATCTGCTCAACGATGTAAATAACGCAATGAATGTTGTTGAACTGTCAAAATGAAAGCCATTGCTACTGTTAGTGTGTTATGGCCGAAACCAATATACGTATCCATCTTCAATTTTGGCGTACAAGAGCTAGAAAAACTTATCAATCTTTGGTTTTGGCGTTCCAATATAGCCAAAGTATGCGACCCTATAACGTGTTGACGTAGCGATCATTAGCGATCTGTCTTAGGTTCGGCCGTTAGTGGTTACGTAATTACCCCGCAGATATGGATTTTTCTCTACCTTTAATATGAGCTCTGAATTAGGAGCTGCATGTATTCTTTGAAAAGTTAAACTAATTATATTAAATTATATTGTATTGAGGTTCGGAATCGTTTTTTGGGGTAATTGCAGCCTAAGAGATAACATATTTAAAGCCCAAAAACGCTGTATAAGAGCTATGTGTAATCTTAAACCTAGAGATAGTTGTGAATCTCTATTCAAGTCTTTGAAAATTCTTACTTTTCCGTCGTTATATATTTTTGAAATGGCAATTTTTGTTAAAAGTAATATAGAATTGTTTGCTAAAGTCTCGGACTCCAAGAAAGGTCCTGTGAGAAGTCAATACAAAAACCTCTTAACTATCGGTGGCTATAAAACAGCACTACTTAGGAAAAGTGTTTTCTGCATGGGTACAATAATATTTAATAAACTACCGGACAGCATAAAAAGTGACACCCTTCAACAATTTAAAAACAAACTTAAGGCTTTTTTGATTCAGAAATGTTATTATACGTTAAGCGATTTTTTTAATGACCCTATGTGTGACATCTCAACAGTTTAATATTATTGACATTGTTTTATACACTTCTGACTTGTTTAAATAATTTATTGGTACCACTCTATTTCATAATTTTATGCATGTATGCTTATTGATAGTGACATTTTTAAATTTTGCATGCCAACACTCAGGCAGAATGTACCCGGCTCACCATATTTATTAAAACAACTTTATTGTACAATACCTGCATTCTATGCGAATAAATGATTTGATTTGATTTAAAGAATACCTCTGCCTTCGGTCGTTAGCCTTCGTACCAACGTGCGATTTTTTTAACGCGACGACTTTTATCGCGCACCTGATTTTAAATAAATAAATAAAAGTAGTTTTTTTCTCATAATTAAAACTATTATAAAAACAATTATGCAATAGGTGCCTACATGTCAATTTTTTTAAGGTTAGGAATCTTCAAATGACCTCTCGCTCCCAAGCGGGAGGGTGTGTCAGACTTTTACTGACTAAAACCCACCGGTGTTCAGCTATTGACATTAAAGTTTATCTTAGGACATTTGTGTGTTACTACTACATATAATTCGTCTTAATAAGTACCATTAGAGAGTGCTAGGGTTTGCTGGTGAGTTTGAAGATATGTGGTATGGATGTGGGTATGTGTGTAATTATGAGTGGTGAAGTAGACGAATGTGTGTGAATGATGTAGTGGTGAAGCAAGTGAGGAAATGTATGTGTTTGTGTGGAAGATAGGATTATACAAGAATAGTCATTACATTTTCAGTGTCTTCGTAATCCAATTGTAGTAAGTACGTTTTTAACTTATTTTTGGCTTCATGACTGCTAAGTTTAACTTCATTAGTTTTTCCTTTAATCTTTTATATAATATAGAACTTAAGACATAATGTTGACATGACATAATTTTCAAGAGCATCGAGCATTGAGAGGCAAAGCGTCACAAAAATACACGGCCAACCGTGTATCGTGTATGAGTGTGTAGTGAGTTGAAAATCCAAATTTCCAACTCTCTGTGGTAAGCAGTGCGTGGAACGTCTAGTGCGCGATAAAAATCACCCGTTGGTACGAGAGCTAACGGCTTTCTGTTACTATTAAGACTTGACCTATCACCCGGTTCCGGCTTGACATCGACTTCTGGGACACCCTGTATAAAGAAGAACGTTGCGCTATACAGGGCATAGTAACCATAGATATCAGCACATAATTCAAGACCCCAGTTATAAAAAAACGATTGCAAAGAAAAGTGTAAAAACTACGCGTTCAAAATGTTTGGTAAAATCTTTTTTTTTTTTCGAAATTACCGTTGCAAGTTAACATTATATAAAGATAAAAGATATGACGAAATGTGATAATTATACCCTGCAATATACTCTGAACTGATATCAGCCATCTGTAAACGAAGTCTATCAATCAGATAACGTTTTTGCGACAAAAACGCTCATAATAAACAAAAGCTTTCCTGTAATCATTAGTGTGATTAAAAATGTACGTTCAACAAAAGAGTTTTCATTAAATAAATAAAACGAAAATATTACAGGCTGTCAATTTTCAATAACATTGCCTGCAGGCTGCGTTTCAGTAACTCTTTACACAAAGCGTGATGTCAAAGACTTTGACTTATCAACACGACTACGACTTGAGTTTAAGTGTAGTTATGTATTTAACTGCCTGAATACCTTCATAACACTTTTGTTTTATTGTCTGTACGCGAGCTTGTCGTTTCATTGTCACGAATTTTTCACGGTTGTCAACTGTCAAAAGTAGCTGATTTTCGTTAAATTAAATAAAATCGAATATTGTTAACATAACTAGTAAGAATTATTTTCGTTTTGGTCGGAAAGTCTAAGTCTGTAGGTTAAAGCTTCGTTCACATGAGAAGAGTTTTTCAACGGGCGGTCGAGAAACTCTCTTCGTACAATTGTCATGTTATTTTTAATCGTTTGTTGACAGAAAATTAGCTCCAATTTTGTGGTTTGCTGCTGCTGTTATTTAATATAATAAGACAACAGTCCTCAAACTATGGATCTTCTGAAAGTAAAGTACCTAGAGGATGATGTGCTAGGAATAGGCAGCACCAGCAGTAGGGCCCATCTATTGCATCCCCAAAAGCATCCTGCTATCGCCAATGTTTTTGATAACCTTGGTGATTATGGTAACAATCTATACTATAATATCTCCTGTCGTATGGTTTACTCAAATTGTATCATAATTGCTTATGGCTAAGTAAAAATGCCAGACTGCAAAGTGTGAAGGGGCTGTTAGCTGTGCATCGATTTTACCTGCCAACATTGAAATATCCTCACTCGTAGCTATTTTAATGTTCTCATTTTTGCCTGTAGCATAATTCTGTAACCTCAAGTTGATCAGTGGACGTTGACGGTCTAACATAATGATGACGAAGCACGTGGTAGTTCTGATTATTTATTTAATCTATTAATGCGTAATTATATTGTAGTGACAGCTTGTTAGCTGCCTGATAAGTTATCTATTAAAAGCATCGCAATATGCGAATGTTTTTATCTGCGATGTGACGTGACATTAACATTATTATTGCAGATCGATATTGAAAGCACAGACAATCTCTGTTACGAATCTGTTGTGTTTACGAATGAAACATTGTGACTTTTAGGTTCGTTTACATTGCTACTGCTAGCTTCTAGCTCAACCTCAACGCAGCCTATCCCTGTCCACTGCTGGATATAGGCCTTTCCCATGGTGCATCACAACACCCTGTCCTCCGCCTTCTGCATCATCTATTCCAGCTTCATCTTCTTGAGGTCGTCAGTCCATCTAGCTGCGGAGGCGGCCTACTTTATGCTTGCCGATACTTGGTCTCCTCTCTTTTCGTTTAGTTTTTTTTATGTATTTCTGAATGGCCCTGCTCTTAAAATCGATAACGCCTGATGGAAATGGATGGATGAGGTCTATGATGGCAGCGTGCCCAGAAGATGCCTGTTCACTCTTGCTTTGAAGGCTTGGGTTAAATGTGGAAAGGAACACAGACGCTGGCAGAGAGTTCCACACGTTGGCTGTGCTCATAATAAATGTGGAATAGAAGCGCTGAGTACGGCTGGTCGCAATATCAACCAAGTGCGGATGGATGGTACTCAAGGACTCGTCTGCTCCATCAGCCATCGGTCCTTCTACAAATGTACTTCGTTTTAGCTGCTAGCTGACTGCTAAGCGTGATGTCCTGGGTTCGATTCTCAGTTCGAGCTCAGTGTTGTTGGGATTTTTCATCAGACATATCTCAATTGCCAGGAGTCTGGACTTGTGCCCAATTGATGGCAATAAGCTCGCCCACTATTACATGGGACTAAAACATAACTGAAGGCCAATGGGGATGATGACAGTTTTTTAATTTTTATCTCAAAAAAATTTTGTTTTCAAATAGTGCAAACAATATTACAAAAAGTGTAAAAGCTAAAAAAAATGCCTAGATATAAACATTTTAAAATTTTGACAAAGTAAAATAGCCAGCTCATGATTTTGTATGGCATTGGGTTTCTGAAAGTAGTATTATATAATCTGTGTCAAAGATCAGGTTAGAAGGAAGGCTTTAGCTACTTAATGTGACAGTTCTATATACATAGTCGAGACGACAAAACGACAGTTCATTAAAATAATAACGATATATCTTTTTAGACTATGCTTGATGAGACTACGCGTACGAGGACGTCTGCACGTCAGTATGGCCGTGTCGGCGTCACCATTGTAAACAGCACTTGCAACGGGCCGAGTTAAGCTGTGCAAAGCGGGAAGCTAAAGCTTAATTCAAATTACGTTCCCAGTCTGCATCCATTATAAATTCGAAAGTATCTCTATATGTTACCTTTTCACGCCTGAATTTGGCGAGGAGATAGATGTCATCCTGGGGAAGGACGTAGGCTACTTTTTGTCCCGGTAGCACGTTCCCATCCATAATTTCCGACATCCACGAGGACGAAGCCGCGGGTAGAAGCTAGTCAAATGTTTCCAATAGTTTTGTCACTATAGCCATAGTCAAAGATTCGCAAAATCGACTGTCGGCTCATTGCTACTATTTAGTTTGTTAGAAAATAAACACATTTTAATGTCAATGTTAGGATTTATTTCTAAGTACCTTAACATTTCTGTGTATTTCCAGTGTTTTTATTTATTGTCCTATTGTCATCTCCACATTGTATAAGATTCTAATAAGCACAAACATCTAATACCTCAAGAAATGCATTACAATATCGACCATATGCATTAATTTCAGAAAAAGGACCAAACACGAGGTTTGAAAACAAAATAATTAAAACATATGGTTCATTTTGCGGCCGCAATTATACGGTGTCGCATATCAGAGGCGGCGAACATTTGGTGAATAATTTGTTCACGTTTAAAATTATTAACGCGAAACCATTCGTCATGGCGGCGTGGAGGTCTCACGGATTTGCCAATGTTTTTTTTTGACCACATGATATCCAAGAGTTTTCGCAGAAAAAAATACAAAATAATTTGCGTTTGTTTTTTTGGATTATAAACCTCGGTTTCAATATTTGACAAGCTTTTAATCAATGCAATCTTTCGTCAAATGTCATGTCAACTTGCATGATTAGGGTTGCTGTTTTTGGATTTACATCCGCAACATAAACCAGGTTTGGTTATCCTGCCTATTTATTCTGTAAAAATCCTGCAGTGAAAACTTAGGCAAAGTGAGCTTGGTGTGAGAGGTATAATTCCACCTGATGCTAGGGATTGACACATACTTCACCTAAGTTTTCACATAGATTTTTTTTGCCAATAGATCAGCTCCACAGTTATGGCCTAAATCGACTGTTCTTCTCTTTTCGTGTCAGCACGGGCGATACCTGCCTAGAAAGCTGAAGAAATACTAAAATAAAAAATTGTTTTTCTATAATAGGAAAAGCTGCAAGATCAAGATGCATAATTTCTTTATCTTTCTAATTAGCAATAAAATCAGATTACCATTATGATTTTATTGCACCAGGAAGAAATTAAGTTTTAAGAGCTTAATTATGTGTTTACCACTAAACAGTTTGTAGTAAAACCGTACATAGTATAAATCGTTACTTTAAAACTTCAATTTCTTAGCCGTTCGGTGTCTTTGTGTTTTACAAAATGGCTGTTTAACGCCTTGTTAATGACGCGTTCAATATTTTGTTCAGAATGTAATCACTGGTTAATGGTTTGCGGGAATTCATTTGTTCTTGGAATTATGTTGTTTCCCTTATGTTGATAGTTACCGCGGACAATATGCTCAATTACGACTGTAGTCGAGGGCCGCTTGTGCTGGGACAGAGAATTACAATACATGTATTAGCAAAGCGGTCTATAACTCTATTAACGTCTCGTTTGTTCACAAGAAAATTACAGCGACAGAAAAGATTTATCGGGTATTTTAAGGCTGCCTGTTGCGGCTTTTCTATAATTGTTTAGCGCATCTAATGACTGTCTGGGTACACGTCTGCGTCTGGTCACGAATGAAGAAATAAATCACTGATATGTGTGTTTAATTGTGTTATATTTTGATTTAATAAATTACTCACGTAACATACCTTTTTACATCTTACATACAATGTGATAGTCAATTTACAAATATCCGTTTTCCACCTTTCATTCATCTATATAAATATAAATTAAAACTTAATCAATATATTTTGTACCTAAGATATTGTTTCCGACTACAAAAATGTACAGTTAGTAACCATTTAGATTTATGACTACACATTACTTTCATTATAAATCAAAATTAAAATACAAACGATGCGGCGAAGAGAACTTATGAAGATTGTATGTTCTTAAAATTAATGTCCAGGTTGAGAATCATTGTTGGTCACCCCTGAATAAATTAAGTTAAATCACTCTGTATAATAATATTTTCTAAAATGTTTAAAGGTGATTGACAAAAAGTCTGAACATATGCATTGCCATTTACGATTCACTGGCAAAATAATAAAAAATAAATACATAAGGAATAATATATAATCTTAATCAGAAAACTGCTAAGTGTAGAAATAGTCCTTATATGTATACATTGTAACTGGTAGATACAACTAAAGAAAAAAAAGATCATAGAGTTTTTTTTTAATAGTATGAGAGGGTAAAAGCTTATCAAATGTGAATTATCAGGATATGCAGATTTTACAGCGGACAACAAAATGAGCCAACGTCAAATGTCAATTGTTTTAAAATTACTTAATGACAATTATATCAAGTACATAATAAACTTTATATGTCTTGATGTTTCCATAACAATGTACAAAAATAAAAACATATTTATAGTTGTCAGTTTATCTAGGGGTTACTCGACACTTAATTTTTGAATGTCACTTCTTTGCGGATAACAGTATTTTTCTTTCGCTAAATTGCTAGAACAAATTGCTTTGTTCCTCAACGGCAAATTGGCTCATCAATTACTAAAATAGTTTGCTTATTCAGATTGAATAAAAATACAGGGTTTCACGAGGCTAGCTTTTGAAGCTAGGATAGAGCTGTTTACACGATGCTAGAAAATTTTAAGCCAGTAGCATTGCAGTGATTTACAGCCATATTCTAAGTCCTTCCCTCGAAAGATTCTCGACTCACAACTCTGTCGAGGAGACCTCAAGGCGAGACTCGAAAGTCCCTTGAAATTGGTATTCATCTTCGTCAGATTAAGGAAATTATCAGGTCCCTCGAATAAGTGTGAGTCGAGGTGATACGTCACGGATACGTCACAATAAACTCTTCAAAAGACATTATGAAAATCGGATAAAATATGTTGTGGTTAAAACTCAAGGAAGCCTCAAGGTAGATTCCGACGAAGTACTTTATATTTGACAGTTGATTCCTCAACTCAAACTTACGTCGAGTGAGGAAACTATTTGAGATGAGGAGTAAAATTTCAACTATGAATATCAAACCACCTAAATGAGGTGTAAAGTCAAGGTAATCTCGAGGTTTTGACTTAGAATATGGGTGTTAGTCCGTAAAGTAAAATGCTCAGATTGGATATTGGCTTTGCAGGTCATAAGAGGCAAGTAACAAAGCCCAAGATAGTAAAATCAGTGATAGGGGGTGCTACTAGCTCAAAAATAGAACCACATCCTGTTAGACTAGCTCACTATCTTTGTCAATAGCTCACTAGCCAAAAAATGAGAATAGTTCTGTATACACGACGCCAGAGTGACTAGCTTGATAGCCTACTAGCAATATCTGGATGTCTTAGCTTGAAAAACTAGCCTCATGTAAGCCGAACATTGAAGGTAATTTGTATCAGATTCTATTTAACACCGATGTTACTTCAATGGTTGACGTAAAACTGCCGTTTTCCACTTATTTGCCACTTTCCGATTTTACCGACGAGGCATTCATAAAAATGTTCTATAGAGTTTCAAAGTAGGATAATTTCACGTACCAACGGCTCGAGACAATAACTCCGTGACCAATCGGCTTGCACATTGTTATGTACCTATTAAACTCACTGCGGAGTAAGTAAAAATGGCAATAAAGCCAGCGCAGCCATATTGTTTTGCTAATTGGCTCTCTTATCGGTCGTTACGCGTTATACGTTCATTAATTGTTGTTATTTTACGACGAGAGATTGTATTTCTTTCGCCAATAATAATTGTATTTGCGCCGCCATCTTTATTTGGCAAATGAATTTTTTAAATTTGTTTTAATGCCTCTATTGTTCTAGTTCTTGCCCGTTCTACCACAAGTTGATAAACATTTTAATGTTTAATAAAATTTATATTCGCAGTTATAAAATTAAATGGCTTTTCATTCTCTAATTTATTGCACATTTTCTATTCTCGATAAACTCGGATAAAAATAATGTTAAAGTACAGGCGACTTTGGGTACTGTCCTTTGAGTATGGTGGACTTTCAAAAACGCGTCTTTTGTCCATTTTGGACCAAAAAAAAAATTGAGGTTTAAAAAATAATAGTGTTTGACATTCAAGCTATCCATGGTCACAGTAGTGTGTTGTCACATAATATTGTTGCCAGGTGCAATTATGTCAAAAATGTATAATTTTCAAACCGACTTTTGTATCATGTATGATGGTCGGTTCGCTTTATCGCATTAGTTGCTACAAAGTGCTTCTGTCAAGAAATAATTCCACATGAATTTGTTGTTATTTTTAAAAACATTATACCCAATTCATTCGCCATTAGGTAAGTTAACAAATAAAATTTTAAAATTTCAAAAATAATAAAATACCACATCATCAACAAAAGTCAATGTAAAATTATTGCCCCAATTGTAAGAGAAAATATGTTAACATTAAAGAAAATAAATATAGATACTTACTATATACACTACTACCTATATAATACATTGCCTAGATCTAGTATTCACACGAGATATGTAGTTATATGGTACTCATCAAGTCTTTACTGAAGCTGATTACGATCTAATGATAATAACAATAAATGTTTAACTGAAAGCAAAGGAACATCTCTGAAATGCCGTGGGGCTAGTCTTTGAGTACAACAGTAGGTACCAACGTTGCAACATCTGCAAAAATTAAGTCCCGAAGTATTTTTCACCTTAAGATACTAAGAATAATGTCCATGTTCCATTGTGCAACGTTACAGTCACTGTTGTCCCACTCAGTCACAGCGCAAACTTCACTGGTTCCTAACCTCGAGAGCCTCTAAAGTCACAAGTTACAGTCACTTTCACGTGTTAAGTAAAGACTCTATACTGAAGGGATTATATTTTCTTGTTCCTCCGTTTTTGGACAGGTCCTGTTCCGTGGCGTGGCCTCCGCCGCTCAGGTCTAAGGACACAGCTCGGCCGGAGTCAAAGTCAAACTTCTCGAAGTTCGTGCTAGCTCCGCCAAAGTGTTTGAAGAAGGAGGGCTGGGGTTCGGGCATCGGGCTGAAGTTCCGACCCGAATGACCGTCAGACGTTGAACTGTCTGAGTTGTTCATGGCATCGGCGCCCGAGGGTGCCCGAAGTCTGCCAGACAGCGAGAAGTCTTCAGGACCTGAGTCGTGACAGGAGTCTCCTCCGACCACGTCAATCATGCTGTCTTCCCCTTCAATGTCTCCGTCTGAGTCGGAGTACAGGCCACTGTTCTTGTGTTGAGCCAGATACTCAGCCTTCAAAGCTTCCAGGTCTACTGCGATGCCTTTTGCCCGCAGCTTCCTTGCTTGTCTCTCCAACGCTTTTGCCAACTTCTTTCTTCTTCTCGCCCTGTTGATAAAATCGATAGGGCCCAATTAGTATAGAATCTATAGCCGAAAGATTAGGCTCAATAGTAAATAAGTTTTTATATGACGTGTTAATTGATTCACAGAGGGTGTTGTCACATATAAGATGTTTTCAGCCCTCTGCTTTCTCAGTGAATATATTTTGTGATGCGTTACAAAAAAAGAAAGTCATGTTTTACGCTTTTATTATGAAGGCAATACACATTTGCAAAAATGTTTCATAATGATTTCAGAATCAGACTAATCATAAGAAAAATTGTTTCTTAATTACCAAATACCGCATTGCTGATGACAACTACAGGACTGCGCATTATCCCGTGCGTCAAAGCTTAACCTCTGCATATTTTTAATTTGCTTATCTTTTTATGTTCTCTTAAATTGACTTGAACATAGTCGATAAATTACGATATCACAAAATAAAACAAAACCTTTGAACAAATTACATCAGTTAATTAATCAAATTTTCACTACCTACATTAAAAATAATCGCTTTGTTTTTAAGTCGTAAATAGCTGTCGGGAGTTTGTTTTAAGATTAATGAAAGATAGGGAAATAGATTTAAAACACTTTTAAGGCAGTGACACGTTTCTGTGAGGTTTTGTTTGCACAATCGTGAGGTCATGAATATAATTGTGGTACAATATAGTCATACCGCAGTAATCAGTATAATTGATACCATTTGTAGGTACTTAAAACTCCATTCGAGGTTTATGGATTCCTTTTGTCTTTAATCCTTGCTTATTCCAAGGACTAGTCACTTGGGATTAAAGATTTTTGTCATACGCTGTTACCTACCATCATCATCATCATCATTTCAGCCGAAAACCGTCCACTGCTAGACATAGGCTTTTCTAGTGTTGACTCTAGAGGAAGTAAAACTACGTTTTGCACATATCTCACCTCTCCCTAGCCCTTAGCTCGTGGGGTGGAATGGGCTCTCCTGAACAAGACTGCGGGTGTGCGTTGTGTGCTGGTCGACCTGGTCCCTTCTTTGTGTGTTCTTTTTTGCGCCACTTCGCTCTGCGGTTCTGGAACCATACCTGAGTGACAAGAGAAAGGATTTAGTAAGATGATATTGTTTGTTTTATGTACAGGTTTCGAAAGAGGTAGGTAGTTTTATTTAGCTTGTTTATTTTGCAGATGTACATGATTCCTATAATTTCTAGAAGGTGTGTGCTGTGTGGCTCACCCATATTTCGCTAGTTTCTTAATAAGTATCATGTTATAAGGTGCGAGCTAATTCTCATTCACCGACAACAAATTCAGACTTTCATGTCATAACATAGCGCCTGTCATCATGTGTATAATACCTACGTACAAGCTTTTTCTTGTTGAGAAACAAAGTAACACTTCAAAAGAAGGAATAAGTGAATTAAAGAGTATAGGCCGTAAAAAGGTTCACATTTAAGCAGGTGACTTTCACGATTGATTATACATAAATGTCACGACTTTACACGGTTCACGAGCTTCTTAAGAAAACTTTTTTCATGAATACAGTTCAGACTGAATGTGCTAAAAGGATCGCTTCAAAAAAAGTGATCCCATTTATCCGTCTGTCCGTTTTACACGAAAAAATTTACAGATATCAATAATTATAGATATTATCGCTATCTGTATTTTTTTTTTGTGCAATACTAAACAAGATCCGATGTGTTTTAGATCGTACATCGGTTTTTGGCCTGTAATTTGAAAACTTTCGTGAATTACTTCAGGTCAAAGTTGCTTATGCGAGACTCAATAACGCGCAGCACAATATTCTTTAATTTCATAAAGAGTGAGCTTTCAATTCCGGCTTCTTCCACACAACCAGGTTACAGGTTAACACCATTTTAAGCAGCATTAACCTGAGATTAAATACTTAACCGGCATCTATAAAGGTTACAAGATTTATCTCGCCGCACAAAGGCATGTAAAGTGTCCGCGACCCGCCAAGAATTGAGACGTTAAATTTCAATGCGCCTGAGCATTTGCATCGTAATGCCGCGCAGGCGTGCGCGCGCATTTGACGCTCTGGGTATTGGCGCTATCTGCCGAGATGTGCGAAACAGTATATGTAGCAGTTTGAGCGATTTACATGGTTTTGAAGTTCATGATCAATAACCATAAATTGTTGATCGTATAGTCGAGCAAATTACGGTGAGGAGGTTCTTTGTACTTAGTACTTTGCGATGCACGACAAGACATTTAGGTATTTGCGCTTCTGCGATGTGCGAAACATTGTTTTAACCGGTGTAGCAGACTTTGTTGTAAGCTTTAGAAATGAAGTAAAACATATCATCACCTTCGGTGCAACACGACTTCTCCTTCCGTTCTCCCGCGTCCACCGACACGCTATCACACACTAACTTCTCTTTCATATCACTCCTCACAAAATCCATCCATCTTTTCTTTGGCCTTCTTCTCCCACTCTATCCAACAACATGAAGTAAAATAAACTTTATATTCTATATCTAACGATCGATATGAAAGAATTGTTGATTGTGCTAACTATTAAGGAAGTATTTTGGTAACTCTGCGCAGTAGAAGCTTGATGACACAAGTTATACGTGTTGCACAATTTTTGTCGAGACTAGCAAATGCGGTAATAAAATGATTAGCCATCAGTTAGCAGGATTGGATCTGACTGCCCAGTCGTCACTTCCACTGTTGGACAAAGGTCTCTCCCTGGCAGCGCCACGACACCAACCTCTATCCGCATTCAGTCCATCCCAGCAACCAGTCACCTTTATGAGGTCGTCGGTCCAGCTGGCTGGGGGGCAACCCACAATACGCCTGACGTTACTTATGGAGACACTATTAAGGTATCCTAAAAGGTTTTTTCCCTTTTTGAAAGTTATACTTCTCTTTTCATTTTCATCAAGATATTGTGTAAGGTATGTGGCGTCTTTTCCTTTTAGGTCTCCGTGGTCATCTCTCCTAGTTTCCTCCACCTTTATTCTTTTGAACACATTATATAATTTTTATGTCTTTCTCCTTTATAAACGTCTCACAAACCACATTCCTTACCTTTCATTAGTCTTTCTTCATATTAATTATAATGTAGTCTCTAATATGATAGTGAATATTCATGACATGCGTTTAACATCTTCACAGACAAACGATTAACTGTTTTAAGTGCGTTAACGAAAATGATGAGTACCTGCATTCGAGACTCGTATTATTGACATTATTGACATTATTGTCAATAATACGAGTCATAGTATAGAATTTAATTCGTCGAGTAATAGTATAGAATTTAATTGTAGCTGTAAAATTACTTTAATGTGAGGTCAATGGGACGTCCATTCGTGGTCAGACCACCGGTAAGCAATGTCGTCATCTTAAGTGGTGTGACATAAGAACGCACAAGACATTTGTGCAGATTGTGAGGAGGAAATGTTATTTGGCAATTGTCTAGGATCTACGGTTTTTGATTTGTTAGACATAATATCACGCCTGTAATCTCAGAAGGGTTATGCAGAGGTGTACCTATAGTACAACTCTGCCTAGAAGTAATAGTAGTAGTGCTGTAGTATTTATTAACATAACATAACATCACGCCTTGTTTCCCCGAAGGGTTGGGCAGAGGTTTACCTATAGTACACCCACATTTCGCCAGTTATGTTTAAGTACCATGTAATAGGGGGCGAGCCTATTGCCATCAACCGGGCACAAATCCAGACTCCGGGCTGCTACTGAGAAATTCCAGATAGAAAAACCCAATAACACGTTGCCCGATCTGGGAATCGAACCCAGGACCTCATGCTCAGCAGTAGCGATTGCGACCACTAGACCAACGAGGCAGTATTTTGGTTACACATTATGGCAACGTATTTTCCTCGTGACAATTTGACAATCCCTACTGATGTTAAACTAATGTCTTCTCCCAAAAAATGTGCTCTAAATAATTCCAAGATATGTATCATTTAAACCGATTGAAAAAATAAAGAAAAACTTAACGTAGGCTCGCTGGGGCACGGCCCGGGTCAGTTTACGAGCAAGCCATCGCTTTTTATTGCGAAACGAGCATAATACGCCTGCGCCCTCTGCCGGATTCATTTGGATTTATTTAATAAAATTATAACATAACGCCTTCCAGCGTCGGGTATAATTAAGAAGATAAATATGAACGATATTAAAACTGATTATCTTTATTTATCGTCCGTAAAATTGGGTGAAAACTTAATTCACACTTAGTGGAAATGTTCTGTGTGAGATTTTGCAGATACTATAGTTAATCTGAAGTGAATTGGGGTTAAACCTGCAGAAGATAAAATTGAAATTATCGTAGTGATCAAGTAAGCTACTTGACCAGCAGAAATTTTGTGAATAAAAACTAGAAGTTATTCTTGGACACCCCTGCATGGATATCGGTAAGGGAAAACATTGTGTGGAAATCTGGTTTGGCCGTCACACAGATATAGTAGTTTATCTCAGAAAGCGACGCGCGCTATACTTATGGTTACCAAGTGTATAAACACGCTGTGAATGTGTGTGTAAGCCCAGAAGCTGACGGTAAAATCGTGAAGTCGGAAGTATGTTACTCGTCTTCACGCACTCATTGTAGACTTGGTTACTACAAGTAAAGCGCGCGACGCTTCGTGTTACAAAAATACTGTTGCATGTGTGGTGATCAAAGCTCGTTACTTCTCTGCATAAAAGTAAACGATGCCCAGAAAATGCCAATATTATTATACAGAAAAGACAGAACAAATACCTACATAGGTAGGCATTTAGAATTCTTACACGTGTTGTAAAATTCCTGATATAATTTTTATTCTTTCCATGAAGCCATCGTTATAACACTTTCTCATTATTATTAGAAAAGCTGAATGCTAAATTGTAATTTAAATCATTTAAGTACAAAGTTTGTGTAGGTACTGATCGTAATTTATACAATAATGGCCACTGTTGTCAATTAAATACGAAGTAAATCGATATTACGTTTTCTATTCAATACTATTTACTTATATAAGCTGCAATTATTTACTTATGACTGAAAAATCGATTAACTTTGTTCATGCTTATTAGATTGAAAAACGATTGAGTATTGCGCTACTTAGATGATTTAGATGGTAATATGATGTAGCACCTGCCAGTACTTAGATTTATTTGGAAATGATACGGATTTTTTAGTTTAATTCATCTTTCAGTCATCGTTCTCCCTTTGTGCTCTTCTATCTCTGATTTATTCACTTGTTATAATAATAATAATCAGCCTGTGGTGTCCCACTGCAGGGCAAAGGCCTCCCTTTCCTTGTTCCACTCAACTCGATCGGCAATTTGGACCAACCCATTCTATAAGCATCAAGTTTATCCCGCCATCTACGCCTGGATCTTCCGCGATGCCGTTGGACGATTTCAGGGACCCATGCTGTGGTGGTCTTAGCCCACAATGCATCCAACATGCAGCAAACGTGTCCGGCCCGGTCCCATTTGAGCTTGTCCGCTTTTTGAGTTACGCCTGCGATTTGGATTTTAGAGCGCAGTATCGTGTTCCGTATTTGGTCGGTAAGTCGAACTCCAAGGATACTGCGCTCGATCGCTCGCTGGCAAACCTCGAGCCTGATCCTATGCTGAACTGTCAAAGACCAGGTTTGAGGGCCATTTATAAGTATGGGGAGAATGCGCATGCCCATTAATTTGCGTTTATGGCAAATCGGAAGATCTCCTTGTAATGTTATTTTTCATATTGTCAATCAATGCCCTAATGGGTAGTCTTTTGAGTTACCATAACCTAATTATAAGACTTACCGTGTCACCAAAGTTACACGTGACTTTGAAGTGTTATGTAAGTAGGTACCGTAAAACGGAGTGAATAGGGATGCAGGGGTAAATCGAAACGAAACTTTAAAAGGGATTTTAACATTAAAATAATAATGTTTGTCGCCAAAAACGTCTCGTATTGAATGTATTATAATTAACGATTAAGTGCCTCTGTGGGCAACAAACTATATTATTTCAATGTTAAAATCCTTATTAAAGTTTCGTTTCGATTCACCCCTGCATCCCTATTCACCCCGTTTTACCCGGTACCTAATATTGTACTTACATAATAGAATAAATAAAAAAATAACATCACGCCTATTGGTATATCCACATTCCAAACTTGTTCCATATTAAGAGGAATTTATGAATAAATAAACATAAATTCTTCTTAACTTTGGAATAAGTGTTAAAGGCTATTGCAATATCATATCATTTTACCTATGAAAGGCATCATTTTTCAGGAATTCTGTGGTCTGTTGAGCGGTCTGTTTAATATCGCTGAAAATGGCACCAATAATAAGAATAACCGAATACACAAACATTTTAACAAACCTTAAAACAAAAGTATCACACAAAATTACAACAAAAAGATTACAGCAAAACCACACTTTTAATTAACCCTTAGTTTGTAACATCTAATCGAAGCACATTGATTAGTCGGTCGGTCGTAATGACCCGGTGGGTAGTTCCCTCTACTAATGAGCCACGTATATCCACCCCTTACACCACCTCGAGGGGGAGTGTCATTAATACGGGAGTGAAGAGGGAGGGACCTCTGATTTGTTTTTTTATTTTTGTTTTTGTAAGAGTTATGTTTCGCGATTGATAGCTATTGATTGTACCTACATGAGAAGTTTATGGAATTAACTTTTAATCGGTTTTGTGATTTGAAAAGGAGTTTGATTGTTATGTATATTGAACCATTATTGTTTTATTACATTAGGGATAGCGTTATAAGTAATTTGATAACTCCATTGTTTTTGTGACAATAAAAAGGTGTTTACGCTAATCACATGGTCACATTGCACATTAAACAGTTGTTCAGGAGGACACTGCTGTTCGCAACTTTTATGTGCTGCGCGGGAGTTTGTTGGGCCATTTCTTCTTCCCAGCTAAAGCACTACGAAGTGGTAAAACGTGGTCGTTTCAAAAAGAGCTGATTTTCAGCCTGGTTTGAAAAAATACTTTTGATTTTGGTTTTTAGGGTTCCGTAACTCACTTCGTTGTCTGTCAGTCTGTCGCAATGTCGCATACTCAACGGCCCACGGCCCCTTGGAGCTCAAAAAAACGTTTAGAACTTTCTACGTTTGCTCGTGAGACAAATATTCAATTGCAAAATAGAAATCTAAACTAATACTATAAAGAGGAAAGATTTGATTGTTTGTTTGTATTGAATAGCCTCCGAAATTACTGGACCGGTTTGAAAAATTGTTTTACCATTTGAAGCCGAAATTATGTCTGATGAACATAGGCTACTATATTTTTTTTTTCGAAATCCACGCGGGCGAAGTGCTAGCAGATTATAACACCAATAATCGAAAATATTTTTCTAAAACCATTTACTTTCTTTAAAACAAAAGTAAGTAAGAAATACCTACAAACCATTTATTAAGTGACGTCACAGGGACCATAGCCCCATCTTCCGGGGCTACCCGGGGGTGTAAGTAAGACGTTTGTGGTGTCGATACATTGACTTGTCATCCTCGTTGGGGTGAAGTTGTCTCCTACGCCCCTACGCACTTTGAGGGGACGGAAATTGCTATTGGTGAGGTATTTACTTTAAAGATGTTTCTAAAGTATTATTAACATATACACATGTGTTTTCAGCTTTGAGAGGTTAATTTAAAAGGGCTGGAAACTTACATTTGAGTAAATTCAAAAGCTGTTGAATGTCATCTTTTAACAACTTTCATTAATTTTTGCTAAGTTTTTTTTAGCTATTTTCTTTACTGTCGAAAAATAGGCAAATAATTGAATACTAAGTGCTGATTTCACCAATGAAACTAAACGCGTTCAGCACATCTAAAATAATGTCACTGACAGCTCCTAAACGTAGTATATGTGCTGATCGCGTTCAGTTTCATTCGTTAAAAAAAAGCCCTAAGACTATTTGATTCGTCGTATTTTTTTTACATTGTGACAAAACTCACAACCCATTCTATTTAATAATCTGCTCACAAATACCTGAGTGATTCGATTTGTGAGTGCACAGGTATTAAAAACCCATACTTAGCTTGCATTATTGTTTCAGGTTATTCAATTATTATCTAACGAAGGATGAATTTAAAAAAAAAACCTTCGTAATGATAAGCCATTTCGCAGGAATAAGATAAGAAAAATCAGTGCCTTATTTACACATTCGGCTCAAAGGACGGATCCTCACTCCACTCGCACTTGTAAATAAAGAATTGACTTGTATTAGTGCTGTCATCCCCTTGTCGGGGTGAAACTGTTTACATTTTCTTGGTGTTGATAATATGTAACTGAAGATTTTTTACTTCATACTCTTGAAGATGTTTTTGAGAAATGGCGATCAAGGGTTTCATGGCTCAAGTATAATCTAAAATCTTTCAACTACCTAACATGATTTTTGACTCATCCATACATACCTATCTTCTTATCTACAGGGCGGCATTCATAGACGCGCTCCCATTAACCATGATTTCATCAGATATGATTCTAAACCCCTATCGCAGAAATTTGTGGTCGGTAAACTGCTATTTCACAGAAAAATGCCACCCTGTATACTATCACTATTTAAAAAAAGTTAGCAATGGTTGAAAACTTTCATTGACGCAAAGGAGGTATCTATCTTCCAGCAGCTTTAAAAGCTCTAAAAGTTAAGTAGTAAGCGCTGTTTTTTTACCTACATAATAAGGTACGACGTAGGTTACTTACTTGGTAGTTATTTTAAACCTCACCGTGATGACTTGCGTGGAGTGAGCTGTCAGTGTCGGTCAATCCTTAGCATCAGTGGCACTGACAGTTTACTTCACCTAAGTTTCCACGGTGAGATGGTTACAGAATACCACTACAGAACACTATCTTCTATGGTTTTCTGTGTGTTTTCGTTCATATTTTAATCAATGACATTGCTTTGCTATGGTAACAGCACTATTCATTATATTATTATGTCGTTTTATGTAAAATTTTACGGGGCAGTAAACATTTAATAGCCAATAGTCATCTTCTATTAAAATTTTAATAATGCTCCTATTTTAGGAACGTACCAAAGACACGTCTTCATTGTTAAACGCCGTTTTGTGTTTTACACGTCTTAAAATTATCAAGGCACTAGCATTTTCATATTTTTCATACAGCGTTATAGCTTCAATACTTTTGTGGTTGCACGGGTAGATTTTTCAGGTTCAACAACGCCTACTGATGTCCGTATAAGGATGGGTGACCATCCGTTGCCAACCGAGAGCCGTTGGTCTCGGCTGTCATTCGTAGACCTTTGACAGTTTACGGGAAGTCAGAAGCCCGAAAGTCGGGCCACCGGTCTTACCAAGGGGTATCGTGTTACCCAGTAACTGGGTTCAGCTGCATGTAGTAAGACTGGAAGCGAACCTTAACAAAGTTGAGAAGAGGGTAGGCAGATGTGATGATGTTAGGAACCTTAACATATAAGTACTGAGAAATTGAGGGAAAGAACTCAGCAAAATAAATAGAAGTGGTTTACACTTTGGGAACTACCAAGTATGGGAGATTTTCGCCCTGCATTGGGATTATGTACTTACTAGCTCAATATAGAGTGTTTCTATGTTATGGCCTTAGTGACAATACTATATTGCTTTAGGTCATAATTACTAAAGACTTTTGCCATATTTCCTATTATTTCAATACTCAAACAAAAAGGCATTGTAACGTAGGACGATTGTGCCCAGTATAGGAAATATTGCAAAGTCTTTACTTTGTTTGGAAACAATCAATTTTCTTTGAACACAACACTTTTTAGTATTCTATAGAATCATACAGGTAAGATTCTATGTATAAAAGAATGAAAAGTGTTGTGTTCTAAGAAAATCGCTTGTTTTCTAACAAAGTAATCCTGATACAAGCAGATTTGTAGACAACCTGGTAAACAATTCTATGAACACAAACTGTAAGTGTTTAGTACTGTATTTCAGTGTATCGTGCTGTCTCTTTTCTTTCAGCACACAAATTGATATCGAAGTGTATGTGTGACAGAGACGGATAAAAATTTCGCAACATCGTCCCGTATTGCAAGCTAAGCGTTTTCTAATAGGGTTGTCTATCGTTTACGAACTGGCTTCTTTGGTTTTATATTAATTGAATTATTAGTTTTATTAATATTTTATTAAAACATGTCCTTAAATGTTTTAAGATTGCTAAATATATATCGGTTAATGTTAATCAGCGGATTATCGTTTGTCACAGTTAATTCATTTCATGTCACATTTTTCAATCCAATATTTAATCCAGCACCAAGTACGTACAGATAATTTCCATCGAAGGGTCGGCACTCAAGTTAATTAATGAACGTAGATGACAACTCCGTTTTAAACATGTTTAATGTTTAAATTATACGGCTGTCCGTATGTGAAGCAACGCATTTCATTAGGCACTGTAATTACATTAAGGCAATTTAATACGAAGCAAATCTTGTTTGCCAGTGAGAAAATTATTCATGCACGATAATTCACCGCCTCAGGAGCAACCCTGTAGAAGTCTCATGTCTATCTTTTACCGCTAAGCCTACGGCGGTAAAGTCGGCTCGTGTTTGATAGCAACGAGCGTCGAGAGGGATGGAGCGGCGCGCCTCGCAGGGGAGCAACAGGGACACACGACACTCCTTAAATTTTATATTCTATCCGCATTTTGTCGCCTAAGCGTTCCATTTAGTGTTCCATATTTAAACCTCGCGCCATTCTTTTTTCTTCGCAACCCAGCAGAGAATATAAGAACATTTTCTATTTTTTTTACTTTTGGGGTGTACCCAGCCAGCGCCGGATGTGTGTGGAATGCTGATGTGGGCGTGCGACCACCGACGCCCTGTTAGGGAATGAAATTGGCATATAAATGTAAATTTTATGCTATGAATTTTAAAATGAAGTCGATACTTCCGCGCTTACGGCGGAGCGAGTGAGCCGTTTTCGCAAGTTTACGTCAGGCAGGGATGAAATTAGATTAGAATATGCCACTTTCGGTAAAGAATGGGCTTTTAACGTCTTTCGCGAAACTCTTACGCTACGTAAGGCCATGATTACATTTCGGTTGCCGTCTCGCCAAACCCCCAAAGCTTTATTTAATAGTTGAATTATGTTCAAATATATTCCACATCTCCTCGTATGCAAAACGATTCTAAATCACAGTCTAGTACCGCTCTGTAACACAGTGACTTTCATGTTTATTCAATAACTTTTATATGAAAACACACTCAGTTATTTTACTTCCATTTAAAAGGTACCATTGAAGCCTATAAATCGAAGTCAATATTGCGATACTAAGATCTGAAACGCAACCCGGGACGTTGAACGAACGAAAGAAAATAGAGGAATCAAAGAAGAGGAAAAAATCCACTTTACAGACGCAAACAAGTCACTTTAACTTTATTGAGCTGTAATCGAATTGTGACGTCCCTAGGAGCGGCGACGCGGACGAGGTCGGAGCGGCGCGATCTGCAGGCATCCTTATCTGACCCGCCCATTTAAATCTATGCTATTCAATCGTGCCGTCTCGCTCGCGTCCCAGGGGTGCCGCCAAGATTGCAATCTTTTGATTTATACCAACTATTAGGAGTGGTGCGGGATAGTCTGTCTCTCAGAACGAGATTCGCCGCGATAAGTGTTGGATACAATCGATACGACGTTAGTATGATTATAGAAATGGATTTACTTATACATTCTTTAAGCGAAATATTGTGTTGCCGTACTTTGTCCTAATAATACACATCAAATCTTTATGAGCTTTATCTGTTCAATGTTTATATTGCATTATTGTTTTTTGAAAATAAACAACCAGGCTTGAAATATTAAAAGAGTATTTTTCAGTGATAAACTCGAGGTCACTTTTATCACGTCATGCAATAAAACAGATAAGTGATATAAACCAGGATATTAAAATTACATAAATGATTTTAGAAGTCGGAGACAAAAACAAAGTAAAAGACGAATGACTAGAACTTAATAAGAAAGGGTAAAATCATTACTTTTCCGTTCAGAGGTAAAAGCCCAAACAGAATGCCATCAATTCGTATACGGCCAAGGGTTGGCCAAAACGGCGTCCATTCAAAACTGTATTATCTCTAGTCGAACATTATTTCGGGATCCTAAACCTTATATAAAAAGCGGCCAACCGCGCGGTCCCCGGCGGCCGCTTAGCCTCGTAAGGTTGGGGAAAATAAGGGAAATCGTCCCTCATTTATATTGAACGGAAACCTTCAGCTTTTTACCCTTATGTACCAAATACCGTACGTCGTGTTTGCTCGTGTATTTTCCTCAAAATGAGATCGGTTTCTCCGTAATGTTTTGGTTTATTTTGATGACACGAATATTTTTGCGTTTACTTCACCCGTATTTGAAAAAGGAAGCGTAATAAATATTGGGTGTGGAACAAATATACCTACACCAGTTTTTACTTTGAATTGAAATCCTAAATAATAAGCTGAATATTTTCGGCTTGCATGTGGAGTCCAGGGTTTTAATATAATTTCCTTCTTCCAAGCGATAAGAATTTGTGCCCGGTTGTTGGCATTAGGCTTGTCCTGTTACATGGGACTAAAACATAACTGTTGGAATACTGGCATGATTTTATGTATGTCCTTCTTCCAAGCCATAAACGTCTTGACTCATGCTTATTAGCAAGAAAACGACTCTATCCATCAATTTCCGGCCAGCACTTAGATCTAACAAATCAGAAGCTTCACTCTGTACTAAACCAGATTCGGTGCGTAATAAAATTAGTCCCATTTGCCATGGTAGCATATGCTCCGACCAAGATGGATTAAGACGTTAGGTGTGAAACCGTTGCTTTACGTCGCGAGCTAAATATACACCGACGTATAGCCGACCAGCATCAACTACAAAGGATTTTGCGCAGTTTTAACACCGTAGCCAATCACTCATCGTCAAATGTGTCGTACAATATTATTTACTTTTGATACACGCTTCCTGCCTAGTATATTTAAAGCTCCTTGGTGTAGTTGTTATGGGACCCACCCAGGTTAAGGAATTTTCGTCTTTAAAAGTGATCTTTGGAACGGCTGCAAAGTTACTAGGTTCGTTCTTAGGAAAAGTTCGACGTAAACTGCATTGTATAGTCTTCTTGTACCAAAGTTACTTACAAAGATGCTTATGCACTAAAAAGCTTTACACACCGCCTCTGCTTAGAGATCCCATAAATACAGGGTGGGCAACTTGGAGGTATATAACTATTTTGCCACCATTTTGTTTTGGCGGCAAATGTGACAGTTGTTTCATGAAAATTATTTTGTGTAGATAGATACGGCAAATTTGATAAGGAGTATTTTACGACTAAACAATGTGTTTTAATTATTAAAAAGTTCTACTTAACCCAATCGAAACATTGAAAAGAACGTTTACGGGTCGATTAATTTCGAGAAACGGTGACATTGGTTGGCCCCCAAGATTTTCGTATTTAACACCTTGATTTTTTTTTCTGTGGGGCTATATAAAGGGACGTGTCTACGCTAACAGACTAATGAACCTTCAACAATTAAAACAAACTATCCGAGACACAGTCACTGAGATAACGCAGGAAATGTGTGAAAATGGTTCACATATCCCATGCTAGAGGTGGACATTTGTATTATTTTCCATAATTAATTGCCGGCAATCACTACTTATTAAAAACAAGTAATTAATCATTTTTACATTTCGTAGAATGCGTTTTTTTTTATTAAAGTGTATAGGTACCTGCTATTTGCCCACCCTGTAGGTACTATAGGTATTCGGCTTTTAACTAATTATATATTCTACCTTATCATTCGCATTGTCCCAAATTATAAATACATCATCTGCCTTGCCTTTTCCCCAACTATCAGGGGGGGGGGGGGGGTCAGCTTCCAGTCTAACAGACAGCTGAATACAAATATTTTACATGGTATGACTGCCCATCTGACCTGTACAACCCAGTAACTCGGTATTACTACACCCCTTGGTAAGACTAGGTTGTCAGACTTTCGGGCTTTTGACGACCCGTAACGACTGTCAAAGATCCACGAATGACCCGCATATCCCAGAAATCTAAATATAAACTAATATTCTAAAGAGAAAAGATTAGATTTTTTTAATTTTTTTGGTTACACTTTTAAGGTAAAACGGCTGAACAGATTTTGATGAAGTTTAGCAGATGAGTAAACCATAACCTGGATACTTTTAATCCCGAAATCCCACGATTTAAGACTTATGTGGATGAAAACGCAGGGCGCAATAAAAATATCTTCATTATACTTACAGCAACCCTGCTCTCCTTTAGGTCCAGTCTCATAGCCAAAGCTTCTCTCATGAACACATCAGGGTAATGTGAAGCCAGGAACGCCCGCTCCAGCTCCTCAAGTTGCCAGGAGTTGAAGTTCGTCCGCGACCGTCTCCGCTTGCCACTGTCTCCGTCATCGTCGCACACGCCGCCTGCGCAAGGGAGGAACTTGGTTAAAATCGGGTTTATAAAATGATGAATGGTTATGAATTCAATACGTCATCCAAATTCTGACTGGATTCTGTTCATTGGTCACTTTGATTTAATGAAGGCAATAGAAAAGTTGGATGTTCTAAGTGGCGATTTAAAAAAAACTGTTTAAAAGTCTTAAGGCTGAAATTATAATTGGCTTGTATCGTTTACTAAACAAGTAAACGTGTTACCTAGGTTAGTGTTAAACCGTTATTTTTTCAAAATCACAAATGTTGTAATTGTTATTTTCGGTAAACATGAAATGTGATGGCGGTATCTGTGGTGGTAACAGCCGCGACTTACGAGTTGTAGGTCATAGGTGCGTTGGAACCCAGACAGGCGTTTACTTGGTGTAAATTATTTCTCTCTCAAAACAGTGAAGGAAAACAGCGAGCGTGAGGATACCAGCATGTCTTAGAACCAAAAGCTCGAAGACATGTGCCATCTACCAACCCGCACCGGGCCCGCGCGGTGGATTATGGCCCACTCCTTCTCACCGAGAAGAGGCCTGTGTCCCAGGAGTTGGAACATTATAGGTTGATTATGATGATAAAAGGTGGCATGCTAACATAGGATCAAAGACGTAAATGAGAACCCAACTTTAATCCTATACGAGTACCGTTAGCCACGCCGCGCCGCTGCCCTCAGACGCGCACGTGATTAAGACAGATAAAGGCACCGCCTTCTCAGATCTAGTCATCAATTTAACTAGCACAATGGCCGTTCTGACTTTATGCCTGGAGTGGCGGTCTTAAAAAAGGCTAGAAAAGCCTTTAGGTTGAAATTGTAATCAGGCTTGTATCGTTCGTAAGCAAGTAATGAGTAAATGCGTCACCGAGGATGGTGCTAAACCGTTTCGTTTCTAAATCACAAAACTTCTCATTGGTATTTCTGTAATCGTGAAAGGTGGCATGCTACCATAGGACCAAAGACGGAAATGAAAACACAACTTTAATGGAGTTGTAGTGGAACTCCAGGAGTTTAGCCACGCCGCTGCCCTCAGACGCGCACTTCGGAGAAAATAAAGTGATTAAGACAGATAAAGACACCGCCTTCTCAGATCTAGTCATCAATTTAACTAGCACAATGGCTGTCCTGACTTTATGTCAGTTCTTAGATTCAAGTGAGACACATGAAATTCTTGCCGATCAAAAATGAAATTCTATAGCTTCTTATAAGGAAAGACAAGAAAACCAGTTCCTATCTAATGTAGAGATGAAGATATAAACGTATCAATTAAATTCGACGGTATACGCAGCTGTCCTTTCGCAACAGCGACACTAAGTTTTTCTAAAGAAGGAAACGCTTGTAAGAATTCAATTGAATTTGAACGTCTGTCCCAACGATTAAGGGCTTGCAATTAAACAGAAGGGTTATTATCTTAAACTCATATGACAGTAGAAAGGGCTCAGTCCTATCATCGTTAAAGCATAACGAGCCAACTTGAAACATTTCCAATCATCAGAAAAGCAGGATTGAAATGAACAAGACATAATCGTAAAAGCCCTCGTGGTCGGAACAAAGTCCATTTAGCCAATTCCTCTGCAGTTAAACAAAAGCCGCGACCGGGGGCTCATAAAAAAGAGATAATCTCCTACAAAGCGTCAGAGCAAGTTTTTGAAAATAGAATATAATTTCTAATTTTCTCCCGGTGATTTTAATTAAAAATGGTCCCGGGAGAGCAGGACGGCTGCACGCCCGCCGCCTCGGGTTGGAAAGGGACAGCTATAAATTACTCGCTCGGTCCTCCGAGGGGCTAAATAAATTAGAAGTGATTAAGAGGAACGCGCTTCTGTTGTGCGTTGAATGTATCGTTGTTTTGTTACTTTGATAATATGGTAAAAGAGGTTTTTACCTTAATTGAGTAATGAACATAAATAATTTCAATCTAGTCCAGCAACCAATAGCAAAAAAAAACAAGACAATAAATCTAATATTTCGGAAGTGTTGTAATTGCAGTCTTTATAATTTTATTTGCAACACATCTCGACAAGAACATATAGTTTTCAATTAAATCCCGAAATCACTTGCCGATAGACTAATTTAGTTGTTTTTACTTGTCAGGCTGCCGATACGTTACGCTGTCGCCTTAAGAGAAAAGGCTAAATTACGCGCGTGGGAGCGAGACAGGAGTATGTTCCTAATGAGAGGAGTGAAGGAGACGGTGTCGGTTATTGTATTAAAACAAACGATCGCCTTGGGCCCGCAGACAACAGTTTTGGCGCGCTTTAATTTAGTCTGCTCAATGTTTTAATGTCACAAGGGAGGGGATCGGGGGGACTTACTAAGTATCTATTTGAGGGCTGTATAATGTGGTTTATAAATTCG
This sequence comes from Dasypolia templi, assembly GCA_963555695.1. Taxonomy (NCBI): domain Eukaryota; kingdom Metazoa; phylum Arthropoda; class Insecta; order Lepidoptera; family Noctuidae; genus Dasypolia; species Dasypolia templi. The sequence continues at coordinate 27,073,355 of OY743138.1, read as the reverse complement.
TTCAGTTAATAATTCTGTTGTTTCGTTGCGACGACGATGGCAAACGATTGTTTTATTTGATTTTCCATTGTCAGCAGTTTCATGTGCAGAATTTAGGTGTAATGTTGTCTTAACATTTGTCAAAAACACGCCTAACAATACTATAACCTAATAGAAAAAAACTGAAAGACAATACTGATAACAGCAAAAGACCACAGTCCAAGCTAAAAGGAAAATTACGTCGACATAAACAAAACTAGAGCTCTTCTCAAAGACAATATTTTTATTTTATTCATAGAGAGACTATCGCCGCACGACATCGCAGACCAAATTAAATGTTTCTATTCAATAAATGCAATTTTATTTGTGATGCCTTTTATATTTCTATTACGGAAACAGTAAAGGGGAATTGATACTCTATGGAAGCAGACCTCCTTGCATTACAGATAATTTATGACATATATTCGCTGAGATGTTTATCTTTATCTATGGTTCGCTTGATTGCTTCCATCGAGCTTTTGCATTGATTGTAGTAATATTTGGGGACAGTATTTTATTGCTTATTGTTGATTCAGGCTTTTCGTGGATAGTAGGGCCATTTGTTTTTATCAAATGTTTAGTAAGCTCAGGGTTTGCCCTCTAGATTAGGCACATGTGTTAAGGCAGAAAATATAAATACCTGATTAGGTAAGTACCTACAACCCGATTCAAAATTTATGGCGGCTCTGAAGTGCGCTATTGATGGTAATTAATGCGATTACGCATACCTTTCATGATCATGCGAATTTGTAAGTCTTAGCATGCTAATTGCTATTGCTATGGTATTTGCTAATACGACAATAATTGACCCATGTGGATTTTGAATGAATTCATTCTTCGCACCACCTGCAGGCTTAGCACGAGCGCCCTAGAGAAGCGTATTGTCGACGGAAGAGTAGACAAAAATGGCGTTTCTGTGTAGACAGTAGAAAGTTTTCTACTGTCTACACAGAAACGAAACGCAATTGTACGGTAAAAATGGGTAGTTATACACATCACTAGCAACTAACCCGTTGCTATGGAAAATCACTGTCTATAAAGCAACCTGAGTCTAAGTGTGTCCTCGTGCTCGCGAAAATGAGATTTCGAGGAGCGTAGAAAGCGATTTCTATTCTACAGTAGAGTAGAAACAGAAAACGCCATGCTAAGCCTGCTGCTAATAACTTCACTCCCAAACGTCACATGTTCACGTGATTTAGTATTCCCGACTTCCCTTGGGTGCGACGGAGAGCGCACGCTGCCGCTGCGTCGACGCGCTGAAGCAGTACAAAGCGATGAATTCACACTTTACAGAATTTCGCAACTAAATTTAATTTCCTAAATGCTAAATGAGCATTCACATGTTAACAATGAATGCGAATTCCATCACTAAAATGCGCAGGACCTCGCCCCTCAACCCCGCTGACAAGTCAAATTGTAACTGCGCAGGGACTCGTCTCATGTTCCCAGCCGCCATATAGTTGGAATCGGTCTTTTACCTACCTGTATTACTCTTTCTAAGTAGAACAATAGCTTCATTTTCAAATACAAACTACAATTTTAATCTCATAATAACATACCATGAATCTTCATTTCATCTAGAAGTACGTAATAACTTTATCAGTCAAGCTTAACTTTTATAGCCACAACCATAGACAAAGTTATCGTTAAGAATTAATAAAAGTCATAAAGTAAAACGAATTAAATCATAAAAGAACAAGTAAGAAGTCGATGAATGCAGCGGCAGGCGCGTAATAAAGTTTGCGCGCGCAATCAAAATATTGGATGCATTGCTTTATAATTTCATTATTCCGAGAATCAATCGTCGATCGAGGGGCGGACTTGGGTGTAAAACTTCGAAATTTCGCCGGTAATAATGTCCCGTTGTAACAACATAATCAGTGCACACAGTTATCACACAAACCGATAATTTCTTCCTACACTTCACACTAGCCAACGAAACATTTTCGAGAAACAAATTAAAATTGTCGTCTGTCGCGGCCATTTTATCGTTTTTCGTGAAAGTGTAATTCAAAATTGGAAGTTGGTAATTGGTTAATCGCATTCAAATGGCCTGGACGCCTGGTTCGGGGCCGAAGTAGCGCCGAATATGGCCAAGGTTATTGCATTGTGATAAAAATTGGAGGTTACTCTGATTTAAGGTGTAATGATACAGATATTAATAACATGTCTTGCTTGTTTCGTTTTAAAACAAATATAAGAGTATCGGTGGTAATGGCGGGTTCTGGTCGGTAATGTGTTGTTGTACACAATTATTTGCGGGGTAAATTGACTCGCCTCACCAAAACGTATTGCAAGTTTACTGATGTTTCACTAAATATGCGGAATCATGTCGAGATGTCTTCATTGCTACATTGTCGGTAGGGTACCCTCTCCTCTCACTGTAATTTGACTTCGATCCCAAGAAATTAATTTCCAAAATCACCGGCAATAATAAAGTTATAATTTTGAGGGAAATAGGCGGTTACACGCCTCGTGGACAGATCGCAGAGGCGGACTTGAGGATAACTGGCGGGACGAGGTAACGTATAAAAAGATGGAAGGATTCACCTACTAGTAAAATATTATAGCGTTATTTAATAGGATATTTTGAAAGCGAAGTATTTCTTGATGTGAATTCTTGTGGGGACTGTATTATGTATGTATGTAATAACGACAGTAACCATATGGAAAATACACGTGAAGTTAGCATAAATTACTTTGAAATTTCAAAAAGGACAGTGGCTTCTTTTTACCTTGCTTGACCTATCGATCCATCTCAGTGGGGTAATTGTGTAACACACTATCAGTAGCAATCGCTTTAATTTTGACAGTTCAATAAAGTTCTTTGCATTATTTAAGTTGTTGATCTTACAAGGATATCGAACATAATTATGAAGCAATGGATTAGTAGTATCCTTCAAAATGATTCAGATTGTGATTAATAGTGTGTTACGCAATTAGGGTGCAGGAAATGTTTGAAACATTATACGAACCTAATGAAGATAACTTAATTTTCTTTGTAAAAAAATTTCAACGTTTTCATAAAAAGTTTTATTTTAACTCTTCAGTACATCCCTGTAGCACTGGATGAAGACATTGGTTACGAAAAGTGGCTTCATTAGCGAAGCTGGCTGAACGCAGGGTTCCGCGAACCGACCGGCTCGGAACGACTAATTGAATTTATGCATGTCGCGGTACATGTGCGAAGTACGAGTTCCTTCAAAACGTCTAGGTTTAGTGATGAGTGAGGAAAGATGTATTGCTCTGTCAAGCAGCGTTAAGCGAGATTTTCTGTGGTTCTATTTGTTTGTGACAAGTTTAAGATAATAAAATATTTGAGAAAAGCAAATGTTATGCGAACTTAGAGATAAACAAACCTACCTAAGAATAGTGTGCTATCAACGCAGTGGCATCGTAAAAGTGTTCTTCATTGGTACAGTTACACATACTTGGTTATTGTGAAGCCAACTTGTTATATCGTAGATATCATGCGGGAAGTTCTTTGGTGTAAACGTCTAGTTGTTTTTTCTTTTTAAAATTAAACTTTGGTGTTAATATTAAAGAAACTTGAGGCTTAGTTAGGGTACTGGTGAGGAGAAATTGAAAAACCAAAGAAAAAACAGAACAATTAATAACATAAAGAAAACCTTTTTGCTTAATTTCATTAGGATTCCTGTCTAAGTTAAAAGTAAAGAGTGGTACGCGCGCGCTTCAGCCTACCGTTCGCGTAGAACACTTTGAACAAAATATCTAAGTAGGTATTGTAAACTTATTTCTATGTCATAAGTTCATCGTGATTATATTGTTGTATTTTAAACTTTTATTGCCAATTAATGGGTTTGTTCAATTCAAAATACATGCAATAACATGATCATTAAACAACAAGCCATCAAGATATGAAATAAAAAATATTATTGATTGCTGAATGATTTAAATACTCATAGATAATGGGTTAAATCATAAAATTAATACTCCAATGCCATTTGGAAAAAGACAAAACAAAACAGTAAAAATGCCGGCAACATAAAAAAATATTTACAAACAGGCTCTCCTCTATTACGTAGCGGAGAACTTCATAATTTCCATGACATTTATCGAATCATCAATTTACCGTTTTGCCTACAACACAATTAATGTGCTAGCCTTGCCCTTAGCTAATTGTCTCGTCTCCTACAACTTATAATTACTAGCTCCTGGCATAAAAGAGGATTATTAAATACGGCTTTTCAAATTATTAGCAATATACATATCATTTTGGGACATTAAGGCGCATTAAGAATAAGAACGACTCAAGTAAATGATGTTGTATTGTTACTTACTACCTTTTGACATTATTAGTCTAAGTGGAAATGGAAATTCCGGTTTTTAGATATGTAACTTTAGTCACCATGACTTAAGCCTCATATCTAAAAACCGGTTAGTTAATGATGGTTTTATAATAATGCGATCATGCATTGTTTGTATCGATTAGTAAAATAAGTTACATATGTCTGATGACGTAAAGTTAAGTAAAGTTTATTTCTTTATTATTGCTGTGCTATTGTCCAACGATTTTCTGCGCCCTATAACGTTATAAAAACGTTCTGTAGCTAGCAGTCATTTCAACCAAGCAAGCCATTTCCTTTTCAATTTCCTCTCACTCTTAGACCAACAAAGTAGCACACAACTAAAACCCTGTTCCGATTACTTCAGCATTACACAAACATATTTTTACATAAAACTGTGAATAGGGAGTATTTTTCACGGTATCCTCGACGTGTAATATTTCGTGGCGCATCTACCTGCCGGATCATATCGCCCGCGGCCACCTCGGCTTTCGAGATTGAAACATGATAAATTGATACTGCTATAGTTTATACACAGTCGTTCCAACCGCTATTTTATGCCCGTGAAAATAAGGTGTAATAACATTTTAATATTTTACCAAAACAATATTGATTGCCGCGGTATTGGAAGGATTGAGGTACATTTTGCGCGACGATAAAGATGTGCCTGGTAAGAATTTTCATGTTGAATTATCAGTTTGCTGTCATCTGTGGGCTATTAAAGGTTTCTTTATGATATGTGGTGATAGTAATCGAATCATTAAACCATATTTGACAGCCAGCTACGACTTAATTTGTTATGCATTAAGGCTGTGTGAAGACATTCAACTTCAACTCGCAGTAAAATAAGATTCTTTTACTTCCAATATTTTTGGATCCGTACAAAATTGTTCGAGGTAAAGAATGTTGTTACTCACGATGTAAGTACAGTAACTCATGTTCGTGGCGGTAATAAAGCATTTTGTCACACGTTTACCACCGTAACTATTACCGATTTACGAAAACCAATTGGCGAACGTTCATAGTTTGCGGTCTACCTGCAAATTGATGGTACATTGTCGCGAGCTCTGCCGGTAATCAAATAAATACTTCACGGATTCAAATACTACAAGTAATTTCAGGTAATTTAAGTAAAATTTATGTAGCAAGCTAACAGTACCTAGTTGTAATTCAAATAATAATAAATAATCGCATTTTACATGTTCATATGATAGACTTTTTTCTACTAGTCTTTAGTCTACTAGTTTTTTAGTCTACTTTTGTTATTTTACTGGAACACACCTAACATTATTGTGTAAACTATATTTGAATGTATGTCTTTCTTACAGTTTAAAATGTGATTCTAAAGGTTCTTACTGAAATATTATATTGCAAACATTGTTTTTGCTACAGGGTCGATTAATCAAAAGTTTCAATCAAATAAACTCTTCATAAGCTTTAATTATTGATCCCAAGGCAAGGAGAAGTCTGGCTGCATAACCATACAGTATTATCTTACAAGACTAATGTGTTTGGGGAGATCCTATAGTTACGTCATCACCAAAAGCCAGCAGCAGCCAATTTATTGTACGCACAGCTTACAATACACCGCAATAATTATTAGGGGATTACTCCCTAGTGACTTGCCGCGTCTCCTCCAAACATATCGATGTTAGTGATGCGCCCCAATTTATTAGGGTGCGTGGATTTATCGATAAATCCTGATCCTACACTATCATTATCAAGAAATCAAGTATTATCACAATAATGCCCTAGGGTGTGAAGTAAAAACATAATTATTCTGAATGGACGTCAACGCACGTTTGACTGCAAGGGATGTCTAACTTGACAGGTGCCGCAAACTACCCTGAGTGCCAACATAATTATTATGCAGAAAATGAGCTCAGTTTTTGTTGTAAAACTCCTTTTGTTGCGAAATTAATCATCACTTAATCAGCATATCGTTTAGGTTACAGTTTATATGGGGCAAAATTGCCGGTGGTATACCTATATATGTAGACATTTTGGATAACACTTATTTTGTATTGTTGCTGCCACAATAAGTTTCAGATGTAATGAATAATTCATTCAATAGAAACTTGGATTACTAAAATGAATGAAATGGAAGGTGTTTTTCTGAAAATTTTCATTTCGGTGTTGGTTCAGTGTTGTCTCATTGAAACCTTAATTGAAAATCCTTAAGTTGCCGTGTTTAATTAATTTGAAGAGATATCTATCATAAAAAATAAAAAATAAACATTAATTTATAAAAAAATATACAAGGTTAACCTATGCGCTCTGTAACATTATCTAGAAGTGTTATAACCCTAGTAAGAAAAACAACTTTGAAAACAGATAAACCATTTCCCTACATAGTTTCCTTATTCCCTCGGATAAACCAAAATATTACTCGGTATCATAACATCACAATTTTTTGCGTACAAAGTTTCTAACTTCGGTCCTACATTATCTGTGGCGATTCCCGCGGGAGCAATAATTCAGCCGAGTCAGTTTGTTGTATCTTTGCTCGACTCAATATAGTACTTACTAATTCCATGTCTCGACTTATTTAATGTTCTGTTGTTGGCTGCATGGACCAAACATTGGCCAAACATAATAATTACTAGACATAACAGGAAAAGTTTAATCTAATCTTTGGCTGTTCGAACTACTGATATCTGAAAGTTTATTACTTTTCACAGAAACATTAGTTACATTTTCTTATAGGGGGAAAACTGTTTGCAAAGATTATTCTTATAATATTGGTCATAATTATTATTAAGAAGGACGTTTAGCTTTTTTTCAAACTTACTAACTTTGCTGGCTTTTGGCTTGATATTTTTTTTTAGGAAAATTGTTAGAGCAAATATTATAACTTTAGATAAGTTGTAAAAATAAAGTTTTATGAATCCCAACATTCACTTTCTTTAGAAAAGTCAAGATAATTAATTATGTTATTAGACATATAAGTAGCAGTAGGTACTCTTTTTGCTACTTCCAATAAGTGACAATCATTTACTGCTACTACTATTTTATTTTCAAACATTTCGGACAAAACAATTGTTTGAAATCCTAAATAATTGCCAGTCAAAGTACAAAGCTTGGACTATTAATATCAGTTCCGATTGACCATAACCACACTTAATGAATGTTTCCAAAGCAAACATGTTTATTTTATTATGTAATCTATGGTGGTTGTTACTATAAAACAATGGTGCTATCCCCGGGGTGCGATAGATTAGGCGCCCGCGGCCCTGCCGGCAGACGTCACACCAAAGTTAGGAGTGCCAACTGTCAAAAGATAATGAGATTAGTTTTTTGAAAAATGTTGGGATAAGAGACGGCATTGGTTGTGCCAGAATATGACATTTTTTTATCTAAAAATATGTTTGTTTCCAAATAGTGCAAACCATATTACAAAAAGTGTAAAAGCTTAAAAAAATGCCAGAACTTCATACTAGCGCCGTAAGTACTTACATTGTCCAACCGCAACAAGGACGGGAATAATCCCTTCCAAAAACTTTTAAGCGTATATCTGCTTCATATTTACATCGATTTAACAGACTTTTTTGACTAAGTTTCTCATTTTCATTATTTTTGCCTAATTTGAAATTCCATTATTTTACGAACTTTTTAAATATTAGTCATCATTCCTATTGTCTGCCTGTCTTCTAGAATGGAATTCAAATTAGAATCTCGATTACAAGATGACGGTTTTAATTTTAACCGCTTTTTACTCAATTATCATAATTTCAGCCGAAAGACTACTGTGTGTCCGCTGGACATACGCTTTGCTTCTCTCATTCAGCGGATTCATTCATCCATGTATTTAGTCAATACAATAACAATATAGTTTGAATAAAACGAGATTTATTGATTTCTGTCTTTTTATAGTGATATTCCAATTTTAAACAACATTTTGTAGAGGTATTTATAAATAGACCTGAGTGTTTATTCTTATAACTTAAGGTAAATACCGGAAAAAATACAAAGTAGCAAAGTGGGTACCTACTGACTAAAACCTTACCATAAAGTTAAAAGGTCTCAATTTATTATTGTAGAAACCAGTTATGGTGATCCCCATAGCTCTTCAGAAGTACTTACTTAAGTAGTGTTGTGACAATCTGTCACTACAAACACGGTCCTGACACTTATAGGCACTAATTATTATGCACAGTTGTGACAACTTGCCACTATATTGTTGTGACATTTTGTCAATAATTATGCGTACAACTTGTCCATGCTGTTGTGACATTTTGTCACTGATTAGTATGCAGTACTACCTTAGTATTCTGATAACTAGTTGCCACTTCACAAAGTATGTAGTTAATTAATATGAGCACACAGGAAGGCGTATTGTAGGTTTTGTAGTTAACGCGTGTTTCTAGATATTAACCTACATTCGTTACCTATCAGTTACCTATACATTACATTTTGGAAAAAAAAAATGCAAGACCGGCTGGAATTTGCGTTTTTTTTAGAATAGAATAGAATAGGGCTGAACTTTTCGAAGTTATATGGAAAGGCGTAGAGGAAATACCTCTCAGATCTTGACATTGCATTCTCTTAATTGTAAATATACCTTGAAAAGCCAAACAATTCCAAACGAACCAACTGCACGCGTAGCATAGCCAGGTTTCGTCGACGAAAGAATAGACAAAATGCCAGAAAGAATAGACAAAAGACAGATTGAATGGACAAAATGACATATATAATAACTAGACAAAAAGACAATATACAAATTTACAAATTTAATAGACAAAAGACAGATTGAATGGACAAAATGATATATGTAACAGACAAAAAGACAGAATATACAAAATGACTTATATAATAGACAAACGACAGATAGAATATACAAAATTACAGGTAGAATAGACAAAATCACATTTATAATAGACAAAATGACAGATAGAATGGACAGAATGACAGATTTCTTTTGTTCATAGGTATGCCATTTTGTGTATTCTTACCGTCGACAAAACACGTTTCTAGGATGGTTATGCTTCGCGTGCAGAAAAGAAATCTCAACTATCCAACTTACTGTCTACTTATCTAATTCACAAACACTACAGCATTGTTTACTAACACATTAACCATTCGCCCGCCGAGGGCTCGAGACTCGAGTACCGCGGACGTTACAAAAGGGACATTATCTAGTGACACGACTTGTGACACGACTTCCTACGATTTATACGTGTTATTATCACTGCTTGTGTGGGGAGACTTGAGGTCTATGCTGCTGATAATATCTTAATTAATTTGTGCGGAGATGTAATGTGGAATGAGTTATTTTTGTGTTATGACAGTGCTGGTTTAATGAAGAGAGATACGGTTTTGTTTTGTGGTGTATTGAATAAGCTATGACTGGGCAGATCATAATGGAGCCCGGAATAAAAAGAATTTATTGCAGCTCAATTGCAGAAGCATTTTACTTATATTTGAGTAAGCGCAAAGGCAATACTGCTTTGAATAATACTTTGTGTAATGTTTAATTTCTTCTTGGATTTATCTATACTAATACTAGCTGAACCCGCAAACGTTGTTTTGCTTCTTTTTTTTTTTTTTTTTTGAAAAATAGATGTTGGCCGATTCTCAGACCTACCCGATATGCACACAAAATTTCATCAAAATCGGTCAAGCCGTTTCGGAGGAGTATGGCAACGAAAACTGTGACACGAGAATTTTATATATTAGATTATAAAAGAGGAAAGATTTGATTGTTTGTTTGTATTGAATAGGCTCCGAAACTACTGGACCGATTTGAGAAATTTTACCATTAGGTATAAGCCGAATTAATGTCTGATGAACATAGGCATTTTTTTTAATCGAAATCCACGCGGACGAAGTCGCGGGCGAAGTGCGTGTTATTTATAAGTCCATTAAGAGCCGGACTTGTTAATTGGCTAATATGCAGTTTATTTTCCTAATAGTTAAATACGATCAGTTTTTCTTCCACAAACAGATTCTCTATGAAACTGCTTATGATGAGTAGATATACTTCAAACAACACTTAAAGAGCATCTAAACAAATTCTATTCATTTAACCATAAGCATTGCCCAGGTGTTACTGTTGCCTGGCCAGCCAGCTACAAAAATAAAACAGTTTTCGTTTACAAGCAAAATCATCTACCGAAAGCTGACCAAAAATCCTAACGGTCCCTTAGACCCCTAACCAGAAATGTCGTATTTAAACATTGCACGCATCGGGCGTGACGCTCGGGTTAATTTTATGCTACATTAATACAGTGGAGGGTTGCAGCCACTTTTTAATAGGGTTAGTTATGGTGCGGGGTCTCTCACACCCCCGCGCGTTCTCAGGGTTAGCAATATGTTACAGTCAATGGGATTATCTGCTTGTTTTGAGATAAAATGGATTAATTTTTGTATAAACAGTCTGAGGGTTTATTTGAACTTCTGTTCGATAATTAATTTGATGTGGCTCAGTTCGGTAGAAAATCTGGGTAGACTTTTAGGTTAGACGAATGGTCTTGTGTTGCTTCTTTCCCAGAAATCAAATTGTGGGAATTGCTCAGTAGCAGTCCAGAGTCCGGATTTGTACCCGGTTGATGGTAAAAGACTTGCCACCTATTAGATGGGACTTAAACGTAACTGCGTATACCTCAGCCTAACTCATCGGGGAATACGGGCGTGCTGTGTGTGTTTTAATATTTGAAGAACGGACGGCCATGTGCATCATAGGCTGTGGATGATGTGTTTGTGTACTGAAGCTGTGGTGGGCCTTCGTTGGTTGGTGTTTTTGGCGCATCCGTGAGTCACACTTCCCTGCTCATTTATTACATCGCACTTTTCCAGGTTTTTTTTTTCAAATCTGCTTTATATTATATTGTGTGCCTTTTAGTCTGTGCTAAATAAAAATGTGTTTTCTTTCTTTCTAATAATATCTTACATACATGACATATCAAGCTATACATTTCCAGTATAAGCTTACTTCTCATTGTATGAAAAGCCTATACAATACGAGGTCGTGTATCTATATCTATAAAAAAAAAATTGGCAGTAATAAAAAAATATACATATAAAAAAAAAAACTCAAATGTCACTGAAGTTTTTAATGTAATAAAAAGCCATGGGAATTGTATACTTCATCGCCAAAAACAATAAAAAAACTGCTGACCCTAATTTCTTCTAATGCGGAAACAGCTCCAAATAAAAAAACTACGTCAATAAAATATTCTAACAAATATTAAACTAATAAAATGTTATTAATTTATTCATCTAACATACTGGAGCGTGAAGTTGGTTGTTTTTAAAGAAGAAAAAAAAACTCGTGGGTGACATTTTTTCTAATGGTCCCACGCAAAAACTATGCCACCTCTTCTTTAAGGCTAAATCAATTTGTTACAGTATGGAAAACAATAGAATTGCAACAACTAAATATTTGTTTCAAAATAATATCGCAACGCTTCGTTAACTGGCAAAAACTGGCATTCAAACATTCGCAAAAAAAAATGTTTTTGTTTTTTCACAATGTCGCCGACCAAAAATATTTCACTTAATTTCATCATATTAATATGATGCCTATATTATTGATTATAACTTAAATTATAGCTGCGCTTATTATAAGCCTTGATAACTTTATAAAGTGGTTTATGATTGTTAATTACAGACTACAGTAGCCGATAAAATAAAGACAAGAAGTTGTCATGTTTATTATTATGAAATTATTTTACATATCAATAACAAATTAATAAGCTGAAATAATAACTGTAAAGATGATTTTCGTTACCGTTTTCGGTTATTGTGACGGTCCTATCATAACAAGAAAGCATTTTTATGTAGATTATATTGAGATCTGTCAATAAACTTATCATTTTGTTCTGTTATTTTTTATGTTGTGCAAAATGTTTCTTTTTTGTCACTTGTGTAAATTGAAGATACTTTAAATAATTTAAGTTTTAGTCATTATATACAATTGTAGGTAGGTATAGATAATTGCTTGAATGCATGCCTTGACATGCATGTAAAATTTAATTAAATTGACAGTTCTTAATTTAATTGACAATTTATTCTTGTTATAAAACTAGTAATCATTTGGACTTTTGTTTTTTATCAACTGTTTAATTTACTATATTAAAACTACTACCTATTTGTACACCAATTTCATTGGTAGAACATAGTGCTCGACTACAATAATATGTATATTTAAGACCTTTTATGTGTACCTATGTTTACAAATAAAAATTTGATTGATTGATTGATTGACAAAAATATTAATATTTGTATTTCAAAAGGCCATGCGAAAATATTTACCAACCACCTTTTGTATAACCGCATTTAAAGCAAATAAATGACTTTGACTCTGACTTTGACATCAAGACCTTTATTAAAGCCCACGGGGCCAATTGGAAGCAACCAAACAACCAATAAACCGCTAAGTTAGAGGACATATTGGCAGAAAATCACACAACTCTCCCGTGACCAATTTCCAGAAGGGGTGAATGGGCCAAAACGGTGCACTATGAAAAAAGCAAATAGTAAAAAAGCGAATCGAATTTGACAAATGCGTGTTTTGGGGCACGCGACGCACGATTCGGCACGCGTCGCGCGCCGCAAGATGTGATGACGCGACTCTATTTTTGGGTGTAATCAAATTTTAATGGGCCTTTGTCACATGTGCTTATTACAGAAATGGCTGTAAAAGCTGTTAGAAATGTTCAGACAGCGTCGTTTTGCACCTAAATTATCACATTATGAAGTTGTACACAATTAGTGAAACAAGTTTGCTTTACAATGAACGAATTAATTATGAAAAAGGATAATAAAAGAGCCTCTGTATTCCCGGTAATACACAGTGAGTACTTAATTACAGTATCAATTTAAACAACAGCTGTGCGGTGGCAGACAAGACTCAGGTCTGAAAAACATGGCATCTTTGGTTTTATTTTAACGCGGACTCGTCACTCCCCTTGCGTTGGGTGTGTGAGGAAATGACCCTTGAAATTGGCTCGTACCCGACTCAGTTACATTTCGCGCACCTTGCGACTGGCCGACGACTTGACTAATAGGCCTTATTACCAACATTTTTGGTTTTTTGTCACTTGCTTTATGTAATGGTGTTGTTTTTTATATGCTTGAGTAAGACTCCATGGTGCGATGGCAGCGCTTTCCCCTTTGAATTACGTGGCTTTCTTTTAAATTTAATTTTGCGGTTGTTAGTTTTGTGAAGAAATAAAAGTAACCATATCGCTAACTGCTTTGCATAGTCCTATAACTTTATTAGGGCATTATTTTACTTTAAAAAAAATGTTATTGAATATCAGTAGCAAAATAACGATTATGGGCAAACTTTGCATATGTAACTGAACGCGATCAGCACATAAACTACATTTAACAGCTGTCAGTGTCATTATTTTCTATGAAATATTGACACTGACAGCTCTTGATTGTGGTTTAGATTTGCTAATCGCGTTCAGTTTCATTGGTGAATTTCGCTCTTACATATTATTCTACACCATTATTTAAGGAAAATTTTAATACTTCTCACTTTACATTTGTCTATATTACTAGTTAATTCTAAAGCAAGTTAAAACCCACTAGGTTTATTATAGAAAGTCCTTATTTGCTAAACTCAAGGGGCGAGTATGGTGTAATTTATGCGTTGTTCCATAGCAGCCGACTCTCCCCTCGCCCCTTTATTGATGTACTTTTGACTAGTCCTGATTTCTGTTTATTAGTCCATTTAGCTGTTATTGTTGTTCGTTTGTTTTTTCCATTAAAATTGTTTGTTTTGTTTTATTTATTGAGCAATTTATTGCCCGGTTAAAACGACTGTTTGAAAGTAATTGAATTTTTGTGGTTATTTATCGTTCATTGTGACAATAAAAAATTTGTCAACTAGTCTTTGACAGTGAAGTCGTTACGCGTAGTCAGAAACCCAAAGTCTGACAACCAGTCTTGCCAAGGGATGTTGAAAGGTTAGATAGTCGGTTCATGTCAAATATATCTAACCGAGACCGGAAACTGGAAGGCAATTTGGATGATGATGTGATTCAAAATGTATGTGGCGCTTATAACATGATCATCTCATCTAAAATCATCTCGAAAAAGCAAAAAAAAAAAACGTCTTTCATTTATACATTCAATTTTATACATTCACCCAAGGTTTTTTCCATATTTGTATTACTTACCGAACATAATAATAATCATTTCTCATTCTGTTAATAAATGTTATACCGTAGTTTTGTTAATGCAAATATATGTACGAGTCCGAAGAAAGAAAGAAAATACATTTATTTAGTGCAGACTATAATACCCACAACACAACATGTTATACTAACAGGGTAAAAATTAAATAATTGTGTTACATTTGGGTTAGCAAATAAGTAACCTTCATATCTCTATGTTTTCTTAATTAAAATCACAATTTAATTTACGCCTAGATAACTGGCAAGAAAAAAAGGCATTCAATGCCAGTACTGAAATAGATTTCTCACAGCTCTGCAAGAGACAATCTTCATATCTCAGTAATTTAAAAAAAAACACAGTTTTGTTTCCCGCCTTTAGAACGAATGACTTTTCTTTCACCGTTCAAAAAAAGAATCGATTAGCTTTGCGTCAAGAGTAGTCAAGACCATTTCAAACAGTGGTGACTCGGTACGCAATAGACAATGGTTTTCAGTAAAGAAAAAGAAATGATTCTGTGATTTCCGTAATCCGGTCAAGAAAAACATGGATTCCGTTAATGAATGGGTTGGAAATCAGCCTTTAGGAAGCAGGTTGTGACTAAATTTGGAATATAAAGCGAAAAGATTTGATATAAAGCGAAACTAATTTATAGCGAAAAGATTTGATTTTTTACGTTTGTTTGTAACGCTTTCACGCTAAAACGGTTGAACATATTTGTATGGAATTTGGCACATTAGACCTTGACCTGGATTGGGACAAAGGATATTTTTATCCTGATATTCCCACCGGATCGAGACTAAAGCGGGTGAAACCCCGGGGCGCAGCTAGTATGTTATTTTCGGAGCTATTGCAGAATTTGCAGTGACCGTCGGAAGTTTGATGAATTTGTTTCCATACTCGGATTATACACAGGAAGTATGAATTTATTGATGTCTTCTAGAATTATTTCGAAAATGAATTTCTTGAAGAATATTTTTTTTTTTTTAGGTACTTTATAACTTTTTTTTTGTCTGGTTTTTTGGCTATTCTAAATTAAAAACTTATGTCTCATTAATTATATGAATTCAGCGAAAAATTAAAAAAAAAATGCAAATTTCTTCAAGAAGGTTTTATCTAAGTGCGATGATTTAGAAATCAATTAAACCAAACTATAATTTACTATCTCCTACCCGCGACTTCACCACGCACCGCATCGGCCGCTGTTACTTAGTTTTCGCTTTGCGTATTTTTTAGATTAGGTATTATTCTTCCTGGTCGGCTGCTCAGCGTCGTAGCGTGATGTTAACTAGGCTTTAAGGCCTCAAGAATTGGGCTATCAAATGCGAAATGAATTTTTCAAATCCGACCCGTTGTTCCATAGATTACCCCCTCCCCCCATATATACATTGAACCATATAAACAAACAAATTTATAAATGGGTATGTAAGTACTACTGTTAGTACTACCTAAGTACCTACTCAACTTCACATAGTTACATTAGCAATGTAAGTTTAAAATGTACCATTGATACATAAGAAAATAATATCTACAATTACATAGCATAACATCACGCCTGTAATCCCAGAAGGGTTAGGCAGAGGTGTACCTATAGTACACCCACATTTCGCCAGTTATGTTTAAGTCCCATGTAATAGGGGACGAGCCTATTGCCATCAACCGGGCACAAATCCAGACTCCGGGCTGCTACTGAGAAAATCCCAATAACACTGCCCGACCTGAGAATCGGGCCCAGGACCTTATGCTCAGCAGTAACTCTTGCGATCAACGAGGCAATCAAGATTCAGCTCTAGAATTAATCAGCAACATGATTCACAATTTCTGGTATAAATGATAATACGAGTAATTACTATGCATGCATTAATTTTCTCTTTCTAGGGTTCCATAGCATAAATGTCAAGAAACAGTAAGCATTAATAATTTTCCCCACAACATGTTACTTTTAGTGCAAATGAAAATTAAATATGGTTTATTATTTTAACAAGAACTTAAACAGTAACAACTAGTAATTGGAACCTCCTTTTAAGCAGAATAAGCAAATAAATGTATTTTCTATCCTTTTTTTTTTTTCATAATTAGTAAGTCTCAGTAATATTTGTCTCAAACTCTCAAGTTCTTACTATTCTAAACAAAGATCTAGTTTTTGTTGTAATACGATTTTGTGCAAATTTTGCACTAAGTAGTCTAGGTAACTTCTGCACTGTGAGTGCAGCCTGGCAGTGCGTTTTGCTTGAGAGCATTAGTTATTATAAAATACCTACCTTCCTTTTGAATAAATAGAGTTGCTCAATATGATGTCTTTATCTATAGAAAGTTACTATATTTTATGACGAAAATCAAGCAACTTGGAAATTACAGGAAATTACACAAAAAAAAAGCTTCAAGTAGGTAAACCCAATTTTTTTTTTAAACAATTTACTTTAAAGTTATTTAATCATCATGCTATTATGACCAACTGCATTTAGCGGTTTGGGATTTTTCTTATTAATGTCAGAAGTTTGAACAATTATTAAAAACTCTTTCAAATTGATGGATAGACTAGAAAGAAGAGCTTGGTTTACTTAAATTCTTCTACCTACAGCTGGACTAGCGTTTGGAAGGTGCGACTAGAATCAATTCAATTTCATGTAAATGTTGACGTTCAATAGCGACTTTTATGTGCCTATTTGATTTAAATGATTTGACTTCGACTATTTTCTGTAAAAATCTCACCGTGACAACTAGGTAAGGTAGAGTGAGCTTGAAGTGACCTGTCAATCCATAAAATCAGGTGGAATGATATCTCACTTTGCTTTTCACGGTGAGATTTCTTCAGAAAAGACCGGCAGAACCTTTTTCATAAACGGGCAACTCACACTTGTGATATGACTTCATCGGTCAACGTGACACTTACATTTCAGATTAAGCGAAATGTAAAACAGTAAATATACAATTAAAAAATGATAACTTAAGCAATAAACTTCTCACCTACATTATTAAAAACAAAGAGTCACCATTATAAGAATTAATAGCAGGGAAATTACCTATTATCAGAGAAATTAACAAAGCACGTCAGTTTTCCGTGTTACAACTATTGCATAGTTAGTTTAAAGAGTGCCAGTACCTACGCGTAGCATGACCGTCATTTGTCGACAGACAAAATGACAGATGAAGCATACCTATCGGTCATTTTGTCTATTGTTCCGTCGAATATTCGGACAATTTTAGTCTGTTGTATTTTTTTTAATTTTTTTAAAAGAAAACTTACAGCTAACAAATCAAGTATTAAGAAGCAATACGTAGAAAAACTCCAATTACAAGTTTCCACTTATATTAACTTATATTTAAAAAAGAAATATTCTCATAGCTAAACAATTAATTCCTTTAACTTATCTACTATAAGACAAGTTTTCCACTTGACACTGTCTAAGATCATAGTAAGTTATGTTTATGTTCGTTTTCATATATCCCGGAGCTTTGTGAATCTTCTTATGCGCACCGCACATTAACATTACAAGCGAAAATAATAACAGCCAGCGAACCTCATGACATATCAATTCATAATATCGCCCAACAGCCTCATCCCAAACATTTCACACGTGATCATCCATAATTTACTTTAAAAAAAACCTATTGATATTTCTATTACTATAACCAAAAAAAACGTTTGTATACAAAGAGTCTGGAGTATGCGTCATCGACAAAACATTTAACATCCTAATTTCGTGAGTAACACCTCAGCGCTAGAGCCGACAAAAGAATCGATAAACATCTCGATATAGAATACAGCCGGTATCGAGCGCTCTCGAGCGGTATCGAGAGGACGACTCGCCCAGCAGGCGGCCGCGGCGACCAACTAATAACTTACATTTGGATTACGCTCGTTAGCCTCTTAGCACCTTACCCGACGTTTATTTTTTATTAATACAAAATTTATTCAAACGAGCCTCGAGAATATTTCGGGAATAATGCCTTAATATTATAAAAGCAATAAATAATGCCTAGAAGGATAAGAGTATCGACGCGACAAGATCATTATTTATACCATTATTTGTGCGTTCCTTTTGATCTGGAGGTCAGGTTAGCGTCGGAGTCAACGCGCGGTTAATCTAGCCAGGCAATATGTTTTAGATGAGATGAGCGATCGGCCTTGTCTTGATTGCAGCTTTGTAAGACTGAATGAAGATCGGGTGATGTCGTTAACACATACTTAATCGATACTGACAGTTCACGTCTGAATCGATTGGCGAGTAATAAATCGATACTTTTGTATCGAGTCGTGACGAGCTCGTTGAAAATGTCCGGTGGTATCACGACGTTAATTGTGACAATATGATAATTATTGAAGCATGAAATATACTTATAAAACGGAAAGTTACCGTGATTAATAAGAAGTTTACGCTTCGACACCTATTTGTTGTTGTAAATTGTTGATAAGTTAAATTAATTAACTGCATTGTGATACAAAATATTCTCTTTCTGTCTGCGTGTTGCATAAATTTGTATTCTATAAATGAGTCGAGGATGAGATGGATATTAGCATATATTTTAATAGTCCGATTTCCTTTATGGATACTTATTAGACACCATTATGTAGAGAGATACTCACATACCTTTAAAATATTTTATAAAGTTTGCTTATAAATTATTTAGTTAGTAGGCCACAAAGATTTAAAAAATATCCAACAAGAATCCTGTACTTAAAATTTAAATTGCTCTACCTACAGATATATAAATCTTGAAAAAAAATGGAACCTGGGTATTGACAATACAGATTTAAAAAAAAAAAAGTCAAAATTTGTATCACAACCCTATAAAATCATCTTCAACCGTACATCGTAAAATTCTAACACTCAAGTTGCAACAAACCTCTTCAAAACTCTAATAAACACCTAATAAAATTCAAAGCAAAAAAAAAAAAACCAAACGTAATTACTCGTATTATATAATATTTATTTCTATTTCTTAGCGAGTTTACAAGAAAATTAGCACTTTTATAATTTTAAACGCGACGATATAATCGTGGAGCTTTAAGGCGTCACGACAACACTTAAAGTACAATGTATGGAAAAATGAAAACGATTTTAAATTTCCGTCTACGATAACTTTATAACGTGCACGAATTTCCATACATTTTATTTACGTTATGACAATTTCGTCAAATAAGACATTTTAAAAAAGCACACATTAATTGCAATACACAATATACTTAGATATATTTTGTCAAAATACCTGCCAGCTAAATAACAATAATATTTAAAAATGAAAACAAAAAATGACATTTGATTAAAACAAACTAAAATAATAAAAATAATTAATCTAGTGGTCGCAATCGCTACTGCTGAGCATGAGGTCCTGGGTTCGATTCCTAAGTCGGGCAACGTGTTATTGGGTTTTTCTATCTGGAATTTCTCAGTAGCAGCCCGGAGTCTGGATTTGTGTCCGGTAGATGGCAATAGGCTCGCCCCCTATTACATGGGACTTAAACATAACTGGCGAAATGTGGGTGTACTATAGGTACACCTCTGCCCAACCCTTCGGGGAAACAAGGCGTGATGTTATGTTATGTGTAATAAAATAATGCGATTTGTAGAGATAAAATAAACATTATTTACTTATGGTAAGTAGAGAGAGCATTGAGGAAAGAAACACAAATTCAAGAAAAAAAAAAACTTGCATTGTTTGTGAAGTTGCGAGAAAATAATTAGCCGAACATAATGGTAGAGTATTACGGAATTGATCATTTTGCGGTCATACATCATCGGATAATTGATTAAAATGGAAGTGTTTTTTATTTCCAACGGACACTTGAGGATTTTAATCGGTCACGCTAATCTAATTGGTGTTGGAGATTTAAAATAATCAAATAGTTATAATTTTTTCCGGGTGTAATTTTTTAAAGGGTAAGGCAGAGGTACCTATCGTTCACTCATATTTCGCCGGTTATGTTTAAATCTCATGTTGTTAATTAGGGAGAGAGCCTACTGCTATTTTATATAACTACACATTTAAAAAAAAATGTATTTTATCTTAACAGCTTCTGGATGCATTTATACGAGAACTAATTCAGATTAAAAAAGAAAACTAATCATTGTCCTTCGACACTCGGAATTACAGTTATTCTACTTAATGTATTAATTAATTATCAATTTACATTAGTAATACAAATAACATAAGTTTGCTTTTCAGCATAAATTATTATAATGGCATGAACACACTAAACATATTTAGGTATTAACTAAAATAAAAATAAAACGTAACCGGTACAGTCAAGAAAAAAAGTGTTTTTTTTTTTTTTTATAAATGTATCACACTTTTTCACACAGTCTTTGTGAAACTGTAACAAAAATTCTTGATCTTCTTAGTTGATTACTTTTCTTATTGTTAGGAAAGAGTTGAACTTTTACAAATGAAACCTGATATAGGTACTTAGGCCCAAACTAGAATTAAGTAAACCTCATATTTGTATAATATTGAACACAAAAAAGAAACGTAGGCAATTTATTATTTCTTTAAATGTGCAAACGTTTCATTTCTTTCGGTCAAGCCGATTTTGCGAAAAAATCTAGAAAGTACATTTTTAAAAGGTAATAACTAAGTATTTACAGCGTCTATCTTGTATTTTGTGACAATCTGTTAGTAGGTAGTACCAATATTATAGAGGAATAATTTATGAGTTTGTATGTCCCTGGGGTAATCTTCGGAACTACAGTTCCGATTCCGAAAATTCATTAATTAGTTGGAAGCTATGGTTGGTTAGGTATTGCCGAGTATCATATGATATATTTTATGTTTCAAGTGGACGAAGTCGCGGGCAGAACGAAACAGTTAGAACGAACACAAAAAAACAGTACTTTTGGTTTTTATTAAATTTAAAACGGCGGGTATTCCGGTAATATTAATGTTATCGTTACCAGACATAGCTGACTAGCTGTGTGAGAATAATCAGAACAAACAGGATATCAGATTAATTAATTTACATTTTAATAGAGATACCTATCTACCATGTTTAATTAAACATTTCATTAGTGAAATGTCAATTGGAACTAAATTTATTAGACGGAAAAATAAATGGCACGAATATTTGCTGTGTTCTTTTTGCATTTTAAATAGTTGCGTAAAAAAAAACGGTTGGTTCAGTAAAATTTAATTTTTAATTTTGGAGCTATGAATTATAAATCTATTCATCCCTTTGAAACCATAGTATATGTAGTATATAACCATAATATTTACAATTATACTCTATTTTAAATTTTAATTCTGTTAAATATGCGTACGTCTTCTAGCAGACATATTGAGGTTAATCTTCATATTTTGGACACTTCATTTAGCCTATTTATTCTTATTAGAATTCACTAAATTTAAACCATACCTTTACTACTAGCACCGTCCTCATTGGAGTCCTCGCTGGGGGGTCCATGCGGGGCCCGCGAAGGCATCGGATGAGGCAGTCTCGGGCGCGTCAGGAACGGCGGCGGGACCCCAAAGAACGGCAGGAACGGCGGCCACGGGGGCCGGGGGGCCAGCTGCGCCGCCGCCGCCGCGTACAGTTGCAGCGGGGCCGGCAGCCCGCCCTCCAGCACCATGCCGCTGCCTTCCCGCCTCGCACCCGATATCTTGACCACAACGCTCACCTACGAAACAACCCCATTTTCTAATGTCATTTTTCAAAACACCAATTTTTTATTTCTTGAGTCACTACGCAGTCCAAGCACTAACACAAGATGCAACACTGGCGCGCGTCGCGTACAGTCGGTACTACGGAGTGCTCGGGGCTCCACGCCGCGCCCGCCACTGCGATGGCGCGCCCGGGGGCGGGGCCACCTCCCCCCCTACCCCCCACCACCACACAAATTAATTCTCCGCCTCCTTCATATCATAGATTTATTTCTCCGACAGTACATCGCACCCGCTGCTAAACGCTTTCAAACCTTATGCCGTGAAGTTACAGATCTGTATTGAATAACGGCTCATAAATTAAGGGAAGGCATACATTGAATTAACGGTAACGTAGGCGACGGGTTACGGTAAGTTGAAATAAACCTTATTTATATGAAAATAACGTTTGTTATCGCACAGTAGTGGGCCCAACATGGGATTTATAGGGTCGCCGTAAGTTTGCGGGCCCGTGGGGTTGTCATAATCTTTTTTAGCCGCATGGCGCGCCGCTATACAGTGATATGTAGAGTATCGGGAAGGAGTTATGTTATGGAATGTAACCGTAAAGGTTTGCATTTTGCCATTGCCCTTTTACCTCTATACGCTTATGTTGTACCTAAAGATTTGATAGTAGGTAGAAACAAGGAGAGAGTTATTACCTTTTAAGTCAAAAACTTAATTTAATTCCGGAACAGCTCCAAAACTCATTTATAAAATTATGATTGATATGTGAACTATTCTGCCGGGTAAGATGAAAGGTGTTTATTATCTGTTATGAACGAAAAAAGAAAAAGATTCGTAGGAATCGTTCGGAGATAATAATGGGTTATATTTTAGATTTCACCCATTCTTTTAATTTGACAGGTGATTGTGTGATGGGCGAGCAATCAACCGCTGAGCCGACAGACAGCCGCACAGAGATGCGCACAATAGCATTGCGTAAAACTAGATTACGACGCCTCCCAATCGCTCTAATGACGGACAAACTAAACTATCAATCATACAAAATTAACACGTTTCAGATTATATTTTTGACAGTGATGAATCATAAGCGACCGAAAGGCAATCAATTTCACAACCAATTCCTTATTCCATTAAACAAAAAAGTAATAACGTAATTGACATAAATAATAATAAAATATGTCAAGACAGCGTAACGAGCGTTCGGACGCGACATGACAGCTCTATCAGGAATCTGGTACTGAGTGTAGTGGGGGGCGTAGACGGCGGCTTGCGGCGCGCCCATTGGTGGAGTGGCGCGGGGGGGGCGGGGCCGCGCGGCTCAGCCTTGCATGAATTTAATTAGTGCGAGGAGCACCTCGCGCGCATTAGGAGCCGCGATGGGCGAAGCAATAAAAGATATAAAGGAATGAGTATAAATTAAAAGTTAAATAGAGAGCGCTGTGTGCAAGCGAGAGGGACGGTGCCTCGCGCTCCCACGCCGCCCTGCTCGTAATTGTTTGACGATCTTATTAGTATCAGTTAAATGTCGTTCTCTCTTTTTCTCGCGCGAAATTAATTACTTTTTAATTAGAGCGTCGGCTAATGAGAGTTTTGCAGGATTCGCTCCGGGCGTTCTGTTTTCACCATTGTCATTTTTGCGGTTTAGGGTAATCGGATTATTGATTGAGTTCCTTTTAAGTTTTTGAGATAAATCAGTGGTGATTTGAACTTTTCAGCTCATTTTTTAGGGTACCTTTAAAGCTTTAGTTTCACAGTGTAATTGAAAAATTTCAGAAGTAATTTTTCAATTACACTGTGTTTAATTATATAGATTTATCGAATATTGTTTTTCTTATTTGATTTTTCTAATTATGATGACAAAAATTGCATTGACATATAACAACATTTTCAAAAGTTCGAGTCTACGTTGGCGCTATCAATATTTTTTCTACGCTTAATTATTTGAGCTCTACTAGAGCTAGAGTTATAGAGCATTTCTGGTAAATACTCAGTCCGTAAGCATGTATTATAAGTATACCAGCTTAAACTTTGCACTTGAAAAAAGCGTAGATGCTATGTAGACGGCGCCGCACCGCGAAGACAACGCATAGCCACCGCGTAAACGACTCTTAGGCGACACGCAGGCCACTCGAACACAAGGCGAAGACGCGTAGACAACGCTACATCATTGCTGTATATAAAAATAACAAAATATCTTCGACAAGAAAGCACTACTTGGCATATTTGGGTTTGTTGGTGAAAATATTTTTTTACCTAATTATAACGAAAATGAAAGACGACAAAGTTGTTTGGCATAGATAATACGAGTAAGTGACTAAAATTATTGACTAAAATAACAGACTGTTTTCTTGTTATCTTCACGATTGTACTAACATGTTCATTTAAACATTGCTTTTATTAGTTTCACGTTCATGTAGGGTTCGAACTCACGATCTCTTGTGCATTAGTCTATTTATCAGCCGTAGGATTACTATTGCGGCATATTTCAGCTCTAATTACCTACATTTAAAATGAGCTCTCTTACACAGTACGAAATCATACTAAGGGAGATTATAACCAAACTTTTATATCTAGTTTATTATCATGTGATTTTGAATTAGTTACAATTTTTCCACAAAAAGTTATGAAACGAAAATTTTATTTTGTATGGATCAAAGATATAAAAATAAGACTGTGTGTTTTTCTGTATTTCTGTTTGCATAGTTTGTGCCAAATATTTATTATTAATTTCGTTTTTACCTTAAGATATCACTGTATTTGAGAATGTTGGTTCACCTGTTATTGGCAACTGTATAAGCCCATATCCGTAATCTAGTGTTGTTTGATATTTTTATACAGAACCTGTTGGTGTGCCTTTATAAATAAATAAAGTAAAATAAAAACAGTCCTTGGAGACATTAGATTTTTTCGTCGTCACCATCGGAATACCTAGGATATCAATCAGTCCACTGCTGGACAAAGGCCTCTTCAAATACCTGCAAAAACACATGGTGCTTGAAAATTTGTAAGCAAGATTCAAGTGCAGGTGGCAGTGCAGGCTTACGAGTTGTAGGTCGTAGGTTCTAACTCAGACAGGCGCTTTACTTTGTGTAAATTTTTTCATCACCACTGCTCTCAAATCGGTGAAGGCAAACATCGTGAGGAAACCGGCATGTCTTAGAACCAAAAATTCGAAGACATGTGACATCTACCAACCCGCACTGAGCCCGCGTGGTGGATTACGACCCACGTCCTCTGTCCTGGCCTGTGTCCCAGCAGTGGCTGTATAATAGGCTGATTATGGTAGGATTCAAGTTATGTTTTTAAAGTCCTCATAAGGTAAACAAATAACCTAACATATTCAAGCATACTTCACCACATTCATCTCCAATTTTAGTTTAGACATCAACATCATGAGCTTGTAACTCAGTCCCGCTCTAACACGTAGTCATCCCATATTTCCGTCTTTCTCTCGTCATTAGGCGGGCCATGCACGCGCCCATCGTTACTTCTCATTATGTCGGGCTTACGCTCGCTCGCGTTATGTATTGTCTGGTGGGGAATGGCCGACTTTAGTTGTTTTATTGATGTAGCATTGTAAGGGTTGAAATATATGTTTCTATTATTTTATGGAATAACTTGGGTGTAGTTGTGTAGAGAGTTAGAATTTTCTGAGGCAGAAAGGGAGTGACTACTGACATAACAACGAATAGAGAAGTATGGACGGAGAAGAGATGCAGCGCCGACCTCGAATTAATTGGGATAAAAGCAAAAGCATGAGGGACGTTTATTGGATAGGGGCGTTTTAGTGGAACGCATATAACCATATGTCCTATGTCCAGCCGTGTACGTCTTTCTTGGGGGAGGCCTATGGCCAGCAGTGGACGTCTTTCTTGGGGGAGGCCTATGGCCAGCAGTGGTCGTCTTTCTTGGGGGAGGCCTATGGCCAGCAGTGGTCGTCTTTCTTGGGGGAGGCCTATGGCCAGCAGTGGACGTCTTTCTTGGGGGAGGCCTATGGCCAGCAGTGGACGTCTTTCTTGGGGGAGGCCTATGGCCAGCAGTGGACGTCTTTCTTGGGGGAGGCCTATGGCCAGCAGTGGACGTCTTTCTTGGGGGAGGCCTATGGCCAGCAGTGGTCGTCTTTCTTGGGGGAGGCCTATGGCCAGCAGTGGTCGTCTTTCTTGGGGGAGGCCTATGGCCAGCAGTGGTCGTCTTTCTTGGGGGAGGCCTATGGCCAGCAGTGGACGTCTTTCTTGGGGGAGGCCTATGGCCAGCAGTGGACGTCTTTCTTGGGGGAGGCCTATGGCCAGCAGTGGTCGTCTTTCTTGGGGGAGGCCTATGGCCAGCAGTGGTCGTCTTTCTTGGGGGAGGCCTATGGCCAGCAGTGGACGTCTTTCTTGGGGGAGGCCTATGGCCAGCAGTGGACGTCTTTCTTGGGGGAGGCCTATGGCCAGCAGTGGACGTCTTTCTTGGGGGAGGCCTATGGCCAGCAGTGGACGTCTTTCTTGGGGGAGGCCTATGGCCAGCAGTGGTCGTCTTTCTTGGGGGAGGCCTATGGCCAGCAGTGGTCGTCTTTCTTGGGGGAGGCCTATGGCCAGCAGTGGTCGTCTTTCTTGGGGGAGGCCTATGGCCAGCAGTGGACGTCTTTCTTGGGGGAGGCCTATGGCCAGCAGTGGACGTCTTTCTTGGGGGAGGCCTATGGCCAGCAGTGTACGTCTTTCGGCTGAAATGATGATATAACCATAATCCTATTACAACTGCTAAACAACAGTAGAACAGTAGAACAAAAGTCATTAATTCAAACTAGGCTAACAAACAGCACTTTGTGAACGTAAAAATTACAAAAGACAGTCCCCGAAACGCGCGCCCTTCACCACTTCCTAGTGCTTTAGATGGAAAATGGATGGAAATACTGTGTCATTCTGTTCTGGGTGGTCTCTTTGGTTCATTGATACAGTAACGCTGAATAATCATCCAAAATATTAATAAAACGTAATTTCCGTAGATTAAAATACAAAAAACTAACATGTGTTCATAGCAAAGGATCTGTCACTTCATATAACGAAAAAGTTGCAATATTTTCGTAGACCGTAACTCGTAGCGTAGCTTGCGTAGCACGCACGCTACGCAACACGAAAAACTAGAAAAAATGTCGATCATACACTGATCATACCACATCACACCATTTGCGTGACGTTTTCCTCAAAAAGCGTATTGTGCAGTGCGAATATCTTGCACAAAATATACGAGATGTACTTACTGGTGGGATGTTAAAAATAATGCGTAGTAGCGTAGCGTGCTACGAGCTACGGTCTACGAAATATGGCTTTTTTTTTTGTTTTTTGTTTGGTCTACTATGATTGGCCAAGCAGCAGTGCTCAATTCTTATTTGGAATTGGACAAGGAAGGATAGAAATTAAGTAGATTTACTTGTATGCTACACTAGCTTGTGCTCGCGGCTTTGTTCTCGTGAAAGTTCTTGTTCGTACTTCGTTTTTGCTTAGCGTTCTTTATGATTTTTGTTCTTTTTGCTCGGCTCCTGAAGGCCTTAGAGTGATGTTAAATAGCCTATAGCCTTCCTCAAGAACTGGGCTATCAAAATGCAATAATCCTTCAAATCAGACCGAACGTCCTTAGATTATCCCCACCTTACAAACTATAAAACCAATCTTACCTCAGTTTTTAGTACCTATACATAAGAACGTTGGTTTTATCATTTTCTTTCCAATGTAAAATAGTTTGTTTAATACTTTACTTACTTTTTTATTAAACTTTCAAATAGAATGTTTACACAAGGACTAAATTAAATGACTGACTAACTAAACAAATGAATATCGGTAAAAACAAAAGAAACACTTAGGTAATAAGTACTTACTTATTGTAAAACCTTTTGTGTTTGGCGTTAAAATGTTTGACATATTTAGGAGACTGACTAGAACTACTGGAATGCCATGACGCACCCACATAGGAAAACCCTAGAATAAAAATCACGTAATCAAACCAAGATAAAGTAAGAGCATTTTAAAGGCTCTGACGTCATAAATAGCACCAACCTTGATATCCAAGAGACCACAGATCAATTAAAATAAGTACCGCAAGTACTTAAAGTACATTATGATTTATGAGCAGATACCATAATCTGTACAATCGCACACGCTATAAAGGTGCGCTGTGAAATTGTGACCGTCCATTTTGTTAGCTTTAATATGAGTGTTAGACCTAAGTGCCATAATGTATTTTATGTGTTAGACCACACACGTTGTCACGAGCATAATTAAAGTGATTAACGTAACACATAAAATCACGCCTGTAGTCCCAGAAGGGTTAGGCAGAGGTGTACCTATAGTACACACATTTTGCCAGTTATGCTTAAATCCCATGTAATAGGGGGCAAGCCTATTGCCATCAACTGGGCACAAATCCAGACTCCGGGCTGCTACTGAGAAGTTCTAAATAGAAAAACCCAATAACACATTGCCCGACCTGGGTATCGAACCCAAGACCTCATGCTAATCAGTACCTGTTGCGACTACTAGACCAACATACATAGGTAATCAGCCTATTATGTTCCCACTGCTGGGACACAGGCCTCCTCTCTATGAGAGGGAGTGGGCCGTAATCCACCACGCGGGCCCAGTGCGGGTTGGTAGATGTCACATGTCTTCGAATTTTTGGTTCTTAGACATGCCAGTTTCCTCACGATGTTTTCCTTCACCGTTTTGAAAGCAGTGGTGATTTCAAAACGGTGAAATAATTTACACAAAAGTAAAGCGCCTGTCTGGGTTGGAACCTACGACCTACACCTCGTAAGTCGCGGCCGTTACCACTGGAACATCACTGCTCTATGAACACTAGACTCTTTCACTAGACCAACGAGGCAGTTAAAATGATTGTTGTTTTGAAAGCAATAAAATTATGTTTTTCTTATCAGGGACAAATAAATTTGTGTGTTTATTAGACCTTCCGTTCATCCTCGTGCGTATCTGACCACCAAACCATATTGGCACGACTTCTTGTGTTTAAGGATAATATTGTAGGTACTAAAGGCAATGACCATGTTTGAGAAGTAACAGTATTTTAGAGATATGAGGAACAGGGTGTAAAGTTCACTCATACTCTTTAGAAAAGGGAGGATCCTCCGACCAGATGGATGTCGTATCTGGTGGGCAACTGCCCAACGTTTTGATGTCGGGAAGTTGTATATATGCTATCTGCGCGGTAAACTCTGCTTGCGCGATGCAGGATTTGTCAGACGTCAGTGTGATGCGTTTGTTCGCATGTGACGGTGTAGATGCCGCCACAGTATGATGGTATCCCTAATTCTAATTTACCAAGTAGTAGGGTAGTGTCTTGAACAGTAGTATAAAAACAGCGTCCAATAAAAAGAACCATAAATACACGGTTTGTTCCCTAACTGACTTTAATTAAACCTGCTAGCAAGAATTTATTTATTTATTTGAGTTCGGATTCCTAAGTAACTTTGAGTCCAGCAATAAAGACAGTGCTACATTTATGATAAAAATGGTACAGCAGCATGTTTATACCTAGTTTCCAATAGTTATTTACACACGACAATGTTCGCAAGTTAATCAGGTGACTGCAATCAGTTGACAAGCGGGGGGCGACGTGCAAGCAGGTGCATTTGATTGATGATGATTCTCTGTGCTCGCCACTGCGGCGAAAAGTTGCGCAATATGCTGTGGACTATGAAAAAAGACGATTTAATTTACGTATCTATGTTTTCTATAACAGTGTGGTGGGGGTAAATTTGTGTAGCACAAGTTTAAACATGGTGTACATGATACATTGCATGCAAGATAATAATGAGGTGCAGAAAAGTTCTAACATGTTCAGCCGCATAACGTGGCGTACAAATTGGTAGGAAGATATGATGATTAAACCGTGATAATATTCATCAAAATTACATTATAGATATTATGTAGGAAATATGTAAATAATATTTGGTTTATTATGTAGTATTCTAGATTGAGGTCTACTAGACACACTTTATTTTTTTCCCTTTTTCTATAGTTATAATAAAGTCGTAGCTAAGTCAAAACTGTAAATTTAAAATTTTTGAAAAGAGTAATTGCTACGATTAATAATTTAACTAAATTCACAAATTTTGAAAAAAAATACTGTAATCAAGAAAATTGGCAATTTTCACAAAAACTACTTTTGATGCCAATCGATCCTGTTCTTTATAAGGATCAAAAACTCAATCGGACCAACTTAGGTTTGAGTACTAGAGAAGTCAGAAATCGCACAAAACTTTTTCCATTGAGACTGAGATGAGAGAAAACACTGCACTGCAATACTAAGTTCTTAATTATTCCACCACTTCACTGGGGTGAATAGGGACGAATATAGCAGATAGTAACAGATTTAACTTTCTAAATGATTATCATACCTATAAGGAGCTAGTTATGACTTATTTAAGCACGGATATTTTATTCAACTTTCAACAAAGCAATGCGTTGTGTGATAGTTCGTAAAACGTACACAGAAAAACACTAAGTATAGGTCTCTTCTGTCATCTTTGGTTATAATAAAAATAAATATCTATGGTTAGGTTACTGTTAATGAGAAATAACGTGTGTTTACAATCTTTTGTTGTAATATTTAGATGGCTGTTCGTCAGGAATAATCTGTAAGAATGCATTTCTCAGTGTAACAGTGTTGCGTAGAACTCGGGCGCGCATTTATTAACAAAAAACGCGTCACCAGTCCTGACCCTCTTCATATTTTGCATGCTTAGACCAAAGCTACCAACGTAGCACAGGGAAATTTTGTAAAATCTGGTTACAATCTGGCGGGCAGAAGCTATAGGGTCTCTAATAATTAAACCAGGCCATTCAGAAAGTATTGCAAAAGTAGTTAGTTTTATGTAGAAGCGTCAGTTATAGTCTATTTTGAAAATATGATTATTTGTTAGCAAAAAGGTACCTTCCAATTTCGAAATTTCGCTCCACATTGTTTGCGAGCTAATTTAAATTATCGTGTCTTATTAAAAAATGTATCTGCACAATCGGTTTAGTTTATGGGAGAGTGTTATTTAAAATATAACTGAATGTTATGGTACCTACTTACCTACATTAAGCCTTAGGCATAGATCGATACAGCCACACATGAGGAAGTACCATAGAGCAACACGGCCCCCGCCGGTAAGTACCAACACTATCTTAACTCTTCCGATCTCTTTTCCATTTCCGTCCGTCACGTCAAAGTTAAACTTTTATAAATATTGATAACGCAAGATGGATGATTCGCACGCGCGGCTCCAATTGATTTAAAATTAAATACACAATGTTTCTCGATGATTGATGCACATCACGCCTGGGAACGGGTTAGGGTAACCTTGTTAAATGGATATTTTTTGCACATTTCTGCACGGTCCAGTGCGCACAGTCATTAGGAAAGGGTTTGAGGGAATGTCGTTTGAATTGAGTTGAGTTGAGATGTTGTTGAGAATGTAGTGCCGACGCGTTGTGGGATGTGGTGATATATTTGTGAGGTGCTTCTAACTCGAAGTTATAGTCGTAGATAGTATACACGGTGAAATTTTAATGGTTGCTCAGTAGTACGAGTACTATCGAATCATGGAGTTTTGACAAAAATATGTTTTTTTCCAATCTGACATATAAAATTCTTTGTTACCAAACTCCTTCGAAACGGTCGATTTGTTTGAAATTTTGTGTGCATAACGGGTAAGTCTGAGAATCGGCCAACATCTATTTACAAAAAAAAAAAAAGATGCAAAACAATGTTTGCTGGGTCAGCTAGTTATTAATAAAATATTCATCAACTCGAAATCTTAAGAAACAATAGCAATACATTAGACGTAACGTAGGTACTACTTTAAACGGTCAGCTCGCTGCAGACAAAGTTGAGAGCGATTCGTAATTGTTCAGAGCAAAATAAGCTTTGTTTTACACAATTAAAAAGCGGCCATTTTTGATTCCTTGATACCAAATCATTTCGCTGTGGGAAAACAATCATTAAAAATTCAGCGTGTTATAACAATAGGTTTAAAAGTTCTTCATTCTCCAATTAGCTCAAGATATCTCTATCTCTATAGCTCCAATTAGTTATTGTAAGAATATATTTGCATTATATAAACTCAATCTCCTTTTTATTATATAGATGCATTGCACAGATGTGAGTACTTTGTACTATAGAGCTATCATTTACCGGGTAATGTCATAGATTGACTTGAATGTGCCTTGGCGGCTGATAGTATGTCATGCTCACTCAAATGTCTCGCTGACGGTGGCGCGTGTGTTGGATCATTTAGCTCCCTTCAAAATGGTTGAGCTGATTGGTGCTGATCCATGCATCATGTTCGTGAACGGGCGCCGTCAGGTGGGACTGGTTAGCTCTTAGCTGCCACGGCTTATTCTAATAATTAATTTTTTGGATTGTTTTTAATTATGTTATGCTGCACTCTGGACGTTTTTAACGTTTACGGTTTTTGTCCTTCGTTCTCACTTATATTTTCAACATTAATCGATGTAACTAATATATTTGTAACAACAATATTATTTAAAAGAGTGTCCATGGAGTTTCTTGCCCGTTCTTCTCCATAGGTACCTACTGCGCTTTGGAATGGGCAACTAGCTTCATCCCTCTGACTGACCGACTCCTTTGAAAATTCAAAAGCGAAGTGATTCAATTGAAACCCGCACCATGTTTTCCTTCACCGTTTTGAGAGCAGCGGTTAAGAAATAATTTACACAAAGTAAAGTGCCTGTTTCGGTTCCAACCTACCATACGTTCTACAACTCATAAGTTGCAGCCGTTACCACTGGACCACCATTGCCCTGTCCTGCACCACTGCCCACTGTCCAATTTAACCCCATACATCCACTCATATAAAACCATATCCAAACACATACACAATTAACTGACACGAAGCCCAGCCACTTAACTTCCTGGAGCAAGTCAAAAAGCGGCCAGATTCATAATCTTGTTAGCACTCAAATTTGCATTAATTAAGGCGTTGAGGCCTCACAGTTGTGTCTAAACTCTCTGAGGGCGGCTGAGGGTGGAGTGGGGTTGGGGGGGTTAGATAATATTCAAATGGTACATGTAACGACGCGGCGGCCGCTTGAGCCCCGCCGCCCGCAAGCAATATAGGTGGTACAGTCGGGGTGGGAAGTGTTAGGATTTGTGTCATTTTGTAGGCTTTACACAGAATTAAAAAGATGTACCCTGTAAAGAGATAATAAGTATACCATCCCAGTAAACATTTATTTAACTTGATACAACTGAGCATCGGATAGATGAAGATACAAAAGTAAAGAATGTTGAACAGTAACTATCTAGTGTCCACAATTCATTCATAATGAATCCTTCTACTTACTTGGGCATCTTCACAAACCATTTAAGCTAACTAAACAGATAAATAATCCGAGTAAGATAAATTATGTATTTTCGTTTAGCTACGCCTGGTAGGTATGCACAAACCTCAAATACAGAAGTGCGAACTAATGGTGAATTTGACCAATGAAGCTGAACTCGTTCATCACATCACAGACGCTTTCAAGAGCTGTCAGTGTCAAAATTGTTATGGAATATTGACACTGACCGCTCTTCAACTGGATTTAAAAGTGCTGATCGCGTTCAGTTTCATTGGTGAAATCCGCACTTGGGGAGTTTGGTAGAACTGGATTACCAATATTTTTTGTTGACGAATTAGGTTCTGGCTTTGGAAAAATTTTACTCAATTACCTTAGCCATAGTTTTACTAACCATAGTTATCATAACATAAGTTTTAAACAAATGATTAAAAGAATTGCAAATACAAACCTAGAAAATTATTCTACTATGGTTTTGCTATTAGGAAATAGTACTGGTATTACCAGAAAGGACATAGTGGATGGTGTGAACACCTTAATTAAATTAAACATAGGAAAGCTGATGTTGTGTGCTTTTCCTTATTCTGATTCTTTATCAGGTGACGAGAATAATTATATTTATAAGTTGAATAGTACTATTCACAAGCTGACATTTTGTCATAGTGACAAATTATTGTATTTTGACACTAACAAGTTTGTTAGTGGTTTTAAGTTAACTCAGAGAACCTTATCTCTGTCTTGGTATAATAGACATCGGATAGCTATGTTGATAGCTTATAATATTAATGAGGTTATAGATAATATAACAGATTGTAGTATTAGTGACGAGTCTGTGTTGCCTAGTTATACAAGCAACATAGAGATTAATTATGATTCATCATGTTGTACGAAGGAGGATCCAACCATAATACCAACATCCTTGGAGGGCACTACCAGTCAGATAGGTTATACTTTTCCTGCTGGAACCCATACCGCCATTGTAGACTCGTCAGTTGTAGTTGTGGAGGTCACTCCGGATAATAATTTAAACTAGTTAGTAAGACAACAGAAGTTACCCCTTTAAATAACCAATTATTACTAGAGAATAATAATAAAGTATCTTCTGGCAAAATAACTCATAGTAATAAAAAACCAAAGGAAGTGCAACACACTTTAAATTTATTTAATCAAAATATCCAAGGTTGCGCTTCCAAATTATTGGAAATAGAATTGTTTCTAGAAAGTACTAAGCTTGACGTTATTTGTTTAACAGAACATTGGTTAAAAGATCATCAAGTAATGTCAATTAATTATGCAAATTATTGTGTTGTTAGCCATTTTAGCCGAAAACGTATGATACATGGCGGGTCATTAATATTAGTTAAAAATTCAATTAAATCGAAAGAACGAAAAGACATCATCGGACTGTCTGTTGAGCACGCCATTGAATTGTCCTGTGTTGAGCTTGATCAGCATGTCATAGTATGCGTATACAGACCTCCAAGTTACCAGAATCTACCTGTGTTTGATTCTGTAATGGAAGATGTGTTAAAGAAACTTAGTGCTAGTAGTAATCTTAGTGCTTAGTCAATAATAATCTGTGGGGACTTTAATATTAATTTATTAGAAAATAACTCTGGTACAGTCAGATTATTAAGTCTTTTTATGTCATTTGATCTGTCTAATGTTTTTATTGAACCTACCCGAGTGACAGCTTCTTCTGCTACTTGTATAGATAATGTTTTTTGCAATTGTGATTACTTACACAAACAAATAGTAAATATGTTGCCATCTGATCACAGTGGACAAACAATAATGTTTTGCTCATATACGCCTTTACAAAAAACTCAAATAATGTTTAGGCAAATTACATGTAAAGATTTAGAGAAATTAAATGATTCTTTGGCAAGTCAATTATGTAAACAAAGTTTTAATAACATAGGTGACCCAAATGAGTTCTACGCCGAGTTCTTTTCACTATTAAACACGCAATTTAATAAAACTTTTCCACTAAAGACTAAAAGTATTAATACAAAGTTTTTATTTAGTGATTGGGCCACTCCTGGCATTCGTAAAAGTAGAGACAATCTATTTGAACTTTATGGCCTAAAGCAACATGTGACTCATACAAGCTTTCATCAATATGTTGCAAGATATTCAAAATTATTTAAAAATGTGTGCAAAATAGCTAAAGCTCTATATATTAGTAATAAAATAAAATCAGCTGATGATAAAATAAAAACTACCTGGCAAATAATAAATAATGAAACAGGTAGGAAAAAACAGCGTAATATTGAATTTAATTTAGTGACTGCACGTGGCCCCATCAACTCAAATGTAGATATAGCTCAGGAATTTGAAAACTTTTTTGTTAATGTTCCACTTAAAACTACTGAAGATTTAAATTCCTCAACCGCGCTTTCTGCTGCCTTACTTAAAAATAATGTAAAACCATGCCCTTTGGCGTTTAGGTTTCAGCATACAAACCCCCAAGCTGTTATAAAAGCTTTTAAAGATCTTAAAATTAAATCAACAGAAGATCTCTGGGGAATGTCTGTAAAAGTCGGTAGATCTCTCATCGAAACCCTTGCGCCCTATTTAGCTTTCATATTTAACACCAGTGTAGACCAAGGAGTCTTTCCGGATCTTATGAAACATAGTAAAGTGATCCCATTGTTCAAATCCGGTGATAGTAAAGAGCTCAATAATTTTAGGCCCGTGTCAATTCTGCCAGTTCTCAGTAAGGTGTTTGAAAAGTTGATGCTCAATCAAATGTTACGTCACTTTAATAAAAACTCCATCTTGCATGAACATCAGTACGGTTTCACTAAAGGACGTTGTACCACTGACGCCGGTGTCACCCTAATAAAGAACATTTTTAGCGCCTGGGAGGAATCACAAGATGCCATTGGAATCTTTTGCGATCTCTCTAAGGCGTTCGATTGCGTAAACCATGAGACACTTCTGCTGAAACTGGAGCACTATGGGATTAGGAATGAAGCTCTTGATTTGCTAAGATCATACTTGAAAGACAGAAAGGTTAAAGTACAAATAAACGGCACAAACTCATTAGGGTCTGAAATATCAATGGGCGTTCCTCAAGGTTCGATATTGGGTCCATTCCTCTTTTTAGTCTACATTAATGATTTACCCCAGTTACTTCAAAACCAACCGAAGATGGTGTTGTTTGCAGATGACACTTCATTGATCTTTAAAATAGATCGAAGGTCACAAAATCTTGACGACGTGAACAACTCTATTCTTCAGGTCCAAGATTGGTTTACGGTAAATAATTTGGTACTAAATGAGAAAAAAACCAAATGCATTCGATTTAAATTACCTAATGTTAGAAGTAGCGAATGTGACATCATATTGAACGGAGAAAATCTGGAATTTAGTAATCAGACGGTTTTCCTAGGAATCACGCTAGACGAGAAGTTACAATGGGGACCCCATATAACATCTCTCGCGGGGCGACTAAGCTCGGCAGCGTATGCTGTTAGAAAGATAAGACAGTTAACAGACGTTGAAACCGCGCGTTTGGTTTATTTCAGCTACTTCCACAGCATTATGTCATACGGCATTTTACTGTGGGGTCGGGCTGCTGACATTGAATCCATTTTTATTTTGCAAAAGAGAGCTGTCAGAGCCATTTACAATCTACGTCGCCGCGAATCTCTTAGGGAACTATTTGGGAAGATTAATATAATGACTGTACCTTGCCAGTTCATTTATGAAAATATTATGTATGTTAGAAAAAATCTGCATCTATTTAATAAAATAAGTGATAGACATAATATTAACACTAGAAATAAAAATAAAATAGATCAACCATTTTTCAGACTATCTAAAGTACATAGATCTTTTATGGGGTACTGTGTTAAATGTTACAACAAAATACCTGGTGAAATATTGCAATTAAATGAAAGAAAGTTTAAAACTCATGTTAAAAAAACACTTTGTAATCAAGCATATTACAAATTAGAAGATTATATCCTTGATAAGAATGCTTGGAAACATGCTGGTCCTGCTCCATAGGACAATCTAGAGGCTAGACAATATCATACTATTTGCTTATTGTATTGTATATTTGGTTATTTTTACTTTACTCACACACTGTATTATTCCAAGTTAATATTTTAGGAAAATCATATATTTTTACAATTGTTTGTAAATATGTGAGCACAATGTACCTATCACGTGATTAATTTATATACCTTTGCTTTATTTTTATTTTTTTGTACCAAAAGTGGTATAGTATTTTTATTCTTGGTGCATCGTCTTCACATATAGAAATATAATTAATGTATACAACATATTGTAAAACATTTTAAAAGAGTAACGGTGGAGTTTCTTGCCACTTCTTCTCCATACGAAACTACTTTTTGGAAGTGGCGCCTAGAATCAGTTCTATTTTTAATGTAAATGTTGACGTTCAAAAGTGCCTTTTTATGGGCCTATTTGAAATAAATGCTTTGACTTGACTTGACTTGACTTGACCTCAAGGCCACTAACCTCGGACATCTATAACATCCATTATACCTACTTCTATTATGCATCGTCCATCCTCACAACACGCAGTGTTATAAAACAGCAACATAATAAAACGAGCTTATTGCTGGCCCACTGCAAGGCAAAGGCCACTTCTCATACAGATAAGGCACGAGCATTGATTACCACGTTTGCTCTAGGCGGGTTGGCGATTTCAAACTTATATTGACGAAGTAACACTGTGATTTGAAAACATTGTTAAAGACAAATATTTTTAAAAGAGTAACCATGGAGTTTCTTGCCGGCTCTTCTCCATAGGAAACGACCAATTGGAATCGTGCACCTAGATTCTGAAGTTTCATAAGTGCCCATGTAGATTTATGTGAAATAAAATATTTTTATTTTGATCTTTTCCTCACCACATCCCAAACGAAAAATACCAAACTGCCAACGCTTCCGTAACCGACAGTACCCAAGTGAGAGCACCGGGGGTGCGCTCGACAATTTCCTCGTCGGGTAATTCACTAGGATTTAATTTAAATTAGTTTTGGCTTGGCTTAATAGCTTCCCCCCACGGGGGGAGTGGTAGGACGTGGCGCCGCTCCAAACGATGTATTCTGATGAACAGATCGGGTGCCTTTGGATGTTGATTTTCAATGGCTGTTTAGTGGTTAATTCTGGTAATTTTGGTTTACTGTTTGACCTGGGTTTTGACGTTACTGCTGTGCTTAAGTTCTTATAACACAGTCATAACTTGCTTCACGCCTGTAATCCTGCTGCTTCGTTTCAGTACAAACTGTTAACAAAAAACATACTGTAGCTGATCACAAGCTACAACTGTCAGCATGGTTGGTAGCAAGATTAACAGACCAGCACGCGTAGCGTCTCGGGTTTTGTCGACGGAAGAATAGACAAATTGACAGACAGTATAGACAAATTGACAGATAGTATAGACAAAATGACAGGTATTAAAGACGTAATGACAGTTACCATAGACAAAAAGACTGATAGAATTGACAAAATGATAAAGAATAGACAACATATATAATAGACAAAATGACAGTTTAAATAGACAAAATGACAATTTAAATAGACAAGATGACAGTTTAAATAGACAAAATTACCTCTCAACTCGTTTCTACGGTGGCCTTGCTGCGCGTGCAGTGTCGCCTTGTGGAGTTTCTTTTAATTCTTTAATAATTTATAGTCATAAATCAACCAAACGTCTCATCTGATTACATTAAGAAAATAACATAATATGTACATTTCCTCAATATAAATCAAGCTGGCCACACCAGTATCTTCGCCCCCAGAATACATCCGTTTGAAGTCCGTCGGTAACTAGAGTGGAAGTCGCACCCCCCACCTAATTATTTGGGTTGACTTTAAAACGCCACCAATTATATTAACGCCCCGTTTCGCCTCGATAATAACTGCTGCCAAAAGATTACATTAGTGTAACTGGGAACAATGATTAAAGATGTTATGGAAAAGAATTCTGGAAGAATGGGAAAAGATTCATGCAGCCAATATCGAAATTAAAACATCAAAGACAATGCAACTGGGCAGTGGTGTCCTAGGGGTAGGTAACGGCCGCAACTTACGAGTTGTAGGTCGTAAGTTCCAATCCAGACAGGCGCTTTATTTTGTGTAAATTATTTCATAACCGCTGCACTCAAAACAATGATGAAAAACATCTTGAGGAAACCGGCATGTCCTAGAATTGAAAATTCGAAGACATGTGACATCTACCAACCCGCACTGGGCCCGCGTGGCGTATAACTCCCACCGAGAGGAGACCTGTGTCCCAGCGGTGAGAACGTTTTAGGCTGAAAATGGTATGATTCAGTCGCTAACTCGTGCAACATAATGAAAATTTCTTATAATGAAGCAGATCGATTTTCTTGAGATAAGTAAAAATCGTCGGAACAAAAAGTACTGAGATTATTCAATAAATCATATATGTTTTTGTTATTTAGTTAGCCTATACTGTCCCACTACTTGGCAAAGGCTTCCCCTAAGTCCTTCCACGAACTCTTGTCCCGTTTAACAAGCGCCATCTGTAAAAAACAACAAAGAAGACACACCATACAACTAAATACATCCCATTTCCAAATCGACCCCCCCGCCTAATTATTTGCGTCTCCTTTAAAACGCCGACAATTATATTGCCGCCTGTTACAACGCCCTGAAACATCCTGAAGTGTCCGTAATAACTGTTTGTAGTCAAACTTTATGTAAGGTACACTACATATAAACGGTGTGGGACATTCGGTATGTTAATAAGGGACTTTGGGGCCATGGGACGAATTAGAGACGAAGTATTTGGTGTTGGTAATGTCCTTTGCGTCTTTGGAAGTTTTCTATACAATAATAATAAACCTTTATTTCAGAACACAGAGAATCCTTATAATAATGTTAGGATTATATTGATGCTATGTAAAGTCTGGAGCCGAACTTCACTCTATCCATATAATAGTATGTAGTAGGTACTCGTAGACGTAAAGGGAAACCAGAACAGCATGTGGATTCTGAAAAAAAAGTCACCGTGAAGTCTTGCGTGGAGTGAGCTGTCAGTGTCATCCCGTATTGGTCAATCACTAGCATCAGTGGGTCAGTGCCACTCCACGCTCATTTCACCTAAGTTTTCACGGTGAGATGGTTACAGAATAGAATTACAGAAGATAATCTTCATTTGAATGGCATCTAAGTGCCGATTTCACCACTGAAACTGAACGCGATCAGCACTTGTAAACCAAATTCAACCGCTGTCAGTGAAAAAGTTCCATAGCAATTTTGACACTGACAGCTCTTGAACGCGTTTTAGATGTGCTGAACGTGTTCAGCTTCAGTGGTGAAATTCGCTCCTAACCTGCTTTAATTGAATACCAACACCTTACAAATGCATACTAATTAATATGACACTAAAAGAGAAAGAAAATAAAATAAAGAATAATGTTTATTTGGACATAGTTCGTGAAACATAACATAACATAACATCACGCCTTGCTTCCTCGAAGGGTTGGGCAGAGGTGTACCTGTACACCCACATTTCGCCAGTTATGTTTTGTTTTGTGAAACAAAAACACAAATAACTAAATAAAAAGTGAAAATAACAACAAAATAGTATGTGCCTCACGGCTGCGCCAAAAAGGATCACTTTAGCATAAAGCAAGCAACGATTTTATAAAGGCCTCCGTTCAAATACGAATAAATGGGCTATATACCTATAATAGCTGAAGAAACGTAGGTATATTAATTGTTAAACAAATTAAATACCTAGTGAAATTGCCGTACATTCAAATTGCAACCATCATTGTTTAAAAAAAAATATAAATTACACGGCATATTTGTGAATAATAAATTTTCCTAACTGTACATTTGTTGATGTAACTTTGAATCGATTTACAAATCTCACTCATTTTAATGTACCTACATACATTAACTTCTTTGTTTAAATGTCGTATGAGTCTTAATTAGCTTTACACTTGAATCATGCTTCTCTACTACTTATTTAGAGATATTAGCACTAACTTTGGCCTAGGTTTTGGCCTAGGCAAGTATCATAAAAGCGCATAGCTGGGTACCTATTCGTTAGTGGCAAGTTGCCAGCCAGGTCATCATCTGAACACCTAAATGACCCTATTATCAAACTGATAGCTCCTCTTTAAGTTTTACACACAGGGTGGAAGGGACATCGACGCACAACCTGATACCATGGACTCAGTAGATGATTCTGAACCCCTTTGCATTGAAATTAATTGTCGTTTATTTAATAAAAAATTGCTCTGCCTTACATTTTGACCGCGTAGGCGTTGCACTTTTCTATGAAACAGAATTTTTTTTTTTTGATAGCCGATGAAAAATTTCAACGCAGGTGGTTAAGAATCATGTACTGAGTCCATGGTATCAGGTTGTGCGTCGATGTCCCTTCCACCCTGTGTATCAAGGATCACCATTACGTGTTAACGATAGCAAAATAAATAATAAGACAGATTCTTGATGAACTTTCGATACCGAGTGGAAAAGATTAGAAGTTATTATTACGGTGCGATTCTTATAGCATGGCAATGGTTTGTAGTTCTTATACGGTGTGATGACGTCAATTTACATTCAGAATCAATAAAATACGACTGTTTGTTAGACATACCTAACCACACAAGCAACAAAGTGAGGGGTCTAAGGGAATTGAACTTCAAATGAGTTATCACTCTGAAATCTTTGAAAGACATTAGTTTTCGTTTATTCATTTATCGTAAATTAAACAATAGATTGAAAGAACTTGAATACGGCATTAAAAAAAAACATTTATTTAATAAGGCTGAGTAATAGAAGTATCCAGTCCTACATACTTTTGAGTGTCAAAAGTAACAAAAGCAGTCGCCAAAAACCTACACTTCATCACTTTTGTAGAAGAAGTGGCGCAACAAACTCCCCATACATACATACACACGTGACATATAAAGTCACTTATAATTTCCATTTGATAAATAATTATTCTAAGACAAAAGATATACAACTTTAATATTCAAACAGATTTCGAATCCTGCGTTTGCCGACGGGTCCGAAACGTCCCGAGTCAGACAGATGCGGTCGTTACACGTTATGGTACGTTTGGGAGACGCTCTCACGAGACCAGCCGGTTATCACTGCACTGTGATTATATCTACCGAGTACTGATTTCAATGATGGTGGAGAGATTTATGGAGATAAATTATTTAAGAGAAAAGATTGATAAATTATTAAGAGCGTTGAAGGTCAATGGTCCGACGAAGTACCTAACTTCGCGGATCCATTGATGAATATTTTTTTATATTATATAGAATCCAGAAAAGTCTATTTTGCTACTACTTCCACATAAATCATCTCAAGACTCTAAAACTAACACAATAAAAAAAACACATATTAATAAAACCATAACATCAACAAGTCTTATACAACCTGCAACGTTATTAAAATATACATTTTTATAATATAAAAACACGCGTAGAAGCGGAACTTAATTTAGTAAATGAACTCACAATCGCCCAATATATTTTTACGATCCATCCATCAGTGTTTATCGCCACATCATTGTGACGTTTGCTCGTAACCCTAAACGTTAAAGACGCTTCGTGTTGTAAAATAAAAGATTCAAAAGAAATGAGAATATAACTAGAACATTTTATTATTCATTTACAGTAAATACAAAGGTTTTTTATGATCATTTGGTGTGATAGAATACGTTTTTCATTCATCTCGTTTTTAGCTAAATTGAGTTTGTCTATTGACGCGAAAAGAAGTAGAGTAAGACTACCTAGTTTTAAACATCTAGCACGTTTTAAAGTCTACATCCGTATCTTCCTCTAACCTTGTTTACTTCTGGTATACAGAAATTGTGTGTTTTATTTGCAAGGACAATGACAAAATACTTAATTTTATTACTACTTAAAACCCCCTGCTTACTAAAATTTATTGCTATGATAATCCAAAAAAAAATAACGTAACACCGTAAACCTACATTTCGATAACCAAATAACCGAACAGCATGAGTGACAGGTGTCGAGTTAACAGCTTTTATTACGCTAAATATAAAGATTTAGATAACGCATTTCGGTAACCGCTAAAAGAACCATAAACAATGGTCCTGTCTGTAACCACGACACCGTGACACATGTTTCAATTATTCTTATCAGTTATCTCTTTTCGACCGTATTTGGCCCATCTATATTTATAAATATGAATACTAATCCATTGCTTGGTACTTTTATATCTATTTTAATAAAACCTGTGTGATTCGTCAATGGAACGTAAATAAACGGGGGTCGTTGAACGAAATTTCAATAGTGTCCCGTTTAAAAGATTATCTGTTCGCATTCAGCCGCAATCGAAACCAACTTTTGTTGTAATAGTCACATCTGGCAAAATACTCGGTCCCATTGCAGTGGGGTGGGCCGGCTCGACACAGGCGTCGCAAGTCAAGGGTTATGGTGACATTTGTTATTGTCCTCTTCAAATTAAAAATGTTACATTATTAAGTCTGTTATTGCTTTATGAATGGGTTCTTTGGAATGGAAACGACTGACACTATACTTAATAACATAGGTACTTAATATGTATAGAGTTTTACAAGTTCAAAAAGCAACATCGATGACACGGTAAGGCAGTACTGAAGTAGCTTTACCTCAGCAACTGCCGACGACTCAAAATCGGATTCAATTTCCGCAACAGAAAAAAGAAATGCATACCGTGTCAGAAGAGCTTATTTAATTCTAATCCCGTTCAAATGTCTTACTAACGCAACAGATTTTAACTGCACTTCTTTTCATTCGTACCAGCGACTATACATTTACCTCAAGCCCCAGTAAGTAAATCTCCCATTCCATATTAAACCCTCTACAGCAAAAATCCTTTCAACCCTTTATCCGAGTACATACATAGTGGTTACGAGTTCAATTTGTATTCAGATCATGAGTCCGCAGCCTTAGAAGCGCAGCGACGAAGTAGAACTTGTAAAAAATAATATATTGCCGGGAAAGCGCGGGAAATGATGAAAAATGGCCGCCATGGCCGACTCACAGCCCTCGCCCGACGTCATTAGTTGGTCGTAGCCGTAAATTTTATCTACGAAGAAA
This sequence comes from Dasypolia templi, assembly GCA_963555695.1. NCBI lineage: Eukaryota > Metazoa > Arthropoda > Insecta > Lepidoptera > Noctuidae > Dasypolia > Dasypolia templi. The sequence goes on along the minus strand of OY743138.1, from coordinate 27,028,883 downwards.
AACAATGTACGAAAAAAAATCGGTAGTGGTGTTGGCAATAAGGGAGAAATTGGAATATAAGGAACCATGTATTTAAAAGTTTCTGTAAATATTGAAGACTGTCTTCTAATATTTACAACTTCTATCTAGGCCTGCTAACTTTAATCGTCCATCTTACTTAATGAATTTCGAAAGAATTTGGGTTCTAAAGATGATGTTCTACCTTGATTTTACTAACCTAATTATGGTTTTCCTGACGTTTCAAAATTGCATACTCAGCTAATTTGTTAATTTATGAGTACCGAAATAAAACTTAAATATAGTTTAAGTACTTAAAACACTGCCATGACACGTTTCTGTAACCCGAATAGAAAACAAACTTATCTCCACTAGCCCCCTTCATACATTCTTATAAATATTTTCCACAAGCAAAATCTCACAGGCGTTGTTAGTTTGTTACTAAATCCCACCAGAGGGCGTGCCGGAACTAAGTGGCTTTTCATTTTCCCTCCCGCAACGCATTTTATTTATTTTTCATCGCCCGCGGCACCCCGATATTATATCAGCCATTTTGTTCATTTTTATTGCACCCGCACGAATGCACCTATTTTTTAAATAGAATGTATAATGAATATTGTGAATGTGGGGTGTGTACTTTACTGCATATTATGTAAGCCCTAAGTAAAGTTAGTTCAATTGTAGTTTTTCGAATGTATGATTAGCTTTAATTGGTAGATAAGCAAGGCAAAACCTTTTAACTCTGCGTTAGATGAAGCCTCGACCATGTTTGTTACTCGTAGAAGAATTTTCCAAAACCTATAGTAATTACTGTAGCTGAAATAAAAACTTCCAGAATTCTTGGTTTTTGGCCTGGAGTTGTAAGAGAAAGCGTTCATTATATCCAGAGTGAGGCTAACTTGTGTTTCTGATTTCGGATTGAAGATATCCCGGATAGAGCTACTTACATGAACAGTAATTCTGCCTTACGTTTTATGGAATTGTACTTACTACGGTAACAATCAGAAGTTAAACTTAACAATAAAATCTACCTATCAATCTATTTTACCGCGCAAACCTACAGTATGCTGACATAGAACAAGCCACAAATCTAGCGTATCTCAGCTCACGCCGCTCATAAAATTGTATTGCACACACGTTCCGCTTACAACGCTAGCGTTTTGGTAAGCCCATCCGTCTGTATCGATGTTTAAGGGTTGGTTCATGTGATAACTAGCAATTCCAATAGCTTCCGATTCGTCGTTAAAACTTAAGCAGTTCTGCATTCTTTCATGATTACATTTATGGGGCATTTACCTACTATTTATTGTGCCACAATATTCACACAAAACAAAAAAAAACAAAAAAAAAAATAGTATTGTGTGCCTCTTGGCTGCGTCAAATAGGTCCAGTTCAGCATAAATGCCAGACTACCAAGTGCCTGGCGCTGGTCCGCTGGTGGATTACGCGTCCTAGACCAGCGGGGTAATTGCGTCACACACTAACAGTAGCAATGACTTTCATTTTGACACTTCAACAACATTCATTGCGTTATTTACGTTGTTGATCAGACAAATTCTGCGAACATAAGAAGCAATGGATAAGCAATATCCTTCAGATTATGATTGAATATTTGTTACCTACGCGGTCTTAGTGTCTTCTGAGTTCACACTTCGTGCACACCAAATATGCTTTATGCAATCTACTTACATAAATAAAAACACGTTATTTTTGTGAGAAGTCATCATTGAAATCTGCCTCTTCTTTTAAGCAACTACTTTGGGGTCAGCTTCCAGTATGACTGGATATAGCTGAATACGTCACTTTACATGGAGAGACTGACCGCAACCCAGTAACTGGGTACCACGACGCCCCTTGCAGATTTAGTAGGACGTACTTCCATCTATTCACGGCGTCAAGCCGAAGTAATAAAAGGCACAAGCAATATTAAGCTATGTCTGATGCCTGCTAAGGCATTGAGGATATGTCATCATTTAGTGGGTTGCCTGCTTGCTGGTTAACCAACTAACAAAAAGGAAGACCAGACGGCCTATAATGTATAAATCTCACCGTGAAAGCTTAAGTTCGCTGTCATCCACCTAATGCTAAGGCATGTCGATTCTGTAAAGATCTCACCGTGAAGACTTGCGTGGAATGAGCTGTCAATGTCATCCCGTCTTGGTCAATCCCTAGCGTCAGTGGCACTGACAGCCCACTCCACGCTCACTTCACCTAAGTTTTCACGGTGAGATGGTCACAAAATAGAACTAGGGATTGACACTTTTGACAGCTCACTTCACCTATGTTTTCAAGGTGACTTTTTAACAGAATAGTCCAACTGTTTAAAGTTCTTGCTACACTGTCACTAAGGTCACCCCACTATTTCGTCTACTCATGGACTATCAATCAACATTTCGCCCTATCTGTCTCCGTTTGATACAACGCCATCCTCTGAGCCACCAACACTTTGGTTTACTGTACCGCTACCAAGTTGGTATATGTGACTTTACACATATGCATATGAATAGGAATTGGGTGATTTCTTCTTGATTCAATTTGATTGAGTTACATTCTGAATATGCTGTATAAAAGCTGTAAAGTAATTTTTGTTGATCGAATAGTCATTTTGAAAAATAACACCCAAATTGCGTAAGTAAACAATTACGTAAACAACGCAATGAATGTTGTTGAAATGTCAAAATGAAAGTGATTACTACTGATAATGTGTTACACAATTACTTCTCTGGACAAGGAAGCGTAATTTTATTTTATAATTTTAGTAAGGATGCTAGTACGTGAAAGAAACGTCAATTATTTACAGAGGCTCTATAAATACTAAGTCCCTATTAATGTGATCAAAAAGTGCTAAGGTCACTCACGTAATTCATCAGAATTGCATAAGTTTTGAACTGGACCAAAATGTTAAAGTAATACCCAAATGCAATCGTCACCACCACCAACTCTGGAAACAAACAAATCATTCTGTAATCCAAACTTCCCTAACAAATCACTGCCAATAATAGTTATTTTACACCGTTATGCAAGCTGCCACTAATCCTTTTGTCTAACTTACGACTATCTGATATGAACAAACGTATCTCTTGGATCAATCAGTAATTAAAAGGGAGCTGTCTGTACAGTTGCCGTCGAAAGTGCTAAGCCTGGTTCGTCCCTCGGCGCAAACAACACGCGATCGGCACGTGCCGGCCCATTACATACACATTACGGAGATATTTGGACTATTACCGGACGGTTATCACGTTATCTTCGTCATCGGATCATCCCGGATTATGCGGAGTCTGGGAAACTTACACAACCAATGTGTCGGCTTCAAGTTACTGTTGATTCTCAAGGAATAACAGCACAAACTAATAAAATATAGCTGATGAAATTCAATCAGGTTATGCTTGTTTGTATCAAAATTAATATATTGCAAGGCTATTCAACTATTTTAGATGTGTGACTGGAACAAAAAGTGTTTGTCACTGCATAAAAAAAATGTTAGGCTATGTAAACACACGTTTTCGAAGAGTCGGTGAAGTGTAAATTATAACAAAATTAAACATATAACTGCAAAAAGAACTCATACAATGCAATAAAAACGAAAGTCATAACACCACTTTAATAAGAAACATTGCTTCCGATCCCCGACACCATCAAATTACAACAGACGAAGGGGAGGACTCACTTAAATATGAATCATTTCATTATAATGCCGTATTCAATCCGAGTAAACCTCACTTCATGTTGTTATTACAACAAGGGGAGAGTACAAACATAAAAATGTATTATACTCGTGCACACTAAGCCCCGTGGAGACGATAACTGACACTTAATACCATAGAGCGTGACCGCATTACTCTGTGATCTATGGTCCGCGGGATCTGTGCTCGCTACTTTATCTATGAATCGCCATCGCCAAACTGTCAAAAATTGGAGGGAACCGAAATCGGTTTTGTGCAAAAGTGTACTTAGTTAATCTGCAGAGCACTTTGATCTTTAATGCTTCGAATTAAAATGCATTTTTGCTTTCAGCAGAGCAGATTTTTTTATTTTTTTTTGTTAACATGCGAACATAATATCTACATGTACAGACGCAAGACAGAAAGTTGAATGGTTTGTTGTTCTTTTGGCTGTCGTGCGAGGGGAGGGCGAGGTTTTATGGGAACAGCAAATTCGGCACGTGTCAACCGATGGAATTAGCCGTAATACTTGCATTAATAAAGTGTGAAATTGCCACCGGCGGCCGGTGTTTGTTATAATTCTCTATTAGGCGTTTTTTGAGCGTCGCCCCCCGGGAACGACTTGAAATAAGCCGAATTGGATTGTTCTTTTGCGGATTAGGCGTATTTACCGAACCTCAGTCCCCTCACTTTTGGCGGAAAGTCGTTCATTCGTAATAATCAAACAAATTATCGAGCGTAAATTAAGGTGACTGCACCCATTCGGAGCTTCCAGTTAATTGTAGATGTTTTATTTAAAAATTTTAATTATATCAGTGGTGCGCGGTGGTGTGACGGGTGATAGCTACAATGGCCGAAGCGTTGTATTTAATTCCGGCGTGGTTTTACGGTCACAGCATTTTATTGATTGCTCCGGCCACTGAGCCGCGACGCCCCGGACTGGATAAACAAGGGCTTCAAAAAGATAATAAAAATAAAGATGGCGAACGAGGCACCGCCCCCCGCTGCGTCGGTGGCTACCGTTTCCAAATGCCATTCTCAACCGAACCAAAAGCTGAACGTTAGATCAACGGTAGTAATCGATATCGATTAATAGAGCTATTCCTTTTTCAAGTCTACTTCAAATTCTACATACCTAACTTAACAGAAACAGAACACACCGACTGGAATAGAACCCAGTTACGATCGTAGGCTTATATAATAAATTCAAATCTTTTACATTGCAGAAAGTGAGTTAATGTGTGTAAACTTAAATACCTCACTTTTTGAAATCCTTAATGTGTACTTAAAGGATTTAGTGCTGATTTCACAAATGAAACTGAACGCGTTCACCACATCTAAAAAGCGTTCAAGAGCTGTCAGGGTCAACATTCCACTGAAAATAATGATACTGACAGCTCTTAAACGTAGTTTATGTGCTGATCGCGTTCAATTTTATTGATGAAATCAGCCCGTAGAGTTCTAATAAACGAGGTTTTTTTCAATCACCACTATAACATATTTAAAGACGTTTTAAATAATTTTACTAACTCGAGACTATTTTATTTTATCGACTATCGACAAACCGTCCCAACCCTAAAATTTCCACAGACAACCGAAGCAGTAAATCGATCGTATTTTTTTCAGTCAATCGTCTTTCAATTCTAACTTTGGTGATATCGTATCGACTTATTCAATTTCGAGGGGCATTCGCATTTGTCGTGGTTCGATCATTTCCGTCGATTTTTTTTACGGTACCGATGTCTATAGAAGCATCGTCCGATTGGTCACGCGCATTCCTTCGATTTGAAGAAGTCACTGATAGAATTTTCTTGCTGAGGGGTCAGGTGCATCGCAAGCGCACGAATACTCACGATGTTGCCAGTTGAACGTGGGTAGTACTGAATTGTGTGCTACATAGTTATTACTGTTACTGTTAGTAGAAAGTAGATGTTGGCTGAAGTGTTATTTTCAGGTTGATTGGTATTGCACCTGAGATAAAGTTTTAAGTTAGGATCTCGGGGGAAGATGTTATTTAAATCTTACGTCCGAAAGCTGTTAATACATGCATCTGTTAAGCTTACTAAATACCACAAAAGTGTAAACCTGCTTGCCTGGATTTGTGCCCGGTTGATGGCAATTAATAGGCTCGCGTCCTTAACATTCACTGGTTTTAAACATAACTGGCGAAATGTGACTGTCTTTACTCAGTTGCTTGCATCAATCAAGATATGCAATAATCAAGATATACCCATAAACTCTTAGTAAATTAATCAATAACTTTGTACTTACTTAACGTGTGAACTAACGAAAAAGTGTAAAGAGAGCGAGACGAGACCAAACTAAGAACAAATTTAACCGTTTATTTCAGCCAATACAGATATCCATTATACAATCCGATATACAATATAATGTGTCATTAGCTTATATACACTGTGGTGGTAAAATAGTTGCTTCGTCCGACCGATGACGATGATTTGCTGTTTTAGTTCATAGAAGGCACTTAATGGGTAAAAAAAAAAAAAACATTCAAAATAGATACTTTACTTAGACTAGACCTGGTGGCCTAGTGCCTGCCTACCTATTCTGGAAAGCAATGCACGCCACTGGATGTACTATATTGTCTGATGAAACTGTATGTCTGACCGTGTGATGTGTGTAGGTATAGGTAAGTACACCTCTGCCTAATCCTCTGTAGTTGGATTGCAGGCGTGATGGTACGTTATGTTATGTGAAAACTTGAACCTCCCGAAGAGAGACAATTTTAATGTTTTTTGTATTGAGTAGGGAGAGCATTATGAAATTATTCATCGTGTATTTCTTTTAAAAGCTTACCGTTGCAAAAATAAATAAATATAAAACAGAATAACTTCTAGATAAATGTTATTATTCTGAGCATGATTTCCTATATGTTTTTTTTTTTTTTGTAATATGTTTATTAACCTCTAGGTACACTACGTTACATTAAGGCAGAATTTACGTGGATTCTATTATCAATGTATCAACTTATTTTTACTACATTCTAAGCAAATAAAGACCTTATTATATTCTATCAGGCCACTCAGAAATTATTGCGAAAAAAAGTTTTTATGTATGAGAGACAGGCTAGTTATAGTCTATTTTGAAAATATTATTATTTGTAAGTAACAATAGGTACGTTCCAATTTCAAATTTTCCCTACACATTGTTTGTGAGCTAATTTAAATTATCGTGCCTCATTAAAAATGGATCTGCGCCGGGAACATTTTCGTGCAATGTTTTTTACGATTTCAAATGTCAAAGCAAAGCGATCTAGAAGCGGGGGAAGATTTTGATAGCGAGATTTTCGAATTTGACTGGCTACTTTGTGTCAATTCCTTTACGGAACCAAAGAAGAATCAACGCTGAATAGTTATACTACCAAATGTATGACAGAAGTTTTCTCTTTTGTGAGCAACAAGCGACCAAACACAGGTCTCAGCGGGCTACTGCTCCACCACGACAACGCGCCTTCGCACACGGCGCACAAAACGAGGGACTTCCTGGACAGCACACCGTCAAACTCCTGGGCCACCCTCCTTACAGCCCTGACCTGAAAATTAAAAATCTGCTCAAATGGATACAATTTTCGTCGCCGGAAGATGCGCTGTCAGCGTTCGAGCAGGCTGTAAACGGCTAGTGGTGAGTACTTTAAAATATTTAGTTTAAAATATTTACCTAAAGAACATTTATTTTGATTTTCTCAAAATTTTCTGAGTGTCCCACGTATTCTATTCGGTATAGAAAGATATTTTTTAAAAGTACTACTTTTAAACTAGATAATAACAGTAGCACTAAACTACAAACCAACAACAAACAACTTCACCCATCATTTCAAAAATGTCATTCACAAAAAATCTAATTAAAGAAAAAAAAATATAATCATTGGTGTACAATTAAGGCAGTTACAGAATCCCCGAGGGGTATATCAATTCCATGTATTTAGTGCGGCGGTGTCGGGCTGTTGTGTTGAAAACTATTAATTAATGTGCGCAAGATTCGGTGCCCCGTCGCGATTGATCCTGCGCACCGCATGGGGTAGCCGACGTCCTTGTTTGTAGGAACACCATGTATACTCGGCTTTAAATGAACTTCACACCTGCGCAGGATTTTGATGATTAATAGGTCGATTTATAAATTGGGACAATAATTTGTGTTTTTTTTTTAATGGTTAACTAGGTCTGGTTTTATTTCGGTGTCAGCCTGGGAACAATATCACATTTTTTTATTTACGTTAACATTATTTTGACAACATTCTAGTAGAAAATTGGACATCAACATTATTTTGGGAATATCTACCTTAATTTCATTTCTTTACTGAAGAACAAGGCACAGCCCGAACCTGCACCCTAATTGCGCAATACACAATCAATCGGAATCCGAATCGTTTTGAAACAGATTGCTAATCCATTGCTTCTTAAGTTCGATAAAAATTCTGCTCAACAATATATAGAACGCAATGAATGTTCTTGAGCCGTCAAAATCAAACAGATTAGTCGTAATCGTTTACGAAAATGTGTTACGCAATTAGGGTGCTGGTCAGAAGCAAGAAATTTTGATTTTGAAAAATTTATTCCTTATGGGGATTTAAATAAGGGATGTAATTTTGTATGGGAGTTCGTCATTTTTGCCGATGTGTAATTGGGCACATGGCTGGTCCTATTAGAAAATTGGAAATAAAATTAATATTAGACTGGACTAAAGTACGGCTCTCTATATATACAGCATGTAACGAGAACTCTGTCCGATCCTGAAGGGTATTATTTGGTATCGCACTTCGTACACAAATACGTAATCATTTAATGGATACGAGATAATTATTTTTCCCCAGTGAAAATAATTAATTTAAATAATTAAAAATAATCATACCACAGGCAACACTGATCGCACGGCAGGGTTCACCTACAGTTTTGTGTCAAAGAATGCCGCCAAACAAACTTAGGACTGAAGAAACCTACGTTTTGCCTACGCGTAGGTATCAGCTGATATTTTATTGTAGGCATAGACGCATAGTGACCCCGATTTCTGACCTTCTGTTTATCAAGGAACAATTATTATTGAGTTATTGTGATGTACTTTTGGCAATGTACCGACTGTAGGTATCAGTTTATTAAAACATTTACTTGTTGCATACCTCGGAGATTGTGTTCCACATTTTGCGTTCCAGTCTATCTCGAACATTAGTACACATTCAACACCTTTTTATTAAGTTTGCACGTACTCTTCGCAGCGCACTTTTGTACAATTTCAGTGAGTCGAAAGCTTCCACAATCCGAGTTCTTACTTCGATTTCCGAATCACACTCACTCACAAATAAAAATTAACATATTCAAATATTCCTGATTAGTATACGACATTGTTCGCGATACGATAGCGGCACGTGATACGTACGGACATCCGATCGCAAGCTATCTCCACGTGAGACTGGCGAAGTGGCCAAACAAGTAGCGTGCCAGTAGGCAATCAGTTGGCTACATCAAAGGGTCGAGGACTCGTTATGAGTACCTACAGTGCGGCTGGTTCACGGCGGTGTCCTTTGAAATAAAAATTGGCAAAAATAAAAGATTTCGCCGGCCGGTGGAGTTTTGTCAACTTAAGAAAATTTACCATATTTAGTGTTACATTTCGCATGGTAACTAAAAATAAAAAAAACAATAACTTTTGGTTTTTATAAGTTAATTTTTTTTTACTATTTTTTCTAGTACGTATGTTAAACCGGGAATACGCCTTTTTTGGATCGGACAGGGTTTTTGTTACATATTGTATAAGTGTCTAGATAGTGCAAGTAAGTGTAAGTTGTAAGTAAGTATCTGTATAAGTTGTTAGTATCTATGTAAGTAAGAATCTATGTAAGTTTGACTTGTCTGTAAATAGGTAGGATGACTAACATTACAAATGTTCGAACAAATAATGCTATTTCAAAGCAGGCATAGTAAATCAAAAAAACTGTAAAATAGATTGAAATATGAAGATGCTACACGCTTTAAAAGTTCAAAGGCGACAATGTATGACGCTAGTAAAGCTGTCAAGATACATATTCATACGTCACATCTATGATAGTGCTGTCTTTTTCTACTAGTTATTTTAAAAAGCTTATAATTTGCGCTTTTTATATCATTGTTTGTTATTTTCCAAACAAACTTTTTTTGAGATTAGAAAAAAAATTGTCATCGTCTTGTATAAATTCTTCAATTTTGCCAAAATGTCCCAAATTCGCTCAAAAACCTAGGTATAATATCTATCTTAATTTGAGAGCCATGGTAACACTACCAACAGTCATCACAACAAGACGATGTCTCTCCCAATTCCACAAATTGATTCACAGGTTATTTGATCCGTAACAAATGAAGCGTTCTGTTAGAATGAACGCTTGCATACCTTTGTCATTCCAGAGCAGAAAATATCAAGTTGAAGTCTTTAAGGAAAAGAGAATAGAAACGAATGTGTAGCGAGTAAAATAATGGTACAATGATGTGGAATTTATTTTGGGGAGTTGTAAGATTTACTTTGAAAAATATAATTATATTTTAATTATTGTGAATATGAAGACAATGCGGATTTGTTGTTTTTTTTTAATTATGTTTTTAGTAAGTTTCTATCATGGTGTGACAGTTTCAGTAATTTATGCGGCCTACCCAAATGTCCTTTCTTTGGTAATGTTCGTCGAATCGTTGAGCTCCTTAAGTTCTATGTTGAGATGCATGATTACTGACAAATGCAGGCACTGACTGGACAGGTCCACTCATTTTGTGTGGTTCTTTCCTCAAAACACCATTTCAGACACCAATCTACATGATCTTCACTTGATGTGACCAATATTATGTTTGGACTTTAAAAGGGACTGTGACATCTGAGTTTCGGCCTTTCTTCTCAGAGTAAACGCCGATCTCATGTAGTTTTTAAAATATAGTTGACGTTTTAATGTGTTTGCACAAACCTACTTACAGAAATAAAATCATTTATCATTAAGAATTAATTTGGTATGAATAACTAAATAATGGTGTAAAATTGTGTTGCAAAATTTGACTGAAAGGGAATAACATAATATACCGTACATTTACGCAAGGTTCAAAAGCGTTTTCTCCTTGTAAGGTGTTTGTTATTCGAACATGGTACCTATTCTCGAAATCATACTAGTATGAAATAGCTCTTTTCTGAAAGTTGAATTTGTTGTTACTCGAGAAAATTAATTTTGAATATTCAAATAAAGTCAAAGTATTTATTAGTGTGATTTTTGGTAATACGGTACTTATAGTGAGGTTATGGTAACTCAAAAACTACCCATTAGGACATACACCATTTAACATTATAATAAATTAAAATCAAAATTAAGTACGTACAAATTAACAAAAAAATCTATATTTATAATACAATTAATTATTATAATAAATAATCAGAACACAATTAATCAAAGTTTTTGAATTTTCGAGCATGATACATAACTATCATATTGTTAAAATCATCGACACACATATACTGTGCGCTTGTTTCACTGCCTCTGGATAACCACCTTCATGTCGATTCTGTATTAACTCACCGTGAAGACTTGCGTGGAGTGAACTGTCAGTGTCATCACGTCTTGGTCAATCCCTAGCATCAGTGGCACTGACAGCTCACTCCACGCTCACTTCACCTAAGCTTTCACGGTGAGCTGGTTACAGAATATCACTACTGCATGTGGATTCTGTAAAAATCTCACCGTGAAAACTTGCGTGGAGTGAGCTGTCAGTTTCATCCCTTTTTGGTCAATCTCTAGCATCAGTGGCACTGACAGCTCACTCCACGCTCACTTCACCTAAGTTTTCACGGTGAGATGCTTACAGAATAGCACTACTTATCGTTCAGATAATTTTATACAGGTTTTGTTACGTGTTTTAATTTCTCTGGTTTTCTCTTACTTTTACAATAGAGGAATCATCTGCCTAGACTCTGCACAGTAAAATCTAAGAAATGAATTAATTAAAAAAACTATTAATATCTAGAAAATAAAATTACAATAAGTATAAGGTAGATAGATAGTGTGAATCCAGTGTTGTCAATGCCGTGCGCACGACAAGGGAATCTTGGTCTTGTAGGTTGCCACACGCAGTCAAAGCGCAAGCCGTGAGGGACCAACGCTGATAAAACGGCTTCGGAATCCGACCTGTATACGACCGGCTCGACGTTCCAGCCCGTCGGGCGAGCCGAAATTCGGCTTGCATTGAACAATCGTCATCAGTCTTCAAAAGAAAATATGTAGTTTACAGCAGAGATAATAGTATACAACACCACATAGGCTTAAGAGTTCATTAAAATATAAATAAATTTAGTCGTATTGGATTAAATGAAAAATTAAACACTTCCATCGTTGATGACATAAATTCTGTAATGACTCCTCCCTTATAAGAATATGACATAAATTTTTGACATAATCAAATGTAAAATACCGAAAAAATAATAACTACCTATCTGCCCAAACAGGTTGCAAAGTAAATAAATAAGGTTTGAATGTATCAGTTAATGCTACATTACTTAACCCTACATTTGTTTGTAAAATTAATTCATGAACTAAATTCATTCAACTAATATCCTGACATCGTAACCAAGAAACATCAATTTCCGAGATAGCATCGCATTTGCTTTCAACAAATCTTGAAGCATTAATTTTGCAACAGATAAATAAAATTTAATGTTAACTGATCAAAACAAACCGTTCATCTATCACTCTTCTATTAGTTAAATATACTGCAAAGGGTCCGTAAGTCATTGGAACGGAAGCTGCAAACCTCTTAAATAGGACCCGATAATGCAATGCCCACTACAATGGAAATTACACTCTGTAGTGTAAAAGATAAGGTTGGGTTTATCATGGTAGAGTTTAAAAAAAGCACCGATAGTGCAACACCGGCTACAAAGGAAATTACACCCAGTCACGTTTAAGTTACGATTGAGTTTTTCGTAGTAGTGTTTATAGGACGCGAGTACCTATTGGTGCATCGGAAGTGTTTGAATAGCAGCGGATCGTTTGGAGATTTATATCAGTTATTTATGTTAAATAATATCCATGTCTCTTTGTTATCTTTATTTTTGAGGTAAATTTAAAATCTAATTACTACAGTGACCTGTAACCTTCTCATCGTGAAAACTTAGGTGAAGTGAGCTGTCAGTGCCACTCATGCTAGGGATACACTGACAGCTCACTCCACGCAAGTCTTCACGGTGAGGTTTATACAGAATCGACTTGGAGGAAACTTACAGGGTAAACTGACAGTGTTTAAATTTTTATCTAAAATGACTCTCTTTAATCTAGAATGCTCTTATCTAATGTAATTTACATCATACCTGTTACCCTTCTTGTTTTTTTGTACATGAGCGTTGTTAATATTTTTCTAACTTTCCAAAACCAGCTTATATATTTTTATCAGATTATACATATATGATTTTTTTTTAAAAACTCTGATAACCAATCAAGAATCTCTCTGAAAAACTGTAAATTATGAAATAGGTTATTTCGTTTAGGAACTCCGCCCATGTCTAGAAACGAACACTGACACAACATAATGAGTACTCTTATAGAGAAAAAGGGAAAATATCGTAAAATAAATTGGTTATTGTAGGTTGGTATTTCAATGATAAATTGATCTGACGGTGACATTTAAAATATGAATTTTACTGAAATTAGTCTACACAATAAATAATGTGAGGAATTTAATTGCATTGTCATTGCTCTTTTCGCAGTTATTTTGTATTTTTCCTGAAATCGATTTTTATAAGATTATATCGATAAAATAAAACGAACAGTAGCAGGCAGTCATTAATCAATCGTTAATTAACGCGTGTACGCAAAACATTCACACTCCTCTCAATTAACAACAAGATCTATCAAGATAAAATGTAAATATTTCACCTCCACATGCATCTTTCACTTCACCCATCCCTTTCTTACAGCAGCTTATTGTATATCCCCCTCTTTTTCCATTACAAATGTTTGACACCGCTCCTTGATCGTTTTCAGTTATTCCTGATAATTTTAACTCGTTTCTATCATCTCTTTTATACGCATAGCACTTTCGTTACGCTCTCTCTCTCTCTTTTATCAATAACAAACGACGTTCGATAAATAAAAAATCGTCTCTTTACATTAATTCGAGAACGCAATGAAGTAATATTTCGGCGTTTATTAATCATATATTAATGACTTTTTTCTCGTAAAGGGCAACGTGTTGTTAACTGCCATAAAGAATGTAATTATTTCATTATTTAACACCTCGAGCGGCTGTTAATGAAAATATACAGGTTTCTTTTTCTTTTGTTTGTTAATCAACTTTTCTGTTGTTGTGAAACATTTCTTTTATAATGCTTATACGGACACGTTTGATGTGGGTTTTGAACTTTCCATCGCTAAGTTCTGTAACCGACTTTGGCAACTTGTTATAAAATACTGTTTATCAGAAATGTTTTGCTTGTTTTAGTTAATCTAAATTTGGGTATAACAATTTCATTTTTACTAGGTACGTGTATTTATATTATGGAAATCGCTTCTTATTTTAAAAAGTCCTATGTTTTTGCGAACATACAAAATACTTTCTAAGATATAAAGAGAAGGCAGAGCTAGTATATCAATTTCTTTGAATTTGTTTCTAAGAGACTCGCGAGGACCCATTTCATAGATCGCGCGGATTGTCCTCTATGTAATTTACATTACGGCACAGGGCAGCCTTTTCCAGAAGTGGTCATCGTATGAGTGGTTCAGCAGTTTCAATATCATCAGGATTGTACCGGATTATAGCAGTTCGTCGTGGATGTGGTACGTCAGCGGCTCCCCTGACATCATCTCTGTCATCAGAAGACAGCCGCCTTACAGCCATTGATGCGACTCACTGCTAGAGTGACTGTCACCAGCCAGTATCCGACCTATTTGGATCCGACCAGCAAAGAGGTCGAAACCAAAATAGACGGCGTCACTTGTTGCTAGTTTTACTGATCTGATCAACGACTGACGCAGACCAACAAAGCAGTTTGGCGGAATTGGTTTATAACCATTCCGAATACCTACGTATGCAGTTATGCAGTATGCAGAGCGGATTGCAGGTTTCTTTACGATTTTTCCTTAACCGGTGTCAGTAATGTCCAAGATAAACTCAGAAAGTACATATGAACTGAAAGAGTCACATTGGTACTTGCTCGGATTTAATAAATCACTGCTAGGTTTCAGGCCATTTTTCTGAGAGACAGCGGGCTTTTTTACCGCACAGACCCAGTGCGGGTTGGTAGAAAACCGTGCTTGATCGATATCGATTTTCGCCTGATTTCATCATCATCAATGGCAGCCTTGTTCCACCCACTGTTGAGTATAGGCCTCCTCCCTTTTGTTCAATGCTGTCCTGGACTACGCGAGTCTCATCCAGGTCTTCCCTGCGATCTTCTGTAGGTCGTACGCTCAATTGGCTATTAATCTGCCGCCGCTCCTTGTATCGTTTCGTGCAACCATTCCATTAGGGCTCTGCTCCAGTTGACATCACTACGTCTAGCCAAGTGCCCTTCCAATTTACAGGTCTTTAAACTCATTAAAGCCATCCATCACAAAGCATCTAATCTCGACAGATTGTTTACGCGATCGCATATTATTTAGGTCGCTGTGAGTGGACAACTGAATGGAGTTGATAACGCACAGCTGTGATTCAATGAACATGAATAATAATTAACGTAGTGTTATCGATTCGATGCACAAATCATTACCAGCTCTGTTTTATTGTCCAATTAAATTTGTCGGGATGGCTTTGTGAGTAAGGGAGACAGTAACTTTTGCTGTGGCTCCTCAGGGTAGCGTGATGATATAACTTTCCTTTCGTTATAATATAAGCCTGTAACCTTCGGGTTTTTAAATTCAAAATTACTTTGTCAAATTCGACTGACAGAGATCAGTGCAGTAACCCCAAAAAATAACTCGATTTAGAAACTTAAAAAGGGCTAAAGCTCAAACCCAAAGCATTTATTTCTGTTCTGTGATTCAATTAAACCAATCACAGGTACTTTTGAATTCGACTCGTCAGTCAGAAAAATAAAGAGCTGTAGAGAGTAGTAATATTCTTTGATAAAGAGAGTCGTCCATTCCAAAGCGTAGTAGGTTCCTATCCACGCAAATAAACAAATTATTTACTTAAATAATGACCTTTTATACTCATTTACACACGTAAGCAATTCATTGCGAAAATTAAAATAAAAATCAAATATTTCAAAATTCTTAGTGCACGCGTGCATAACGCAGTGAAGCGCGGGCGCAGTGATGTCAAAGGAGCTGTTGGTTACTGCCAAGTTATCATAATTTCGTATTCGACATCTCGCAAGAGGTTATCAGAACACAGATCCATTCGGACCGCTGCATCCGTTCCTAATGATAATGCTATCTACTACAAACGCAACCACTTGAGGTATTAGGTACAAGTTTGTACAAGATTTTCTTTCGTCTAGGTAATAATTTTGTACTAAGATAAGTTAAAGTTAATTTGCAAGTGAGTACCGTGAAGACTTGCGTGGAGTGAGCTGTCAGTGTCATCCCGTCTTGGTCAATCCCTAGCATCAGTGGCACCGACAGCTCACTTCACCTAAGTTTTCACGGTGAGATGGTTACAGAATAGCACTACAGGTTATGACTGAGGTATTTGACGGAGGTTCCCGCATGCAGCGGGTTCCGTGACCTTCTCCGGCAGCCCCGCAGCAGTTGCGATTGCGACCACTAAACCAACGAGACAGTCAAGTAATGTCAAGATATCAATGCAATTACAGAATTTACAGTAACTTTTCAGTTTTTACAGCGTCTAGCCGTGACTTAGAAGTCACGTCACCCAGGTAATAATTGTAAACGCACATAGGTACTTGAATAGGTAAGTAGATACATTCTACTCTTACCATTTCAATGTTAACGACATCATTAATTCGGCAGTCAATCGTGGCGGCTCCAGTAACTAGCTAATCTACTCGTGTCCTACAAAAGACGACCATTTTACGGCAAAACTCTTAAGTTAGAACTTAATAAGTCGTCGAGGGGTTAATGACTTATGTCTAGTGCCTTAGAACCGTCTTAAATGGGAGCCGCTGTTTTGAGGCCCCACCACAGAGAATCCTTTTAACATAACAGTTCTAAAAGGCGACATTTCTCCGCTTTATGTTGAAAATTTTCATTGCCATAAAAGGACTAATACAGTTTCCTGATTTTAATTTTTATGATTTCTATTGCTAGTCTGGTAATTGAGATGGCAATTAAACTACTTTTGAAAGCCGAAGCCGAAATACAGGGTGTAAAAAGATCAAACTAAGTAACATTGAGCAAACATAATTGCTGGTGATCAGGGTGCAGGTCTATCAATGGTCAATATACTTGTAAGCCTTTGGTCCTATCTGCCTCTCAACGAGCAATGCGCCACCCATCCGCTGCCATTTCACTTTGACCATGGAGTATGACTGCTCTTCTTTTGCGCGTTTACACCATCCTAAAAACTTGTTTTCTTCTGTGAGATTCACAACACTTAGGACCACTTGCTCAATAAAATCACTTAATATAATATAATTCTGTCTCTGTTATCTTCTGTCGTGTGCTACGTAAGTACGTGTTGCAATATGCGTTTGGATTTGTGTAGCAAGTGGCCCTTAGTTGATTGCTTAAACAACGAGCTTTAGAGCTTTGAAGGTGCCAGTGTCAGTGTGCACACACAGACGTTGCAGTTTCGTTTCTAGTATGGCCAATTGTCATTCATCAGGTCAGCTTTGACTACTCAGTTTCCCGCTGACTCCCCAGCCCAACAGTAGTATAAATCGAACAGCATGTACTTACATCGGCCCGCGGGCTTTTTGATCCGGCGCGTTCGCTTTAAGTTATGTGTCCCCAGTGAACAGGCTTGTTGCCCATGATACATACGCTCTGTGCGTGTGTGTTCATGTTAGTGTGTAAACATGGAAATTTAATTGTTGTGTGTAAAGATTGGTTGTTTATTAACTTTCTTTTGTTTGTTTCAGCTGGAGATGTGAAGTGATAACAGGAGAAACTGTGGGCTGGCAAAGGTATGATTGTGGTGTGGAAATTGTTAAGTGAGATATTTTGATCTACTAAAATGAATAGCCAAGCCCCTAATTCTACAAGGCTTAACTCTACAAACCTTACATCTTGGTCAAAATGTACGGGTTAACCGTTTCGTGGCCGACGCGGTGACGCACAGAAACTCCTTGTAAGAAATTAAGTAACTGGTCTTTAATGTTGTATCATGCAATAGTTAAATGGAACGGTCTATACATTTTGACCAAGAAGTAAGGTTATTAGAATTATGCCTTGTAGAGTTAGGGGCTTAGCTGTACATTAAACCAGATATCTTTTGATCCGTGACAAGTCTTGAAGACATGAAATATTTTTGGTAGGATTTTGTTTTTATAAGCACGTTTTTTTTTGTATATTCTTCATAAAGTTGACAGATCTGAAGTCAACAGAGTTATGATGGTGGAACACTTCAGTGGCTACTAGTAAACCGCTCAGGTTTACTAGTAGCCACTGAAGTGTTCCACCATCACATCTTGGCACCATCATCAGACCCTCGTTACCAAGCCCAATCTAGTAGACTCGCCAAAACAAATAATATGAGCACAATCTCGAGAGGTTAACTAGTATGTACTGAAGAGTTGAACTATCTATTTGCTCCCCGTCATCAGACCTTTCCCAATCTATTCAACTCGTTAAATCGAATCATATGAACCTGACCTCGGCAGATTTACTACCAGCCACTGAAGAGTTCAACTATCCACCTCCTGGCATCATCATCAGACCCTCGGCACCAAAGGCAATATTTTGGAGTCATCAAAACAAATCACATGATATCAAACTTTACTTGTAGTCAGTGACGAGTTCCACTATAAACTTCCTGGTTCCATCATCAGACCCTCGACACCAAGTGCAATATATTGGACTCTTCAAAACAAATCAAATGCCACCATGCTCCAGGGGTTTACTAGTAGCCACTGAAGAGTTTCACTAGCCACCTCTTGCCTCAATCATCAGACCCTCAACACCTAGTGCACTATATTGGACTTATCAAAACAAATCGTATGACCCTTATGTCGAAGTAATTATTAGTAGCCACCGAAGACTTCCACTATCCACCTCCTGGTTTCATCATCAGACCCTCTCCAATCTATTGAACTCGTCAAAACGAATCACATGCGGAACTCGACAGGTTTACTAGTAGCCACTGAAGAGTTCCCCTATTCACCTGCTGGCTCCATCAACTGATCAGTTGACATCCTATAGGTTTTTCTGTAATTTGTAAGTACATAATGGGGAAGGCAACTGTCAAAATGGCGCTGTCGTAGCTAGTTCCCAACACAAGCTAATAATACAAGGCGTGAAGTGGTTTTATTTTATTTTAGCGAAAATTGACGCGTTATTGTGTTCAAAGATACTCTGAAATTTGAGTGCACCATTTCCCGAAGAACCTAAAATTAGAAGATTGTGGTTTAAAGCTATTCATAGAGATTTTTTTGAGTTCGAGTTTGAGTTGGAAACATTTTGAAATAAAGTGATTACGAAGAAGTATTGAAGGTTTAAAATTCTGACACTTTCCATGTCAAGTACTTGATTTATAATACTGAAATCACCGAAAATAACGAAATATTGAAATAAAATCAAACTCATGAATGAACACAAAATGGAATGAATGAACGAAATGTCAAATTTATTGAAGACCGTAGGGACCTAGCTATGGTCACGCCATCTACAATTAGCTTTGCCCGACCTTCCCCATTAACTAATTTCTGAATTGTTTTCAAAATTTTAGGCTCGATAGATTCGGGGATAAGAGGGGGGGGGGGGTACATTTTCGTATAATTTCTTAAATATCTTAAATATTGTTGAATATTAAATAAAGAAATACATTATTTCGGCGACTGAAAGTTCACAGTGTTTTATTTTTAAGTGAAAACATCAAATTATAACAACCGTATCCTAGCTACCATACTGATGTATCATAGATATATGGTCTGCCATAAATACTTCACATCCTGGGATCTTTTTACAAGAATATTACTGTAATATATTCTTTAATCCAAATGCTGAACTTAAATTATGCAGCCTGGGGCCGAACAGTGATTTGGTAAACATATCAGCCAGTTGCTTATCCGAAGTAACGTGCGTTACGACGAAGTCTCCGTTGCTAACCCATTATCTTACAAAAAAATGTTTCAGCTTAATGTGTTTGGTGCGCTTGTGATATTTATACTTTGGGTTGTGCGAAAGTTTAACAGCCGATTCATTGTCCAGGTTCAGTACTGGTTTCTCAATTTTAATCAAGTTGGTAATGAGGCGATTCAAGCATAGAATCTCTTGTGCAGATTTGCTTGCTGCTATAATCTCCGCTTCAGTCGAGGAGATGGAGACTGTTGTTTGCTTCTGGCTTCTCCAGCTAATTGCAGATCCGGAGAATAAGCACACCATTTCAGATGTCGACCTTCCAGTAGTTTGATCTCCTGCATGATATGCGTCGCTGTAGCAGACTAAGCGTGGAGGCGACTTTTCAGTATAGGTTAGCCCATTCTGTTGGGTCCCTTTCAAGTACCGGAAGATGCGTTTTACCAGCATGCTAACTTTCTTGGTAGGTGCTCCGAGGTTTCGAGATGCGACACCCAGAGCACATGAAATATCAGGCCTTGATACTACTGATAAATATGCCAAAGCACCCACGGCTTGTCTACATGGGAAATTTGCGTTGACTTCCTCTTCCTCTGTCATCTTATTTTCTTTGATGATTGGCGTTGGTGCTGGATTGCAATTGGACATTCTCAGTCTTATTCATAAACGTGTCTTAAATTTTAATCAATTGCTAAGCAAATGTTTAGCCAAATTCTTATTCATAAACGTTGTTTAGCGCTAAGAGTTCGCTAACTAATTGATTAGTAGCTGTCAAATTTAAACACCATCGATAGCTTGTTAAGAGGATGCTAAGAGGCAATATGGCGGTTTTTATTTGAGTCAGCTGATTTAATAGGATTTTTGTTTGCCTCGAGGTTATTTTGTTCCTAATATCGAGCTGTGCCTTAGTAAATATGGAATTCGACAATCTTTTACGACCTTTCAGAACGACGCAGATTTTTTTAAAATCATTTTTAAACGCCAGCGGGAAGTAGACCAAGGAAGACCTACAAAGCTCGATAAAATCCGTTACGAGAATGTTTATCTATATTATATTTTCTTCATTCGAAGTACGCATGAAGGATTTATAGGGACAACTCAAACAGGAGTAGGCTCAGTAGGTACCTACTCATGAGGTTTGAAGAGTATGAGTTTGTAAGGAAGCTCATAGGAGATAGTTATTATCCAATGTGTTATCCCATGTGCCCTTAATCTTATGACGCCAGTTCTAAGGCCATAAACTATAAGAATAGCCACGTAGCACACAAATAACAAGAGACATTTTGTAGAAACTATTTATTTTGATATTTAATAAAGTAACATTTATGTTATAAATTCCCTATTTTTGATTTCCAATATTCTTCTTACAAAGACATGGACTGTGCCATTCTTTTCTCATGCCACTCTCATTTCTCATCAATTCTACGTAGCCTCAGCCCTAATGGTCTCCTCCCTCCTCGTCTTTGCGGTTGAATAGTATTGGTGCTAAGTGCTAATAGTGGCTTTCATAGCAGCAGCCAACTTGTACCTGTAAACAAGTATAATAATTGTTATTAAAAGACACTGAAACCCTGTTGCAACAGCGATAGGAATTAGGAAGTAATATATAATAGACACAAGTACCTACATACATTTCCAAAAGAGTATATTCAAGCTAGGACATGAAAAAAAAACATAGCTATAATCGGCTACTGCTGTTACATCAGTTTTACATTAATTTGGTCAGTTTATATTAGTAAGTGTATAAAAATTCAGGGATAAATACCTTTTCCAGTTTACTCCAATTATTGGAGCTAATTATTTTTAATGCTACCATGTCAAATACAATGAAATAACGTAATAAATAATTATATTCCAATTAAAATTTTCCGATGTAATTTTTGACATACGTCTGTTAAAGTCACGACAGATACAAAAATCGTGGGTTTGACAACTTTATTCTTGAAATACTGTTTTGTAGTCGACTATTTTGTTTATAGTATGAGTGAATTTACACGGGCCGCAAATTTTATAATTAGTCATAAGTAAATGTTCATAATGATATAATTATTGTAAGTCTCATATTGTAAGCTTTATTAACTATAACTACACTTTTGTATTAGGTAAGCCTGTGATGATAGTTGTGTGTGATTCAAATAAATAAATAAATAAATAAATAATAATCTGTGCTGAATACATAATTTCACCTCTATTCCGTTTCTCTACTAATCACCCGGTAACTAGCGTTTATAAATAAAGAAAAGTTAAGCATTGATTTAGAGCTAACTAATTAGTTAGCTAAGCAGTGGCTAACTAATGGTTAGCGCGATTTTTATAAATAAGGCTGTCTTCTATATTTTTCTAACACTTTCTTTGTGTAAGACTTATGACTAAATTAAATGGTCTTGTCTTTGCGGACATTAATTTCTATTCCAAGGAAGTATGACACAGGTTTCGTAGTTATCTTAAACCTTGTTTTCAATTCCTTGATAAATTCGTCTCCTGCTCTGTTTGTATTATATGCTACAAGTCCGTCATCAACATAAAGACCAATAATCCTCTGATTCGAGCATATAATAATGGATCCGCTTCACTCTGTTGGAAATCCGAATTTCTTAAGAACTCGGCCATGCAGGTGTTCCAGCAGCGCGGTGCTTGTTTCAAACCATTGAGACTGCGTTTCAGCTTGCAGACTCGTTTGATGCCATCCTGAAAGCCAAACGGCTGTTTCATGTAAATTTCTTCCTTTACTGTGCCGTTCAGAAAGGCGGTTGAAACATCGAACTGTTGTAGTTTTAGATTTTCCCGAGCAGCTATAGCAAGCAATGCTCGTACGGTTCTCAGACGAACCACTGGACTGAATGTTTTATCATAATCAACTCCAGGTCGCTGAGAGTAACCTTTGATAACCATTCTGGTTTTATACCTATCGACGGTACCATCAGGATTCATTTTACCTTTATACACCCATTTGCACGGGAGTGCTTTTCGTCCTTTGGGTAAATCAACGAGATCCCAGATTTGGTTGTCATGCAGTGAAGTTATTTCACTGTGCATGGCATCTTGACATTTAACTTTGTACGGAGAGTTCATCGTTTCTTTGAAGGTTTCAGGCTCTTTAGGCTTGTCAAGGTTTTCGATTTCTTCAGCTGCTGCCAAAATAAAATCATCGTAGCGCTTAGGAGCTGTGATTTTGTGTCGTTTTCTCACGAGGGGCAGGAATTCGATGAAGTTTTGCTTGGATACAGATTTCACAGTCTGCCAAGGTTTCAGTAGCATCAAAGTCCAAGCCAAGCAAATTGTAGTTTTTGGCGTTCATGTGGCCAAGTTTTCTGTGCCAGTGGTAGATGTTTGATGAGTTCGCTTTCTTTTTAACTATTGGAATCGAAACAGTGTCATCATTATGATAGGCCAGATTGTTGCGCTCATGTTTATTTGGTTTAATGTTACAAAGACCATCTCCATGAAGTTGGTGCACAGACTAGGTACATATAGAGTGTTTTGTAGCTGTGTAAGGGCTATACCATTACCATTTTTTGTTACAAAGGAGACTGTACCTCTTCCTCTGCAGTTTGCTCTTTAGTTGCAAAGTTCAGTTTTCCGGAAGTTCTCTCTATAGTGTTAAATAAGTCTCGTTGAAAAGTCATGTGAGATGTACAACCGCTATCCAAAACCCAAACGCTGTTTTCAGATTTTTCGTTATGTGTAAGGAGGCACTGCATAGCAAAGTTGTTCTTATGAGAACCAGTGTGTTTAATAGGCTTCTCACTGTTTTTCTTCCAGCAATTCGTACAAATTTTGTGAGTCTTGCGTTTGAAGATATTACCACTACGTTTGCATATTTGACAGGACGTGTAAAGGGCTTCTTCTTGAAAAGAGGATTCAGTTTCGTCGTTATTAGTCATGTTTTGGCTATGACGTGCTTCACATTCTTCAATTATTTTAGTTTGAAGCTCCTCTGGCTTCGGAAGAGTGTCTCGCGATTCTATAGTGACTCTGAAGTTCTCAAATCCATTTTAGAGACTGCCAATTTGTCAACTATATCCATAAACTTGTTTAGATGGGATCTGACATCATGCCCAATTTTGTTAGGATCAGTTGCTTTAATAGGGATGCCTTTCGCGCCCCTTACTGGCATACGTGACTTTCAATTTTTCGCATAATGCTTTAGCAGTAGTACATTTTTTAATTTGTTTAAGCTCAGGAGGAGCGATTATAAGTATGAGTTCAGATCTCGCCTGTCTATCGCCTTCTTTATCAGCCACTGCAGCATCAGTCTCGATGTATTTCCATAATTTGTGTCGTACGAGGACAGCTTCAGCCTGTATCACAAGTGTCGAAGTTCTCTCTAGTTAGAGGGACAATTTTAGTGCTCGACATTTCGGATACTTATTTTTTTTTTTCGTACACCCTCTGCTACTATGTTAAATATTGTTGAATATTAAATAAAGAAATACATTATTTCGGTGACTGAAAGTTCACAGTGTTTTATTTTAAGTGACAACATCAAATTAAAACAAGCGTATCCTAGCTACCATACTGATGTATCATAGATATATGATCTGCCATAGATACTTCACAAATAACTTCAAAACGTTTATTCTAAAATTATACAAAAATGTTCGAGACCCTTACGACAAGCCCTATCATTTGATACACACGGTACAGTTTGCAAAACTTTTGTGTACCGTTTTCAATTTTCTAGATTTCCCCCCAAAAGTGACCCCCATATTCGAAATTCGTTAATTTACGATACACGTCCGCGTTTGGGTCACAGAAATTTCAACTTAATCAGTCTCAGAGAAAATTGGTTTTGGTTTTTTTGCTGGATCGTGAGCCGTGACATCAGATATGACTGATTGCTGGTTAGTCCACCTCGTCGACGATCGATTGGAGAAATAATGTAATAGTTTCATTTACGCAAACTTTTCTCCCACATTTAACTCCAAAATAAATAGCCACAAAATCACTACAACCGTTAAAACAATATTATACGTTACAAATTCGACATTCATAGTGATAGTTTGTCAGAAACATAAAAGAAAGCAACAAACCTATAGCAGTTTATATGATTTAGTTGTGTTACGAATAAAGTAGAAACGGTGCCATAATACGATTATACGATAAAACTATTGGTATATTTCTTGGCCATATATCATTTTTATGGCCCATTCCGCCGGTACATTTCGGCAATTTCCTGAATTATTGTACACCGTTGTGCCGAACTGTAGTTCTATTGCTTCTCGTCTGATGTATGCTTGTTATTTTTCATAAATAGTAACGTATGCCTCCGTTCTTAAAGATCATCGTCTTTGAAAGTTCTTTTAAAGTGCCGTTAAATATATTCCATTCCTAAAACGTAACCGGAAATTTCTATATCCCTTTCTTTTTGTCCGTTTACGTGTATACATATGTTAAATAATATAATAATAATCAACGGAACCTAAGAATAAACATTTACATGGGTAAAACATGAATGTACCTGCAAACAAAGGCAGTAGGGAAACGTTCATCAGTCTCAGGCAAAACATAATTGTCTTTCCACTGTATTTCGTTAACGAAAAATGTCATGTGTGTGAAGATTTAAAAAAAAACCCGGCCAAGTGCGACTCGGACTCGCGCACCGAGGGTTTCGTACAAACCTGTAGGTATAAAAGTAAAATTTCACACGCGTTCATGAGGAAAGGGGTAGTAAGTTTAAAATTATTAAAAATATTTTTATTTAACGATGTTACTAAAATTTACGGTTTTCGCAATTTTTCCTTTATCTGTGCTATTAAGACGTTGATTAGTACAAAATTTCAAGATTCTGAGTTTACGGGAAGTACCCTGTAGGTTTTGATTCCATTGCGAGTATCGATAATTTGCGGCATCAACGGCTGTATCTTTTGATTGCGTTGGCTTACAAGTATGATTTTTAACAGCTCCAAATTCAAATTCAAAATGTTTATTTGCAAGAAAATACATAGTTTACAAGGAAAGATCTTACAGCCTTCAGTCATTGTATTCTGCCTGCAAGCAAGGGGCAGTAGACCTGAGTATTTGATATAAATTCCAGCTTGATACCTCCACGCGTTCCTGAGAAAAAAGGTCTTGTCAGACAAACCGACGGACGGACGGACGGACAACAAAGTAATCCTATAAGGGTTCCGTTTTTTCCTTTCGAGGTACGGAACCCTAAAAAAAAACATTAACACTGAAAAGTGATACAAATTGATATTTCTCTATAAGTACGACATATTGGTACCTAGTTTATTTATTTTCTTTTTAAAATATTTGTACAAAACTCCAAATGTATGAATAATAATAATTATGATTAATGACAAATAAATCATAATCACAAAGTTGATAAAACATAACAATAAGGGTTGACAACAAACATTGTTCAAGCGCAACAGCGAACGATGTTAAAGATTGGTAGCCTATACATAGCTATTCATATATACTTACCTATGCATGTATTTACAGTCCACATTACTCTAAATTAGCGAGTGAGAAATAAACTGTCAAACAGTCCACACGAAGTTTTTATTCCGAGTGATTACAAAAGCAATAATCTACCTTATCGCCGTGTACATTTGGTCCTAATTCGAGCGGATGCTTGCCGCTAACCGGCTGTGGACGAGCGCGTCGCGAGAACAATAGAAAGCGATAAGGATTCTTTTGTAGTATTTTATTGCCCATATTAGTGAATGCAAAACTATTGTGAACTCGTGATTTTATTTACAGTATAAAAACACGAACATAACTAAGTACTTATATTATTCTGTGTGAGTGATCGGATTACGAGTTTTATAGACGACAAATAAGTGCCTAGTTAGTAAAAAGTGCAACATACCCTCTACGTGTGGACATTGTGAACATTTGGTTTCTAATGACGAAATCCGTTGACTATTCAAGTTTTGTTGTTCTGTGAAGCATATCTTTGTGAATATTACCATGGAAGACCTTCTGGTTTATCAATATGAACTATTAGAAAATTTAAAGGCTGCAGAAAAGAACTTTAAAAAATCACCAAAAGATAGGATTAGAAAACCATACTTGGAAACGAGGCTAGAATTGCTAGAAGAGATTTGGAAGAACTTTAAGGACGGACACAAAAGCATTATTTTGAGTATAACTAAAGATGAAGAAAGAAAGGATCCGTACTTTAAAGACAAGGCATACGATATATTCCAAGAATTGTATGTACTATATAAGTCAGCTATAAAGGAAGCTCTTCAGCCGTTTCTCGATTCAACGGTTCAAGCTTCAATGATTTGTGCTGCTGAAGGTCGAAGTTCATCAGACAGTAACGAAATACAATTACCAAAAATTAAAATACCCACCTTCAGCGGAAAATATGAGGAATGGCAGACATTTTTTGACTTGTTTTCTTCCTTGATTCATAAAAATATGAAATTGTTACCAGTACAGAAGCTACACTATTTAAAAAGCAGTTTATCAGGAGAACCAGAAGTAATATTGCGTAATTTTACTACTACAGATGCGAATTATGATGACGCCTGGAACGAATTAGTGAAGCGGTACAACAACAAGAGGTTTAATTGTAACGCAATATTGAGAATTCTTTTTACACAAAAGTCAGTATATACTGAGTCTGCGGGTTCAATTAAGCACCTGGTAGATACGACTTCAACCTGTTTGAAAGCCTTGAAAAATTTAGGTGTTGAGTCTGACAAATGGGACATGATCATCAACTACTTAGTTGTGTCCAAGCTGGATCCAGAATCAATGAAGCAGTGGGAGCAACAACTTAGTAAGAACAGTTGCGACTTGCCCACTTGGCAAGATCTGAGAGATTTTCTGGAGTCAAGGTTTAGATCGCTGGAAATGATCGAAAGTAACAACATAAAATCTTCTCAACCGAAACCAGCCTTTAAACCTAAGGTTTTTCACTCTAGTGTCAACAAGGATGGAAAGGAACGCGAAATTAAGTGTGCAATCTGTAACAGCGAGCACTTTATCTACCATTGCAAAACATTCGCCGATATGTCTACCAAAGAAAGACAGGAGTACGTTCAGAAGAATAAACTGTGTTTCAACTGTCTTGCGCCATCACACTCGGTGAAGAAATGTCGACAGTCAGCGTGCTGCAAAAGGTGCGGAAGGCGACATCACTCCCTTCTCCACTTCGAGAGAGAGCAAAATATGGAGAAGTCAAAAGAAGAAGGAAACACAGCTACAGGTACCGTTAGTGAAGATTTTAGGGGTAAGTCCACTCCTTCAAGTGATGCTATTATTTCTTGTCATTGTGAACATATACAAACAAATTCTGTGTTATTAGCTACGGCTAAAGTGTTAGTTAGCAGCAAGAACGGTTACAAACATATCATTAGGGCATTGTTAGACCAGGGGTCGCAAGCGTCATTTATATCTGAGGCGACCGTTCAGTTGTTAAACCTTAAACGTAAATCAGTGAGTGGTTGGGTGTCCGGAGTGGGAGAGGGGCAAACGAGGATTAAACACATGGTTTCACTTTGCGTGAAAGCACGCCACAATCCCAGAGAGTCAGTTGAAATAAATGCGTATGTATTGCATACACTAACAACGCTGCTACCAACCATTAATCTTAAAATGCCTGATTGGTCCAAACTCAAAGAACTGGAGTTGGCTGATCCAGGATTTACAACACCAGGTAGAATAGATATTCTACTTGGAGCTGAGGCTTACGGCGACATTTTGTTAGATGGCGTTATTAAGCACCCCATGGGAAATCTATTGGCCCAAAACACAATCCTAGGGTGGGTGATATCGGGGAGGATGTTACAAGCAGCTACCTCAGCAGCGAGACACGTCACAACCCTACACTCTCAAGTTAGAGAAGACGAGCTACTACGACAATTTTGGGAGATAGAAAAGGAACCAAATAGCATACGAAAGAAATTTTCAAAGGAAGAAGAAAGGTGCGAAAAATATTATGAAGACACAACAGTTAGAGATGAAGAAGGAAGATTCGTGGTAAGGTTACCGTTTCAAACTGAAGATCAAAATTTCAATATGGTAGGTCGAAGGAAATAGCAGCTAAAAGATTTAATTTTTTAGAGAAAAAGTTGTCAAAAGATCCTAAGCTTCGGGAAGAATACCATAAAGTTATGGAGGAATATATAAACCTAAATCATATGGTACAAGTTAATTCTTCAGAGATTGATAACTCAAAGGCTGTCTATCTTCCTCACCATGCCGTAGTTCGAGAAGATAAGACTACCACAAAGCTTCGTGTAGTTTTCGACGCTTCGTGCAAGGGTTTCAATAACTTTTCTTTAAATGACGACTTGTGTGTTGGTCCTCAGCTACAACAGGAACTACGTCATACATTAATGAGATGGAGAACACACAAAATCTGTATTACAGCAGACATCGTTAAAATGTACAGAATGGTTCGTGTAGCTGAAGAGGATACGGACTACCAGAGATTATTATGGAGATCTGCACCTCATGAGCAAATAAAGCACTTTAAACTTTTGAGGTTGACTTTTGGTACAGCATGTGCACCGTATCTTGCTGTAAAATCACTACAGACACTTGCCACCAACGAAAGGTTTAGGTATCCTATTGCTGCAAATATTACTGAAACTGACTACTATGTCGACGATCTCCTCACTGGTTGCGAGACAGAGAAAGATGCTGCCGATATTTATAACGAGATGAATAACCTTATGAACTCAGGAGGATTTCAACTACAAAAATGGAGCAGTAACAGTGAGGCTTTGTTACAGTACATTGGAGAAAATAAGCGGGATGATAATGAGTTGCCTATTAAGATTAATAGTGTTGTTAAAGTATTGGGTTTGAGCTGGAATAGGGAAGCCGACAGCTTTGAATATACTGTCAACCTGCCAGAACCTAAGGAGCCCATAACCAAACGCCATATTCTTTCCGAAATAGCAAAACTTTATGACCCTTTAGGATGGATAGCTCCAGTTGTGGTAATAGCGAAGATGATCATGCAGAAGTTGTGGAAGACAGGTCTAGATTGGGATGAGCCTATTGATGGTGCTTTACAGGCAGAGTGGCTACGATATCGAGAGAACTTGATACACCTCAATGGCCTAAGTATACCACGATGGTTGTACTACACACGTCTATTAAGAGTTGAGTTGCATGTCTTCGCAGATGCATCACAAGCCGCATACGGAGCAGCAGTATACCTGCGAGTCATCAGTAAAGAGCGAGTCTACGTTAGCCTAATATCCTCCAAAACAAAAGTGGCTCCAATCGAGAAGCAAGTTTCAATCCCTAGATTGGAACTTTGTGGTGCCGCATTGGCAGCCAAACTAATGTCGGAGACGTCTCAAGTGTTAGGAATACCTAAAGATTGCTTATTTGCGTGGACCGATTCCACTATTGTGTTGGCGTGGTTGAGAGGTGGACCAAGCCGATGGAGCACATTCGTGAGCAACCGAGTATCAGACATACTAAACATTATCGATTACGAGCAGTGGGGGCACGTGTCTACAGATACGAACCCAGCTGACTGTGCGTCACGGGGCTTACAAGGCTCAGAGTTGTCAAACCATTCATTATGGTGGAGTGGACCGGTTTGGTTGTCTAGCTTAAACATAAGTATTAGTACTCCTAATATCGAAGATACACAAGAAGAAGGCCGTGTGAGATCTCTGGCTGCTATAAGTGATATTAAGGAGGAGTTTGTTTGGACTAAGTATTCTACTTTATCAAAAATGTTAAGAGTCATTGCATATTGCAGACGATTTATTAATTTAAAATTACCTAAAGATAAACGTGAATGTCACTCTAAATTAATAACGCCAAAGGAAATAAAGGAAACTCTAAACAATTGCATTAAACAAGTACAATCTTTTGATTTCAAAGAGGAGATAAAGCAATTAAATTCGCAAGGCTTTGTACAAAAAAAAAGTAAGCTTCGCAATCTTTGCCCCATTATTGATAATAACGGGATTATAAGAGTTGGCGGGCGCATCCAAAAATCTCAAACAGCCTATGATATTCAGCATCCTATAATTTTACCCGCTACGAGCCATCTTAGCGGACTAATAATTCATGATGCTCATCATAGGACATTGCATGGTGGTCCTCAAGTGATGCTGAGTTATTTGAGAACAAAATACTGGATTTTACGAGCCAAAGATCTAACAAAGAAAACTTATCGAGAATGTGTTACGTGTATTAGGTATTCAAAACAGAATACCAGGCAACTAATGGGGCAGCTGCCAGAAGTGCGAGTAAAACCCGACCGAGCCTTTAAATCAGCTGGTGTGGACTACGCAGGTCCCATCAACATCCGTTTTTCACCGGGTAGAGGAGCTAAATCGTACAAGGGCTACATATGTCTGTTTATCTGCATGATAACGCGTGCCATACATCTGGAAGCTGTCACCGACATGACTGCGAAAGGGTTCATCGCAGCCTTCCGGCGATTCACTGCGAGACGAGGTCATTGTGGGGATATTTATAGTGACAATGGCACTAACTTCGTGGGAGCAGACAAGCAACTCAGAGACATGTTCCACAGTGCCAAATCTTTGATTCCTGGTGAAATAGCAGAGTTGTTAGTTCTGGAACATACTACATGGCATTTCATACCCCCTCATGCACCCAATTTTGGGGGTTTATGGGAGGCTGGAGTGCGCAGCACCAAAACTCACCTTAAAAAAGTAATTGGCGATGCTACCCTCACTTATGAGGAACTAGCCACAGTATTAGCACAAGTCGAAGCGTGTTTGAATTCCCGACCCATAACTGTGTTAAGTGACGACCCTAATGACCCTCTTCCACTAACACCGGGCCATTTTCTGATTGGTGAGCCTTTGTTAAACCTAACTGACGAAAACTTTACAAACTGTAATATTTCTAGTTTAGATAGATGGCGGCTAACACAAAAAATGGTCAACGATTTCTGGAAGAGATGGTATAAGGAATATCTTGTAAATCTGAACCAAAGATATAAGTGGAATACCAAAACCACTGAGCCAGAAATCGATGACGTAGTAATTTTAAAGGAGGACAATATTCCTCCAAGTAAATGGATATTAGGCAAAGTAACTGAAAAACATGTGGGCCCTGATGGCATTACTCGTGTGGTGTCAGTTAAATGTAAAAACAGTGTTTTTAAACGACCTACGAGTAAATTATGTGTCCTACCTAAACAAAGTCCTAGTAACAAACTTAATTGTTAATTTTAACCTATTCTTGTCTGCCTATTTACGTACTTAGTTAATTTATAGCGTAGCATATTACAACTTATTGTTTTTTTTTTTAATCATATGCTTACTTACCTTATGTATACCTACCTACGTATTTTAGGAACTTACCTGTTTACCTTGCTTACCTAGTGTTGTTATAATGTATAACGTAGATAGTGAATAATCCTAGATGGGTATTTCTAACTTCATTCAACTTACCTACCTGTACTCGTGTATTACTTCGTTACAAACAAATAATCAAACTAAATTGTAACGGTGGGCGGTAAGAAGTTAGTACTGCAACAACCTATGTACTTACCTACTAATTTGTAAAAAAAATATCTGTGTTTGTGTTAAGCTATGTTGTTTTTAATTACATAACTACTATCTCTAATTGCATAGCGTAGCGCTGATGTATGTACCTAGACCTAAGATATTATCCTAATAATGCTTACCTACTTACGTTTAGTTACTCACCTTTCATAATCCTTTATATTAAGGAAATTGTAGTGACAAAAGTTACATTGTTTTGTATTCTTTTGTTGTTCAATTAACATTGTGTATTATTTTATTTAAATTGTGTTCATTTCTTTATTGAAAGGATAGACCCTTTGGTGGGCGGTATGTTCAAGCGCAACAGCGAACGATGTTAAAGATTGGTAGCCTATACATAGCTATTCATATATACTTACCTATGCATGTATTTACAGTCCACATTACTCTAAATTAGCGAGTGAGAAATAAACTGTCAAACAGTCCACACGAAGTTTTTATTCCGAGTGATTACAAAAGCAATAATCTACCTTATCGCCGTGTACAAACATATTTCGGTAGCTTATTCGGCGAATGCTTTTTATTTTATTTATTTAATGATCCTTTGATTCTTTGGTAATAAATATATATAGACAATTCAAAAGTGCCTGTAATTTTATTTAAATATATGCTTGACTTCGAAAAACAAATACGAACTTTCGAAAACCGGATAGTGGAAATATAGACGTAATTTTGTTTTCTGACGATGTTGCCACAACAACATTATAATCTTTCATACGTTGCCAAAAATCCTCTTAACAGCAGTGCACAAGCGAAATGCTCTTCCATCCTCATCATCAAAAATCAATCTGCCTAGACTTTTCCCAGCAATGTTGGAGTACCAGTATTTTAACGAGGAGCCTGTCTGAGCTCCACAACCCTTTCAACATACAGCCAAAAGACTTTTACATGACCTAGGCTCCCAAGAGTCGCTGCAGTGACTGGTCCTGCACCACCCGCATCCAACAGAATCCCAAAGAGCCCAATTTACCGACGAAATCAATAACAATGTAGATCAGTTAATTCAATATAATAATTAGGCAACTGGCGACACTTTGACGATAACGTCGTGTAATCGTGCTCCACTAATACTGAACACAACAAGCCGGGGTCAGGGGTTCGATGATAAAAATCTTGTATTAATTTGCTGCCTTAGCCGTGTACTGTGTTACTCACATTCTTCAAATAGATTGCGGGTTTGTAAAGTAGATATAATTGTTTGTTTCAATTGGTAATTTTTCCCTTTAAAAAAAAAATAACCTACGTTGTCCCAATGCTGGGCAAAGGTCTCCCCATAGTTTTACTCCCCATAGTAATACGGGCTGGTGTCCGCAACTCCACGTCAATGCGCGTATTTTGCGTACGGTGGGAAAATCGATCATTCGATCCACCCCAGCTCCTCGAGGAAGGCCAGCAACGCCTTGGTGTTACTGACAACCTCGCGTAGGGTACCTGGGTTACCGAAGTGCTTTGCCCTGTAGGTGGCGACCACCGGGCAGTGTAGAAGCACATGAGCTGCTGTCTCGTCCACCTCCATGCAGGCCCTGCACAGCGGACTGTCTGTGACTCCTATGACAAAGAGGTGTTTATTAAAAGACCCGTGGCCAGTTAAAGCTGCCGTAACTATACGCAGCTGTTGTTTGGTTAGTCGGAGAACCTGTTTCGTGACGCGGCCGTCTATAGCAGGGAGTGCTTCCCTAGCCTGCCTGCACTCACCTTGCTCCGACCATAGTTTGTGATGTTGTTCCCTGGTGCGTTTCCTTACCAGAGTGCGTAAGTACCCGAAGGGGAGTGGCAAGATGGGTTCAGGTCCCACTGGTGCCTCACTCGACCCCCTTCTGGCAAGTTCGTCGGCTGCATCGTTGCCCAGCGAAGCGCTGTGTCCTTTGATCCATTGAATGGTTATGCTATTGAGGCTACCCACCTG
Source organism: Dasypolia templi (assembly GCA_963555695.1). Lineage (NCBI taxonomy): Eukaryota > Metazoa > Arthropoda > Insecta > Lepidoptera > Noctuidae > Dasypolia > Dasypolia templi. Next base: position 26,994,698 of record OY743138.1, on the reverse strand, counting down.
ATTAAGGCGCAGGTGACACTCGTATATTAGCCCAGATTCAACCGTGTGGCTGTTCAGCGCTTGCAAAACAGCCCTGCTGTCTGAGAGTATCCGGATCGAGTGGTCCCTAACTTCCCTGGCCATGATGGCCGAAGCAGCCAGAGAAATACCCATGCATTCGGCCTGGAACACTGTGTTATAGGCCCCCAATGGTGTGGCTATGCGAATGTTGAGGTCCTCCGAGAAGACTCCAGCACCTGTGCCATTACCTGTTTTGGATCCGGACCAAGGACCTTATACTTATGTCAATAAATTCTGCCATTTTATGAAGGGAGAGGGTCACTATAGGTACCATTATCATCGAGTCACCTTAATGGCAGTCCAGTGCTGGACAAAATCATCACCTTTCGCACACAGTTTAACTAGATCCTCGTCTTCAAGAAGACCTTCGCAGGGGTCGTCTCTCCGTCTAGTTGTGCCCCACATCCCTTTAATAATAAAATAATAATTAAAAAAAACTGGGTTATAGAAACCTGAGAAAATTACACATTTACAATAACTACCTTTGCCTGAACTAGGTTAAACCAGTGCTTCAGGCTAGAAAGTGAATAAATATTATAAATAATTAAGAGTATAAATTAAAAACTAAGTTAAAACTTAGGTAAATAAAAGTAAAACATCATGTTCGTTGTTCTATTAGCAGACAACAAGAAGAATACCTGTATATATTCATAATCAATGGTTAGTAAATAAGTTAAGTATTATTTGTTTACAGCTATAGTAATGAAAATGGGCCTAAGAATGTAAAAAGCTTTCTACAAAGACATGTTTTGAGGTTGCATTATATACCTATGCATACTATATCATACCATGCGGTGTTTTCTCAAGATGACGTAAACCTCACCACGTTGAGGTCGACTATATTAGCCGTAAAACCGATGACTGCATCGGTTTTACGGCTGGCCCATATTCACTTCTGCGTAAAAAGAAAGGTAAATTAAAGTACAGGTGGATAGGCAGTGACCGCGTGGCGTCCAAGAGCTGAAAGACGAAGTGTCGGTCGTCTGGCAGCGAGATGGGCGGACAATATTGTTGCCATCGCGGTTAGCAACTGGACTAGGCTGGTACGGGAGCGAGGAGTTAGGCACAAGAAAGGAGAGGCCTACGCTTAGCAGTGGCTTGAGTCGGGCTGCGGATGTTGATGATGCTGCAATCCATTTACGGGTAACCCGTACCTCCTTAAGTTCCATCGCTCTCAATAACCCTACACCAGTAACCCCACATCTTTGTGTCGCCGCTCCCTACGATACGAAGGTTATCACACTCTAATAAATAATTGAGTTGTCTTTTTTCAAGTAACCGCCACTGATAACATGTTTATTGAATATTAACGCTTTCGACGCAATAAAAACTTAAGTTTGACAGTTTTTTAGGTCGACTATAGGTCAGTCGAACGCGGAGTTAATTTTATTCTAATATCGAGAAAATCATATGATTGATTCATTGCCTTCGGTTTTGCCATGATAAGTAGTAATAAGGAGCAATGAACCCATTACATTGTTTTGTAAACATAAAAAAAACCTCTAAAATCGAAATACGTCTGAAATCGCTAACACGCGGTGTTTAAGCGTGTTGATCTATATGCACTTGCGTTCTCTGGCTTGTTTTTCTTGTAGGTTTCACAATATTCAGTGAACCTAACTGGGAAAAGAAGTATGTACCTAATGTTTTATCCCATGACCATTGTATCTACTTGTAATCGTTGCCTCATCCGAATCTTTTTAATATACATACCATCTCCGATGGACATACATCGTATGTGATCGTTGAAAAACTAAGTACCTAACCACAGCCTAATTTTGATCGCACCACAGGTACAAACTTGCTCCAGGAAAACTATCTTAAGTATGCAAGGCCGCCCATCTAATGGAGAAAAGCTATGGAGGGAGCAAAGCGGAGCGGTGCAGTGAAGCGGAGCGGAAAAGATATCAGATAGGTCTGCAAAACCTACACTCCACGGTTTATTTATTTAATACGCTCGAATGGTCAGTTAGCCTTAAGCTGGCTTGCGAGCAGAGTGAGGAAAATCTAACAAACAGAACTCCATCCATATCTCTCCTATTGCCATCACCGGGCACAAATCCAGACTCCGGGCCGTTAATGAGAAATAACAGGCGGAAATGCCCAATACAATGCCCGAACAGAGAATCTAACTAAGAACACCCAACCAAGACTGGTGAAATTTTGGTGTACTTATCTGCCTAACTCTTCGGGGAATGCCGGCGTTAAGTTATTTTGTTAATTTTTCTTCGCTCACCGCTCCGCTTCCTCGTACATACCTGATGGAAACGAACCCTTAAGAGGCTGACAAGAGCTGAAGCGCGGTCACTGTCAGACTGCATAGAGAAGCACGATGACACAACGCTGGTAATTTATTACAAAAAATTAAGCAGTTATCTACTTACAAAAAGTCTTAAATCTACTTAAAAAATGAAACAGTTTTTCCTCTATAGTAACGAATTAGTTGTATTATGTTTTCAACACACTGTCTAACTGGCATATATATCCTGAAGAATATCTTTTAAAAAGAATATATTTTTCTGATTTTATTTACTGCAGTTGATCATATACTTTTTGGCATTATAATATTTGCGTTTAGTTCTTGTCGTCCCCTTAAGGTGCTATCTCCACAAGCTGTGTTCACCCGTGAAATCCTAAATAAGACGTGTTCCCTGTCAGCGGGATGATTTGTAGTCAGCGTTGTTCCATTGTGTTACTATTGTGCCACTGCTGAGTGTTACAACGTTGCTTAATATCTGCTTGTCCGTCATTTGTTTGCTACTTTAATGTCCTCTTTTGTAAAGTTAATAGTGTTGGGCTGGATTTGTGTTTTCTTTTTTGGCGACTTTTTTAAATACCATCTATGAAAATGTATAGCTGTCGGGCTGTGCGGTTGGCGTGGTCAATGGAATACGAGGCCAGATTACATTGGATTTGTTACCACTGCCGTATAATAAATAGGTGAACATCTCTTGCTTAGTTTCAAGGTGGACGATGAAACTCTCCTATATTTTACTCTATAAAATAGCCACTGCAAAATTAAAGGTAATATTTAATTAGTAGATAGGTACCGTATTTACCAACAGCTATATAAAATAAAATAAAATTCATAGATTACATAAGTCTTTTCCTGACGCAGCTACGAAATCAGGAATAAAAAAAACAATTTAAATAAATTCCACTCATAAACGGTCAGCCAAGTTGATACTGATAAAAAATACTCTAGGCATGTCATGGCCAAATACTCGCGATAATAATTTAAATAAAGAATGGTAACGGCATTGCAGGGTGGAATGTATGCGCCGCTCAGTGTTGCCAACCGAATAAAAATAAATCACACGTGATTTATTTTAGCTGCGAAGGCACATGGTATGTTCCGGGTCGCTGCAGCTACGGTATGTATGACAACTCCCTTGCATATGTTACTGCATAGAATTTTGTATTCAAGGAAATGTTCTTGTGACTTTTGTTTTATTTATTTTTGTGAAGTTTGCATGGCATGCAAACTTCACAAAAATAAATAAAACATAAAATACCTACTCTGCATATTTATCTCTAGAAGTATCATGATGGAAATTCGTGTTATCGTAAAGAGTAGAAGTTTTATCACGATATTACGTACAATATCTTACAAAAAAAAAAAAAACGCAAAACATCGAAAAAAAAATTATGTTATGGTGAAAATATTAGCAATTGCTTCTGCTCACCTTAACGATGGATGACGGAGCCATACTAAAATGAAATTCAAATCATGCAACATCGTCACACCCTCCGGAAATTGAAGCAAGCGACGTCACTTGACCCTCTCCGTCAAACTGACAGCTGTCAAAACGCCAGCCTGTAATATCTGGAGGCAAAGGCGTCGTCGTTGTCGTCCTCTGACCGTAAAGATTTCCGATAAAATGGAAATTAATATGACATTAGAATTTTGTATTCAAAGGTCTCGGGGCCCATTTAATCGAAGAACTTAGTATAATACGTAGATAGATTTTCCTAAACAGTTGACAGTTAACTTTCCTAAACTAAAATTGTGTAGGACTTTAGGTGTTATTACATAACATAATCAAGTCAATTTTGTCGGCTTGATTAAAATGATATTACAACATAGCGTCTGTTATTCATATAAACAAATAACTAACACATTGATTGATACATTCTCAGTTACCATGTAAATTAAATTATTTACTTAATAACCTCTTTTGAATAATCTCAAGCAAGCCATTAGTTCAATATGTCTTAAATCTCCAAGATAACTGTATAGGGCTCCATATAAAATAGAAACTTTAAAATCAATCCATGACCCTTGGGGTCAACTGGCAGAGATGAGGCGATAGGGCTGAGGAACGGGGAAATGCACCATAAATGGCCATCAAACATCAGTGTGCGCATCGATATTACCAATAAATTCTTTGCTATATTTCTCCGTACCAATAGATAAGGCTCTATGATGTGCTTTGCGCACACGACTCTTCCTAATGCTGGGCTTGGGTGGAGAGAGCTTTTTGTAAAACATGGTGCGGATTTAACAAACTACTCCTCAGACTTGATAAATCTTGTGATATTTTTGTAAAGTTTTATTACTTTGCGTGTGTGCCTAGTTATAAACGGTTAAATTTAGGTCGTTCTGGAACCGAAAGCCATGAAATCGCTCATAGAACTCGAAACGATTTTTTGTGAATAATTATCAAATTTGGATACCGTTCGCTTGTGCCGCCATTCGTCGATACGTTTTACACACTTACGCATTGATCGCAACAAAAGCGTTACTTCGAGTTCTCATTATTTCACAAAAAAAAGAATAATTTTGATTCTTCCTTTTCTTTTGTTGTTATTTTTTGAAAATTATGGTCTCAATCGTTTCGAGTTCGATGATCGAGTTCATGGCTTTCGGTTTCAGAACGACCTAAATTTAACCGTTTATAACAATCAAAGATTTTAGTAATTTGTAATACTAACACGCTATGAGCCTTCGAAAGCCCGTTTTTTTTTAGTAGCAAACTGCCGGGAGGAGTGTTCGTTATTTTCAACTCCACGCACTGATCCACGCATGGTCCCTTTTATTTTATTGGTTTTATGTTTAATACGTACTTGTAAAGTGCTAGACAAATCATATTTAAAATCAATCTGTCTAGCCTTTTCTCAACTATATTGGAGTACCAGTATTTTACATAAAGCCTATCGGACCGCCACAACTCATTTACTGGGTACACACGAAATCCCTTGGTAAGACTGGTTGCATACTTTTGAGCTTCTGGCTGCGTAACGACAGTCTTATTATTAAATTGCTTTTTGAGTCACGGGGGGGTGTCGATATGTAATGAATGGGAATCCATCCAGGTCCGACTAATACAAGCGTAGCTTATACAAGCGTAGCTTAAAATAACCTTAACAATAAGGAAGTATGTTAACTAAAAGCTAGCAAATGATATTTTATCTAAATTTAATTTTCTCGTACAAAAATCCTTCTCCTCACTTTTTCGCGGCTCCGTTGTAATGAAGACATACTGTACTGAGCCACGCCCTCGCTAAGCGGATAATTGAGTCATTATAGTTGCGCGAGCGCATGCGCCGCTCTCGTGCTATCTGAGATCGGCCGATAGCGCCGATTCCAATCCGGCCCCGGGTACCGCCGTGCCTCCGCCGTGACGTTCCTTAAAATGTTTCTGACTTATGTCTACTTCTATCTACTAATACATAAAATTCTCGTGTCGCAATGTTTGTTACCAAACTCCTCCGAAACGGTTGGACCGATTTGTATGAAATTTTGTGTGCATAACGGGTAGGTCTGAGAATCGGCCAACATCTATTTTTCAAAATAATATAGAAGCAAAACAACGTTTGCGGGGTCAGCTAGTATATGATTTATGTAATAAGATATCTTTTTTTGGTTTTAAATCAAGAGGGACCTATAATAACAACAGGTGTAAAAAGACACTAAACGAACCCGAGAGTCACTTGTTTTCCCCGTCATTCAATTTTTTTTGTATTTGACCATACCTATGCGTGTCCAGGGGCATACGAGATTTTGAAGGTCAAAATTCCAACTTTTACAAATAATTTTTTTATGTTATAATACAACTTTAAACACCCCCACGACCCCTGTACCGTTGCATGCACCCATAAACACAATGTTTGCGTGTGTTACATTGCGTGGTACCGCAAACAGCTAAATTTCACACCAAAAAACAACCGACTTCCCAAAAACACTAAAGTGAAAAATTACTTTAATTTCGAAAATAAGGTCTTTTGTTTTTTTTCCACCAATTTCTGCAATTAATGTTATTATTCATTTTTTTTTTTTTTTTAAGTTAGTAGTATTTTTTTTGTAAAAAATATTTTTTCATTTTTCTTGTGGTACCTACCCCACACAAATTACCCGACGCCATTTTTATTTGATTAATAGTTTTATTTAGGTTTACTTTAATATACTTTAAAACTATTTGTGTTAGTTCTAGAAATAAAATAATTTATTTACACATATTCATATAAAGTACAACCAACTTAACTTTGCAATTATTGTTCATGCTGGTTATAAAGGACAAAAAAAAGTTAAACAATATTCGATCGTAAGTCCGATTAAAAATGTTAGTTCGAAAAACACCACTTGCTATGTAAATAATACTGTCAGGAATACAATAAGTGGAAAGTAATCGTATTATTGAAGCTAACCGAAAAAATACCCAAGCTTAATACATAACATTACGCCTGTAATCCCAGAAGGGTTAGGCAGAGGTGTACCTACAGTACACCCACATTTCGCCAGTTATGCTTAAGTTCCACGTAATAGGGGGGCGATCCTATTGCCATCAACCGGGCACAAATCCAGACTCCGGACTGCTACTGGGAAACTCTAGATAGAAAAACCCACTTACATTTTGCCCGACCTGAACCCAGGACCTCATACTCAGCAGTAGCTCTTGCCACCACTAGACCAACGAGGCAGTCGAGGATATCGCGTAATGAACGTAAAAAAAGGTCTCGTCCTTTTTAAGAAGTCGATTAAAATAAAAGTCATTTCCGTCATTTTTTGAGTTAAAGAAGAATAGAGGGTATTTTTACACCCTGTATGTCAAGCGACATCCGGGCAGGCCCAGACGAAGATGAGCTGGTCTAGATGGAGAAAAAGGGGAAGAAAGAAGAGAGGCCCGTGCCTTGCAGTGATACTCCCCTTCTCGCCCCCCCCCTCTTCCTTCTTCAGCACACAGCAACACAGCAATGCTGCTATTGCTGCTATCAGACAAATCAACCTTTTAAGCATCCATAACCGCTCAAGCCGCGGTGGCCCAGCTCTGGCCACGCGGTTTAATTCGCCATTTTACATTTAAAGAGCTAATCGTCTATTGTTTCACTCTATGGCCTGATTAATATTCTCGTCAAATAAATACGTAAATAAATTCAAAAAAATTGCCTGGCGTTTCTGTGAGTATTCAAGTAAAAAAAATAGAGTGTGGTCTGTGAGCAGAATGCTCCCAAGTTTCTAAGTGAAATTAAGTGTATGAGTATTTATGTTTGGGCATTCAAATGTTATAGCGTTAACAAACGGTTACAGTTTGAATGAATAACATCCATCAAATGGTATGGTCCTTTGGCCCCGCGACTTTTTACGCTGGTCATGGATGTCCATAGAACCTCTGAGGATGAAACGCAAAAAATTAAACTGGACCAAGATCATGAAATCTCTCTCCCCCTGGTATTTCCCCTATCATCTTTTGCTGACGAGCTTATGTTCTTTACAGAAAACCTAGAAAGGCTAGAAGGTATCGTTTACCATATTAAACCCCTACTGTCTAGTGTCGGCCTCCAAATAAACGTAACAAAAACCAAAAAATACCAACACACCGGACCCCATAGGTTCACAGAAAATGACCACTTAGACCTTTAATGGAATGAATTCACCTGCAGTCGATGAGATTAAATATCTAGGCACATTCAAAACATCTGAGTTAAGCAGGAAGAGCCCCTGCGCTCAAGAAACGCAAAGTCACTAATACCATTTATAATAAACTTACAGATGGAGTGGAAATTTGCCAAACTCATGTATCAAATGGTGATCGTACCTTGTATGATACATGGTTTGAAAGTATCGGCAATTCGGCACTCACTAAAACCGCCAAGACTGAGAAAATTTGCGATATTTATCATGACATGTGTAACATGATTAACCAGGCTAAGAATCAGAAGAAAAACTAGAGAACCACACCAGTTACATGCAGCAATGCAGTACAAGGCCAAATCCAAAAAAGTCTGCCTACCTATTTACACTTTTAATGATAACCTCAAACAGGGCATGACTTCGACAAGGAAATCAACTTCTGGATGGCCCCGGCTATCTGAGATAAAGTTAAAGAGGTTGCTAGCGAGATAGACCAGACACCTGAAACGGATAGTAGCGAGACCTCAGACGAAGATATTGGAACAACACAGCATAGCAGAGACCAGCTGCGACGTCCTTAAAAGATGCACCCCATAGATAAATATCACCCGTCTCTCCACTAGTCCAATGCTTACGGGTGCATACTCGGTAGGCTCAAAATCCCTCCTATCCTAAGCGCACGTCCTCCTACCTAAATATGGTCACTGCGCCGGTTACTTCGTTCGTTTATTACCCAAATTAGTGAAAAAGATTACTCTTTTTGTAAAATCTCGTTTTATATGTCACCTACAGGTTATGCAAATTAAAATGTATTCTATTCTAAAGAAACTGTTAGCAATCAAAAAGTTATGATGAACCGATCACGATATTGGTGAAGTTCCTTACGCGATACTCGCACGCACACACACTCGTATTCACTAGAACGATACGGAGGGAGAGGGAAAGTGTGAATTTAATACGCGTTTTGAATACAGAGTATAATTTTTAAGAAGCTCTCATAAAGTTTTCACCATCTTGAGTTTTTATTTTCACCTTACTTTAGCTTAGCTTTAGCACCCTCGAAAACCATGAAAACGACACCCACGATCAAAGATTTGAAAATTTTGCAGACACCATCTTGGATTTACATTTTGACCTCACTCACTTCTATACACCCTTGAAAACTATGAAAACGACACCGAAGAAAAAAAAAAATATAGCGGCCGCCATCTTGGATTTTCATTACGAACCTCACAGAAAAAGCGTGGGAAACTTCTTAGTTGGTGGACGCGTCGTATTTGAAATAAAATTTATGAAAGCTAAATCAAACGTGACATTGGCTGAATGCAGAAACCGTGCAAAGCCAAACGAAAGAAAAGCTTTTTTTAACAAGTAACACGTTGTTGATTTAAAAGGTACGTCGGCACGTAGCTTGAGGCTTGCTTGGTAGTCAACAAGGAACTTTAAAACAAAACATGCTTATTTTATCCGATTTGTATAATGCATTTTGAAGAGTTTATTGAATGTTGCCGTATTCGTGACGTATATTGGCACACTCTCATTCGAGGGACCTCATAATTTCCTTAATCTGAATACCGATTTTAAGGGCCTTCCGAGGCACGTCTTGAGGTCTCAGAGATGTGAGTCGAGTAGCTTTCGAGGTTAAGACTTAGAATATGAGTGCATGATTTAAAAGAGTGACATAGTTTAATGCAAATTTTATATTTCCGATGGACCTAAAAGGTTTTCAAATTGCCAACAGTCATGTAATTCTAAAATTCTGTTAATTATAAATCTCTTTCACAGTTTCGATTGCATGTCTTGAAAATGGTTTGCCTTGGAATTTTTATTTATTTACACAATATTTTATTTTTATAATTTAACTTTTAAAAATTGCAAAAAAGTACCTATAAGTAATGTAAATTGTTACGATATAAATAAAAAAAGAGCAGAGAGATGAACACGAAAGCAGTGGTGAACCAGTTGTAACTGAACCGTACCCAGGAAGGCGCTTTACTTTAAATAAATAATAGCATCACCACTGCTTTCAAAAGTTGCGTTTTGGTAAATATTTTGTAAGGCAATAAATATACGAAAAAAATCTGTTTTAATAATGATGTACAGTAAGCGTTCAAAAGCGGATAGGCACGACTGTATGTGTTTAAACGACCCACACCACAAAGATCACAGTTTTGCACGGCACACAGTGTCGTATCGTTGCGTACTCGCATCTAAACAAAAATATATTTCCGTCGTTTTTGTTAGACACGCGCTTGCGCGTGACCTGGCCAGTTTATGTCATTGCTAAAATTCGAGTTAATCTAATATGAACTGGTAGCATTAGGCGCCAAGTGTTGGACTGCGAAGCAGCCGGCTTAGGTTCTGAACTCATAAGATGCAGGGCAGTTTTATTGTCAATTTTGTATTTTGGTTGTAATGATAATACTTTTAAAAAAATGCTGCTTTTTAATTTTTGTTGTTATTGCAATATAGGGTTTGGAATAAAAAATGCGTTACAGGTGGTAACAAAAATAAAAACATATTTATTCGTTATAATATTTTACATAAAGAAAACTTATTTATAATAACTTCTTCAGCCAAATAAGATGTGCAACACATGTCAAAGAACTTAGAAGCGATGTGTTTTATTTTGACATGTGAAATGTTCAAAATTTTTAATTAGTAGATTTATTTCACCATAAACATTAAGATTCGATGATGATTTTCCAAAATAAGTGACTTTAATAAGTGTTTATGAAGGGCAGTTTTTTTACATTAAGTATTTTATTTGGCTTTAGTGAGTATAGGTTACATATTGAATTTAAAGCTTAATTAAGTATTCATTTTCTTTAAGAAAATAAGATTGAAACTAAACCTATTTTTTATAATTAAATAATCTCGTTATAGCGCAATAAATATACATAATAAACTATTGCGAAACTTAAACGTTCTTGTTTATTACATTACTGCTCGCTGGGCATCGGTGATGCAACCTTTTCTGGGTGGAGTACAAGGCGAACAGTTTTTAATTCAGCAAAATGTCCGATTGGTGTGAAACCATTTGTTTCATATTCGTTCACCATGTGAAGACTTATTTAAATAAGGCGAACAGTTTTTAATTCAGCAAAATGTCCGATTGGTGTGAAACCATTTGTTTCATATTCGTTCACCATGTGAAGATAAGCCTTCCACTGTATAAATAAGCGCTCCGACTAGCAAGGATAACCCACAGACCCACAGTATTTCTCTAGAACAAATAATGTAATACTATTGGACATCTCTAAGAAAAATACCATATCCGATACTTAAGAAAAAAATGTTATAAATAAAATTATATTTATAACAGTTTACTTATTAACACTCACACTTAGTCCGGTTTCATTAGATATTTGTGTTATCACATCATTTACATCCACTTTTATGCAGCGCAATAATATTTGCCAACGCAATTCAATATTTATAAATCACTGCATTTTGAAAATTATAACCACAACACCGCTAATCAACAGGTTTAAACATTCGTCACTAACCAACAACGTTCAATTAGGAGAATAGTCGTAACAAATTGCGCCTACCTACGTCACAGAAATCGAGATGATTTACTCAGTTTTCTGTGTTCTGCCTACAAACTTTTATAATTTATGTAAACCAGATGAATGAGACAAGTATCGAATGATTATCGAACCACTTCAAGTAATTTTATTTAAAAGAACAAAAATTGATAATTTTAGGTATTATTATTAACAACTCAAAAACTATAAATAGATATTATTTGAAAATAACATCATGCTTAATCCGCAGGCGCAGGTGATATTCAAACTCAGGGCTCGCCCAAGCACGTTAACGACTAAGCTAGCATGTCATATGATTATGACAAGGGTGTAGGGTGTATTTGTTTACACATAGTAAGTTTTTTATTTTTGCTGATTGTTGGGTAGGTAACCGTGAAAGTCTGGTACAAGTGGGACACCAAGCCCTAGTGTTGGTTATCGTTATGTGTGTGTATACTGTATACTAAGAACGATCCCTGATGTGTGTTCGTTTTCGCACACTAATACGTAACCCTGAAAGCAATAGACACATTCATGATGTAATATTTGAATGGATGTTCCCTTAACAAGTTAGAATGGAAAATGTTTGATTTTATTATGTACCACGACTGCTTAAATATTTTTATACAATTATTATGTTATGAAATGATCCATTTTGAACCTTTTAAATTTGCCACCCATGTTGGCAACGAGCTTGCAGAGCATAATCTCCAGTACCTAGGTAGCCAAACAACGTCAACGACGCCAGTCAACAACAACAAGTAAATATCATTGGTCCAAGATAATGTAACGTATACGAAATAGTAATACCAGCCTATACTTGTCCCTTGTCTCACTGCTGTGCAAAGGCCTCTTCTCACACAGAGAAGGTAAGAACATTGGTCACCACGCTTATTCATTTATTATGTTCTAACAAACGAAAGTGTTTGCTTTAAAATAACAACCAACTACCTATTCACTATACACACAGTCATTTAAGCCAATTTACAATTTAAAAAAAAATATTATTTAAAAAATAGCGTAAAAAAATTCATCCGCATCGCTGTCGACTGGTAATGTACCCAAGAGACTGGCAGCGTTGCCACGTTGTATGGCAATGCTTAGCCTCTGGCCAAGGTAAAAGCCAGCCCTTGGGTCACGGGAAGTGTCAACCAGCCGTTTAGAAATTTCCTTATAGAGACCATGAGCGCACGGACCCCACGGCCCAAGGGTTTCAACCCCAAACGGCTCGAAAATATAATGACCAATAAGGTTATTATACTTACGCCTTATACTTACGCAGCAGCAGAGCCAGCACAGCTCGCCGAACCAGGAAGATGGGATGGCGCAAGAGTGTTGACACACGTTGCATCCCACACTAGAGGCCTACCCACCCACCTTTCATGGAAATAAAGACATGCCGTCCGGTCTCTTGCCATCGTCGCGTGCCAAGCCATTGGGTTCTAGTACAGCTGGAACGCCGACGGTGACAAGAGCTCGTCGGATGATGTCGTTAATGTTTGCGTGCCGCGTTAGCGACCCGCACTTCGGCTGCAAGACAGGCCGTGGTGTCCGAGACTGTTGACAAATTCGCCACAGTGACAGCGATGAGGAGAACAACAAGGAGCTCCTAGTCGCAAGGAAGCAGTCGCGGAAAGTGGTGTCGTCGAAAAAAGTGCCAATGTTCAACGACGGTAGCGCATGATGCCACAGACCTGACTCCCATTTACCCACAGCCAGCAGGCGCGCACGCTCCGCAGACGTAGTAGACGTGTTAATTAAATTGTCCTGTACTACTCTGCAGAGCGGTTCATCCCAACGTCTTTGGGAAAAAGGATTATCGGGTAGATCAGAGTTCGGGCAAGCGAGTCTCCAGGCATCCATAGGCTCGGTGAAGCACGGCACATCAAAATTAATCAGTGTGGAGGTAAGGATTTTCCTGATTAATTTCTCAGTGCCATGGACCGAGGATAGGAAAGCCGGTAAACTATTGCTAGAAATTTTGCGGACGCTGAGGCCTCCCATACGAATGGGAAGATAGCTTGTGCCGAAGCTCGGTCGTCCAAGGCCACATTTAAAATCGTAGTAAGTGTGTGCCGGATAATTTGGTCTATTCTTTCTAAAAGGTGAGTATGCTTCCATAAATAGGAAGTGTGAAGGAAAAATGTTAATTTAAGGCCGAAACAGCAGTAACGAATTAAGGTGATGGCCGAATGCATTTTAATCATCTCAATAAAACTGGAAAGCTATTTTCAAAAATTGGAGACCCAAGGAGACGAAGAGAGCTTTTTTCAATAATTTTGATTTCTGGAGCTATTGCATTAAATTTAGAAAGTGTCGGTTGTCTGTCAGTACTGTCCGCTAAGAATAGTTCACATTTCGAAAGGTTGAGATCAAGGCCAATGTTATGAACTTCATTTTTTAAGAACTGTAGGTAATTTAAAACAGTTTCTACATCGCCTCCCAAGGTTCCATCATCAAGATACCAAGCGTTAAATTTAGAATTTAGCTGCCGAATTACAGGTTGAATAGCTAAACTGAAAATCACTGGCCCGAGTGGATCACCTTGTTGACAGCCAACAGTAGATTCCAAAACTTTGTCCATATACAGTAAGTTTGATGGGTGTCTTGCAACATTGCCAAAGCAAACTATAGATTTGGGGTTAAATAAAATAATAATCATCGTCGTTCAGCCAAAGAAGTCTACTGCTAGACATAGGTAGGCCCCTCGCGGGAATCGGCTGAATGCGAGAAGCGCAGGACCGGTCTGTGGGATGCCTATAGTTTATTGAACATACGTTGTTAAAAATGATTAAAAGTAAATTATAATACCAGCATATTACTGTCCCACCCACTGCAGGGATCCTCGTAGATCCTCAATTTCAGACTTATTACTAAAAGTCCAGCAGCCTAATTGCGTAAAACATTTTCATAAACGATTACGACTAATTTGTTTGATTTTGATAGTTCAACACCATTCTTTGCGTTATTTACATTTTTGGGAAGATTTTTTTATCGAACTAATAAAGCAATGGATTAGCAATCTGTTTCAAAACGATTCAGATTACGATTGATTGTGTATTACGCAGTTAGGGCACAGGTTTACTCGCAATGTTTTTTATTGACCGATGTCAGTAAACTCAAAAAGCACAATTGAAATAAGTCACACTTGTACTTGCCAAGAATTGAACCCACAACTCTTGCATGAGTAGTGAGGACTAAACCCCTAGACTATCACGACAATGTACAAGCTTACTGTATTAAACGTCAAAATGTCATAACAAAGTATTTACCTAAACTGTCTTATCTCGTCACCACCGAGTTCTGGAGTAAAAAATATTAACAGGCCTATTAAATACAAATATTCCTTCAAATGGAACCACATTTTTGGTTATCTTCATATCATATATTGATTTATTTATGCCCATGCTGGATCAAACTTGCATGGCAGCGTTATCAATCTCCTTTGTCTCTAAGGGAGTGTCTGGGACTTTATTTATAAATTAAATGAATTGCCATTTTTTGTAAAACAAAAACTGACTAAACATCGGTGGTACTTCCCCAAAACAGAAATATCGTACGACATAACACTATGAAAATAAATAAAGTAAATTAAACAAACTGTCTCTAAATCAGTAGAACCACGAATTTTTCTAAATTCGCTACCAAGCTTTTTTGACAACTTATCCTTAAGGAGCTCCCATTAAAGCTTGGAATCCAAATTAATGCCCTAGAATCCTGTGGTATTTTCGGTTTTCATCTCTTCACCCTCTATGAGAACACTAGTTTCTTCTTGTCTAACATGAGGTCTCGTAAACTTAATAAATTTCGATTTTTTTCATTAAGAAGTAGGTTATTAACATTAAACCAGTTAATTACTTTTTCGAGGGCACTATTAACATTGTCCCCAGCCAGCTGCTGCCGTTTGAGTTTCAATAAAAGTGAAGTGCAACAACACTGCATCATGTTTATCCTTTATGAGGTAGAGCAAGATATTTATATAAAAATAAAAAAATGGGCAAAGAATTGAACCTTGGGGTATCCCCTGTCTACTACAGATCCGGGTGATCTCTTTCTTTTAACATTAACTCTCTGAACCCTATCACTTAAGTAAGAAGATCCAGAAAGGCATTCTGGATGTGAGTGATGCAGTTTCCAGATTAATGTTTCATGAAGAACACCACCGAATGCCTTGGACAAATCGCAAAAAGTGCCCAAAGCATCGCATTTGTCCTCACATACATTATACACGTCTCAAAAGTTTAACTCCGGCTCAGTAGTCAAACCTTGTTAAACAGAAATATTTGTTCTGCAGTAATTTATGTTTATAAAAATAATTGCGTTTAAAATACGTTTTTCTAAAAAAAGTGAGGGTAGGTACTGTAATAGGTCTATAATTAGCAGGGTCTGATGTACTACCTGATTAAAACAACGGTATTATTTAACTGTTTTTCATAAAATCTCACTACGGTCAATACAATTATTAAAAATAACAGCTAAAGTAGGTGCTGCGAGTACAATGTTTATCCAAAGAATTACCCCATATATCTGCGACAAAAGAATAGAAATATGAGACACAGACGTTATTTAGCACATATTTTAACGATTAGTCGTTTAACGCTAAGCAAGCGCACATTACAACTCGCATTTTTCTACAATTAAGTGCGGTTCGGCTCCCTGTAATGGGTTAGTTTAGAGAAAATGTACGTATGTCATGAAGGAGAATTTTCGACACTTCTCACACGACACGTCGTTTTAACACTAAACGGTAATACGGTAACCCTTGAGAAGGCTGATTGTCAGACTTTTTTTCAAAGATCCACTTAGCATTTTATACGCGCTGAGTATCCAGCTGCATGTAGCCGGCGAGGACATAAGCATCTACGCGTGCAACAAGCCATCCGCGGCCCATTTGAAAATTACCGAGGTGTCACCATCGACTGTCCGAACCGCACAGGGGAGGATCACCCGCAAGCTCCAAACCAGTGCTCTCGTCTTACATCCTCGCGTGTCAAGGTTACGTCAAACTTTACATACGCACAATCTTGACGTAAGTACCTGCATAGTACGCCATCACGGGCGAGCCAAGCCGCAAACTACACCACGTGCAACAAAGCTTAGCGCTGCGGTCTATAGTAGACGCCAGGTTTACAAGCGGCTCACTGGAAACAATTGAACTCCACAAATAACATACACACACATCCGTTGCAGAGCGTGTTCTAAATACAGACACCCACCTCTTTACGGGCGCCTAAATTCACACGTAAAAGCGCGGCGCGGGCTGCGATTCACGTAGAAATTGAGCGGTGTTACACAGAACAATGGCGCTTAAAACACACACGCCGGTTTCTTTGCCCGGATCGTGACCGGCTAGATCTGGAAGCGGGGCGGTCGGAAACCACACACCTTTATGAGGGAACGTCAAGTTGGCATCTCCGTCGCTTGTCGTCTCTCGCCGGGCCTGCCCTCGGTAACTAAGGGTCTCACCAGGCGGTGACAGACCGCCGACATATCGTGAAGGTAGCGGCACTGTGAATCAGTATCGTTGCGCGCCTACAGAAAACAAATAGCAACCACTCACATCTACAAAATAAGTGGTTGGACCACCCCTCAGTAGAGAATCCGGGACCGCTCACCACGCCCCCTAACGGGGATGTTGTGATTTTCCAAGAGAATGTGAGTCATTCGCCTTCCAGACTTTAGAGTGAACAAGTGAACAACTCCAGCGAGAAAAACAACCCTAAAATGGATACCACTGCAGATGAAGCCGCTCAAGTGATTGCACTACTGCAGTCAGGGATGCATTTTCTGGAGTGGCATGTCAATTGATGGAAAAACTAATATTGGGTTCGTTTCTCGGACTAGAGGTGCATGTTCATGTTATGCATGATAACGCCCGCTGTCACACCGCATTAATTGTAAGGGATTACTACAAGAGGTTGGGATTGGGATCCACGTTATTCACTGACAGCTTGAAGTCCAGATCTGAACCCTATCGAGCACCTTTGCGAGGAGCTGTAACGGTAAGTGCGGGTCTGAGATCCTGCTCCTACTACTCTTCAATGCCTCCAAGATGCTCATTGAAGAATGGAACAAAATTCCTCAAGCAACCGTTGCTAAATTAATAAGGTTCATGAGAGACCGCATGTAAGCTGCCATCAGGGCAAGGTGGGGCCAACACCAGGTTTAATGTTTTTTTTAGTTTTCATAGGTTTAATTGAGTTTATTGAAATAAAGTCTATTTTTCTTTCTTTGCAATTAACCCGTTTTATTTAATGTCATTATTAAATAAAACGGATATTTTCTATGGAATATTGACACTGACAGCTCTTGAACGCGTTTTAGATGTGCTGAACGCGTTCAGTAACATTGGTGAAATCGGCACTAAGTCTCTAGCAAATCCTATACATTTAAAATAAATACAGTTTAGATTCGCGATTTTTTTACCGACGTTCACAAACTCTTGACGACGTGAATAACTCTATTCTTTATTGGTATTCAATGAGAAAAATCCAAATGCCAATAAAACTTAAATCATTCGATTTAAATTACCTTCTGTTAGAATTTGACAAAGTGACTCATGTTGAATGGAGAAAAACTAGAATTTATTCATCAGGCGGTTTTCCTAGGATTCACGCTAGACAAGAAGTTACAATGGGTACCTATTAAAGGATCTCTTCCGGGGCACTAAGCTCGGCCCCATAAGCTGTTATAAAGATAATACAGTAAACAGATGCAGAACCCGCGCGAAATTGCGAAATCCTCTACAAGGACCAAAACTATGATAGCTGAGTCATGACAAAAGACGAACAGTGCATTAGCAACCCGGCAAAGCTAATGCATGAAGCAACCAACGTAAAACACCACAACATACCAACCAACTAGCTAACCAGCACAATACACAAGATAAAAGACAACCCACGAAAACCCTGTCTCAAAAAACACACTCCAATTAGGCAACGCTGTGTGAACAACTAGAATGATCACTACTTTATCGGAAAAATCATCATGCAGTATAACATGGTGAAAGGGTACTCAGAGATCCCAATTGGATCACATTATTACGCCGCATGCATCAATTCATTCACATCACAAAACGAAAGCACCAAGCACAATTAACAAAGTCAACAGCCAGCTGCGAATGACACAACAATTGAGGCCAAAGATTTCAATCAAAATCAATGCTACAATGCCGCTCTCAATAGCAACCCACCAAAACAAAATACCAAGACTGTATATCAAAAAACCTAGCTAACAGAACCTCAACGGATGAAAAGATCGAAATACCCTGGAGTACCATAACGGAAGTATTAAAAGCTGCTGCCCAGGAATCCCGGATTCTTCAGCTAATTCACTCCAGGGATCATCGGCATCGTCTAGATCTTGCTAACCTACAAAAGGCAAAATTTATTCAAAGTATTCAACCAGGTATAAACGCGTAAAAGAATATCGAGCAACACTTTAAAAGGTTAGTAGATAGGTTGTGCCGGTTCCAGCTCACTTTTTTCAAGGGGTTTGAACCGACTACTAAGCGGTCCTCAATCCTAAAAAAAAAAAAAAAAAAAAAAGGTTTTGGCATGCGCTGAGCACGAATCTGCGGTCCATTTTTGCGTAGGATGCACGGTTCGCGAGATACGTAAATCAATTAGCAATAATCTAATTGACATCCGCCCGGCCCGGCGACCCTCATTAGCGTTTCATTGTTCGCTATTTCTTATCTATTACTCATTCGACAGTTCGTATTACTACTGCTTTAGGGTTCCTTATCAATTACTCATTGTGAGCGGGTTCTGCCTCTATTTTATTTCATACTACACTCACGCCTTCTTCCCATGGGGGTAGGCAGAAACCAGAGAATCCTTACATACTCCTTTTGCCTCGTTTACGTTCATAAATCTGGTCTATTACGAAAATGTGCATTCTGGATCAATAAAACAAGTTCACTGTTTTTGTTACTTTTTTTTATTTTTAACTATAAAATATGAATGGAACATCTCATCCACTAAAATATCATTGTACAGTGTATTCCCTGTAAATATTTTTACAAAACTATGCATTGAACATCCCTGAAACTTATATAGCAAATACATTAAGCAATATTCACCACAAACTGAAGTCAAATCATTCTGAATCCTATCAACATTCCAGTCCCATCTTTTGCAATTTCTTCTTAAAAATTCAAGTTGATAACGCACAGGTGCCCGTCCATACGAATCAAAATATTGCCCAACGCCATTTGTGTCAATATGTAAAGCTACCCAGTGTGAGCCTGGTTTATAATCCGTATCCAAATTGCATATTATATACGTTGGCACGTGGGTGTACATGGGTAGCCTATTAGCAGCATAAACATTACTTTCTAGATTAGGATGAATCCTTTTCAGATGTTGTTGTACATCTAGTGTATCCATGATATTATTGTTATTAGTAGATTATTACAGTACCAATCTAAACAATGGTTAACATAGGAATGTTCAATTATAGTGATTTGTAAATATTAAATAACATTCTTTTCTATCTACTGTACCCATGGATAGGAGTGCATTTGTGCAACGCACCGCGAAGGAATGTGAGATAACTTTGTAGGATCGCACATTAGGAACTGTGTTGACTCATTAAGTTACTATCAGTTGCGTTGTAAGCACTTAAGAATTTGCTTTAGATTAGAAATTACTTAGTGGTGCTATATAAGAGCAACCCACTCAGTCAGACCATAGTCAACTAGTTTGGCAACAGTGGATAGTGACAGTACTACGTTTTGTGTTACTTCAACGCATCAACGGTAATGGAGGTAAGTGTTTATTCTATTGACAATTACTTTTCTTTATTTTTGTCTTTTTGCATTTACATGAATTTTTCCTTGCGTGTGTGAACAAATTGATAATAACATGTTATCTGTGTTGTTGCAGAAATCATTTAGCTTCGTAGACAATGATGAGAATACATATAAACAATATTACTACTCACCACTCTCCCCTCAACACGAAGAAGAGAGTGGTGACATCGTCATTAATAACACAAGTGGTGGCAAAAAAAGGACATCGCAGGCGATTGATCAGTTTTTTGAAGTTGCACCAAAAATAAAGAAGAAGAAACTGGTATCATCAACCGTGGCACGAGCCGCTAGAGATGGTGTATCATACATTTCGAATAATTCTGACGACGGAGACCAAGCGACGCATCTCATAAAAATTGAAATGTATGATATGAAGAAGCTATGCAAGATTCCAACTAATGACCATTGGAAACATGCCACCACAAGGATTAAATATTATGTAAAGAATAGTGAAGATAACATCTACGAGAACACAAACAGCCTCGTATTCAAAATTACAAAGACAATAGCAGAAAGTGAAAACGTAAAAAAATACTTTTTTAACAATCAGAGTCATTAGCTAATCATTAGTGAATGTGAAGTTTATTCTGTTTAAATGACTTGTGTACTATTCCTTTGCTAGACTATAAAAACTGAACATTGTTTGAAATCGGATATCAGTTGGTCTACCATCATTTAACTGTTACTTACTCTGCTACCTATTTCTTCTTTGCTATATAGAATATATGGAAAACGTTAGTGAAGTGTGCATCAGTGCTTTCTTTTCCTCACCCATGGAAGAGAACATGGAACTATTTAACTGCGAATTTGATCAGGAACTGTATAATGTTTGTGATGAAATGGAAACATGTGAACTGTTTGATTCATCATATGATGATGAGTTGTACAATCTCTGTGCAGTGTTTGAAACACAGTTTAAGTAAGTATAATAAACATAAGTTCCAATCATAATTTATACATTATTTTATATTGTGTTTTAATAAAATTAATTATTTTAACAGTCAACCACTACAACTTGGAAATGGAATGAAGCGAACGAGCAACGAAGAACCCAATATCATCAAAAAAGCAAGAATTGTGGAAGAAGCGTCGACTTCTGCAGGGATCAGTGGCAGTAACGAGGATCAAGTGGAATGTCCCACATGTCACATATTTATTAAGAAAAGGTATTTAGCTAATCATTTTAGAAGTAATGTTCACAAAAATAACCTTTTAAATGCACATAATTCTTTATCAAATGTTAGTGTTGTTGAATCTGCTTTTGGAAACAGAATTTTAACTTATAAAATCAAAAGTAGAGTAGATCATTCAACACCGTTATATTTTGAAACTCCTGAAGTATTTTTAAATTCAATTAAAGATGATATTTTATTTTTAATACAAGGGTGTATTCAACAACATACAATTTTTAAAGTAAATTTCATACTGCATGCTGATTTTGTTCAACAAACTAAAGATATTAATGATACATTTGATTTTCAAACATTTAATTATATTATTTGTCAAGGAGATGACTTAAATATTTTCTTTTCATCTTTACATGAAGAGAAAAATAACTAGTAAAATTAGTGTATTTGAAAAAAAAGATAGTGGGTGGAGTCTAAAAAATATAAAATCTATAGACATGAACATCAATAAATTTAACCCCCTACGCGGTACTTCATACATAGATCTTCCCCGTGATATAAAACTTAAAAATGCTGTTGTAAATGTAAAAAACAAAGATTATTTTTGTTTTAAATGGGCGTTACTCTCAGCGTTATATCCCGTAAACAAAAACGCTGATCGGGTATCATCATACGCTATACATGAAAATAAACTAAAATTTGATGGAATTTCCTTTCCAGTTAAAATTTGTAACATAGCAGAAGTAGAGAAATTAAATGATATTAGTATAAATGTATTTGGATTAGAATATAATAAAGAAAAACAATGTAATTCTATAGTAGGCCCATTATTTTTGACAAAATGTCGTAAATCTAGACATATCAATTTATTACTTTTATCTAACGGTACGAATAATCATTATTGTTACATAAAAAATTTATCGCGGTTAGTTAGTAAACAGATTTCAAAAAAATGTCACGCCATGTATATTTGCGATGCATGTCTACTTCATTTTCCATCTCAAGAAAGGTTAAATAACCATGAACGATACGATTGTGCTCACATTTGTACAGAATTACCAAACAGTGAAACTTTTAAAAAGAATTGGTTTGGTCAATCTATTTCAAATGATAAAATTAAATTTGAAAGTTATGAAAAAAAGTTAAAGATACCATTCGTAGTTTATGCTGATTTTGAAGCATTTTTAAAACCAATAGAATCATGTTCTAACGATCCATCCAAACCATTTACACATAATGTTCAGAAACATGAAGTGTATAGTTTTGGTTATTATATAAAATGTTCATTTGACGATAAATTATCAAAATATGTATCATATAGTGGGCCCAACTGTGCACAAGTTTTATGGATAGTTTATTTAACAATTTAAAAGAAATAAGTAGAAAAAATAGATTTGAAAAATGTCCAGCCCCGCTAACAAATGAAAACAAACACCAAATTTCAAACACAACAATCTGTCATATATGTGAAACTACCTTAACAGAACCTTTTTATGACTTTGATTGGTACACTGGCAGTTTTAAAGGTGTTGCTCATGAATCATGTAGCTCGAAGTTCAGAAATCCACGTCATATACCAATATTTTTACACAACCTTAGTCACTATGATGCCCATTTTATCGTTCATGCATTAAACTTTTGTGATGGTGAAGTCGAAGTTATTCCCCAAAATAAAGAAAAATATATATCATTTTCCAAAACGGTAAAAATATATAACTATGAAGTTAAGTTGAGATTCGTAGATTCATTAAAGTTTTTATCATGTAGTTTAGACCAACTAGCCAAAAATCTTAGTAATGATCAATTTCAAGAATTACATAGAAATTTCCCTGATGATGAAGATTTCATTCGTTTAAAACGGAAAGGAGTTTACCCATACGAATTTATGACTAACTTTGATAGTTTAAACTTAACATCACTCCCTGATCAAAAGAATTTTTATAGCTCGCTCACAGATTCTCATATTTCAAACGATGATTACATTCACGCTAAAGATGTTTGGCAACATTTTGGTTGTTGTAATATGCTAGATTACTCAAACTTGTATTTGAAAACAGACGTTTTACTTTTGACTGATGTCTTTGAAAACTTTAGAAAGCTATGTATTAATACTTATGATTTAGACCCTGCCCATTATTATACAGCTCCAGGTTTAAGCTGGGATGCAATGCTAAAATATACACAAATAGAATTAGAGTTATTAACAGATTATGAGAAAATTGCATTTATCCGTTCAGGTATCAGAGGTGGTGTATCTCAATGTAGTAATCGTTATGCCAGAGCAAATAACAAATACATGGGTGATTATGATAGAGAGAAACCAAATTCATTTATCACATATTTTGATGCCAACAACTTATATGGTTGGGCTATGTCCCAATGCCTTCCTACTGGTGGATTTGAATGGGTAAATCCCAATACAGATTTCAATGTGTCTGATACATCGGACTTCGGATTCATTTTAGAAGTTGATTTGGAATATCCTGATGAACTTCATGATTTACATTCGGACTTTCCCTTATGTCCAGAAAACATTTGTGTAGGCAATACTAATGAGAATAAACTAGTCCCAAATTTAAATAATAAAGTTAAATATGTAATTCATTATAGAAATTTAAAACAATGCATAGAAATGGGTGTAAAATTAACAAAAATTCATAGAATTTTGAGATTTAAACAGCGTCCTTGGTTAAAAACGTACATAGATCTAAATACAAAATTTAGAACATTAGCAAAGTCAGATTTTGAAAAAGATTTTTATAAATTAATGAATAATTCAGTCTTCGGTAAGACTATGGAGAATATTGAAAAAAGGGTTAATGTAAAATTAGTTACACACTGGGAGAACCAGGGTAAAGCTTTAGGTGCTCAGGATCTAATCGCTAAACCACAATTTCATAGTATTTCAATATTTTCGGAAAACCTAGTTGCCGTTCAATTGCGAAAAACCAAGTTAATATATAACAAACCAATTTACTTAGGGTTTTGTATTTTAGATATTTCAAAAACGCTAATGTATAATTTTCATTATAACTATATGATTAAAAAGTTTAGTAAAATCAATTTATTGTATACAGATACGGATAGTTTAATATATCATATATTTACAGACGATTTTTACACTGATATAAAACCTGACCTTTCCTTATACTTTGATACCTCAGATTATGATACAAATAACGTTTTTCAATATCCAAAATTAAATAAAAAGAAATTAGGTTTTTTTAAAGATGAAAATAATGGTAAAATTATAAAAGAATTTGTAGGTTTACGATCTAAAATGTACGCTTTTGATGTAGAGAATAGGATTATAGCCAAGGCAAAGGGGGTAAATAAATGTATCACTAAAAAGATGACAATGAATAGTTATAAGTCATCTCTATTTAATAAAAAAGTGCAATATTGTAGCATGCTTAGATTTAAATCGATTAAACACAATTTTTACACAAAAAATAAATAAGACTTGTTTATCATACAATGACACAAAAATACATATTTTAGATAATAATATTGAAACATTAGCTTGGGGTCATTATAAACTACGTTAAGTGATGGTACAGGATCTTTGAAATAATATTGTTAACGTAAATGATCCATATTACTTTTATATCTGTGTATAGAAAATTTGTATTAATTGTAAAATAATAATAAAATGTGTTTAAACATTTACTTATTATTGTTAATTGTTAAGCATATGATTTTTATATATAAGTAGGTAACTAACTTACTTTACTTATTGTTTAATTGTAATTAATGTTAGTTAATAAATGTTTTATCTGTGTAGATACATTTGTATTTAGTTTTAAATAAAGTTTTGGACTTTACTGTAATGTACATGTCATTGCTGTTTTTTCATCTATTACCTCTTTTACATTGTTTTTACAATATATATTAAATTTTTACTACAACCACTTTACTTTGATTTCATCCCTTTAAACTCTAGACGTGTGCAATGTTTCATTTTATTCATCCGTTTACTGCAATTGTGGCAGGACCAAGTGGATGTGGAAAGTCAAATTTTGTTACAAAGTTCATAAAATCAGTTAAAGAAATATGTAATAGTGATTTTAATCAGATCACATGGTGCTTTGATGAAATGCAACCTTTATATAATTTACCAAATGTTAACTATCATCAAGGAATTCCAAATCTTAATATGTTTGATGGTGAAAACCCACATCTTGTTATAATTGATGACTTAATGAGAGAGTCTGATGGAAGAATTGTAGATATATTTACAAAAGTCATCACAGGAATCTTAGTGTATTTTATATAACACAAAATTTATTTCATCAAGGTAAAGGTCAAAGAGACATTTCTTTAAACTCAAGTTACATAATATATTTTAAAAATCCTCGAGATAAAACACAAATAAGATATTTAGCACGACAAGTGTCGCCAGATAACCCTAAATTTATTGAAGATGCTTACAAGGACGCAACTTTAGAAGCACATGGATATTTAATGGTAGATTTAAAACAGAATACTAATGATTTTTGTCGTATCAAGACAAATGTCTTCCCATTTAATGGTTATTGCACAGTCTACGTCCCCACAAAAGAGTTTAAATACGCCAAGAATCAAACAATTCAAATCATTTCTAAATGATGCATCGCCGACTCACAACGCATAAAGATTTGCTAAGTGCTTTGCATACACTTAAACCAAAATATCAAAGAGCATTACTTAAAACATGTGATGAAGAAGAAATAAACTGCATCTGTGAATGTATTCATAACGTTTTACAAGGAAAAGTAGCTCTTAAAGATCAAGACAAACAAAAATTGAATAAACACAAAAATATACTCCGTAAACTGGTACATAAATGTACACATAAACTAAGAAAAAACATAATTGTACAAAAAGGGGGAGCTTTCTTACCAATAATATTAGGTGCAATATTGAGTGGCTTAGTAAGTGGACTAGCCAGTTAACATGGAAAATGCAAAGAAAATGATACTTATTGAACCTGGGATGATTGAAAAATTAAAACAAGAAAATAAGGTAAATAGTAATTTGTCTCGATTAGATGTTGAAATGCAAAATATTATGAATAGTGAGACAGAAGATCGTAAGAAGTGGATGTTATATTTACAAACACTTCAAAGATACCTTCACTTTACTGAAGAGGATCGTCAACCACTCAGACTACCAATTTATACTGATACATCGAATGATGGTTCAAATGAGTCTAAGATTGGATATAAAAATAAAGATAGAGATCTAAAAAGTATAGTTGATGTTGAATCTTTAAAGAGAGAGAATGAATCCGTTAAAAAAGGAGAAAATAACACAAAACCACTTTACAC
The DNA here is from genome assembly GCA_963555695.1 of Dasypolia templi. Taxonomy (NCBI): domain Eukaryota; kingdom Metazoa; phylum Arthropoda; class Insecta; order Lepidoptera; family Noctuidae; genus Dasypolia; species Dasypolia templi. The sequence goes on along the minus strand of OY743138.1, from coordinate 26,968,005 downwards.
ATCAGCTCAAATACTCAGCTTAATACCAAAAACTTATAATAAAAAGGGTGAGTTATTATTAAACTTAGTTGGAACCAGTAAAAGTAAAATACATTGGGATGATGAAGGTACAGTAACTATTGATAACGAAAAAATTCCTGGAAGTAATATTGTTGATTTAATAAATGATTCACTAAGACCACTAAAAAGAAGTGAACCGATAGGGTGGGATAGATTTGCTCAAGCATTAAAAGATATTAAAGTGCCACTTACTTATATTGGAAACCCAAAGAGATGTGAGTTTATCAATCAGCTTCAAACAAAAGACCTGAACAAAACCTCCGATATTGGAGATCAAGAGTTTTCTACACCGAGCAGTGGAGATAAAAGATCTATACAGAAAATACGTAAAAAGATTGATTGGGAAAAATGGACTCCGTACTAGAAGAAATTAATAGAATTTATTATGATCCATCTAATCCTGTTGGTTTTAGTAGTATTGATAAATTATCAAAAGCCATGAAAGGTAAAATGGATAAAAAACAAGTAAAGGAATGGTTACAATCACAAGAAACATACACATTACATAAACCCATTCGAAGAAAATTCCCGCGTAATAGGTACATTCTATCAAATATTAATGAACTGTGGCAAGCTGATTTAAGTGATATGCGTACTTATTCTCAATATAATGATGGTTTCAACTACATACTTTGTGTTATTGATGTATTTAGTAAATATGCTTTTGCAAGATCAATGAAAAAGAAAAACTCAGAAACAACTAAATAATGTTTTGAAAGCATATTTACTGAAAGTAATGCAACACCTACTCACATACAATCTGATAAAGTTACAGAATTTGTTTCAAAAGATGTACAAAAATACTTCAAATCCAAAAGGATTAATTACTATACTACTAACAATCCCGATATTAAGGCTAGTATTGTTGAACGATTTCAAAGCACTCTAAAAATGAAAATGTGGCGTTATTTCACTCATAATAATACATATAGGTACATAGATGTTTTACAAGATTTAATATACTCATATAATCACAGCATTCACTCTAGTATTAAGATGTGTCCATGTGATGTAAATTCCAACAATATTATGACTGTTTGGACTAATCTTTATGATAGAGGATCAAACAAACTTTGTTCAGAAAATCCAAAACCAAATTTCAATGTGGGTGATTATGTTCGTATAACTAAATATAAACATGTTTTCCAAAAAGGATATGAATCAAATTGGAGTGATGAAATATTTATTATTTCTTCAGTAATTGATAGATCTCCATGGGTTGTATATACAATAACAGATTTACAAAATGAACCAATAGTTGGTACTTTTTATGAAAGAGAATTACAGAAGGTAACTTACAACCCCACCTCACAATATAAAATAAATAAAATAATTGGTTCTCGTTATTCGGGTAACAGAAAAGAAGTATTAGTGAAGTGGAAAGGTTATCCAGACAAATTTAACAGTTGGATTTTAGCTTCTAATTTAAAAGAAATATGAACAAAGAAAGTTTTTATTTAACTTTGCTCAGCAATAGTTCAATGGAATACTTTCCTGATAACAAGACTACAAATTTTTCAACAAAATTACCAAAATCTATCAAATTAGAAGGTGAATGGTCGGTTGGAGTTGTCGAGTTTCAATATCCATGTACCATGTTTACTGTTCAAGATCATGAAAATGTTATTTACATTACAAAAAGTATGGCCCAATGAAGATAAAGCATCAACAGTGTACTACAAAAAACATATTCCAGCCACCAACTATGATGACATAGACCATATTTTAAAAGCGTTAAGTGGTATTAGAGAGAATTTAAAATTCCGTTATGATGAAATAACAAAATTTGTGTCTGTTTCTGTTTTGGATAAAAATATAACATCGGTGACATTATCACCCAAATTAAGTTTGCAGCTAGGTTTTGAACCAAATAAAAATCTCCTAGAAAGAAATTTTGGAAAGTGTCCTGCTAATTTACATTTAGGGTTACCATCTCAACTATTTGTATATTGTGACATAATCGATCCTCAGATTGTAGGTGATGTTATGACTCCTTTACTAAGAATAATTCCATTAGATCCTTCAAAATACATTTATGGTGCAAATAAAATGCACGTTTTCTCTCCACCTCACTACTTACCTGTTATGCGAAGAGAGTTTGATACGCTAGAAATAGATATAAGATCGAGTACGGGGCAAAAAATCCCATTCCAGTTTGGAACAGTGTGTATAAAACTACATTTCCGAAAATTATAATAATGTATTCTCATCATAAATGTCCATATGAAAATTATTATACACATCAAGCTGGGTCAGGAATTGGAGTAATTTATAAGGGTTCAGCATATCAACGTGGTCATGGCATTGGGAGCTTCTTAGGGGGGCTATTTAGATCAGTTTTACCTTTACTTGCAAGTGGCGCTCGAGCGATTGGTAAAGAAGCATTAAACGCTGGAGTAGGTCTTTTATCGGATATGGTTCAAGCGCGTCCTATGGAAGACTCAATAAAAGATCGTCTAAAGCAAGTTAGTACGAACTTGAAACGAAAGGCTGATGACAAAATTGATCGTATTAACATGTCAGGATCTGGGTATATAACAAAAAGAAAACGACTAGCATCATTCATTCCACCATTAACTGCTAAAGTGAAAGCTGCAAAAAAAATTGGCCTAAAACCAAAAAATATCAAAGATATATTTTCAAATTAAATATGTCTTTTCTTCATAATCATTCTTGTGAGTGCGTTAAGTCAGAATTGGATTTGTTTGCACTACCATCTACACAAACAAGCATTGAAAATGGATTGTGGATTCATTATAAACCAATATCATCTCTTGCTGATGATGGACCTATCGAGTTTCAAGTTCCTGGTACAGGCGATGACTATATGGATTTGTCTCATACATTACTACACATTAAGGCAAAAGTATTAAATCAAGATTCAACAAACTTGTTATCGTCTACTGCTGTAGCACCTGTAAATAATTGGATGCATTCACTTTTTAGTCAACTTGATGTTTATTTAAACCAAAAACTTGTATCACCACCAAATAATACGTATGCCTACCGAGCATACATAGAAACTCTATTAAACTATGCTCCTGCTGCTAAACAATCTCATCTAACTTGTAGTCTGTGGTATGAGGATACAGCAGGAAAAATGAATTCTACAGAAGTCAAAAACATAGGATTTGTTAAAAGACAGGAATTAGCTTATGAAAGTAAGGAAATAGAAATGATTGGACATCTTCATGGTGACATTTTCAATCAAGAAAAATTTTTAATTAACGGTGTTGAAATGAGTGTAAAATTAGTTCGTTCAAGAGAGACTTTTAATTTAATTTCGGGGTCACCAGATGTAAAGTTTAAAGTTTGCATTACAGATGCAACTCTTATTGTTCGAAGGGCACGAATTAACCCAAGTGTATTACTTGCACATCAGAAAGTGTTAGCTTCTACTACTGCTAAATATCCTATTACTCGAGCTGAAGTTAAAGTTTTAACTATTCCATCCGGTGTTCAAGGAAAAACTCTTGATAATATATTCTTAGGGCAGGTACCCAAAAGATGTATAATTGGGTTTGTGAGCAATGCTGCATTTAATGGCTGCCTTACTAAAAATCCATTTAATTTTGAAAACTATGGTATTAATTCTTTCAGCTTATATATTGATGGTCAACAAATACCTTCAAAAGCCTTGCAACCATCTTTTAATAATAGTATATTTACATCAGCATATCATACTCTGTTCTCGGGAACTGGTATACACTTTCTTAATGAAGGGAATGCTATCTCTCGTGAACAGTATGCCAAAGGTTACTGCCTATTAGCATTTGATTTAACTCCTGATTTATCAGCCAACTCATCAGCTCATTGGAATCTCATAAAGCATGGTAGTGTAAGATTAGAAGTTCGTTTTGAATCATCACTTATACAAACAATTAACTGTATAGTTTATGCTGAGTTTGATAACATTATTGAAATAGATAAAAACAGGAATGTTACTGTAGACTATAGTAGTTAAGGTTATAATGTAAGTAGGTTTAAGTAAAATTGTTGTAATTTGAGTAAATAAAAAACGTATTATAAAGAAACTTATTTTTATTTACCACACAAAATAAACACACACAGGTTCACACAAATCATGGATACAATTTATACAAATGAATGTTATTTAATATTAACAAATCACTATAATTGAACATTTCACAGTCTAGCAAAGGAATAGTACACAAGTCATTTAAACAGAATAAACTTCACATTCACTAATGATTAGCTAATGACTCTGATTGTTAAAAAAGTATTTTTTTACGTTTTCACTTTCTGCTATTGTCTTTGTAATTTTGAATACGAGGCTGTTTGTGTTCTCGTAGATGTTATCTTCACTATTCTTTACATAATATTTAATCCTTGTGGTGGCATGTTTCCAATGGTCATTAGTTGGAATCTTGCATAGCTTCTTCATATCATACATTTCAATTTTTATGAGATGCGTCGCTTGGTCTCCGTCGTCAGAATTATTCGAAATGTATGATACACCATCTCTAGCGGCTCGTGCCACGGTTGATGATACCAGTTTCTTCTTCTTTATTTTTGGTGCAACTTCAAAAAACTGATCAATCGCCTGCGATGTCCTTTTTTTGCCACCACTTGTGTTATTAATGACGATGTCACCACTCTCTTCTTCGTGTTGAGGGGAGAGTGGTGAGTAGTAATATTGTTTATATGTATTCTCATCATTGTCTACGAAGCTAAATGATTTCTGCAACAACACAGATAACATGTTATTATCAATTTGTTCACACACGCAAGGAAAAATTCATGTAAATGCAAAAAGACAAAAATAAAGAAAAGTAATTGTCAATAGAATAAACACTTACCTCCATTACCGTTGATGCGTTGAAGTAACACAAAACGTAGTACTGTCACTATCCACTGTTGCCAAACTAGTTGACTATGGTCTGACTGAGTGGGTTGCTCTTATATAGCACCACTAAGTAATTTCTAATCTAAAGCAAATTCTTAAGTGCTTACAACGCAACTGATAGTAACTTAATGAGTCAACACAGTTCCTAATGTGCGATCCTACAAAGTTATCTCACATTCCTTCGCGGTGCGTTGCACAAATGCACTCCTATCCATGGGTACAGTAGATAGAAAAGAATGTTATTTAATATTTACAAATCACTATAATTGAACATTCCTATGTTAACCATTGTTTAGATTGGTACTGTAATAATCTACTAATAACAATAATATCATGGATACACTAGATGTACAACAACATCTGAAAAGGATTCATCCTAATCTAGAAAGTAATGTTTATGCTGCTAATAGGCTACCCATGTACACCCACGTGCCAACGTATATAATATGCAATTTGGATACGGATTATAAACCAGGCTCACACTGGGTAGCTTTACATATTGACACAAATGGCGTTGGGCAATATTTTGATTCGTATGGACGGGCACCTGTGCGTTATCAACTTGAATTTTTAAGAAGAAATTGCAAAAGATGGGACTGGAATGTTGATAGGATTCAGAATGATTTGACTTCAGTTTGTGGTGAATATTGCTTAATGTATTTGCTATATAAGTTTCAGGGATGTTCAATGCATAGTTTTGTAAAAATATTTACAATGATATTTTAGTGGATGAGATGTTCCATTCATATTTTATAGTTAAAAATAAAAAAAAGTAACAAAAACAGTGAACTTGTTTTATTGATCCAGAATGCACATTTTCGTAATAGACCAGATTTATGAACGTAAACGAGGCAAAAGGAGTATGTAAGGATTCTCTGGTTTCTGCCTACCCCCATGGGAAGAAGGCGTGAGTGTAGTATGAAATAAAATAGAGGCAGAACCCGCTCACAATGAGTAATTGATAAGGAACCCTAAAGCAGTAGTAATACGAACTGTCGAATGAGTAATAGATAAGAAATAGCGAACAATGAAACGCTAATGAGGGTCGCCGGGCCGGGCGGATGTCAATTAGATTATTGCTAATTGATTTACGTATCTCGCGAACCGTGCATCCTACGCAAAAATGGACCGCAGATTCGTGCTCAGCGCATGCCAAAACCTTTTTTTTTTTTTTTTTTTAGGATTGTGGACCGCTTAGTAGTCGGTTCAAACCCCTTGAAAAAAGTGAGCTGGAACCGGCACAACCTATCTACTAAGGTTAGATATCAGGAAGAACAAAAAGCATGCAAGGCCTTCACAGGACTGGCGAAAACTCATATCAAATCACTGTTCTATTTTTACAGGAGCAGCAAACTACAATCAAAACGTAGAAAAAGAACCGCGTATATACCGATGATGAATAATAAATTGTTTTCTTACATAATTTAATTTCTTCACTTAGGGCTTCATTCAAAGCATGTCATACTTCTGGAATAATCCTAGAGATTGGAGATTCTAAATGAAAAGTGGAGACTTTCGAAACTATCTCCAGTAGCCAAATATCGCAATGTAACGGCAAGGCGTATTCTAGCTGGGATGGCTTGTCTTAATTGAGGGTCTAGTTTGGCGTTCATTGATAAAACCTTGGTCAATGAGTCATTAAAAGCCGATTGAGACTTTCTCATTCATTCTCCTGATGGTTCAGCAACTAATTCACTCAACTGTCTATCCATAGTTGCACTAAAAACAGAGCAAAGTAGTAGTAAAAAAGAATTTATAAAAAATAAGTATACAAATTCATGACCTGCACAGGATAAATGTTAAATATTCAATAAATTATTAATTTACCTGGTTCTATTGCGATGAATTTGCGTCATCCACCAACATCTTTTTCTCCATATCTTTTTTAAGTCTTTCTTATGTTTAATACTTAGGTTATTGTAATACGCTATAGCAAGCACCGCCACAGCAGCAGCAGAAGTCACGTCGTCCATTTTCGTTATGTTTGGAAACAAGACTGCGAAGCTTTGCAAGTGTGGAGGGACACGGTTTACTTGCGAACGGCGCCGTGAATCCGCGGTGCGATTTCGCGGGCGAATGTAGAGCGGGCTTTAAACAGAGACGGTCGTTTTTTTTTAATACGACCTTATTTAAGTCGAACTTAACAGCAAAACCGGCCAGTGGGTCAGGCTGTCAACAACCTTACAATTCCATTATCTGACACAAGTCAGCTTTTGCACAAAAATAATCAAACAAAATTATTGAAAATCTCAATTGGGCTTTAAGTACCATTTCAGTTCAAGTTTTTTTTAAATAATTCCTAATAGCTATACCAAAATGGCAGACGATCCCGAGACGACCGAGCTGCTGGCAACTGAGCCGGCCGAGACGCCAGCGCCGGTACCAGAGACGAGCGTGCTGCTGGCAACTGAGCCGGCCGCGCCGCCAGCGCCGGTACCTGAGGCGGTCGAGCCGGTCGAGCCGCCGGCGCCGGTACCGGTGCCGGTACCAGTGCCAGAAGGATCGCATTATACACCCATTTTTGTTTTCACTGCTGTTGCTGGTTTAATATTTATCTTTGCATTATTTGCAAGAAGGCGGGTGTCGTGGTAAGACTATATAATTATATATCTTGTCCAAGTCATTAGAATGATGCTTACACAGATATATTCCAGGGGTAAAGCGTACGCAAAAATGCCTTTTTTTGGGTGTGGAAATCGTCATGGATGTCATTCGCCCTGAAGGAGGTGTTTGTCAGACTCTTACTGACTAAAACGACACGGTGTTCTTCAACTACCTTTGACCGGGGTGCTGCAGCAAGAGCGTAGTTCTTCACATTCTCCCGGCCAAGTGTTTGTCCGCACATCTTCTATGCGAACCCGTCACTCTCTGCAGCCGCAGTTCCTCTTGAGAGACCCTCGGCGCACTTCTGTCTTGGGCCTGTGTCTGTTCAGGCGACCGACTCCTTACATCTGCCACCCGCAGGCCACACACAGGCCGCGTCCTATTAGATAATGATCGAAAACGTTTATTTCACTCTTTGTTCGGAAAACGGAACAAAAAGTGACTTATGAACGCGAACATCTCGTATGATGAACATGCGCGATAGTATCGACGAACTTTTAAAGCGCACTATGACGACCGGAGATCATTGCCCGCCTTTAGGTACACGTATTACTATGTATTTCAGTGGTGTGCGAGTCGAAGTCTTTACGCCTGCAAAGCTTAGTAGGCCTAGTGATCGGATGGTAACTAACCTCGATACTCGGTGCGTTCGAGGTACGCAGCCAGACCGCGGCCGATCACACACACTCACGCGTTCTTCTCGTGGGGGTAGAACGACACCTGCAAAATTCCTTACATACTCCTTTTGCTTCGTTCTCGTTCATACATCTGGTCATAAACGCTCACCGATTGCGATTACTACGCACTTGACTTTCTTAATAACATCACCAATAAGATCACTATAATATGTCCTTCTAGCTAGGGCGGGCGTCTTCGTCTGGCATTTCCTCTCACATCTGTAATGTGCATCTGGATTAGGGACCCATTTTTTAATACTTTCGAAACATATTGAAACTTACAAGGAAATAAGGAACTTAAAGCCAAAAGTCCATAAATTTCTTGTTTTTTTTAATGAACTTGTGCTCTCAATACAGACAATTGCATAAAGTTACAAAGAATAAATTCCAGAGTGTACTGTGTGTAATCTCTGTCTTATTTATTTTAGAAATTAGTTAACATTTTCTTAACTCTCTAGAAAATGGCGTTACAAATTTATGCCGATTTAACTGGGTTCTTCAGTTCTTTAATGTCTGTCCTGGGTTCGATTCCCATTTCGGGTAAAGTGTTATTGGATTTTTTTATCTAGAATTTCTCAGTAGCAGCCCGGAGTCTGGATTTGTGCCCGGTTGATGGCAATAGGCTCGTCCTCTATGATATGGGACTTAAGCATAACTGGCGAAATGTGGGTGTACTATAAGTACACCTCTGCCTAACATAACCTGCCTAAAATGACTGGTGTCCTTAAGTCAATGTTGAGTCGAGTGAGGATAAAGTCTACCTGCTGACAGACCACTTTGTGCAGCTGTACGATGTTCACGCTCCCATTCGTGCTGTACAAATTAAACATCTTCCGACACCATTGCTTACAGAAAATATTAGAAATATCATGAACAGGAATGGTGTAACCAGAACTATAATTAAGTTCCGGCCCTCGCCGTTGAACTGTCTACAAATCTGTTTTTTTTTTGTTTTGGAAAATCGCGCCAAGAATTAGCCAAAAAAACATAGATATACATCAACTGAATCAAAACTTCTCATCTTCGTCCCACTAATTGGACTATGAAGACCTTTCAACTCCGGATCATCCCCCATTGATTTGTGGAAACTGCACTGGATATCTTTTCAAATACTTAACATTGCATTACAAGCCCCTTGTAGTTTGACATTTTGTTTTAACTTCAATTCTGTGACCCTTAGAATTTGTACTTACTCATTCGTTTATTTTCGGATTTAATATTTTATTTTTATTCTAACTCTGTGACCTTTATAATTATTTTGTACCTACTCATTCGTTTATTTCAATTGCATTAACATTTTATTCTATTCCCTTGCAGTATTGTGAAATGTTGTTAAATTTTTTGCAATATTGGTTTTGCGTGAATTTAATGAATTTATTATAATCAACATTTATAACTTAACAGCTTTACCTTTTTGATCTTTAATAACTTTTATTATTTTAATACTTAACACTCAATTAATTTAATACTTTTATTATTATAGAATTTATAAAATGCAGAAACGGTTTTTATAAATCCAAGTGTATTTTCTCCATCAGTTGGTTTATGCGCTATTGTGGAGTAGGACCAGCGTTGAGCTTTAAGCATTTTTATCAGCTCCCTCAACTCAATCAACTCAAAATATACCTCGCCTCGCCTCGCCTCGCCTAGCCTCGCTATCTTATGCTTAAAACTAATGGGGCAGATATATTGTATTCCTTGTTGATTTAAAATTATTTGAATTTCAACAAAAGTTTAACTCTTTCATTTGTTTTCAGCATAACACGAGTCTGTATAATGTTATCCACCGTCTGCTGCTGGATATTGTAAGTAGTAAAATCGCATTTCATACAAATTTCTTTTATTTACATAAATATATTTTACTGGACACCAGGAAATATATTTAAAAAAAATCTTCTTTCTTCTTTCTCTTTCTTTTAGTAGGCGGTAGGTACTGATCAATTTTTGCGACCAGTTTTATATCGAAAAAATTATAATAGCAGTGGTTTTTAACACTCAATAATCATGAATGAAGTTAGTCGCCGCACCCAACGGGGAATAAAAAGTTAGAGAAGGAAAAAGAAAACTAACAAAAAGTCATTTCATACCCTGCCAAAACCTTATGTGGCGGTTTTTAGGGTGATCAGCAACCCATCAAAATTGTCAGCTGCATGGAAGTGGGGGGAATATATTAAGTCAGCCGCTTAAATGAACTTGATGGTTGCATTTGCTCATCAGACTAAATTAGATGTTAATTAGTATTATTTTACATGTAAACGCTCTCCTTAACATTTCAGTTATACGACAATGTATATAACGCAGATTCACCCTCTGCTTGGCCCTCGCATGAACAACCGTTCGTTAGCCTGGATTGGACATAAATGGGTAAATATTTGAATTTGTAAATAATGACTTTTATGAAAAATACCACACACCCTTCCCTCCTGGACACACACCCCATCCACCTTGACACACATCTCTACCCTCCTGGACACACGCCCTTCCCACCAGGACCCGAACAACAGAGGCCAAGCCTGGATTGGACATAAATGGGTAAATATTTGAATTTGTATACATACTCGTATATAATATTTTTATTATATATTTACGAATTCATATATAGTAATATATATGTATATGTAGTGTGGTATCACCTGGACACAAGACCCCATCCACCTGGACACCCACCCCACCCTCCTGGACACACCCTTCCCACCTATACCCGAACGACAGAGAGACAGAATCTGGAAATCTCTTACCCATTGGGGGCCTAGGGTGGCCCTTGTAAAAACAATCTGGCCAAATGCCATCAACCACTCCCATTTGCAGTGCCAGTTTGGAGCCGCGTCACAGGATATGCCTCACCTTCGTTCCTGCCCATCAGGCCCTGCCGCTTATCTATTCAGATAGCTACTTACTGTTTGTATAAAACTTAAGTAGGTCATTGACTCGAAAAAAAGTGTCCGTGTGGATTGAGGAGCCATGTCTCATATTTAAACGCAGATGCTACCAATATTTAGTAGTCAATTTGCCGATTTTGTAGGCCCGATCCGAATTTGTAGTAAAACCCAAAACAAGTTACAAGACGTTTAAGGTGGCTCCTCAATTCAGAGTTCTGGATTGAGGAGCCACCTTATAACTCGAAACTAGTTGTTGCATATTTTAGAAAATTTGATACGATTTAGTAGTAGTTATGCGTAATCTTTACAAAAAAAAAACTTTATTTGTCAAAAATCATAAATTTCACCGCGCTGTTTTTCGTAAAATAATCAGGTGATTAATACAGAGTTTTATTATCACGTAGTATTAAATAAATGCGCACTGTTGAGCGTGGAGGAATAAATACGAGCTCGGGTCCTGCATGTCGATTCTGTAAAAATCTCACCGTGAAGACTTGCGTGGAGTGAGCTGTCCGTGTCATCCCGTCTTGGTCAATCCCTAGCAACAGCGGCACTGACAGCTCACTCCACGCTCACTTCACCTAAGTTTTCACGGTGAGAGCGCTACAGAATATCACTACTGCTGCACTCATACATCACCCACATGTTAATAGTGATTCTTCCTGCATCTTCAGTCATATAATGCCAACTTTAAAAAATAAACTAATACAAAGGCATTACCAGAATTAAAATGCTGTCAGATGTGGTAAACAAATTGGTCTTTAAATCGTTTCATCATAAGTTGAAAATCAATTGCTCCAAAAATCTAACTCCCGAAGTCTGAATGATCATTTATAAATTTAACGATAGCTCAGAAAAAAACAATTTTACAGAAATAATAATATAAATAAAATCATTCGAACTATTTCATAACTGCTAATGGTGATCCATTGGAAATATAACTTGTGAATATTACTCGGCTACTATTTGATTTGTTTCATAAAGTTTAGTAAGAAATCATTCGGTCATCATCAGCTACCTACCATGTGGTGCACATTGGTGTGTGTGTGTGTGAGTGGTGGACTACTATCCGTCTTCACTCGACAAGACTACTAAACTAGCATTTCTTACGAGAATTTAGTAAGGTAGTGTAGTAATAGATTAGTATTACAAAATTAGTAACTACGAGTATTATCAATTGACCGTAATTCATAGATTTTTGGCAGTCATCACGGTATTAAGAAGTCAGAAAGTCTGACAACCTGTCGTGCAAATAGGTAGGTGTTACCCAGTAACTAGTTTGTGAAGGTTCTACAGGCAATAGCTGCTTCATATACAATACTGGTATTCTGCTGTATCCAGTTAGATTGGCAGCCATTGCAACATGTTATGGAAAAGGCAGAGGCGTATGATAACTTTTTATAAAAGGAGGATGATTGAACCATCCTTTGATTTCACTTTGGAACCTCAGGTCATTTAAAGAAATAATAACTTTGATATGTTCCAGGGTCACGACGCAGTTTACTTGACAGCGGCCTCAATGAATGATACGGGAAGAATCACGGAAGTAATGTTCAGCGATGCAGACCCGCTCGCATCAATGGATAAAACTGACTCCGGCCCTCCCACTCTCAGGGCTGGAGATGCCCTGTCTAGAAATGCCCAAGGCAGTAGTCCTATTGCTGGAAATGCCCTGACTGGAAATAAACAAGGCACTGGTCCCAATGCTGGATATGACCTGTCTGGAAAAGACACCGTCTATGATAGTTACATAGATGGAAACGAGCCCAGAACTGGTTCCAAGGCTAGAAAGGATGTTACATAATTCATGGATGGAAGTGACCCCGGCCCTGGTCCATAATAAATGGATGGAAGTGAACTCGACACAGGTCCCATGGATGGAAGTTACCCCGCCACTGGTCCAAAGGATGGAAGTGACCCCGACCCTGATCCCACGGATGGAAAAAACACCAACCCTGATCCCCAGGATGGAAGGGACCCCGACCTTAGTCTGAACAATGGAAGTGACCTGGTCCATAATTCATAAATGGAAGTGACCCCGGCCCTAGTCCATAATTCTTTAGTTAGGTAAAATTAAATAATAAATTTAGTTTACTGACTGCCATTCGCTTTAATTACAAAATAGACATGCTTAATATAATACGTAGAATAGTATTTTTTATAGACTATTTGTCTGTCACCACAGGAACGCCGTAGTACCTTAGACATAGAACCTTTACAAAATACCGCTACTACGATTGCTTCAAAGAGCACACAAATGACGTGCCGCTGTTATAACATAGCCACAAGCACTTATGTGTATGTGTAGTAGTAGTAATAATAGTTCGAAAAAGGTAGATACATCATTTTACATGCTGTCCATATAAGCTGTTGTCACCATCGGCAAAAATAAGGAATGATGCAACCGATACTGAAAAAAAAAACTACGAATAAAACTGAACTACACCAACGCAATATAAATGTACAGTAAGCGTTTAAAAGTGCATAGGCACGTTAAGAGTCGCATTGCTGTGAATTCGCGGTACGACTGTACGTGTTTAAACGACACACTGTGGCGTAAGTGGTTTAAGTGGAGAGAAGGAAACAACAATTTGCCACTTAGACACGCATTTATTAAAGAGCACAGGTTCTTAGTCTCTTTATGGTCTTTCACTGTTCCGTAGGTGAGAAAGGTAGGTACTGCCCTGGGCTTTATCCGTTAGGGGACAACGGTGGGTGGGGCACGCAGTCGCAGGCGCAGGCGCACGGAAGTGGTGCGGTAGGCAGTGAACGATGAAGGCCACGTGCCTCAAGGCCTCTGGTGTTGAGGTGCGCTGGGTAGCAGGCGCACGGTTGTGGTGCGGTAGGCAGCGTAGATTAAGTACGCGCACTAGGTCTGACACCTATAATATATCAGACTTTGGTAGGTTCCGGCAGCTTCCTGGTGGTCGGAAGAACCCTGAAAATAGCGCAAGGGAGCGCCCGTGATTTTCAGGATACGTGCAGCGTTTCCCAGCCTGGTAGATGATGCGGTAGCCTAAGGCAAGCATGGAAGATGGGAGGCGAAGGAAGCTCTCACATCGCAGCGGTGTACAGTAAATACAGCAGGAAGAGAGCACGAGGCATTGTCATGTGCTGTAGCCTTGAACCGTAGGGATTCTCACACACGTGGCAAGGCAATTAGCGCAGCAATAGATAGATAATTAATGGATACGTGTAATAGAATGCACATGGTTAACAGTAGAATAAAATATATGGTTCTCGCTAACAATTTAGGTTACCGAGAACTTACATTGCCAGCAGCCACATTAAAGATTATAAGTTACATAATAAAGGATGTGGCTACTGGGACATAAATTAACCATGAAGGCACACTTAAGTACTCACCATAGAGTATAGTACCTAACTATCAAGAAATTGAGAGGCAACTCGACCACAAAGAACGACCACGAAGAAAGTGCTGCCGTCTATGAAACTTTATCAGAACTAAACGCAAAAGCTTTAGATATACAGGGCGGCCAAAAAGTCATGGATCAAACGCAACTAGGGGTTAGATGGGGTCATCAGCTGCAAAAAATTGATCGACGGGAGGTCCCTAAGGTCAACCCCTGCAGATTTATAATTTCTTTTCTAGATTTATAATGTAGCCAAACGGTCAGATTCCGAATCTAGTCCGATTCACACAGCACTGGTCACAGGTCGGAGGCAATCTATCACAAGTCCGTAAAAACCAAGCGTAGGTCAAAGGAAAGAAACTGATCACAAGTCGTCGTAAAACCGAGAAAAAGAACACGTGCGTAGTCACAGGCAGGAAGCGAGTCACTAAAGAACACTAAACATTCTAAAGAAAGATGATCACGCGCATCCCCCCGCCACCGCCCCGGCCGGCCCGGCCTTTTGTTTCCTAGAAAAGATATCGCTACCTGAAGTGACGGGCGAACTGGCCTTTTATTGACAAAGGATGAAATGGTTAGTATAAAAGAGAGGCAGAGATTTTTTGTCATTAATTGTATTAGTTCCAGTTTATTTTTAAATAGTCCTAACCGAGTTTTATGGTTGGGTTCACTTTGACCTTGCTACGAATGATCGTCCTCGAAAGATATCAAAGCTACGCATAACTATGTGTAATACCTTTTCAGAATCCCTATTAAATGCGCCAAAACTTGTAATACAGGGTCACTTTTCGGTTAGAGTATTTTTTTTGAAAGTGGGGTTCGAATTAAATAAAAAGTTATGATTTGAGAAAAACAAATTTCGTAAAACTTACAATTATCTTTAACACACCCAATAGCGTTTAGACGTTATTGGGTGTGTTAAACAGTAACGGACCTTTTCATAATACATTGTTTTTCAGTAGAACATGCCGATTACAAATCCATGATAAAAGGAATTCAACCCCTGAATTTCCCATTGTGTTACTTATTGCGCATGTTAAACAACCAAAAAATGTTTTAAATACCTGTAAAAGAAAAACTCATATTACGATTATAATAATTGTGATAATGCGTAATTTAAATGTTAACTGCACCTAACCTATATTCAATGTCATTATAGTTTAAAGATTTTAACAGAAACCGCAAGTTCTACAGGTATTAGGAAAAATGTTTAGTTAACAGTAATAAATAAGCTTTAAGATGCTGCATATTGCAGGCTTGTAAATGACTTTTTGATTTGAGTGGGGCCAAGATCTATAGAGTTTCTGGCATTGTCTTTTCGACCCCCATTGAAACTCCGAAACCTCCAAAACTCTAGATGTAGATATTTTTATTTTATATTTTCCATACAAAAAGTAAAAACTTCCATAGAAAACACGTCGAGGCTGCCCCAGGCTGCCTCCGGCTCTAACAATAATTCACGGAGTAGAGACAAAGACGTAATAAACAACCATAAATAGCATGTCTAACGCAAGGACTCATCAGTACCAATCTAGTGAAAATGATAAAAAACATACAGGATGTAGATTTTTTAGAATTTTGATAAGAATTATTAAAAAATGTCAATTATCTCATAAAAACTCAAGATAAATTATAAATCTGCAGGGGTTGACCTTAGGGACCTACCGTAGATCAATTTTTTGCAGCTGATGACCCCATCTAACCCCTAGTTGCGTTTGATCCACGACTTTTTGGCCACCCTGTATAGGTAGATGTAGGGTACGTTTAAGATAGTTTTATACTCTTTGGTATATGTATACTGTATATATACGTACTACCGCCGTATTTGAAAGGGAGTGTACTGAAAGGCAATCATTATAGCGTAGCCAGATTTGCATTTAACAAAGAAAATAAATTATAATGCAAATTGGGCCTGCTGATGTCCAATCGCCTATAAATAATTAAAATAATACCAGCAAATCATATAAAAACTTTATAAAAAATAAAAACAATTGTAGATTTATTTCACTATGTACACATTAAGCTTCGAGCTTTAATTTCCAAAATAAGTAATTTTAATAAGTGGTTATGTAAGGCAGTTTGTTTACATTAGGTATTTCACATTTTATTTGGCTGTAGTGAATATATATTACATATTGAAGATAGCTTAAATTTCATTTTCCGTAGAGGGTTGAAACTAAACCTCTTTTTTTTAAATTCATTAATCTTGGATATAGCGCAATATACAGGATAAACTATGCCGAAACTTAAACGTTATTGTTTGCTTCGGTGATGCAACCTTTATGGCATGGAGTACACGGCGAGCAGTTTTTAATGACGTGTTGAATAATTCAGCAAAATATCTGGTTGGTATCAAGCCATTTGTTTCATATTCATTCACCATGTGAAGTCTTGTTTAAATAAGCTTTCCACTTCCTAAACAAGCGCTCCGACTAGCAAGGATTCCCTCTTCCTCACATCTCTTAACCCACAGACTCACAGTATTTATCTAGAACAAAGAATTTAATACTATTAGACATCTTTTAATTTAATTGAGAAAAGCGTTTTTTAATTGAGCTCTTCCTGCTTAATGCAGATGTTATTTATGTGCCTAAATATTTATTAAACCATCTTATATAAATTAAAATTTACATAACAATATTAATTTACAACCACAACCAAGTAACGATCGCAAAGGGATTATTATGTTCAAATAATTTCACTACAACATGCCTTCCGCATTACTACAAAGCGTTAAAAAGTCTTTTGGTTATTTTGATTTAATTGATTTTTTTACTAATATGACCCGCCATTGTTTTTTTTTTGAGATGTGTTTGCTCTTGGCTCTAGTCTAGGTAAAAGGTGACAGAGACAAAGTCTAGGATGGAGTGAGCTTACCCAGAAGAAGCCTGCTCTGTGTATCATACGTTTTCGGCTGAAATGGCTAACTGCACAATAATTTGCATAGTAAATTGATGATATTTTAACCAATATTCTGTTAAAAACAAATTACATCAAACATAGTATTTTATATAAACAATTATATTTGCAATAATTTGGAAGAGCAATCTTGGATATTTTGATTAAATAATTGTAAGTATGTTGCACTCCCTTTGGGTTTTTATTACTTTGAGTTATATTGCCAGAAGATACCTTTTTATTTTTCTCTATTAATAATTCGTTATTTGAAGGGGTAACTTCTGTTGTCTTACTGACTAGTTTAAATAATTAGGTATCCGGTGTGACCTCCACAACTACAACTGAAGAGTCTAAAATATGAGTATGAGTTCCAGCAGGAAAAGAATACCCTATCTGACTGGTAGTGTACTCCAAGGATGTTGGTATTATAGTTGGATCCTCCTTCGTACAACATGATGATTGATAATAGTTGTTGTATAACTAGGCAACGCAGACTCGTCACTAATACTACAATTTGTTATATTATCTATAACCTCATTACCTAATATTAAATGCTATCAACATAGTCATCAGATGTCTCCATTCCCAAAACAGAGATAAAGTTTTTTTTTTTTTTTTCTTCCTTTAATGGCAATTGAGCCGGTGTCGACTATTCTGCCAGCGTCACGTTGAGACGGCAGCGTATAGACTAGCCGTCGACTATGTACTTTGTGGTAGAGCTACCGATGTTAGTCGCTGAAAAGACGAGGACAGGGGTTAGTATTACATAAATATTGTTCTAAATTATTATCTTATAAGCAGGGTAATAAACAGCACAAAAAACATACAGTATGTATATATTTACATAATTATTACGCCACCATTACAATTTTATATCATTTTCGTTTAAAAACTTTGTTAAAATGTTAATAATTTTGGGAGAGAAGTGGGATAGAAGAGAACGGAAGTTAGTAGGCGGAGGAATATTACATTTGGAAATTTTTCGATAGAGATCGAAGGATTTGGTGTTCTAAGTGCAGGAGAATAATATATGGTCCAAAGTACCCTCCTCAAGACCGCATTCACACAGGGAACTGTCCCTAACATGGATCTTATTCAGAAACACTGGACTACAACAATGTCCGAGTCTTAGCCTGCAAAGCGTCGATACAGTTCTTTTTGACAACTTTGGATATTTAAAATACCAAGGTTTCCGCTGGATCTTAGGCTGTATAGCTGCGTAGTAGGCACCCTTGGCTTTTGAGGTCTCATTCCACGTTTTTGTCCATGAGTCGAACAATTTGAGTTTGGCACCATTTCGCAAATCGTAGTTGTGAGCTACGTAGTGCTTTCGATCAGCCGGATTCGATGTGGCATACTTTGCTAACGAATCGGCGCACTCATTGCCAACAATACCCGCGTGACCGGGGATCCAGGCTATCTCGATGTCCAAGCCGTTTTGGGAACACTCAAATAACAAACTCTTAATTTCTACTACTATTTTACTATAAATTTTACTGTGAAGTTGATTTTGTTTTAAGGCCTGAATACTACTACGGGAATCTGAAAAAATTACTGATTTTTTTATTTGATGTGATTTGATATAGTGTATGGCTTCTAAAATGCCAATACACTCTCCTGTAAAGACTGATGCTTCAGGTGGACATTGAAAGAGTAAGGCACTTTTTGAATTTTGAAAGTATACTCCTACTCCGGTACTTTCTGTTTGTGATAACTTTGATGCATCATTATAGAAAAAAATCCATCCTTCCCAGTGACGTTTGACGGCTAACTCGAAGTCGCGTCTTGCGTTTTGGGAATTCTTTGATATACCTAGTCCTAAAACGGCTTTTGGTTCGAAGTGAATCGTTTCATATGCAGCGGAAAAGACAGGGAGAATTGGATATTGACAAACAGGCGAGGAGAGGTGTTTAAGCTCTCTGTGCCTATTTATCAATAGAGGAACTGTTTTATTATTCCAATACAGAGAATTATTAAAGGAAAGGTCGATTTGCTCTAAAATTGGGAGTAAAGGATGGGATGAAAGAGAGAATACTTTACTTAGGAAACGATCTGCCAAAATACTGTCTTCTCAGATATAGGGGCGGTTCTGCACATTCAACTTGAAGCGCATTTATGGGAGACGATTTCATGGCTCCAATAATAATTCTCAGGCATTTGGCCTGGATGCTGTCTAATTTCTTGAGCGCTTCTTTGTTGCAAGGCTCAATAAGGAAGCAACAGTAGTCCAGAGCGCTCCTGGTCAACGCATTATAGACCAGTTTGAGGGTGTATGGGTGAGCTCCCCACCACACCCCGGTCAAAGCCTTAAGGACCGCCACGGAGCGTTCACATTTTTTTACAGTGTTGTTGATATGATCAATCCCAGACAATCTCGAGTCCAACGTTACTCCCAGAAACCTAGCCTTATCCTTGACAGGAATGATTTGTCCATCAATATTTATATCTACTTGGGGAACAGAACGCTTGCGGGTAAAAATGACCGCTGTACTCTTTGGTGGACTTAGAGATAACCCGTGATCAAGGAGCCATTGGTTTAGTGAAGACAAAGAGACATTCATCGAAAGAGCGGCATCCTGAATGGAATTGCCGGTTACCAGTAATGCAATATCGTCAGCGTACTGAAGGATTTTGCAATCAATATTTAAAGAAGAGGACAAACTCGCTGTGTATAAATTGTATAATGGGGGACTAAGAACAGATCCTTGAGGTAAACCTCTCCAAACCGTTCTTTGTTCAGAATCAACCCCAGGGTTTCTTAACTGAATGCAGCGATTGGTAAAAATGCTACCAATGATACGACAAATCCTAGCCGGGATTCTCAGCTCTTGCAGCTTTTGCCTGAGAACAGGGAGGAGGACCGAATCATAAGCAGCTGATATGTCCAGGAAAACTGCCACCACAGACTCATTCCTGCTGAGGGCCAGCCGGACCGCTGATGTGAGGATACCTACACTATCAGCAGTGCCCAGACCTTTCCTGAAGCCGAACTGAGTCGTCGGAAGCAGTCTCCTGCTCTCCACCAACCACTCTAAACGGTTTTTGATTAGATGTTCTAAGAGTTTAATTAGTACGGACGATAGAGCGATAGGTCTATATGAGCAATGATCGTTAGGATCTTTGCCAGGTTTCAATATCGGAATGACTACTTGAACCTTCCAGTCTGTGGGAATATATCCAGAAGTGAAGCAATAATTAGCCAAGTCCAGGTAGTATTGGTGGGTTTTTGGACCAGCTTTGACAATAAAAGAGTAAGGGAATCCATCAACCCCTGGTGCGGAGTCCTTGACCCGGGATAGCACAGTTTTTAACTCTTCCAAGCTGAATGGCATGTTCATCACACAACTGTCCTCTACACTTGGAACATAAGCTGGAGCGATTTTTGAGAAAAACTGGTATCCCAGTTCTTCTGATAAGTTGTTCGAAGAGGTAGGTGCTAAACTACTCCTAAAACGCTTGACTTTCTGCCATACCACCGAAATCGGAGTGGATGGACTCAGGGAATTGCAATACTTTGACCAACCTTCTCGTTTCTTCTTTTTAAGTACTTTCCTGGACTTGGCTAATATTCGCTTGAAGGCGATGAGGTTATCCAGGTTCATATCACAGTTAACAGTCTCTTCAGCCTCATTCCTGGCCCTGACCATGTCAGTGCATTCCCTATCCCACCATGGCGGAGATGGAATTTTTTCAGATTGGGGTTTTTTGGAAGGGAAACAGTATCTGCTGTAGAAGTAATGGTGGATGAAAAGGACAAAAAACATTCCTGGGCATTCATCTCATTGACTTTTGGAAGGGATGATATTCTTAAATCTAAATTTTTTTAATATAAATTCCAATCCCCTGAGTTTAGCCGGTATTTTAAAAGGGGAGGGGAGACTTTAGTGGTAACATTTTTAGAAGGGAATTCAATAATGATGGGGTAGTGGTCACTTCCATAAGTCTTATCCAAGCGACGCCAAATGAGGAGGCTATATATATTGGATGAACAGAATGTCAAATCAACACAACTATTACTCTGCCCTGGTGCAGACCTGCGGGTGTCACTGACATCGTTGATGACGCAGAGATCCAGATCATCCAATATTTCCAGCAAGCCAATGCCAAAGTTATCACAAGTATCTGATCCCCAACGATAATGGTGACAATTAAAATCACCCATAACAAGTATTGGACCGTTAACACTGCATAACAAATTCTTAATCACCGAAAGATATTCAAGTTGTGGGTGCGCAATATAAAAAGAAAAATCATTTATATCCTCAGCCTTAACAGCAACAACATTTATGCTATCGCCAACAGAGGGTAGAGGAATTGGGGAAAATGATACTTTGCTATTGATGAGCAAAGCACATCCCCCATATCCATCAGATCTGTCATTGCGAACAGTGCCGAAACGCGGCATCCTGAAATTACTTTCAGGTAAAAGCCACGTCTCCGCAATGCCGCAGACCGATGGTGTATATTTATTAATTAAAAATGAAAGGTCATGTTTTCTAGGAGTAATACTCCTCACGTTCCATTGAAGGAATGTCAGGGGATGGAACATTATGTATGTAATTTAATATTGATGTCAATTTTAAAGCAACGTGGTCAGGTATTGATTGAGTATTATTTGTCAGAACAGTCATTAACATGTTTGTGATTAATTCCAGTATGTTCTTTGAACTGTCCTCCTTTCTATAGAGCATTGGTTCGGCGGCTTCCGATGGGAAGGTGCAGCCATTTTTGGAGGGGGAAAATGAATAGTTATGGGTAAGGTCTTGATGAGCTTGCTTATTATAGCCAGGAGAAAGGGGGGTACGGGGTTTAGGGTTAAGGAAGACTGTTTTACGGTACGTTCTTTGGGTAGTAGGGATTGGGCTTGAGGACTGGGATTGGTATTTGTTTATTGTAGCCTTGTTACTAGGGGATGATTTTGAAACATCGGCATATGATCTGGAAACAGGGGGGAAAACCCGACTTGCTTCCACATATGAAATAGATTTTTCCGCCATCAGAGCTTTTATGCTCTTCTGCCGACCCAATTCAGGACAAGCACTGTTATTTGCAAAATGGTTCCCAGAACACGATACACAAAATCCTAACTCAGGGGTGATTTCACATCCATCACCTGGATGATCTTCACCACATTTGAAACAACGAGGTTTCGACCTACAAAGTGTACGGGTATGGCCAAAGCGACAACAAAGGTAGCACTGGATTGTTGGGTATGTGTACCTCTCAACTGGAAGAGCTAAGTAGAAACAATACACCCGTTTAGGCAAAACTTGTCCATCAAAAGTAATTACAACTGTCTGCGTAGGCTTCCATTCAGCTACACCAGAAGAGGTCACCTTGCGGCTCATCCTCCTGGCCTTCACAACAGCACCACATCATTCAGGTACCCTAATATTTTTTATGATTTCCTCTTCCGACCATTCAATAGGGATATCCCTAACAATACCCATTCTTGTAATATTGAATTGTGGGATGGAGGCAGTATAATTATGTTGAACTAATAATTTGTTAATTAAAAAACTGTTTGCGTCCTGATGTGTCTTAAATTCAACCGACACTTTATTTCTACCTATGCGTTTGACCCCATCGAGGTGTATGTTATTGATGTTATTTGTCGTCAAAAACATACCAAACTTGACCGGTTGTAGCACAGTGCCTGAAGTCTGAACATCTTTAAGGGAAACATGGACAATATACGGCGGATTATCTCTGGCTGTATAAGTAAGCCTGCCAATTGTGATTTTTGAAATCTTTGGTGGAATAATTGGAGGAGTAGTGGGTGTCACAGCGACTCTCTTTCGATTTATAGTTTCGGTATCAATTTTGGGGTCTTGAGTGAGTATTTGGGTGTCATGGGGGAGGGTGATGGTCAAGGCAGGGGAAAGATCAAAAAGTTCATCAGGGGGGTCGGGATCAGGAGGCTTTTTGGAGTTCATTTTGACGGCGAATTTTGTTAAAAACGGGACAAAAACAAATAACAACTAACCTTACACAATTAACACAAACACTAGGAAAAGTCTCGATCAAGTTTCACAATAAGATTCACTAGAAATCGAAAAAATTCGTAGACTGACAAAAGCACGTTTTTAGCCTTCACCACTACTAACGAAAGTCTTACAAAAATCGAGATAAAGTTAAAACCATTAACGAACTTGTTATTGTCAAAATACAATAATTTGTCATTAAGACAACATGTCAGCTTGTGAATAGTACTATTCAACATGTAAATACAACTAATTTCGTCACTTGATAAAGTATTAGAATAAGGAGAGGCACACAACATCAGCTTTCCTATAATTAACTTAATTAAAGTGTCAACACCATCCACTATGTTCTTTCTGGTAATACCAGTACTCATCACCTAAAAGCAAAACCATAGATAGTAGAATAGTTTTCTAGGTTTGTGTTAGGCACTATTCTTTTAATCATTTGTTTAAAACGTATGTTAAGATAACTATGATTTTAATAAAACTATGGCTAAGTTTTTTTTTTTTCTAAAGCCTGAACCTAATTCCTCACCACACAGGTCTCACACAGGTCTCTGCTGGATGAGCCAACACCGGAGGAAGCAAGTTAGGGTGAGGCTGAAGAGGTGGTGATTGGTTGGCACAGCTGCTTGAGTGATTATTAGTCAGAGCCTCGTACTACTCAGAATTGCACTTAACTAAATCCAGTAGTTCCCCAGCCTCAAACAAGCGTTCACTTAGTTGCCGTTGTTTAGTCTCAAATTAAAATATCCTTCAGCAAGTGCTCCTTCTGTCAATATCATTAACCAGGAGCTGTATATCAGTGTCATACTTTTCCCTACATTTATCTTACTCAATAGTACAAATATTTAAACTTTTCGAAAAGACTCCCTTCTAAGAAAGTCCCTTCGAAAGAGTTCCTTTCTAAGCGCAAGATTTAACTTTAACAGATTTTGAAATTTAATTCCTCTTTGTGACCGTTTTGTTTAATTTTTTTTATTTTAATGTATTTCTTGAATTTGTTGTGACTCATAACAACAGAACTTCACAGTATGGTATCATCACCAGTCAAGTCTATTGTAACAGCAGGCTCACACACTGATTTTGATTTACTACCTACTAACTTAGCAAATAGATTACTTACTGGTGCTCGTAACCTGTTTGCTGACCTTGATACACTCTGAGAGAGATAGTGGCTTTGGGCTTTACACAATTTCTGGTCCAGTTCTAATATGCGAAATAAAGCCAGTCCTGAAATGTTGACACAGGGTGTTCTAGTTGATTGTGCTGATCGGCTAAGTCCATGTGTTCTATGTGTAAATGAGACAGCTTATTTCACAGGAAGGTGTTCTTTAAATTAATGTTTTCCACTTCTACTTCGCTGTTTTTACTTTCCTGGAGTGGTTGTTTGCACAAAGTTTTAGAAGTCTCGACCTCTTTCAATCTAGCTCTTAGTTTTGCTTCCATCTCCTTGATTATGACACTGTGGGTCATCATTTTCTTTGAAATGTCAGTCACCTGGAATGTGTGAAGATAAGCAACTAAATAACAGTACAAGAAAGGATTTTCTATTGTTAAGATTAGTAGGAGGTAGATGTGACAAAAATATATAAATTAATAAGTAATAATTTGTTGGCAAGTAGATGTGTCAAACAGAAGTGAAGTTACAAGAAATACACTGTTTTTATTATGGGTAAGACACAAATAAACTTGATTGACATTAACAAGTCTAAGACACAACACAAACAAATCACAATTTTTAAAACTATGAATAAGTCATCATTAAGCTCTAATGAGCCTATTTTTGTGAAGTAAATTATGTAGTGTTTATTGTCTGAGCGAATGATTTCGTCGTCGATTTTGCTGCACTAGTTGACAAGCAAAAGGAGAAATAAACCGTGCCATAGTGTGATGGACGTAGCTCAGAGTCCTGAGCAGTATTTTATGATGTTATATGAACTGTAAATATTGTGTAAAATAATATAAATAAAACAAAATACGTCCCGGAATTGATGATATTTTGAAATCGGTCACCGTTGGTTGGTTGAGTTGACAGCCGGTTTAACATCCTTTTTATGCGAAGTTCTCGCGACAAAAAACACTGTGTTATCTACTTAATAACTAGGTTCGACTATTTTACATTAATTTGACATAATTAAAAGGCTTTAAGTAATTTTCTAAAATAAATAGCTGAGAGATCGTTTTTTGGACGACTGGCTACCGGATACCGGATACCAGGTTTTTATTTTGTCTGAAAAAATATACCATAATATGAAAAAAGAATGTGAAAAAGCCGTGTTAAAATAAAGATAGATTTTTTTGAAAGCGGGTCTCATAAAATATTCAAGAAATTTAAAAACATAATTATAACTCTAAAACTATCAAGAGTCGCGGAACATACCATGGGGTATTTTCGGATACCCCTGGGCATGAGAAAACAATTTTTTTATGACGTCACTATTTGGACCAGCCCTGTTATTCATCATGTATGTGTGTGCGTTTTAATCTTAATCTAGTTCAATTTTATCGCGTTTGGATGTACCCAGAAGTTACAGCCACTGTAGATTGTTTGGCTTTAATTGATGTAAATCCATTTAAGTTACTGCATCACTAGTTATAGTGTGGGTCCTTGTCGAATTATCGCAAAAAAAAAACTGGCCAAGAAGATATTACTAACATAAATATTACCATTAAATTTAAAACAAGAATACATTCTGCCTCGACATATCAGAAAATCTGGGAGATCACACCTTGTTTTAACGGTTTTACATGTCTGGACTCCATAGGCTACCAATAACACCAGAACAAAAGGCAATCAAAAAGCGGAAACACCAAACGAATTGTAATAGCATACGCCCCCAAAACAAATCTGTGGGTATCGCGAAAGATCAAAATAACATTTGTACCGAAATCATTTATCAGCGCTGATTCTCTTTCCATTTGGAAGCCCCCGGCCCGTGCCGCCACTTCGCAGTGTCATTAAAACCCAAGGACATGGTGGGTAGTTCTAGCGATTTGTCGTATCTATTTTTAAAGTGAAACTTTTGCGGCGATTCAATAATTGGAAAAGAATTGAAAGTGAAATGATATTGATTTCGTACCCAAAAATTTAAGCAGATAAAAAAACCTGCTTTCTTATGGGAATTAACATGTTTAACATTTGTTTGTACTATATTGAAAGTCTACAATTAACCTTGGCTGCTCTTCGAGTTTGAAAGTAACAAAATTCATATTTTTGCCAACAATATTTTGGACATTCGTTTAAAGTCGTCAACAGTTATTGTCTATATAAGCAATAGACATGAGCACAATAAGGAAGGTATGATAAAATTGGTATAAAAAATAACGACAAAAGATACAGGTAACTAGGTTGGTGGAAAACCCGTTGTTAAAGCCCTCCAGAAGCTGTTTGATTACATACTCGACCGTAAAACCCCACAGGCATGTAACGGAAGGATCGTGATACTCTTCGTTGAAAAGGGCGACAATGCCCTGCTTAATAATTATTGGCCCATCTCACTTCTGAGCCATGTCTGCAAACTATTTTCAAGAGTAATCACGAACCGTCTTGGGTGCAGGTTTTACGACTGCCAGCCGCCCGAACAAGACGGTTTTTGTAAAGGCTTTATTTAGCACCGTAGACCACATGCGGCAGATTATATGTATAGAAAACCGAAGAGTGTGACCTGCGCCTCTGCTTATTGTTTGTGGACTACGTGAAAGCCTTCGATTTGATGTCGGGATGTTGTATAATGTGCTAGTTGCGCGGTAAACTCTGCTTGCGTGGTGCATGATTTTGCGTGACGTCATTGTGACGCGTAGTTCGCATGTGCGGTATAGATGCCACCACATGTTTTAACATAAAAAAATATCCTATTTTATACACTCGGCAATACTACAGCATCTCAGTAGTGAAATAATTGTCGAAATCAGATCAGTCGATCCTAAGATTACCTCCTACAAACAAACTCAAAAATTAAGATTTAGTACCAATCATAGAAATTTAAAAAAACAACAAATCACAACTTCTTCCTTAAATCTATGGTAAAAATAAACGTTTTATTTTTTATTGATGAACGTACCTTTATGTCATTTACTGACCGGTAAGTAAATGCCATAAAGCTATGTTCGCTAATTTAAAAAAAGTAGTGGATAAAGTATGCTTTGCCCATGGTCTTTTTTCTTTAAAATAATTAAAAACCAAACCAGAGAGCTTTAGGCTAGGCTGAAGTTTTCTCTAAAGTTAGTACCGGAACTTAAGTCATTGCAATGTAACTTTTAAATTGTAGTAAAGTATAAATTAGTATGTCTTCCTAATTTATACTTTATCATAATGAATGAAAAGTAACATTGCTATTGCTGCGGTTTTGTTTTAAAAGCTTGAGAGTTTTCCTTTACACGTCAGGCGATGCTGAGGGCCTAGACAAATGGCATTCGCTTCGGAGCGATTCCATTTGTACAATCGCTATCACTTCACTACGATACTACACCATGACCTATGATCACGTGACATTTCGATAGCATATGTCAACCCCATACATTTTTTGGCTTTTCTACTAGCGTTATCGCTAATCGAATGTTATGAATGTTTCTTTGTCTAGGCCCTCTGGTTCGCTACCGCTTATGAGTGTAGTCACAATCGAATCCCTAACGCGCTCAGACTAATGTGTTTCAAGGGAATAACATGTTTGTGGGGAGTAAGTCATTAATACTTGTTGGCGACGACGCGGACGTTTACATTAAAATTTAATATTTGTATTAACTGTCTATGTTTGTTATAAAAACTTTATTCGATGTAATGATTGATTTAGGCGAATGCTAATTGCTAACACATTAATTTGAAAACATAATTTTATCTCTTTTTCACATATCTTTTAATTGGGTCATTATCAGGAAAGATAAAGCACACTCTCTCGTTGGTCTAGTGGTCGCAATCGCTATTGCTGAGCATGAGGTCCTGAGTTCGATTCCCGAGAAAATACATACCCGATTTACCTAACAAGAAAATATCTACCCAAGAAAGTCTTTACCACAACACAACACCACATAAACAAAGGACCCTCGCCAATAAAATTGGTGCAATTACAAGAAATCCCAAAAAAGCTGCTTTACAAGATCGTCCCTTGCAGTAACTCAATTGTCCCGTCGACGGTTTGGCCGATCTATTTTTTGCTCGGCACCAGAATTTGCGCCATATTGCCAACCACCCTATCTAAATGATAATTCGAGTTCCCTTCTTACAATAAAAATTATTGCGGCCGGTTTATTTTATTACAGTTTATATTGTGTTCGAATACCTACGTAGGGGACTGCGGTCACAAAAATAGTTTTTGCCGCCAAAATAACCTTTATAGGGTAGTCTTAAAGAATAGAACCTTTTTCAAGTAATCGAAGCCGAAAATTGTGTATGCATGTCCGAACTTGTCACAAATGTCGTATTCGGCAAATGGACAGTGATTTCCCGTTTACCCTTTGACCAATTCGGTTACGATTCGTCGTATTTACATTTCGTTGGGCGCGTATCGGCATAAATTGTGTGTTTCGGTTTATAGCCGAATAGGTTTCAGGCGAACTAACACACTTTGTGGATATAACGAAATACATTTTGAACTTTCCCTATTAGAATTTCAAAAAGAATTAGAATTGTACATTTTGTTGCATGTACCTAAGGGTGTGTCCACATCTTGCGCTCGTGAGCTGCTCGTGCAATTGTTTGGTGCGCCTCTTTATCACAACTTACGCAAGGCTTGCACAGCGGGTTAGAAACTTAACTTAAAAGGTCCTTTCGCTTTCATACGTATATTCGTTTTCATAAAAATTGCGTGCATTTTAAGTTGTGCAGCGCACGAGCAGCCAGCGACCGGCGCTTTCGTGGCGCATTCGCCAGATGTGGACACACCCTAAGCCCACACTCGCACGGACGTAAATATATTGCGGTGGGATATTATCGCGCACTGGATTTTGGGCTTAACACCCACAGTTGACAATCTATTGCGCGATAAAATCACGGCGCGTTTTCTTTTTTTGCGTGTGCAAAATTTGTGGTAGTACTCGAAGACCGCCCCCCCCCCCCATTAACTCCGAAACGACTGAGCCTACAATTTTGGTCAATCAAGTTGGTTCATTTTCATCTATTTTCTTAAATAGCTTCATTTATTTAAAATATATATATCGCCCGTACAGTGGGGGCATTATATATCGTCGAATTATAGGAAATCAAATGCTCTTTCCGAATCACTATTGGAAAAAGTCATACGCATTAATCTAACATCAGGAAACGCATGTACCGGCAGAGAATTATAACAGGGCCTTATTATGCAACATGCGAACACTGCTCGCATCTGACGGGACTTCCTCGCCTACTATTCTTGACCAGCTGGAGCTGATACAATGTAAATGTTCCACTTATCCATAAATTCACATAATTGGTCTTAGATAATGTTTTAAACGCATAATGAATTTATTATCCTAATTCCATAATTTTGTATACAAATAGTTTCCTAAACTACAAATATTTTTATTTACAAGTGTTTGTGTGTGTTATTTTCAGGTGATGAATCCAATCAAACAATCCAATCAATGCAAACTGACATTAACTTACCTGACGTAGGGCCACAAGAAGACGCTTGCGATGAAGAACAGTCTAGTGCTAAAAAAATCTAAGAAGAGGATGAGACAGCCAGAAATGTAGACAAAAAAAGTGAAAAAAAATCATTTAAATTATACAGGTAAAACAAATCAAACAGTGAAAGGACGCACAATACCGGCTAAGACGGTGAAATACAAATACAACATGGAGGCATGTTAGGTTAGGAAAAGAGACTAACTTTCTATTTAAGATGCTAAAGTGATTCCTAGTGTATAACCGCGAATATTACGAAAGTTTGGAGGCTATAGACAAAATAGTTGAACATGAAGATAACTTCGAAAGATTTTTATTAATATCCGATTTTGTTATGATGCTGTTAATCCTAATTCCTTTTTCATGATTTTAGAATTTCAAAACATTTAATATTTAGATAAATAAACCTTTTTCTTGTCTTAATTGTTGATGTTTTTATTTAATTACCGGATCATTAAAAATATTCCATTAGATTATAATCCTATTTCATAAAGCTTCCTATTTTATTACTGGAACATTCAGAAATATTGCATTAGATTCGCTTCTGGAACTTTAAAAACTAACAAATTACTTAAAACTAAAAATATTGCATTATTAGTAACAATATTTTATTGAAATAGCTATTTTACGATATGTAGGCTTATCAAACATCAAGATTAGGTACTAAAAATCATGTCAATAAAATTAGCCTTCCAAAATATCTAAAAACTTACTTAAGTTGTTTTTTCTAAAAACGGCATATTTTGAATGATTCCGACCGACCATTAATATTTATTTGGTATGTTACACCGTACAATTTACAAAACTTAAAAAAAACATATTTGCCGCCCGAAAGGGATTTCATAATACATTTATTTTACGTTTCACGCCAGTGTTTGGGTCGCAGAAATGCATATGTGTACCAAAATTTCACTTTATTATACTAGATTCGGAGCAAAATGTCTGCGACACACGGACAGACAGATAGCCATACGATTAATTCTATAAGAGTTCCGTTTTTTAATTCGGACATAATTAAGAAACCCTAAGAAGCGTCCATCATTAGAAGGTCAATAGGTTAATGATTTCCCCTAATAATAGTTAATTTATTGACAAAAAAATGTATGCATAAAAGACATGAAGGTTCTTTGCGGAGATTTTAAAAATCGCACATCTTCGACTAGTCATTAGTTAACTGTGGCGTACTTTGCATTCAAAGTAAAAACCACGCGAGTTCACTGCATTTTGCACCTTAGAGCGGTACCAAGAGCAAATTTTCGAGCAGGTGGGTTGACAAATGTCTTTGTTTATGTTCAATCATTATGTTATGTTAATGTACCTAACGCGGTACGCCAAATCCATACTAATATTATAAAGTGTTAAAACTTTCACTTTTTTAAAATTCAAAACACTGTTACTTGTTTATAATAACTTTATTATATACATGGAATCCTGATTACAATGTCAACCGACTTGCTTCGTAGCTCAATGATCACTGCTCAACATTGGCTCCACTGCTTTTAATACATTTCAAAATGACGTTTTCCCCACCCAGAAATAATAAGATTATCATAACCGTCATTTCAAGTGCTGCCTAACGAAAATACATTTGAAAGTTAGTTACAATATTAATAATTTGTTCTTTGACAGTGTTGCCACAGTGGATATTAAACTTGGGTGTTCAAAAAATACATTTGTTTAAATTAAATTCCAACTTCCGTAATAATCGATTAGTTCGATTAGGTTTAGTAAAATTCACAACTTATTTTTAATGAAAGAGGCAAATTTAACTAGAAAATGCACAATATTTATTTGAAATTAAAACATAAATTTGAAACAAGCTAACAAAAGAGGTAAAATTTTATTGTAAATTTGTAATCTCTGGAACTACGAAGCGGATTTGAAAAGTTCTTTTTGCATTTTAAAATCAAAATCAAAATATTTTATTTCACATAAACCTACATGGGCACTTATGAAACGTCCGATTCTAGGTGCACGGTTCCACTTGGTCGTTTCCTATGGAGAAGAGCCGGCAAGAAACTCTTTTAAAAATATTTGTCTTTTACAAAAAAAAATTTGTTACAGTGTTAATAGGTATGGGAGGACAGTGTAGGCCTGTCAAAAAGTACCATATGTTAAACAAATAGACAATGGTATATAAATTTACAATCCACAAGGCCTACGACGTTCTCACATTTACAAAATATAGAAATAATCTAATATAATAAAATCAAAACTTAAAATATTATGTCAGAGTTATTTATAAGTAAGAATAAAAAATAAAAATTAAACACCATTATTTGGGAGCAGTTATTAGAAATTTACATAGTGATGCCGTTTAAGGCTATAAGCTATTCAACATCACGCTAGACCCGAAACAAGCCTGAAACACCATTTATTTTAAAAAAGACCAAAATACACCATAAAATATGAAAACACCAAAAATTTCGGAATAGCTCCGAGTACACATAAACTATCAATCTTATCAAGATGAAAATGTTGTCGAGCACGTCCATCACCTCCAGACTCTTCGCCTCGCCGCCGGCAGTACCCAGCCCCACTGTGAGCGCTGTGACTGCCGGCCGCGGTATTTGCATCGAGCTTGAGCGACGAGTATTTCTCCCCACCCACGACGCCACCAACTGCTCGTCGACGGGGAGGACACCAGCCGCCGAACGGCTAGACCACTCTTACCTCGTTTACCCATGCATTACACAAGATTCGCTATTTTGATGACTGCGAAGACCTCACGATACTCATTCGATTCTGTAATACGCGGCTGTAGCGGCATATCGTGTAGCTCACGCCAAATTTGCCAATGGCTCGAGAGCTACACTACCGAAACCAGCCATACCAGCTTGGCAGTGCAGAATTGAGTGCCGTATTGGTGGGGCCAGAGCACTCATCGGCAAACTTATCTGCTTCAGGGAGTGCAATTCTCGCCCTAGAGTGATGCGCTTTGTGACGCGGGCGATTTCGGCGACTGGTATCAGTCCTCAGGACTTTGTGTCCTGTGTCACAGAGCGCATCGACTTCCTGAAGCAGAAAGTGTATGCATGGGCGAACCGTATTTGTAGGTATAAGCGACAAGTAGAGCGATACAATCAGAATCGCACCTTCCATAAATACAACTAAAACCAACATTATGTTTTTTAAACATACTGCGCGTAATAAAGATACTATGGACATTGAACTAGACAAAGTTTAAATAGAGCTTGCCAGGGAGGAAAGTCACGTTTTAAGGATTTTTTTATTGATGAATTGTTAAATTGGAAGATGGAATTACCAGCATTGGATTCTTTCTTATTGGATTATGCCTTAGGACCTCTTAGGGATGAAGTGAGCATAAAACATATAAAAATTGTCTACAATGCACTGAGTCCAAACTGAGGTATAGCATACAGTTTTGGGAAAAAAGCTACCAGTACAACTGGCATAGGGCATTCATACTCCAAAAAAGAGCGCTCCGAACCATTATCCGGATTTCTCAGTCCTGTCGAACATATTTTAACAAAGTTGGTATTCTCACAGTACCTACAGTTTACGTATTAGTACAGTTGCTTACTTTAAAAAAATGATGGTAAGGCTTAAAACGCGTAGAAAAGACTTTGGGAACAAAATCATCCTGGCTTTTGGAATAGTTAAGCAAAGGCCACAGTATAAGGCAGTAAATTAATTTGATAAGTTACCGCTTGAGTTTTAAAGCATACAGTACACAGTGTCATTCAAGGAAAGGCTCAAGGCATTCCTTTTGGAAAGATGTGTCTACTCAATTTATGATTTGTAATTCTTCATGTTTTTCAAACTGACATATAACTATTTGTTTATGGTGTTTTATTGTGTTGCGTGTTCTTGGTTTTAACTATTTTATTATTGTTTTTCGTTTAAATTTCTATTAATTTACTGACTTATTATTTTGTGTTTGCAATCTAAATAATATTTTCTAATTTTAATTGAATTCCATGTATTCTTCTTGTTAATGTTTCATGTTGTTTTATATGCGAACGCAATGTAAATTGTTACTGGATAAATAAATTGAATTGAAATTAAATTGAATACCAGAGCAATGAAAGGTGGGTTTATAGGGGTTGGAAGCGACCCGACCAAGGTGTGGCTGACACGTGCCTGCCAGATGATGATGCCAGGTTTTCTTACTGTCGCAGTATCTGGTCGGTGACTGTCAGTCACACCGAATGTGATTGGGCTCGGGAAGTCGAGGGGCTATTACCATCTGTCCCCAAGATGTAGCTCGTGCAGGCCGTCCATTTAACTGGAAGTCTCCAGTGCTGGACGGGCTACACGACTTCTGGATAAATGGTTTCAATGGTTGCACGCTCGCTTGGCGGCTCAGTACCAGAGTGCTTTGGAGTCTGGTTCGCTACCCCAGTTCCTAACGACAGGAGTTTCCTATCTGCTCCATGAATCAGGTAGCACCGCGGAATCCAAGAATTAAAGGCCGATCACGTGTTTCTATAAAGTGGGTGTTTCGTGGGTCTATAAAGTTCTCATATCAATTTTGAGTGCTTAAATTAACTACCAATACCATAATGTCTACCTCTCAAAATGTATGTAGGAACGGGTCCCACGGTACTAAGGAGCTTATCCTCATCGATATGGCATTAACCAGCAGGTTCGTCGTTCCCGAAAGGATTTGTCGACATATTGGACAAGAAGGCCTGATGATGATGAGTCGGTGCTACATAAGTGGCTCATGAGGGTGCTGGAGTTGTATAAAATAGATGCAACTCTGCGCACCTTTTTGATGTCATGTAAGGGGCGGTAGATTACGGTCCTTCGCTATCCAGGATGTCGGAATATCGAGCTAGGCATTTTTCAGGGTGATAGTTTGAGCCCGCTTTGGTTCTGCTTAGCCTTGAATGAGGACGAGAACTTGGCACACTGCTGGAGGATTCAGCTCGAAACCATTTATTTAAAAAAGGCACATCGTCGTGAGCGATCGTCAACATTAACATTAAAAATAGAATTGATTCTAGGCGCCCCAGGTCTAGGCTATAGGCTGAGGAGAGTTGGTCAGGTTATATCTCACCTTCTCTACATGGATGACCTAAAACTCGTTGCCCCCAACAATATGCAACTGATGGAGCTACTGAAAGTAACTGAACCTTTCAGTAGCGCCATCAGAATGGAATTTGGTCTGGACAAATGTGCGGTCATGCATATAAAGCGAGGGGAGATTGTGGAATCCGAGGGAACCCAAGTCTAGGATTCAATAAACCTTAGACCCCTATCCACATCCAAAATGACGAGGGGCAGATAACAATTCGGTACCGAATTGTTATCTGGCCTTTGTGTGGTTTCTAGAAGTCTTTAAGGCCTATAGAATGCTGGGATTTGTTGTGAGCAATTTGCTGGTTTTAAGCGTAGTCGGACAAAGATTTTGTTGTACAATTTTAGTATTCAAAGATACTATCTTTGAATACTGCAGTAAGATCTGGAGACCTAATTACTTCACGAACATTCTTTGACTGGAGCGATTACAAAAGAGATTCCTCTGGCATCTGGCCTATGCCAGCGGAAATGTTAAATGAATACGATCATGTGAAGCCAGGCTCGGCTATCTTTTTTTAAGACGGTGTCATTGGAGAAACGGAGCATTATCATTGATTCCATATTCGTATATAAGCTACTCCGATGTAAAATTGATTGTCCCCTATTACTATTCAAGTTTCAGGTTCGGGCTCCTGCTCCTATCACTACTTTACACTCCGCAGAACAATACTTGGTGCAAACTCTGTCGTTCCTCGTCTTTGCAAACTGTTAAATGGCTCCAGCGACCTTGTTGTCGTGCATTTTGACTCATAAGCCAAGTTTCGTAGAACAACTACCTACGGGTTTTTTTTTTTTTTTTTTTTTTTTTTAATTTCCTTGTCTCTGTTTGTTTGTTCTATTGAATTTTACCTTTGCTGTTTATATTTGTTTTATATTCCATCTCGTAACGTTAATGTAAACTTGTAAATATTAGTTATTATGTATTCATTTTATAATTTAGCGCTTGTAGCACACTTATTTTGTCGCATGGAGCATGCGGTACTAACCTGTAAGAAATTGTTACTATAAAGAAAAATAAATAAAATAATAAGATCGCCTTAAAGTTGACGTTGCGGCGTGACTCCAGTAACTGCACTCTCGGCGTATAAAAAGTTGTTCCCACAATACTGAAACAGCTGACGCTCTAAGGGCAAACTATTAATGTTATCATTTTTAGTCGGTATAAAATAATTTATTCAAACTAACGCCATCGCCCATAATACCTATATATATGCAGACTTCCACTGCCGATATACTATACATACAGGCACTACAACAGTAATCAAACGCAAGACAAAGCCACCCCATTCTTATCTCCCTTTCAGATCGCAATCAGTGCCGCCATGTTGATGTCATTATGAATCAAATTCCCGCCTTTTTACCTTTTTTTCCATTCGCTAGGCATCGGCGTCAGATCTCACAGCCGATAAGTTCTTTATTATCCTGGATGATTTTTTATCTATGCACCAACTTGGTGGTTTCGCATTAGCGTATTGTTAGTATGTTGTGGGGAAATTGCAAGGTTCTGAGGACAATAGCGTCGCTGTGATAACAGACACTTAATGCGCTCGCTGATTAAGTGCCTTCGCTCGTAGTTTACTGAGTAATACATTAGACTTTGGGAGCTGATAGTTTAATTATGGCCATCCGTTTCTATACAATTTTGGTAAAATTATGAGAATCGGTTAAAGTCGACGGCTCGAACTTTGGTGGTGTTTTATATAGTATTGTTTATTTATAACGAAAACGAGCGTAAAGTTTCATGAACAGACCTTTGGACGTACCTATAGATATTATGAAAAACGTCTGAATATATTAAATCAAAACAAAGTTATTTGAAATCTTGTCATCCCGGCTTGGTCAATCCCTAGCATCAGTGGCACTGACAGCTCACTCCACGCTCACTCCACCTAAGTTTTCACGGTGAGATGGTTACAGAATAGCACTAAGTATAAAGCTTGAAGTCAACCACTTATGGCATGGGGTTGACAGCTCACTTCAAAGTCACTTCACTTAAATTTTGACTGTGAAATATTTACAGAATAGACCTGCAGTTTTTATTGGTGAAATTCGCCATTAGTCAATTGATTTTGGCGACGTAATTTGTGCTCCTCGTTTCACTGACAGTTGTCACAAAGATTTTCACATAGAAAATTCCTACTGTTGCCGAGTTTTAAAATAAATCTATTTAATCAAGATAAACCTTCAATAATATTAGGGAATTAAAAACTTCCTATTTTATTAGCATTGAAGAATTTATTATGAGTAGTGGAGATAAAACTATTTATCTATCTATCTATATACATATATAGAAATCAATTGCTGTTCGTTAGTCTCGCTAAAACTCAAAAACGGCTGAACCAATTTGAATGTTTTTCGTTTTGTTTTGTTCGCTATCAAACAGGGGTGGTTTGAAGAAAATAAAATTGGGAAAACCCAAAAGAACAATTGAAAAATAAAAAAATTGTAATTTTGTATCGGAATGGCGTTCGTTCCAGACCTCACATGATTTTTTTTTAAATAAATGGCATTCGTGTCGGAACTATTTTCTACCTGACGTGCTGAACACCTGTCTGTCACAAATGTCATTATTTTCGTATGGTTGTTTAAATCGTTTTTAGTTGTTCCGTAAAATAAAAAAACTAGATTTTAAGAAATGATGGAAGTGGATTGAGAAGTACAAAAATGCCGAGAAGAAGACAA
The DNA here is from genome assembly GCA_963555695.1 of Dasypolia templi. Taxonomy (NCBI): domain Eukaryota; kingdom Metazoa; phylum Arthropoda; class Insecta; order Lepidoptera; family Noctuidae; genus Dasypolia; species Dasypolia templi. The sequence continues at coordinate 26,930,327 of OY743138.1, read as the reverse complement.
GCTGACATAGGTCGTCGAAGTCAATCAAATATGCAACGAGCTACCTCACGCGCAAACCGCACTGATGACCTGCGATCGAAAGATAATGATAATGAGAAGATGTATTTGTATGTCCGAATCGCGTTCATAGGGCAACTATATGTCGCCAGTTCGCGTGTCGGAAAGCCCATCATCATCATCTACATCATCTTTGTATATTTACGCACCGGAAAATAAAACTAAAAACATAGTTTATCAGAAAGCTTTACATTGAATAACTGTATTTATTTCTCATGTTTATTTTATGTTATTTTTCAAGGCATTGAATTTAACCTAAAGAAATTTAAACCCTTCACGATGTAACCAATATTTTATCAATGGATTGGAGTAAGAAGCTAAAGGTAATAATCAAATAAATTGTAGGTGGTACGAAGTTCACCGGGTCATCTAGTTTAGAAATAAAAAGTAAATATTAATAGATGGCAATAGATTGAGTAAGTAAATATTTTAATGATGCTTTCAGTTGATAATAAGTTATTATTTTCGATCGTGTTTATTGTTACTTTTAATCTGTACCTACTAAAGGTACAATAGTATGCTAAAACCACAGTGTCCTCATCAAAAACAAACTACCTAGCATCTTAAAAAAAAACCCTACAGAAACACTGTTTTTATAAACCCAGCTTTTACTCACTTCTAAGAAAAGATTAAGAAAACAACAGTGGATTCCGGACCTGCAAACTTCGAAGTTCGGACTCTATTTTCCTATTTGAAACTCGTTACGATTGAAGTCGCGACTCTTTTTCACTTGAACTGCTCACGATTTATTGTTCAACTTCTTCGGACCACGAGAACTTCGGCGAGGATGAAAATTGTCAGCGTTGGTTATTTATAACATGTGCTTTCTGAGAGGCATCTTGTGTTAAGTAAGTAAATAGTGAGTATATTAAATGAGGCTTGGTTTACTTATTCATTAACTAGCTTTTGCCCGCGACTTCATACCCGTAAAATTGATTGTAGCTCCGTACCTCCACGTCGCATCGCATCGTCCACCCGCGCTATCAGGCCCGGTTTCCACCAAAGCGGAGCGGAGCGGAGACGAGAAGAGATGTGCTGCGAAGCTCGCAGGTTATTTCTACCTAAGTAGAGAGGAGGTGTGTAGCGGAGAGGAGCTGTGAGATCTCGAAATCACGGCGCGCGCGCCGCCGCCTGGCCATCCGACAATACACATCCCCGCTCTGCCGAGCCGCTTGTCAGCTCACGGCACAAAATTCTATAGAAAGACGAGACATCTCTTCTCCTCTCCGCTTGACCCATTTCCACCGAAGCTTAGCGGAGAGGAGATGTGGAAATGACTAGATCTGATTGGATATTTAAAACACATCTCCTCTCGTCTACGCTCCTCTCCGCTTTGGTGGAAACCGGGCCCTACTTCGGTTTCGCTCAACTTAGCGTTCTTTTTTTTTTACTTTCTGCTTGGCTCCTAAGAGTCGGAGCGTGATATTAAATAGCCTATAACCTTCCGCAAGAATTAGGCTATAAAATGCAAAAATAGTGTTTCTCTTTTTATTATTAAGTATAACATATAGATAGATAAGTTGTGAGGAAAGTTTTGAAGTAAGTCTTTATAATTTATCAACTGGAATACCGGTAGTAAGATAACTTTTAAGGACACGTCATACAGGTTATTCATCATTTATCGTGATCCAGAATAGAAACTACTTAATCTTCCTTGGCAGTAACTGATCTTCCGTCAATATTTAAAAGTGTCCGTTAACGTCCCTCTATTTATCCAAAACTTACCTATATTGCAAAATAAACATTGTCTATGTAATTATTTGAGCAACACTAGCAGCGTAATGGCGGCGGTTCCGGTGGGCCGCCATTAGTGGCCATTTCCTGCCAACTTCCGGCCCGGCAGCGCCACCTAGTTGGTGGCTCTTAACAATCGCAAAGGGTGTAAAGTGCTTATGTTACAATTCCATTCGAATTCGGAACGTAATGACGATATTATCAGTTTTATAGGTACGTAACGCTTGAAATGCGAACACAAATTGATACGAAATGGCTGCTAAGATTTTAAATTGGGTTTGAAAGGAATGTTTTCGGTGGTTGTTTATAAGTACTTACCTACCTACACTTCTACACGGATCTTTTGAAGATAGAGGATGGAAGGATGGTTCGAAACGTTGAAAGGGGGTGCTTTAGGTTAATATTTGTGCAATTGTTTTGTTGGCGTTAGTTCCTATTTTGGCATCGCGCCAAAATACCTTACAGCGCATTACCTACAATACCTAAGTAACTGAATCGGAACTTGGGAAGGCTGTTCATGTATATTTGGATTGGTCTTTACCAGTAATGGGAACATTAAGAGCTGAAGAAGTGTCCTTTGAAGTGAGAAACTACTTAGCGTAGTTTTAAAGTAATAACGTAACGTGCAGCTCAGGCAAGTCTACCTTTCTGCCAACCATCATAAAAATCTCTTGTAAACAATGTTTCGAACACGCAATTTCCGAAATACCTTGAAAGATAGAAAAGTTGCGGAGGAGATTCCAAATTAATTTAGGCGCGTAGTCAAAATCTGAACCAATGCCGCCATCTTCTTTTGCCTATCAAATTTCTTTGGCACAATGTCACAAATGTTGACCAAGAACTGCCCCAGATAAATGTCATGCAGGTTTTAAAATATTCTCGTAGCGCACGAGGATATTTTAGCATTCTTTACAAGAGAGATGATTTTTTTATTACTAGAGTTTTATAAATATTTTTAACCATAAACATTAACGTTCTTTTTTTGCAGAACATTTTTAGTCATGTCACCTCCTTTTAGGAAATTAAATGATAAAATTAATGGTGTTGTCACAGTAACAGTTAAGTGGTGGAATTACACCTATGTTAAAGAGCTGGGGTAGGTAGGTACATGCGAACAAAGAAAACTTCCGATACTTTAAAAGCTTGAATAAAAACCAGGCGTGACCCCACTCTTCGTAACTTAACGAAGAGTGGGGTCAAAATATCCGAATTTTAAAAATGTTGTTAGGTTCTCTTCTTCTGAAGGAACTCCAATTTGACTCGCTTGTTTCAATTAGAATTCTGCCACAATTCCGTCAGCGCCTGCCTATTGGTCTGTGCTGTAGTGTTGCTTCTTCGGATTTCGGTTTCGGGTTTGTCCTGTTAAACATTCTGTTGATTACAATTATGTACCTACCTAATCAACAGATTTTTACTGCTAAGCAACGATGTCCAAACTATGTTATTAATCCTGTGCGGTAGGTAGTGGTTTTACATGACACTCAATTATTGTCAATAATCCAAGTCACTTCTTCTTGGTTACATTGGAATATGATTCATTTTCAATACTTATCATCTCCTTTTTTTACTTCGGCAAATTTTCTGTCTAACCCTAAATACCGGCAACATTAAGTACGTACTTCTACTAAAACATTTCTAGAGTTGCTCTGCCCGTGATTTACTGCAAACGTAACTCATATTCCCTCTCGCAAATCTAATTAGCGAGAACATTCTCAATAAATCCACATGATACACTGTAATAACGTCGTAATCCTCGCTCGAGATGATTGCCTCACCACGATATATCTTTTTTATGCCCGTTTATCGCCCGATAATATAATAATCATATCACACTGACAATAATGGCATGCCAAATAAAATCTACCTACCCTATATTCCACCTACCAGGCGAAATTTTGTAATGATGCCGGGTGAATTTTTAGACATGCAATTTTCTCTTTTATTGCTGCACTTTTAAGCCTAAAATTGACTGCACCCCGTAAACAGTTACCCCCGTTATACCCCGTAAAATCGCTTGTTCGAAAACAGAACATGTACAAATTGGGTGAAGTTCGGTGCGCGCGGGAAAGCAATATGTTTTTATTTCTTTTTAATTTCCGGTTCGTTTTAATGGCGTCGAAATTAATATAATGGTGAAGCGGCCATCGCCATTTTCACATTTTGTGGTTTTGCTCATTTAGCGTAGTTAAGCATGATTCAACAGTTCTAGTGGCCACTTACGCTAATGAATTCTGTCGTTACAACGGGTACCTGGGCCATACTGGTTGTTTTTTATTGCCCGTGTCAGTTGGTTTGCATTTTGGCCGGCTTCACTAATGCTCAGCTGGTACGGTCCTTGAAATGTTTTTATTGAAAATATATAATTATAAGCTCTATTGCTTTTGTTTCGGTAAGGATTGTAACATCAATTTTCACCTGTCAATAAGCTAATTAGGCACTCGAAGCCCGAGCATTGCACAATCTGAGGTGGATCTTCGACTTAAAAAAAAGGTTACAAAAAACATTCCTCCGTTATGCATGCATTGAAATATTTAAATCGTCTATGTGTTTATTTACCGTGTCAATTACCTACGATATTTAAAAATACGATAACGATGGACATCACTAAGGATAATCTAGTCATTAATAACGTAATAACTTATTTATATTATCTACTTGTTCAATAGCTTTAGGGTTTTAAATCAAGCTGAATATCTCATGATTGAAAATTTGCAATTCTTTTGAAAATAGAACTCACAACACACTTGCACAGATAACATAATAAAAATAAAAGGTTCGTTTAAAATTCTGCGCATGTCTAGCCGATCCATTGGGTGATTGCGTCTCGCTCGTGGCAGACATCTTTATTTTTTTGCTGTATGCTCGTGATTTAGGAGGAAAGTCGGCGGGAAAGGGTGCGAGAATTGACGCTGAAAAATTGCACGTAGATTTAGGCGACGATGGTGTAGTTAGCGCATAGTTACGGTGTTTTGAACTCGTAGATAGTAAATTGTTTTTAATTTATAAATCTTGAAAAGGAAATTAAAGTATCTATCTTGCAACTTTCCCTGCTCTTATGATAAATAAAAATAAAACTATACCTGTTATTTCTACGTAAGTAGGTACCTAATTCCATTTAAACAATTAAATAATTTAATTCATTTAAATTTGCTTGCACCACGTAGCACAACATTTTTTATAAGTATGTGTAGTGCAGCCTGATTCAAACTATAAGGCGTCTCTGAAGTACACTACTCGATCGGTCTGAGGCGCTGTGCGTCCCTCGCGCGATCACATTGGTGTTATTGGTAATCACTCACACAAATGGAAAGCTCAGCTTAAAAATCCTTTTGTTCGTTTTAATTTAGGCATACATTTAGGTGTCGCTTACTGTTATTGGTCATGAGTAATAAAAAGTTTAACAATAATTCGTTATTTCAAATTTGTTACTTTAAAAAACGAGTGCGGTCAAGAGGCATGCCAATTTGGCCTTATTTCATAGAAAAATAATTTAAGTACCCATAGGCACTATAATTCTCCGAGCTAGGTGTAGGTACATCAGTAGTTTCGAAACTACAACGCAATTCTAAACTGTAGTTCCGAAAAACTGGCCCTTAGAAGAATAAATATCTGTACTTTAAATATTAATTCTTCAATTATTTTTTATCCGAGGAATAAAATTGCGGTTTGGCAGCTTGTTTATAGATAATTTATGTCAAATCGCCATATTTATTCTTTAATAGTACAATAATTCATACAAACACCCCAAAGTTTTAAATGGTACTAAACCGACTTTGTTTTATATAAATAGATATTGATATTATAAAAGTTTTCTGACGATTGAAAAATCAACTGTTAGGTATAAGCTTACGGAACCTCACTGAAAACAAAACACAAGCGTTGGAAACTTAAAGGAGTAGGTATTTAAGGATCCGAAGGCCAGATAGTCAGTTCAGCTTCTTCTTTTAGGACAATTTGTTTGGACAAATTAAAATACGAAAGAAGATGAGAATCGGATTCTCAGGACGGTCCTCAATCATTGATGGAATATGGACAAAATAAATCCAAATTAAATGGCTGTTGTTGGTCATGTCTGTCTGTTGCAGGGGAGGAGCTTTTCAGTGGAACAGCAAATTACCAGCTCACGTACTCTGAAAAGGTTTTGTCTTACTCTGAAAAACTTTAAATAGAATAGACAAAATAACAGTTTCATTTTATTCATCTGTCATTTTGTCTGTTCTTCAGTCTACCAAACCTCATTTCCATGGTTGTCATGCGTGTAGTATGAAATCTGGCAGACTTGAGTGAAGATCAATCCTGAAATTTCTTCATACTCGATCCATCGTTTCCTTAGAACTATGACTGATGTTCTTGACTGTTCTCCTACCTAGGAACCTACGTCAAAACAGTCTCAGTATGTTAAAACGTCAAATCAGCGCACAGATTATTAAAGGCCGGTGGCGCGTGAATCGTTGTCTGTAATGTTACCATTATATAAATATTGTTTGTATAAATATTTAGAACTAGGTATTGTGTATTTATTTTATTTCACACATACATATCTAAACTCATGCCTTCTTCGTATGGGGGTAGGCAGAAACCACAGAACGCCACCTACTACGATCCTTACATGGTCCTTTTGCCAGGTTTACGTTCATAGATCTGGTCATACTCGCGCGCCGGTTGCAAGTACTACGCCAGGTGCGTCATTTTCTTACTTTGTTATTTTAATCTTATCGTATGCTGCACTGGTGACGTCATCACGTCAACGGTGTCTTCCGCTGAAAACCAGCGTCGTAGCATTATGCTGAGTGATGGCCGTTTTGCGTGGGTGTGACGCATGTTTCCTCCAACTTGCTCCTTTTTGTGTTCATTATCTGCGTCATGTTTACCGAAAATAAACATATGTTCTTTCTTCCTTTTCTTACTTTTGTTTCGATTGATCTTGATAAATAGCCACGGGATCACTTGCACTTCCAGTTGTTCCAGGCTTGTCTGTCTCTTTGGGTTCTCGGGTTCTTGCACTCTACTCTATTGTCGCTATCTTCTGTTGTTTATTTACTAACCATTTTTATACATATGAACGGACAAGAAGAATGGTGATTGCTTATTTCTAAAGAAATCTCTTCCAGCATACCGGCGGCGTTAGCAGAGCAGGTAAATAGAGATGTAGGTAGACAAAGAGTAGAAGGGAAAACAAAATACAATTATAAAAAATAATTATCTTATTTAAATATAACTTATATACATACATACAATTTGAGAATATACTTACATACATACAAACTTCTTAAATATATAATTATTATGTAACTAGTTTCCGCCCGCGGTTTCGCCCACGTGGCATTTGGAAATTATTCCATGGAAACGTACTACCGGGATAAAAAGTATACAATAATCATGCATTATGTTCCCACTGCTGGGACACAGGCCTCCTCTCTATGAGAGGGAGTGAGCCGTAATCCACCACGCCGGCCCAATGCGGGTTGGAAGATGTCACATGTCTTCGAATTTTTGGTTCTAAGACATGCCGTTTTCCTCACGATGTTTTCCTTCACCGTTTTGAGAGTAGTGGTGATGAAATGACTTACATAAATTAAAGCGCCTATCTGGGTCCGAACCTCTCAAGTCACGGCCGTTACCACTGGGCTACCACTGCTCTCCCTTGTGATAAAAAGTATCCTATGTGTTAATCCAGTCTTTAAACTGACAAAATGTATATATATTACTTGTATTTAAAAAACTAAGTCTTAATTCACTACAAAAGTTTATAATAATGTGATCATGATTCTAAGGAGACGCATAGCGCCATCTAGCGTCCTTAAACAATTTATTATGACCGTCGAAAGTAATTGTTCTTTTCCTGGGGAACAGTATTTTTATCAGGATGAAAGGTACCTTATGTCATTTTCTGAACCCCTCTGACCACGTAAATATGCAAAATGTCATGATGATTCACACGTAAATATGCAAAATGTCACGATGATTCACACGTAAATATGCAAAATGTCATGATGGTTTAGGCGTGAAAAGGTAAAAAACAAACAAATTTACTTTCTCATTTATAGTATTAGTTAGGATTGGCATTTATTTCTTTATTTATTCACAAAATCCACAGCCCTTTAACAATTTCACTTAAAATTAATTAACTAGTCTTACAGAAAATTACGGATTTACAATTTAGAAGCTACACTTATTATAAGCACGGAAACATACCTAGGTGCGCAGTGTGGGTGGGTGTTTAGGAGTTTGGATTTAAATAATAAATTAATTATTATGAAAACGTTCAAAGTGGAAAGATAGTGTTCTTCTTATTATTTAACGGCTCATTTTTGGCCACCTTCTCATCTGATGATTGGTGAAGATGCGATCGACAATGGTGCACGCTTGACATTTCAATAATTAAATTAAATAACTCTAAGAATATCACAGTTTGAGGCTCGCTGCCAACATTATTTTTGTTAAATAGGTGTAGATCGGTAGGTAATACGAGCTGTTGTCCGCAAATTCCACCACAATGCGCGTATTTTGCGCACCGATAGCTGTTACTTTTACAGATCAAGCGAAAGCGCCAGGGTAGCCCGAGAAGTTCAAATTATCTAACGTTTTTGGAAAATATGGAGGTCAGGATTTATCTAAATATGTTTCGATACCGTACCAAACCCGTGTATAGAGAATCGTAGCCATTTAAATCATCAACGCAACAGTCTATGTTAAAGTTGACTTCTGAGGTTCTGAACCGGCTTGCCGGTAATGTACTGGTACTTGAAAGACGTGTGTGACCTGCTTCGGCGAAACAATTTGAAGAGATATAAAGGGTGTAAAGTTCATACTTTTTAGAAAAGGGAGGATCCTCCGACCAGATGGATGTCGTATCTGGTGGGCTTTTTTTTTTTTTTTTTGAAAATGGCATCTCGTAGTTGACCTTGAGAGGTCGTGACTACTTAACCGGACTATCCTGTGGCTGCCTTAAGCGGACTCAAAGCCTCCAGCCAGGGGCGTAAAACTAGTTACATTACTAAGCGAACGCTCGCTAAGGGCACCCCCTGTGGGGTACGGACCTCGGCTTAGGGCGTCGCTGACGGGAGGACAGCAAGATGGGACAGGCTGGATCAAGTTTTGTTGATTATTATTATTCGGGGAATTTAAAGCTACAGGCTCAGCTACGGCGCGGGCTGGCACTTCGTCGAGCAAGGGTCGGGGGGGACAATTACGTCGGGATCTTCGCGAGGAACCTCGGCGGCGAGGTCGGAATGTCGGTCTGTGATATCTGGTGGGCAACTGCCCAACGTTTGATGTAGGGAAGTTGTATATATGCTATCTGCGCGCTAAACTCTGCTTGCGCGTTGCAGGATTTGTCTGACGTCAGTGTGATGCATTTGTTCGCATGTGGCGGTTTTAGATGCCGCCACAAATTGAACAACGCTAACTATTCCTGGCTGGGACCACACTGCCACAAACAGACGGTTTATTACTTCCTTTGTCCTTAGTCCTCGCGGTTTACAACTTGGTTCTAACTACGGAAGCTATCATAATCAGTGGGTGTCCTGCGTGTCTTGTCAGCTGCACGTTACAGGAACTTATGGACGCTAGTGAAGACGCCAAGCACGTCGCAGAATTCTGGGCTGTGTCCATTTAGATTGACATCGACATGCTAAGAAGAGTACCTAGTACCCATCTATATTGGCTTAAACAGCATGTTGTATCAGAAAGGTCATATTTAACGACCATCCAACTTAACAATTTACTTTAAGGGATCAACGTCGTTATAGAGAAATAACCGTCCCATTAATTAGGGTCTAGTAGGTTTTGACGTTTTTTTTTTGTCTCGCGATTTCGATGTTGGTCTTATTAAGAAACTTGTTCAGGAGGCGAGACTCGAATCTCGTAGAATAATTTCTATGAAAATTTCAAGGAAATTGTTCTACCAGAATCGCGTACTGCACGACTACGCGTCCACAGGAGCCCTAATGGTCCCCTACACTTTAATATGGCATACCTTCCTGATACATGCTGTATACAGGGAGAAAAGTTTATAACTTTTTCGGCCGTAGTCTCTGAAGGTTGGTTCATGCTAGAATACGCTAGCAACGATGTTCTCTTCTTCGAAAGGAAATCAGTTTGGAGCCGTCAAGTTAAATTACATTAGAAAGGCATTAGTGAGGAAACCGGCATGTCCTAGAACCAAAAATTCGAAGACTGGACTGGACATCTACCAACCAGCACTGGGCCCGCGAGGTGGATTATGGCTTACTCCCTCCCACAGAGAGGGGGCCTGTGTCCGAGTAGTAGGAACATTATAATGCACTAGCTTTGTCCGCGTCTTTGCACGCGTGGAGGTCGGAAATTATCCCACGAAGACTACCGGATAAAAGTACCCTATTTATTATTCCAGGTTCTAAACTCAAAAAATGTAATTATGTTTCTAATAATATATTTAAATCACGTTTTGGAAGGCACCTAGCGCCATCTAGCGTCCTACAGCAATAGTGACCGTAGAAAGTTATTGTTCCTCCCCTCGGAGGAATGGCCTTTTCTGTACCCCTGACCACGTATATGCAGAATTTCATGATGAGACTAACAAAAGGTATTTACAAGACAGATGTGAGTGGAAACGCCGGGAGGGGACGCCCTAGGAAGACATATAGTGACCTTATTTGTGATGTTCTTCAGAAAGGTCAGGTGCGTAGTACTCGCAACCGGCGCTCGTGTATGACCAGATGTATGAACGTAAACGAGGCAAAAGGAGTATGTAAGGATCGTAGCAGGTGGCGTTCTGTGGTTTCTGCCTACCCCCATGGGAAGAAGGCGTGAGTTTATGTATGTATGTATGTGTCATGGTGATCGGTTCTGTGGTTTATACGTGAACAGGTAACAAACAAACGAACTTACTTACTTTTTAATATTAGTTATGAAGTTAGGATTAGGATTATGCGTTAAGGCATTAAAACTGTCCTGTTATGCTCATTTAATACCGTGATATCAGGACCTACCCAATAGGCGAACTGGGTTCACCTAACATCGCCGCAAGATACTTACGTAGGTAGGTACTACCAAGCTACTATTTTAGGGGCAGACCTGTGTCCAGCAGTAGTTCGCGACAGCCTGACCAGATACGCAATATTGATTGGCAAACAATGTGATTAAAGTACACGTTCCTATCTAAAAAGCTTTATAGTTTAATTACAAAGCTTGGCGGCTCCACTAACAATTATCTATCAGTCACAATCTATCCTAATATATCTTTTACCAAAATTTTATATTACCAGCTAATTGCACGCCGGGCAAATATTTGTCGTCCATTAGTTGTTATCATTAATGTATTTCGCGTGTAGTACTCGTGCGCAGGTAATACATTACGCACTTGGTATCTCAATTTATCGCACTTGGAGCCTCATTATCATATCGCACTGATTGCCACGCACTCGTGAGCTCATAAACGTTTGATAGCTTTGTATTGAGCTGTGAAATTAATATTATAGTTAATTTTATCATATTACGTAGCCGTGTCCATAGGTAATGCAACGAACGTCTCTGTCTGTTTATGATAATTTCTACACTTCTTGTCTTATGAACATCATGAGCTTTTTTGTGACATAAAATAACTCATGCTGTCGTTTAGAAGTGTACATACACATAATAATGTAAAACGTAACATAAAAAATACTTACGCTTAAACGAACACACAATGCAACATGTAATGTAACACAACAGCCGCATATGTTACAACGCGGGAACATGTAAATATACGAGCATTTCTTTATTACAAGCATAATAAATTATGTGTTATGATACACAAATCGGAAAACATTAATAATTGAATGGTTGACACCTTTACTTTTAGCAATGGCTTATTTAGATATCAAATTTTATACGTAACATGAAATGTACATTTCACAAATTATAATTTGTCATTTCCTCTAATTCGGAAACTATATTGTGTTTGACTTCGAGTTTTCTTTAAATTTAAAGCTATGGCTTTTCTGTCTAGGTTTTTGTTCATAATAAGTATTCTGTAACGTTGGATAACGTAAGAAACCGCTTGTATTTTATAAAGATTTGGTTTATTGAAATGCTTCGAGACCTACCCTACACCTACACACAGCTACCGTAACAATTACTCCATTATAACTTCGTCACTGCATACCCGCTATACCTAATCAAGTGAAAAAATTAAAGAATATCTGCTCATCCTAAATTATGATGATTGTGAAGAATTACTCAAACCATAACATAAACAAATCAGGCACACACTCACACATACACACCCACACATATCTATACTCACACTTACACAGATATACTCACACAAACACACACCCGGCATATATAAATAGATACTCCCTTTTCCTGGTTATTCCCCCCCTGAGCCGTCCCGACAAGACCATCGCCTTCGATGATGTCGACAAGGCTGAGCTTCTAGCCGACAGTCTAGAAGCCCAATGCTCGCCTAGCTCTCAACCAGTAGACCAAGCTCACCTCTCTGAGGTCGACGCTGAAATCGAACATAGAGCCTCCCTCCCTCCCGTCGAAGACCCAGAGTATTCACTGCCCCCCGTCTCGCCAGAAGAAGTGCACGACCTCAGCAAAGGCTCCCCCTGGTACGTTCCCAACGAGATCCTTCACGTTGACCTAAAGATTCCCACTATCCGCCAGTTCATGAAACGCATTTCAAAGCGTTTCTTCGAGACCGCCGCGAATCACCGCAACCCTCTGGTTGTCAAGGCCGCTAGCTATATTCCCTCCTCCATCAGTAACTAGTCATGTCCGCCGTCCCAAGCATGTCCTCACCGATCCCGATGACCACATAACTCTCATTCAGGAGAGCAGTAGGACCACCAGTACAGTGCACAAACACAGACCGACATTCCGACCTCGCCGCCGAGGTTCCTCGCGAAGATCCCGACGTAACTGTCCCCTCCGACCCTTGCTCGGCGAAGTGCCAGCCCGCGCCGTAGCTGAGCCTGTAGCTTTAAATTTCCCAGATAATAATAATATAATCCAGATCCAGCCTGTCCCATCTTTCTGTCCTCCCGTCAGCGACGCCCTAAGCCGAGGTCCTTACCCCACAGGGGGTGCCCTTAGCGAGCGTTCGCTTAGTAATGTAAGTAGTTTTACGCCCCTGGCTGGAGGCTTTGAGTCCGCTTAAGGCAGCCACAGGATAGTCCGGTTAAGTAGTCACGACCTCTCAAGGTCAACTACGAGATGCCATACATTAAAAAAAAACTGGTTATTACCCTCCCGACCCTTGCTCGAGCCAGCCCGCGTCGCTGAGCCTGTAGCTTTAAATTTGTCCCAAAATAACATCAATCCTGATGCAGCTAGTCATTTGCTGCCCTCTTCCAGTGACGTCCTAAGCCGAGGTTCGTACCCCACAGGGGGTGCCCTTAGCGTGTAGTCGCTAAGTTATTAGTTAGTATTTAAGTTTCAGTCCTGGCTGGAGGCCTTAATTTATTAGGGCAACCACAGGCGAGTCCGCTTAAGCAGACGACAACCCAATAGGTTGACCTGCGAGATGCCAAACAAACAAACAAACAAAAATTCCTGGTTATTAATTCATTTTAACTCATTTTATTAAGTTTCCCCGTTTCTTATCCTCAAAATTAATTGTATTAGTCTAATTAATTTTATTTTTTATAAAAGTGCACATTACTAATTTGTAAGTACTATCATAACATCCATATTGGACGGATGGATGACCTCTGTAACACAGGTTTTTCCCTAGCATAGGGGTCATTGATCATTTATTTTGTATCAGACTTTTTGCACGTTTACATTAAGTATCACCCTGTATCAGTGTACTTATATTTTTTACGTCAAATAAATTTATTATTATTATTAACTTTTTTGCCTGTTCTTCTCCATATGAACCTACCTAGCTGCATCTTGCTGTCCGACCGACTTCTTGACAACTCAAAAGTGCCTGTAAATAGTTTAATTGAAATAAATGCTTGGAGTTAGACCTATCGCTGCCTGTTCAGTTTTCAAGACTTGAATGTTGATACTACTTACGACTAGTCCTCAGTCCGTAAAGTGGTCGTGGTTTTTGTGGTGGGTTAAGGCAGTGTCAATTCGATTTTTTTTTTTGAGAAGAAATAAGTCTGCAACTCCACCTGAATAGAATTTGGACGCTAAATTCTGTTCAGGTGGAGTGGGAGACGATATTAATGAGGACAAGCGGGCTAAGTCTCTTTTTCAACCGTTACATTGTAACCAGATTTTAAATAATAACTTAGTAATGAGTGTTCCACTACTAAGCTCGAAGATTCTGATTTCATCGTAGGAACCCGAGTCCAAATGCATGCATGCAATTATAACTAATATTATAAATATGAAAGTATGTTTGTTTGTTTGTAACGTTTTCACGTCTAAACGGCTGAACGTATTTGGATGAAATTTGGCGCACAAATAGATTACGTTATATCCTAGATCGCAGACGAATTCGCAAGCAACAGCTTATTATAATATTTTGTTTATTCAACTTAATTTCTTGATGTTTTATTTTTTGTGGAGCTTGTGGCTAAGTAATAACAGCCGCACGGGTCGATCAATCTCTAAAATACCACCCCTCCGTGCCTCGGAAAGCACGTTATGCCGTTGGTCCTGGCTGTCATTCATGGATCTTTGACAGCCGTTACTGGTCGTCAGAAGCTCGAAAGTCTGTCAGTACTATCAAATGGTATGGTATTATTACCCAGTAACTGGGTTGTGGTCAGATAGGCAGTCGCTCCATGTAACATGCTGGTATTGAGCTGCATTTGGTTAGAACTACACCGATAATTGGGAAAAGGCTAGGCAGATTGATTGATCTTGATCTGGTTTTCTTCTGCGCCGTGCCCTGTGTATGGAATTTTGGTCCAAAACTTCGTATCTTCCACTTCCACGGCATCGTCGGCACGTCGGTGGCAGCACAGAAGTTGCTATGGCAGCATTTTTTGGGGCATGATCAAAGGAGGAACCATCGATATCAACATCGCAAAGGGGGGATCCCTTTGCGATTTTGCCACTACATAAAACGTAAAACATGTTTGTCTATTTATTTTTAATGTTTCTTTTATTTGTATATCTGTTTAGTATATTCTATCACATATTTTTTTTTGTACCTTTACTGCGTCTTAATAATTGTTTGCTGCATCGATCGACGTCCTACCGTCAGCGTCAGGCTCTGTCTTGCATAGGGTCGCAGCATTATGTTGACCGATAGCTGTTTTATGTGGATATGACGCATGTTTCCCACAACCTATTTTTTTTTTATTTTGAGTATTTATTCTTTTTTTTCGTCATGTTTACCGCAAATAAAGGTTTTTTCTTTCTTTCTTGATCTGGTGCTATCTACCCGACGATGCGGTTATCGTCGAACCCACCATCGGGTGTGCACGCTTGCCTAAAACCGTTGTATTTTTGATAACATAGCTAAGTGTTCAATTATTGGGGACAGAATAACTACTTTCCCCTGACTTAATAGCATTTTGACTAATCTGCTAGTATCAATGAACCCTCCAAAAATAGTTAAACGCCTAGATAAGTGGCCTGCGCGGTTGTTTTATCGTGCGCTCGATAATTTATCCAGCACTCGAGATAAATACACAATAATTCACTTTTAGGTAAGCTTTTAATGATAATGGTGGAAAATCTACTCTAGCCTATCACTCGCCTATTATTATTTATCAAACAATGCTTTTAATGTAGGTCTGTCGGTTGTTGTTTTGTTCTGGTGACAGCTTTGGTTCTTCCTCGCGCCCTTGGTTTTGCGAGTAACGTTTTATGTGATGGTCCTGGAAAGCAGTATCTACAAATCCTTTATATTTCAATTCAATATCACGGCTAAAATCTGGCTATCTTGAACAAGAGGTACAGCTGCCGGCCGCCTCGTGTTGAACTAGAAAGGGATAGAAAACCCTCATGAGTGCAGTCAGTTTGCTTCTTTTCTATGCTTCTTGAGTTCTAGCTTACAGAATATCAACTTCATTTCTAGTTTTCTAACTGTAGATTAACGACTGTCAAAAGAATTCGCTTGATGTACTGAATTACGGGCAGCACTTTTTTCCCTAATGACATCATTATAAGTAATGAAAGGATTTCAGCAAACCGATAGCTCATGGACATGAATGTGCATTCTTCCCTCTGTTCTCTTCTCTTACAAATCGTTAAAAGTCTGCAATTCGACGCGGTAGGCTCTGGTGATGCTGGATGAACTAGACATTTTTTTTTATTGGCCCGCAATCGTAATATACCTACTGGAAAAACTGAAAAGAGGCATTTTTGCCTACAGTGAGACAGCTTTAAAGTAAATTAGAGTAAAAATATGTGTAAATTATTTTAATAATGAAAAGTAGTACAAACTGTGAAGATAGAATAATTTTATACAAACAATTTTTGTACCAACTTTTTTGTTAGATGTCTCTTAGTACTGCCATCTATTGTGCAATAGCAATACTGGCTACAGTCTCCAAAGTACTGCTACTCCAAAATAGATGGCAATGTACAAAAATGTTCCACTTGTTTCACTAGATGTCGTTGATAACTATTTACTTAAAAGGTCGTTGAACGTCTGTCGCAAAATACAGCCTTCATTCATTGTTACCTTACCACTCTCATCATTCATTCAAACTTTGACGACGCGTAAGTTTGTATTGCTGTGACAAGTGACATGACAACAGTCTGTGTTTCACCTGAGTGAAACAGGTGTTTCTGTTATTATTTTGTTACACGTAGCGTCCAAAAGACATTAATTTATTTACGAATACATAATCAAACTTCCTAACTTTGCGAATGGAATGAAATACAGTTTTTTCGTTTTGTGAAAAAAATTTATTAAATTCTAATTTGCAAAAGTGTGAAGTGTGACAAAACGGCAAACTTTCCCAGCTTATCAATTTCGCGGTTCTAAACTGTAGCAATCTGCTCAAAATGAGTTGAACAAACTTTCGTACGCTTGTGGTGAAGTGTTTGTGCTACCAGTGCTGTGTAAAAGTGTAAAAATGACCACAGACAGGTTTCATAAGTAAGTAAAAACAGGACAATTTAATCTCTGGTGCAATCTCGATAAGATATCGCTATGTTGAGGTATTTCCGATAACATTCAGTGTTATTCGATAATTAGAAATTACCTGATGCGATAGGCTTTAAATTAAAAACGTAGGTACCTACCTATTATACCTAGGTAGGTAGGTCCCAACCTTTCTTATTTATATGATACTAATTAATTGCTGAAGTAATATCTACTACGTTATAGGTAAATTTATTACTTTTGCAACATACAGTAATTTAAATTATTACTCATTTGAAAGCGAATTTACGATTTTATAACGATATAAAAATACCGTATAATAAGATTAAAATGTTAATTAAAATGATTTATTGTCCAAAAATAATTACTCTACGCTTTTCTAGATAATGTAGAAATTTATGC
Organism: Dasypolia templi; assembly: GCA_963555695.1. Taxonomy (NCBI): domain Eukaryota; kingdom Metazoa; phylum Arthropoda; class Insecta; order Lepidoptera; family Noctuidae; genus Dasypolia; species Dasypolia templi. Next base: position 26,913,145 of record OY743138.1, on the reverse strand, counting down.
TTATTTGACTCTGCATACACAAATTGCAAATTAATTGATTTAAATGTCTACGCAACTATTTGCTAACGATTAACTAGCCTAGGTAAAGAGGTACCTACCTTTTTTCTGTTGGGTAGTTTAGCAATGAAACTGACTGCTAAATGATTACATCGTTCGGGAAAATGGAACTATACCAGACGTAAATCTATTCAAACTAGGTAGGTTCTTCAAAGCAGGTTCTATGGCAGGTTAGTGAATCGCACCTGTTTGGCTAAAAGTACCTAGTTTAAATACATACGATAGGCTCATTTCCACCCTTTTTGTTGCTGTTACCCACAAATTCGTTCCCCCATTGATGAATTCTAATAATAAATTCCCCTGTTTGATTCCTCAGTGAATAATTCCTTTTTAGACTCCTTCACAGCCATACTACCTATATGGGGGAAACGACAGATTAGCCCGAGAAATTCAAGTTTGCTTACGTTTAATGCAATTTGCAGGTCAGGATCAGGTTGTATGTTAAACAAAATATGATTCGCGACCGTCACAAGTGTACATTTACAGAATTATAACCATTAAAATCAACAGTACAGCGCTAAGTTCATATAAACCCTGTTAAAAAGGACTCGAAATAGCATTTGGAAATTGCAAAAATTACCCGCTGCCGCTAGTAGTAGTATACCCCATATGTATAAGTATGGGGTATACTTAAAAGATGAAAATTATCTGATCCTATAAACCTCATAGGCATCGAGCGGCCAATTTTTCGTGCGCACTACGTCATTGCATCATCCCATACAAAACTACACCGTTTTCGCTTCTACATGTCCACACCGTATTCGTCATCGCAAAACAAGTGAATTGGGTGGGACATTGAACTACACATCGTAGTGACAGGCCAAGCGTGTCTCCTCTAACACCAACTTCCACGTACTCCGACACGGAATGGGGAAGTGCCACTAGTACACAACATTGACAATGACAATAAAAGGTACTTGATCCAACCAAACCATTCATTCAGACACTGCACAGACTAAAAGTTTGGGGTCCAAATAGAAATGAGTAGGTAGTAGAGCTCTGTGTAGAAGAGCCCGTCGCGGAAAGAAAATAGCTAAACCTTTCTGTCACCAAGTAGCGTTGCTAAGTCCGGTCTACGTAGTATGGGTTCCGGTTTAATTATAGGCACATGGAACAGTTGACAGTTCAGCTTGGTCTCCAGAATGGAACCGCTTCTGTGGTTCCTTGGATTTGTTGTATCTCATAGACAAGGCACCTGCCCCTGCTCTTTGATGATCACCAACCACAGATAATACACACTATAACGGCCAAACCGAAAAACATGTCTATCACAAATTTTGGCGTACTAGAGATAGAGATATTAAAACCAATCAATCTCTGGTTTTTACGTCCCATTATAGCCAAAGTATGCGTCCCTATAACATGTTGACAGCCTTATTGACAGCTATTTGTTTGACATTGACGGATAGAATTATACTGTATATCATCATTAACGATTCTTCTAGGTGATTGGTTCGGCCGCACCATCAGATGAGCCACCCTGCTTAATTACCACTCAAGTATAACAATCCCACCGAAAACAAGAAGTCGACTTGACTCGTAGGTACCTACGATTACCAATGTAAAATTTCTACATTTATATCTGTATTAAAAAAGGTGTAAATAATAAAGTATATATCTATCTGATCTATCTACGTATATCGACTTACCTAATTGGAAAAGGCTTTGAAGCTACAAGATGGGTTTTTCATGCGGGTTTCACGCAGATTTAAGAGTGGTGTAGAACAAGTGGCTGATATAATCTCATGCAAATTCAATCAATGCTTTGAGCATTCATTGTTTTGAGTGCATGTTATTTAAACACGTAGGTACCTTCATACTGAGAAAAAGAGAATTTTACATGTAGAATGCAAGAACGAGCGAAGTGAACTCGAAAATCTTAGCACCCTACGTTTATTCAGCATTTGGTTTGGAGCCACCAACTCCAAACTGCCTTTTACTTGCTTAACTTATATTGGCCTTGTTTGGAATTAATCATTAAACATTTTGAGAGCCACCCAGAAAGGAGGCCAGGGCAGGCCTCCCCTGCCGCTCCCGCGCAGTGTTATCATAGTCCTACTTTCAATATTGCCATTCAGCTTGCGTTCCTGCATGTCGTATCTGTAAAAATCTCACCGTGAGAGTGAGCTGTCAGTGTCTTCTCAGCCGGCTCACGCTCACTTACCTAAGTTTTCACGTTGAGATGGTTACAGAATAGCACTACTGTATTAGGTAGATCTCTGAAACGACGAGCACTGGTAGAAGCTCTGCTGCTTAAACCTTTATGTAAGGGTTTATAGTTTAAAACTACATCGTCTTCATAATAAAACTAAATATGAAGATGCTTTTAGAACCTGAGCCGCATCCCCACACCGCCGGCAATCTTTCGAGTTTTTTATATTCAAACTCGAAGCGTTTTATTTCAATTAAACCGATCAATGGCACTTTTGAATAATCAAGGCATTCGGTCAGTCAGAAAGATGAAGCTTGTTGCATATTCGAAAGCGTATTAGGTACAATCCGCGAGGCCTAAGCTGAGCTTTGCATGTGTGTTTGTGATTAGTGATTACCAATCGCACCAATGTGATCGCGCGAGGGACGCACAGTGCCTCAGGCCGATTGTCCGATTGGCCGATGGCCAAGCAAAGGACGCGTCGCTATGTGCACTCACACAAATGCAAAGCTCAGCTTACGCCTCGCGGATTGTACCTATGAAGAACGGGTAAGCTATAAATGATAAATGATTTTATTTCTGTAAGTAGGTTTTTAAAAACACTTTTACACGTCCAACATATTTTAAAAACTAGATGAGATCGGCGTTTCCTATCTGACTTCTCTGAGAAGAAAGGCCGAAACAAACTCAGAGGTCACAAGTCTCTTTTAAAGTCCAGACATAATCTTGGTCAGGTCATGTGAAGACCATGTAGATTGATGTCTGAAATGGTCTTTTGAGGAAAGAACCACACTGATTTTAGTGGACCTGTCCAGTCAGTGCAGGCATTTGTCAATCATGGTGCAGCTCAACTCAGAACTAAGGAGCTCAACGATTCGACGAACAATACAAAAGAAAGGACATTTGGGTAGGCCGCATAAAGTACTCAAACAGCCAGACCATGATTAAAACAACTGAAAGAAAAAAAAATGAAAAATACAATGACCCACATAGTCCTCACATTCACAAAATTAAAATAATATTATACTTTATACAGTAAATATATACATGTCATTGTGTACGTAAAAAGGTACAAAATATTTAAAAAATCTTAATAATAAAAAATAAAAAAACAAAAATGCAAAATAATATTAAACATTAAGATTGTCTGTGTAAATTTATTGGAGCAGCTCAATCCCAAGCCTTCCTGTCCTCAATATAGTCTTTGACAGTATAATAGGCTTTCTGGCATAATTTCCGCTTTATAAAAGATTTGAATTTATTAAGGCTTAGTCCTTGAATGTGGCTAGGAAGTTTATTATAAAAACGTATACATTGACATTTAAATGAGCTACCTATTTTCTTGATCCTGGTAGTGGGAACAACAAATTTGTGTTTGTTCCTAGTATTTATATTATGGATATCACTGTATTTTTTATACACATAAATATTTTTATGTGCATACAAAAGATTTCCATAAATATACTGAGAAGGCAGAGTCATTATATTAACCTCTTTAAATTTGTATATTAAGTTACTTTTATTTGTGTATTAAGTTACTTTATGGACGCTCTTTTAATTTACATCAAAATTATTGTTGATGAAAACAATATTGAAATCTAAAAACACTAAATTCTCTACTTGACATGACATCTAAGTGCACCACCTTCACGCTCGCATGCACACCACTGGCGAGGGTAGTTCACCTTGTGCCAAAAAAATACCCTATTGTAACACTAATAAAGCTCCATATAAAGGTCATACTCCCTTGTAGTGTTACCGTTATCATTGTATCGATTGTGTGTGACATGCAGGTGTTGGGTTGCTTGGTGACTGATCACTATGGTACCTATAAATAGGGGAAGGTTAATGACATGCATTCATAATTTTTTTCCTTCTTTGAAATAAATGGGTAATACTCATTAGACGTACCTATCACCCGACTCCGGCTTGTCGTCGACTTACGGGACAACCTGTATAAACTTAAAGTACGAAGAAGGATTTATTTTCCTGCAATCCAAAAGCGAGCATCAACGATCATTTTCTGAAGATTCGGAGGTTGAGCTCTTTGGTTTGGAGAGGCCGTCTCGGCTGCTACACACTTAAGCAGTCAAAGTGAAGTTTTCGATTGTCTAATGAGTGTTACCCATTTAGTTCAAGAAAGAAATTTTTTGTGAAAGTTTGTATGTTTGTTACTCAACTACGCAAAGACGGCTGATCATATTTCAATTCGCGGATAATTTTGGCACACATATATTTTATAAACTGGATTTACACATACGATACTTTTTATCCTGGTTGTACGTTTCCGTGGGATAAATTCCGACCTACAGGCATGTAAAAGCTAGTAAATAATAAATCTTTAATCTGTATCGTTACCTATAATATCGTGTATGGAGAATTGGAGACAGATTAAAAACTTAAATCGACTTTGATAGAAAACCTGACAATAAAACGATTGCCAAAATTCTAGTTCGTTACAAAATTCAAAAAATGCCCTCTAGTTTTATCATAACTGAAATTAAATCCCATTTGATGGTTTGTGTTTCTCAATTCGAAAATACAATTTTCTATTCGTTTCAAGAAATCAATCTTGGATCATTGCAAGGAATAAACAACTAAAAACGTTGTTATCATTTCATTTCTGTCTTCCTCATAGAGCCTAAACGCCATCGTCATTTACAACAAGAACCAGATAACTAAATACATACGTCGATTATCATTTATCACTTAGGTAAGTAAGTACCTATCGATAATTAAAACGTTGATGTATCGATGCCGGAAATGATTTCGTGTGTTGAACTAGAAAGAAATACCTATGTACAAGACGAAATTAAAAGTAACGAGTATCAGAGAAATCCAATTAATTAAACAAAAGAAGGCTTTATCAGCTCTGTGTAAAAGCAGGTCGGTGCTAGATAGTGCAAGAAAATCCTTCTGTTAAAAAATGCAAGAGATAAAAATCCAGTAACATTACGGACAACAACAAGATACCTATACCTAAAAGGTAAAGCAGACTGGGGCGCCGCTACGCAACCAATTGCAGATATCCTCCTTCATCACTTTTAACTATACATTTTCTATGAACCAACGCACTCGACAAGTGGGCACTTCTTTGTACAAAAATGCTTTGCACTGCGGCCCGTTGCGGCAGTAATGTGCGCTGGACTTAAAGCTTAAATTAAGTTGTTCTTTTTTTTCTATTTAAATGGTATTGATCAAGCTGCAGACGGAATAGGTAGAACGGCCAAAGGAAATTGGAGGAAATTGGGTGGTCTTCAAACAATGATCCTCAATGTTCTGACTAATGTCAGAAAGCATCTGACACACTACATCATACTCAGGATCATCCATGAAGCCATGCACACGTTGAATACTGACCAAAGATTCTCCATCTTAATTTTCCAGAGCGGCTAAAGACGGTCTGCTGGAAGTGCTCCGAGAGGCCACCCGTAAGGAATGCAACAACAAGGACGAGTCAGGCATGACACCCACTCTGTGGGCTGCCTTCGAGGGACATATAGAGGCACTTCGCCTTTTATGCGGAAGAGGGTAAGTTAAGTCATTTCAATTTAGGAAGCGCATCGCGGCATGGCTCGGCAAACCATTAACATTTGTATGCCGAAGCTTTTCGCAGCATACCGCAGTATCCCGCGGTATGCTCAAATCCCCTTGTGACGATATCAACCCAATGTGAGTGATAAGGGCATGTAAGTAAGATTCAAAATCCTTTCCGTACTGGCCGGTGCAATTATAATACATGAGACATCAGCTTTGTCTCTAGTATAGCTTTGTTTCTGATATTGCAGTTGTTCATTTTCGGAGCCCGACGGTGCCCACTTCACCATCTGATTGGCCCCTCGATATCAAAAAGTTTGGATAGCAAAGCGACCTATAATCAAAACGACCGTCCTATTAGCAAAGCCCTATTTGTAAAGTACAGTAATACTGCGAAATCTATATCGGTTTTATCCTCGTGGCTCATTATAAATTCAGATTTTAATAATTTACCGTGGATCGTAGGTTCATAAGATGATTGAGGCATACAACATTCATATTATCAGTTCGGTACATACTTAAAATACAATACATCAAATTGTCATGCAGTACATTAAAATTAACTTCATATCATCATCATCATAATCAGCCTATAGCGTTCCCACTGCTGGGACACAGGCCTCATCTCTATGATAGGGAGTGAGCCGTAATTCACCACGCGGTCTCAGTGCGGATTGGTAGATGTCACATGTGTCCGAATTTTTGGTTCTAGAACACGCCTGTTTTCTCACGATGCTTTCCTTCACCGTTTTGAGAGCAGTGGTGATGATATAAATTATACAAAGTCAAGCGCCTGCCTGGGTTCGAACTCACAACCCACAACTCGTAAGTCGTGGCCGTTACCACTGGGCCACCACTGCTCCAAAATTATGTTAGTGTAATATTTACGTCAAATTACAAATTGTTCATGTTACAAAATAGTTTATGAAATAATTGCACAGTGCTTGCTTTATAGTTTATGAGTAAGTATCTTGTTTTTCATACTAGGGAGAGTTAATATGATTAAAAGTTATAAGATGTGGCCTGCATGAATCTGCTTGGTGTAGGTCGATGTGCATCGATCTAACACAGTTACCCCAGAAAATTATACCGTAGTGTATGTTCGAAGCAACATATCCATGGTAGGCAGTTAGTAGTGCAGACTAATTGACAGTGTTCCTTGATCTGTGAAGGGCATAAGAGCTCTTAGTCTTTTGCAAACTTGCTCTTTATGATATATTTGCTTATATTTAAATTGGTATCAGGTTTTACTTGCTGTTCAAAATGAATGATTTTTGTTTTTTAAGTTTATTCTAAGATTTTCATCAAGCCACTTTATAATTGTTGTTAGGGTGAAGTCAAGTTTTAAATCAGTTCTGTCATTACCGGTAAACAATTTAGTAGTATCGTCATCAAATAAGGTTATATGGTGCGTTGTAACCGTAGACATGTCATTTATATAAAATAGAAAAAATGGTGGGCCTAGAATGCTGCCCTGAGGGACACCCGAAAGGATATTTCTAACCTCAGAAACAGTTTCTTCGGTTAAGGTAATTAAGGAGACTTTTTAATTCTACCAACTGTTTTCTGTCACTGAGATATGATTCAATTAATTTGTAGACGTGAACCTTTTACACCATATGCATTTATAATTTATTCAAGAGGATGCTATGGTTGACTCAGTTGAATGCCTATGACATGTCCATGTACAGCCCTATGGCTGACGACCTACTAGTGTCCCTACTTAAAAGGATTTTGTGTAAAAGTCATACATTTTTTTTCCTAAAACCGTATTGATATGGGGTAAATATGTTACGACTTTAGAAAAATGGGTAGAAGCAATTACATTATGTTTTTTTTCGAATTATTGAGAGAAATATAGCATTTGGTGGAAGAGTTTTAAAGGCATTAATTTAAAATAAAACATAATTGAAAAAAAAAATTGTTTTGTTTAACCAATTTCCAAAAAAGGAGTTTCTATTATTCGGCTGTATCGTGCCGTATTTGTGTCCTGGCATAACTTTTACAAATATGCACTGATTCCATTTACCAGGCAACTCGGAAAGCGACTGCTATTGCGAAATTAAGTTTTATGGATGAGAAACTGGCCAGTTGTAGTCTATTTTAAAAATATGATTATTTGTAAGTAAATATAGCTACGTTCCAATTTCACAATTTCCCTCCACATTGTTTGCGAACTAATTTAAATGATCGTGTCTCATAAAAAATAGATCTGCGCCGGGAACATTGTTGCGCTATGATTTTTTACGATTTCAAGTGTCACCTGAAACCGGACGAATCGTACTACAGACTTCAAATGGCGTTCATGGATGAAGGCCCTTCTAAGGCAACCGTGTTACGTTGGCATAACGAATTCATGCGCGGCCGACTAACTAAGGGGGATGAAGAAAGAAGTGGTCGCCCTTTGACGGCTGTTACGGAAGAAAACGTGCTAGCAGTTAAAAGAGGAATGCCCATTTTTCACCTGACTATGTATAGAAATGAAATAAATCTTAAAAAACAGCTAATTAAATTTTATATTAATTACGCTTATCACAATGTTAAAAGAAATGCAGGATTTTTTAAAATTTTATTTAATTTAATTTTAATTTTATTTTATGCTTATTCTACTTCAAGGGTAAAGATATTAGCATGTTTTGAACGCATCTCAACCACCATTTTTTACAACGTTCCATTTTACACACTGCTACTTGACTTTATTCAACTCTGTTTCTGAGTTTCATACATTAGGTTACGTTTTATTTACTCAGTAAGTATTTCTTTTTATTGTCAATGTATAATGCAGATTATTTAAAAATAAATGAATAATTAAATTAATGAATCGTGGAATATGTAATGGAGTTAGGACGATTGAAACGTATTTTTTGACGTTTGACATTTGATGCTCGACACTCAATATAAATTGACAATCATCGAGAGTCTAAGCAGTGACATATGGGCAGCTGGTTTTAAGGAATTCACAAAGTAAAAAAGACGTTTTAGAACATAGATATGTATTATTAAGTAGGTATTACTATTTTAGACTAAACTTCAAGTGTTAAATAATTCGTTCTAGCACATTTATTTCTTTATAACGGCAAATCCTAACCTAAAAAGTAACATTAAAATTTTTGGACTTCGTAGCGTTTCAATTGTGAAAATGACCATATGACATTATTTTCTAATCTTACAGGTAGTGTTTCTACTATACCTTATAACTATACATAAACTTTTATTATCAGGTTTTGAAATGTATGGGAAGTGGGCATTGTTCTTTCATCTAAGACAATAGGCGTGTTACGTATCAAGAGATTCAGCACATACTGCAGGTTGGATCTTTTAGCCTTCACGAAATTCTACAGGTGCATCTTCGCGTGAGGAGGATAGTTTTTTTAACGCGTTGACTGCCGCACCGTCTCACCGATGCTCAGAAGCAGGCCCGGGTGGAATGGTATCGTGATATGATAAACAAATTTGAAACAGGCTTGTCTCGGCGTGTTAACGACATCATTACAGGTGATGAGTCTTGGATTTATAAATACGATCCAAAAATAAAACGCCAGTCGCCGGTTTAAGTGTTTCAAAACGAATCAATGCCTACCAAAGTGAAGGGGTCTAGAAGCGGGGGGAAGATTTTGATCGCGAGCTTTTTCAATTTGACTGGCTACTTGGTGTCAATTCCTTTACGGAACGAAAGAAGCATCAACTCTCAATTTTATACTACCAAATGTTTGGCAGAAGTTTTCTCTTTTTTGAGCAACAAGCGAAGAGCCAAACACAGGGCTGCGCGGGCTACTGCCCCACCACGACAACGCGCCTTCGGACACCGTGCATAACGAGGGACTTCCTGGACAGCATGCCGGTCAAACTCCTGGGTTACCCTCTTTACAGCCCTGAGCAAGTGTGACTTAATTTTTATTCCCGAAAATAAAAAATCTGCTCAAAGGGATACAATTGTCAGCGTTCGAGCAGGCTGTAAACGAGGTGTCTACGGCGGACTGGAAAAAGTGTTTGGAAAACTAGTTGAGACGCATGAAAATTTGTAGGTATAGAGGCTAGTTGAAAGTACTTTGAATAGATTCAATAATTAAATATTTACCTATTGAACATTTATTTTATTTTCGCAAAACTTTCTGAGTGTCCAACGTATTTATTTTATGTTTGTCCCATTTATATAATTATTGTTGCTTCTGCACAAATCCAATATGTCTGGCATGACAGGCTTTTCACATTGTTTGAGGCCAGAACTGCCCAAATAACGATGAAGTTGAAGGCTTTCTTGTAGTCCACATACACGGCGGAAACCGGCTTGTTTTGGCGACTGGAACTGGTCAAGTATCTTGACGAACGGTTCGTTCTGTTCTTTTGTTATAAAGATCATTAGCTCGTAAGACGATTTGCCTTTATAGACGTTTTGGTAGTGTCGTTTTGATAACAGGTCGTTTTGCTAGTAGGACCATTTTCATTTAGGACTTTTCGTTACGGAGGGAGATTGATTGCCTGCATTTTTGCCATCTTCATTGCCCTTTATGATAAAAAGTGATAACATCCCTCTTAGAACCTACATTTATGGATATAAAACTGTGTATCCGAGATGGCCATTTTATTCAAACACAAATCAGATGCGTAGAGAAAACTTAATGAGGGACAGGGCTCCCCGTTTTTTTTATGGTTTTACGATTCCCAATTTAAATCTGATGCCCCTTGCTGCTGTGAATAATTACCTACCACCCGTTAGTGTTAAGTTTGCCGGTCCGTGACTCGTCCCCTTCCCCCCAACCGCCTACCGCACCTCAGAGTCGCCATTTCAGTACCGTAAGCAACGTCATCGCAAGCGCGTATGATTATTACTTATTATTCTTCAGTTTTCTTGATATTTCTTACTTTTGCTGACAGTCAGCGACAAACTTAGCGCCTACGGATCGTACGTGCCGATTCGATTGTAGATAGATTAAGCATTATTACCAATATTATTTGCGGCCTAATCGAACTTCGCTGATTATTTTATGAGCTAACTTAAGGTTTTATTACTTTGCAAACTTTGAGTTGTCACGTCACAATTGCTGTAAATGAGGCTAGTCACCCTGACAGCCATATTTTATCAATATCACCACCGAAGTAACATATCTATCCTCAAACCTAGTCCTCAGAATTATAAACGCAGCTACAGCGTTTTGTCTTGTGGACTAATAGGTACATTTCGTTTTGAATGGGACATACAATAATTTTTTCACCACACTACCTATTATTTTCAATTTTTACCCATCGATTTCCGAGGTTAAAAGCCTTTTTTGTTATCTAGAGTGTAAAAGTTTTTAAATTCGAAGGCTTCCGTTCCCATTCAACATTTACTCGAAGTTTTAAATAAAACCAAAGAGTTAGGAACAAAAACGTTTTTAAGACAAAAGTTAGGAACGTTCAAAACCTGTCAACCAGAAATACCTGGTTATTCAGAACCGAAAATATCCGCCTTTTAATAAATTTTAATAAACAAATTCTATACTATTTTACTGATTTTCTTTCTTTTTTGCGTTCCTCGTAGTGTGGTGAAAATTGTTGTGTTTCACTTATGGGTAAAAGTTTTTAGCGTTTCGTGATTTGAAACCTTCGCGACGCTCAGGGTTCTTCTTTTAAACCACTCGTTTCGCTCGTGGTATAATTCTAGAACCCTTCGCTAGCTCAGGTCTCAATCCAAGCACTCACGGCAAAAACACTTTTACCCATATGTAAAACAAATAACTATTTTTGTAACGTTAAAAGAAATCTTTCTTTTACAACGATTGGTTCGATTTTTCAAACTTTTTTTTTTATGTGAGTTTGTCCTCCTTATTCACAGTATTATTTCAATTCTTTGCTCCATATCAACCTAAAACTGATTGAGTGTGGAGTTTCTTGCCGGCTCTTCTTCATTGTAAACAACCAATGGTAACCTGCATGTCGATTCTGTAAAAATATCACCGTGAACACTTGCGTGGAGTGAGCTGTCAGTGTCATCCCGTCTTGGTCAATCCCTAGCATCAGTGGCACTGACAGCTCACTGCACGCTCACTTCACCTAAGTTTTCACGGTGAGATTGTTTCAGAATAGCACTACTGCACCTAGCTTCTGACGTTTCATAAGTGCCCATGATATGAAAATATTTTATATCACAAGGACCTACCATGTGAAATAAAATATTTTCAATTTGTCAGCGCGGCGGCGGGCGGTTTGATTATAACGCATACGTCATATTTGTATTATTAACATGTTTGCATAAATAACTTTTCAGGGGGTGTTTTATTTGCAGCACCTATTTAAACTTAATTGGAGTAAGGACAGCAGGATGATGACGTCATGAAAGAAAATGTATTGTCCTGCGGTACCCTTCACTTTGTCTTCCGTGTAATAAGGCGGATCTCACACTGCAATTCGCCATGTGATCGCGACGCGCGACGCGGTGACGGACGCTATCAATTTATGATACACAAATTATGATATAAAAACCCGCTTGCGCGTGGGACTCCGTGTCCTGTAAATCTGTTTTTTTTTTATACAAAAGGTTGCCAATAGAATTCAAAACTATAAACAGTTTTAAATTATCTGTAAACAATTTAAAGACATATTTATTGCAGTGTCGATGAGTTTATAGATGATAAACGAGAGCCAGAAATAAATTATTTGTAAATTATGATTTGTGTTTATACGTTGTGGTTAATTTATTTTGAATTATAAATTTAACTGCAATGTTGATGATTGCTTAATTGTCTTTTGTTACTGAATAATTGACATACAATAATTGTATGTGATATTCTTACATTTTAAACGTGTTATCAATTTTTAAATATGAATGTACTTAATGTTTATTTTGTATTATTATTTTATGTATCACTTTACTCACTTTACTTTGTGTAAATAATTTCATCACCACTGCTCTCAAAACGGTGAAGGAAAACATCGGGAGGAAACCGGCATGTCCTAGAACCAAAAATTCGAAGATATGTGACATCTACCAACCCGCACTGGGCCCGCGTGGTAGATTACGGCTCACTACCTCTCATAGAGAGGAGTCCTGTGCCCCAGCAGTGGGAACGTTATAGGCTGATTATGGTATCATTAATGTAATAAAAATATTACATTGATGATAAGTTTAATGTATTTTGTTATGAAATAAATGAAATGAGTTATGACTTCCCGCGCCCCGTCGCGTGGCGCGTTCCAGTGTGTGATCCACCTAAGTGAATATCGACAATTTCAGTCATTCTCACTTTTAACATAATTTTCTTTTCCTCATAACAGTTTATTAGAATAATGCTTGTCCTGAGAACAATGCGGTATCACTCACTGTCACTTTCACGCATTGTTTGCCTTGCAGCGCAATGTTACACAATGTTACGGATTCAATTACATAGAACATATGAAGAGAATCGCTTCATTGGACTTAAGACTTAAGATATTGTTATGGTACACTGAGAATGTGTATGAGTGCGGTCAGTGTTAACAGCTCACTAATTGTGTAACCTGTTAATTACAATCTGAATCATTTTGAAAGATATTGCTAAACCATTGCTTCTGCGTTAGAAAAAATTGTCTGCTTAACTACATAAAAAACGCAATGAATGTTGTTGCACTGTCAAAATGAAAGCGATTGCTACTAATAGTGTGACGCAATTTTCCCGCAGATTGGTAATAGAGGAACTGCAAAAGTGCTAACTCGTTGGTCAAGTGATCGCAAGCGGTACTGTTGAGAATAAGGTCTTGGGTTCGATTCCCAGATCGGGCAATCAAGGAATTTCTCAGTAGCAGCCCAGAGTCTGGATTTCGTGCCCGGTTGATAGTAATATGCTCGCCCTTTTTTACATGGGTTTTTAAATATAACTGGCGAAATGTGGATGAACTTTAAGGGGACCACAGGACCTAAACGCAAGTTGTGTAATGCCTAAAAGTATATGATGATGCAGAACAGTAGCAGAAAAATATATATATGATATTCTTCAGGATATGTGCTAGTTAGATAGTGTGTTGAAATCATAATACAACTTATTTAATAGAAAAAAAACCTCTCATTTCACTTCACCATACTAATATACATGCAATCATTCCGATTTTTTGTAAAGCTAAGAAAATGCACTTGAAGAGCGACGTTGTCATATTTCATGTAAGGGTGTGTTTTACTTTAATAATAGTGACTGTCGAATTATTTTGTATGAATAATGAAAACAAAAAATAGATTCTTGAAAAATAATTAATATGCCAGTTGATTTTTTGATAAGGTCTCTCCTAGAGTTATGGGAAATAAAAATAAAACACCATGTATAAAACACCAAAGGACAATGTTGAATAATAAAAGTATGTTGTTGTCAATCGTTCAATGTAGACGTGCCTGCTCACACGAATATTTAATGTGACACCGTACAGACAGACGGTACAGTTAAATAACTGTGTATCACACATTTCCTTTTCGAAATGAGTTCAAATTCCATTCCGAACCATGTCATTTCACGTGACAAGTAGATATAAATCTTTTAAACGTTTACTAAACCTTATTGAAGTGTTAAGAAATAAATAGCCCAAAACATGTTAAGATATGTTGAGAAAACCTCAAATTACGTGGACGGCACTACAACGCAATGCAATGCAATGCGGCGCACTGCGGCCCGCCACAGCTGTAGTGGCTAAGCCTTAAAACATATACCTATGTAACATTTGAAACTTTTAAAGTAACACAGGATCTTACTTTTAAACCAATGGACAGTCTTATTGCTAAGCGATCTTTCACAGGCGACCTTGGGATCGCTAAGCGACTACCTACTTATACATACCTACATAACATCACGCCTGTAATCCCAGAAAGGTTAGGCAGAGGTGTACCTATAGTACCTACACCCACATTTCGCCAGTTATGTTTAAGTCCCATGTAATAGGGGGCGCTATTGCCATCAACCGGGCACAAATCCAGACTCCGGGCTGCTACTGAGAAATTCTAGATAGAAAAACCCAATAACACTTTGCGCCATCTGGATATTGAACCCAGGACCTCATGCTCAGCAGTAGCTCTTGCGACCACTAGACCAACGAAGCAGTCCTACCTACTTATAATCCTAAAAAACTCATAATAATAGTACTTTTACAGACATATTCAAATCGACAGTGATACGCATCACTTCAACAATTTCACTTTATCTAAACCATTTTTGTGGTGCGCCATCACGGTTAATTTGAAGTGGAAAATATCTGTACAATATACATTTCCTAACTATTGTCAATGGTATGACACCGGAAATGTGATTTTCCCTTCCGTTTGAAAGTATCAGGATAAATTCTATGAGTTCGTTTACAAACAGCGGTCTATTAAAAAGCAAGGTTTTATCCTAGTCGAAATAAAGATCTAAATACAACGACTGGCTCTAAGGTTTAAGCTCCATCTAAAGTTATCCAGAAATTGTTTTGTAATAAGGCGGATAAAGTCATCAGCCCCACTTTTTTCGATGGCTGGATTTCGAACACCGAATTTCATTGAAAAACTGGTGTGCAAGTACCTATACCTACTTATACTATGGGCAACTATGACAAACAAAAAGAGTAGGAATAGGTAGGTAATAGCTGGGGATAATATGTGAAAATCACTTTACGTTACGTACGGAATCAGTGATGTTAGCCAAATAATCATTGTAGCATGGACATAATTATCTCGTATGCCGCCAGTGGACTGCACTTCAGTGAGGACAGTTTGATCTTTAGCTATAGTCCTAGCATAGTACGGAGTAGTCGTCCTTTTCAAATGACTTCTCCCGCTCTGGGTGGAGCCGGAGGGCGTGTCAGACTTTTGCTGGCTAAAACCCACTCGTGTTCCTTAAGTTGCCTGTACCAGGGCCACGATATCTCTTTCGAACAACCTGCGACCCTGGCAGGCATAGACCATATGGGACCCCATCATTGAGTGCTGACATATCTTTGTGCCGCGCTTGGAACACGACGCGCCGTTGACCCGGGTGTGGTCCTTGCCGAACGGCGAGCAGCCCATTGCTCGCCGTCCGCAAGCCCGCGCCTACGGTGGCCGGGAATCTGCGGGCGATTTCCGACGCCCGGGGCGTCTCTTGCGGCGACTAGGGGCGTGAGGGCGCAAGGTTACGGAGTAGTAGTCCTGACTACGCCACTCCCAATTGACATAATCATCATAAAATGTTCCCACTGCTGGGACACAGGCCCAGACAGAATGCAGACTCTCTGTGAATACAAGAGAGAGAGAGCTGTACTCTTTTTTTTATGTGTAAGTCAACCAGGGCCAGGGTGGATGTTAAAAGTCTTCGATTTTTTGGTTCTAGGACATGGCGGTTTTCTCACGATGAGAGCATTAGTGATGAAATCCCTAGAACACTTCTATAATCTGTGTTTTACAGAGGAGAGCCAGACAAAGCCGACTACTTCGGCAACACAGCGCTGCACCTCTCAGCGGCGCGCGGCCACAAAGAATGCGTCACGTTCCTCATCAACTTCGGAGCCAACGTGTTTGCGATGGATGTGGATGGCCACACTGCCCAAGAGCTGGCGGCCATCAATGGCCGGGACGATATACTGCGGTATCTGGACCAGGCCACGGCTAAATTGGAGAATAATGATAAGTAAGTTATTTGCATTTTGGAACACGTGGCAGCTTGGTATTGCTTGAAATGTTATCATTTATACCCGAGATCTTTCTAGGGAATCAGTAGATATCAGATCTAAGAAACACTACAGACTTACCTTGAAGGGTTTTATCTAATACCGGTCTATCCTATAGAGTAGTTCTAGATACTTTAGTCTTGTAGAGTCTAGAGACCCTTTTTTTGGGTGGGAAATCATCAAATGACTTCTCCCGCTCTGCGTGGAGCGGGAGGGCGTGTCAGACTTTTACTGACTAAAACCCACCCATGTTCCTTCAGTTGCCTGTGCCAGGGTCACGGTTTCTCTTTCGAATTTCCCGCGACCTTTAGGCGTCGTCCATATTGGACCCCGTTATTTGGTGGACCCTACCATTTAATTCAGCAGGTGGTTTTGTATTGCTTCTTCAAAGAGGGATGAATGTATGTGCAGTCTCTTATGGTCACTGCCTATTATGGTAAACAAATATAGGAACTATCGCCACTCACCCTATAATTCATTTAAGTTTTAGTTTAAATCCAAATGCAGTTTTTGTCAAAGTAGAAAGTCACGACATTATCGTCTCTCGTAGAATGCTTAGCTCTTTAAAGGGCTATTAAGTATAAGTAAAAGTTACATAAAAAACTTAACTTTCTTCTTAAATTATGGTATGATACCGTTAATTATTTCCTTAATGTTTACCACATAACTGCGTACACATTTTTCGTGTAATGTCTTGTTGAAATTGCGTTCGTGCTACAGTTTTGTAATTGTTGTTGTAACATAAGAGTTCCCATCATTATTAAAATTGGGATACTGGAGTAATGGTTGTTACAAGATACAATAAGACGGGGTTATGTAACCATAAGTGGGTGGATTCTTATTTATCTAAATGTAGAATTATATTATAAAGCATTGTTTAATGAATGTCGTAAGAATACAGCGCCTAATTGTTCTCCAAAAAAAATTGGGGCGCTCAAAGGCCTGATTTGATAAACTTACCTAGGTACGACTTTTTTCGGCCATATGTTACCCCAGAACTTCGCGTCTTCGCGTCTCGCACTTGTACGTGATTCTATTGCCCACTTTAAAGAGAAATTCTCTAAATACGATCATCTTTGCGTGTCCACAATAATCTAAATTGTATCAGCAAGTAAAGCATAATCAGTATACGACCAATTTCCATTGTAACGACGATGCTACTTACATCATTCCATTCCCACTTTCAATTCCAGAAAAAAAACGAAATCACTAAAGGAGAAAGCCAAAAAAGACTACGAGAAATCCCACAAGCAGTACCAGAAACGCCAGAGTAAGGCCGAGCTGATAGCTGAAAAAGAACTTAAGAAGCTTGCCAAGGAGTGGGACCAAGGGTATGCGGAGGAGGTGCATACGATGCCGCATCGGCCCAGCAATGTGCTGTGGGCACTTAAGCAGAAGATGACCAGGTCTACGAGCCATGGTATGTTTTATATCTGACCTGTGTTGCTAAGTTAGTTTCCACACCTCTCTTTGTGATGGCTTTTCGACATTATTTCAATGGGAGCAAGATTGATATTGTTTTAACAGTGAAAATTTGTACTGGACGATAGTGGTTACTGTCTTTGTAGAATAGCTGCAGTAATTGTAATAACGTGTTGCTTACGACCAAGAGAAGAGGAAATACCAACAAATAAGCAATTCGAAGCTTTTGGGCACTTACTAAGGCAACGACTATTACGTGTTAGGCACTTTATACTCTAAAAATGTAACAATTTGTAGACATTTCTTTGATCTTTTCACTTGTTTATCTTTTTTTTTTTGTTGAAAATGAAGCATACTCCGAAATTCCACTTTTATGATAACATAAAACTCCCTGATAAAAGCAGAATTTGATATGCTGTTATAAATCTTACTGATGTAGGTAAACAAACACTTTTTTTTCTAATCTAATAAACGTCATTTTATAACATCATTAACTTGTGATACAACTTGTAAATTTAATTAAGGATGAAAACCAACAAATGAATAAAAATATTCCACGAATCTGACAGTAAAAAGAATAGAATAAAATCTTTAAAGTATGAATAACTCATAATATATTTTGATCAAGACATCAAACTACGCATCGATATAACCCAAGCAAAAGTACGTGCTGAGTAACGTTTATCAATCTTGTCCTTAGAAACAGCCCTGAGTAAAATGTTCTACCCGATTATAATGGCAACTTTCATTACACACAACAGAAAAAAAAACGATAAAAGGCCATATTAAGTACAAAGAAAGCGTATAAGTACATACTTAGTTTTAATTCCGCAATAACTAAGCTCAGTAAGCCCGATAAGTTTGACTAAAAGCAATAGGGATGATGACTCATATTGAAAATGTTCGAAAAAATTATGTAATTTCGAAGAAGGCTTCGTAAAAATGAGATAATTGAAATAATCTGTGAAATCGAGTTAAATACGAAGCCGCTACACGCGTAAAAAGTTTTTGGAGGGGATTATTCCCGTCCTTGTCGCGCGGTACGGACAATGTATGGCGCTAGTATGAAGTTCCATAGTCGTGACGTCACTTCTACGACGTTCTGACCTTCTCTAACACATATTTTAATACGATTATAACTTGGTAATTTTTCAAGCTTTTACATTTTTTGTAATATTGTTTGCATTATTTGTACACAAATATTTTTTGAGTAAAAAACAAAAAATTGTCATTATCCCTATTCTTGCGAAATTAAAACTTAATGTTTTTACATAATATAACATCACACACTATCATGGATTTCCGCTAAGTAACGCTTGATTCCCTTTACCTATACATAAACCCATTAACGCCCAGTGTTGGTCGATTACAGGTAACCTACTAGCCGAAGAACAGCCCCGTCCGACCTACAGTGCGCTCGTAGGCACCGTGAATTCAGGAGTGAGGGGTCGCGGCGCGGTCTACAAGAAGGCGCTCGCTAGCAAACTGAGGAATAACACTGTTGGAAGAAATAATAACATGTCTACTGATGATTTTAAGGTTATTCCTTGACTTCTAAATGATAGAATAGAAAGCGTAACGCAAAATTACTATTGACAAACAGTTTAGATTATCGGAAGGACATTATTCTGACCTTATTGGTGATGTTCTTCAGAAAGGTCTGGTGCGTAGTAATCGTAACGCTTATATACCCATTTTAAGGGTTCCGTACCTACCAAACGAAAAAACGGAACCCTTATAGGATCACTTTGTTGTCTGTCTGTTTGTCTGTGTGTCATGACCGTTTTGCTCAGGAACGCGTGGAGGTATCAAGTTAAAATTAATATCAACTAAGTAGGTCTACGGTCCCTTGAAACTCTAAAACATTCAAGCTTCTAGGTCAACGCAATAAAAAATATTTCGATTTATGAGACATATACATTGAAACTCGCAAATAACTCAAAACCTATAGGGAACTTCCCGTTGACATAGAATCATGAAATTTGGCAAGAAGCAAGATCTCACAGTACAAGTAAAGGAAAAAGTCCTAAAATCGTTAATTTGTAATTTTATCACATTAAAAAATGTATTTTTACGATTACAAACTTACATTTGCAGTTGCAGAATTTACCGTGACGTATTTAGGATAAGTTTTTAACCAGTGCACAAACTGTAACCATGAATTCAGCTTATGATTCTAGACCCCCTAGCAAAAGAACTTATTCGTCATTAAAAAAAAAATATTGTTCCATACATTTTGACCGCGTAGGTATTGCACTTTTCTATGAAACAGCAGATTATTTCTGGCGGTCTAAAATCATATTCTAAATTCATGGTTACACGTTGCTCACTGGTTAAAACTTAACCCTCTATATGTCACACCGTAGTAGGTAAACGTGTTGTACAAAATATATTGTTTGTGTTTACAAACCGGTGACAGATTGCAGACATTACTTTTATTGTTTACTAGCTGTTCGTGCCTGGCGTCGCCCGGGGTGAATTTCATACGAAAATAGCATCCAAATTGTTGACTTACCCGGTGGATTTTCAAAAGATAAAACGAAATTCATTCCCAGTGAACATCGCTGTTTGTTAGACAATGAATAATGAATATTAAAATTTATATTTGAATAGAAAATATATAAATATATTTTTTTTATTTATTTGGCTTCGTGCATACATAAATAAGATGACACATAGAAGTTGAAACAAAAGAAGATGCATAACAGAACTAAAAAATTACGTTTTGTACCTTCTCGTCTAACACTTTTCACGTGGTCTCGTAGGTTCTAATCCATACAAAAAACAAAAAAACAAAAAGTTACGATACCGTTACAAGCTAACGGTACTACCTCCATCTCTCACTCCCCAGGTAGGGGAGATAGAGACGACAGGTCGTCGCTCGGTGACGTCGTTGAGCGGGGTCCGTCGCGACTCGGAGGTCATGTACGTGGGTACGTTCGGCGCGGGCCCGCAGCAGAGAGGCAACGTAGCCGATGTGTTTACTGAAAAGCCGCCCGCGCAGACGCAGAAGAAACCTCTTACCAGGTAGGTCATCATCCTCTCGCCCTTATCCAAATTTATTATTAGTGGGTGCAGCATACCTTCTTATTTTTTATTTGTTTTTTTAGGGAAAACCAACACGTTACATTTTGTAGGACGAAATCCCCATTTTCCAAGGAATACACAGAAAAATGTTTACAAACTATGCTATTTAAACTATAACCTACAAATTATGTACAATCATTTGATTTAGTGCGTTCTTCCTCCATACTTCTCCATTAATCGTTTAATTATTTATTTAACCATTTATGTACACACACACAGAGATCAGCAAAGTACGTACAAAGGTAATGCTAATTTCTAAAGAAATCTCTTCCAGCACACCTGCATTATGAGAGTATATGAGAGATGTAGACAACGTGTGTTAAATAGAAAACAAAATACATAAAAACGAAACAATTCACTATTTTAAAAATAAAAATACAATGAAAAAATATACTTACACACATACATATCGTTATCTCAGTAGTCAGCCCCTTTTTAGTTTATTCAACACTGTCTATTCTACACTGTCCTCCCATACCTATTAACACTGTAACTAAAAAATATTGTAAAAGACAAATATTTTTAAAAGAGTAACCATGGAGTTTCTTGCCAGCTCTTCTCCATAGGAAACGACCAATTGGAACCGTGCACCTAGAAACTGACGTTTCATAAGTGCCCATGTAGGTTTATGTGAAATAAAATATTTTGATTTTGATTTCAACTGTGCTTTGGTCTTCCCCATCTCATAAAGTCGTCCACATTCACACCCAAAACTTTTCACGATATTATCCTCTTACAAGGTATTAATTTAGTCACCTCAAATTGTTAAAAGGAACAACCCTACTTTTTAACTAATCACGTATGTAGCCTGGATTTAGGGACTGTTTCTGTGAATAAAACAAAATTGTTTAATTAATTAATTTATTTAATAGTCTATCACCATTTTGCTGTAATATGGTTATCATTATAGAAGAAAGAAGTGGCATGCATGTCCCAATACAAACCAAACCAAAGGTGCAAAAGAAGATCTCCAAGGACTCCACAAACTAATTCTAATGCTTACTTACTTTCTGATTACAGGTCCGCAAGTCAGCCCGACTTCGCAGCGGTGAACGAAGACAGTGGCATTGGACAAGAGGTGATGCTTCAGGAACCGGCCAGTATATTCGAAAGACCTGGCTTTGGCAGCGTTGCTTTCAGGTTGGTACCACATACCTATGTAAAGCCTTCAAAGTAAGAGTGAACTGACGTCTGGGCACGCTCGTTCCATCGCTCGCCATCAAGAGAGATCGAGGTCAAAGTAGGCACGTTAACGAATAAAAAAAAAACATTGTCACTGCTTTGTTTTTGTATTGATGGTCTCGGGTTTGGCTCGTGGCTTAGTTATAACAGCTGCAAGGGTTGATAACATAACATCACGCCTGTAATCCCAGAAGGGTTAGGCAGAGGTGTACCTATAGTACACCCACATTTCGCCAGTTATGTTTAAGTCTCATGTAATAAGGGGCGAGCCTATTGCCATCAACCGGGCACAAATCCAGACTCTGGGCTGCTACTGAGAAATTCTAGATAGAAAAACCCAATAACACTATGCCCGACCTGGGAATCGAACCCAGGACCTCATGCTCAGCAGTAGCTCTTGCGACCACTAGACCAACGAGGCAGTTAGTAGTTAGTGGCGAGGCTGCAAGGGTTGATCTATCAGGTTAAGCAATGCTTGCCGAGGTTGATCCGTGGATGGGTGACCATCTTAACATACTTAACATACTGATACCCCTCCGAGCCTGCGGAAAGCACGTTAGCCGTCACTGAGACATAACACACTGAGTTACTGTACTGAGTAGCGACACTATAGAGCGGGTGGCATGTTATATCTATACAAGCCTTAAAGGAATACCAAATGAGATGTGTATCACTCATACTCTCACAGTTTGAAAGCACGTAAAAATGACCACTAAGGCGCTTACATATCAAACACTTTAAAGTCGTTTTTTGTATTTATTGTTTGCACTAGCAAGTTATCGTTTTAATTTGATGCGGCACGCGGCAGATTGTTTGTGTTTTGCGCAAATTTAAAGACGAAAACAGTACCGTGTATACGTAGCATTCTGTATTTATTATCTTTTGAGCCGATAATCCAAATGATCTATATGAAACATGTGTGCTTCAGATCATTTAATTGATACAGATGCAAATGATCCAATCTCAAAAATGATAGACTGCCTACGTCTACCCGAAAGTCTGACAACCAATTCTTACCAAGGGGTATACCAGTTATTGGGTTGTGGCGTCAGTTATGCAGTCGTTCCATGTAAAATCCAGGAGATTAGCTGCATCCAGTGAGTTTGGAAGTCGACCCTAATACAGTTGGCAAAGAGCTAGCAGAAGATGATGGTCTCGCGATTATTGTGTTCGAAAATGGAGCACGTGTGCCTAGAAGTTACTATTCGCTTTTGACTTTTGGATCTTTGCGTATGATTACTTCGTTCTAACCTGCCACAACGGTTACTGTGGCTTCAATATCAACACGTACTATCGTGACAGTAATTTCTTGTGTTGATCTGCCTTTCAGAAAACGAGAAATTCACACGCCCTTTAAACTGAAGCAATTTTCAATTCGAAACTAGATCTAAACTTATGTTTTTTTCGTCTAGGCGCTCAATAACAGCGACGTTGAGTGCCATGGGCGGCGCCGCGCCGGGGGAGGACCTGTCCATCGGCTCAGCGGGGTCGTTAGCTGCCAGGCACGCATACCAACCTGCTGAGTGGACTTCTGCACAGTCAGGTAATTAAATACAAAGTGTGATAAAATACTTTCTTTCCACTTTCTTTTTCCATTCCATTGATAAAAATGGAATGGAAAAGTCGCGTTGACACAATCAAAGTACCGCTTATGTGTTTTTTTTTAATCGTGGCAACACTGATCAAAGCGCACTTGGATGACGGTATCTCAATTTAGTCTGTGGATGACGGCGTCCAATCAGTGACCAGTGGACTAGGGCCGCGTTTAACTTTTCATAGCCTACATAGTGTCAATCGAAAAAAAGTCCTTGAAGAATCAAGAGAATGCTCCAAGTGAACTATGTTTAGTGTCAACCGGTATCAAAGTGAACTTTTACTAAAGCTGCTTTGTCAAATCTACTAAAGATTGTCCGTGGAGTGTCTTGCCCGGTCTTCTCAGTAGGTAAATACAATCCTCGAAGCCTAAGCTAAGCTTTGCATTTGTGTGAGTGGACATAGCGACGTCTTTTGCTTGGCAATCCTCCTGAGCCAAAGCTCAGCTTAGGCCTTGTGGATGGTACCTATTACGCTTTCGAATGGGCAACAAACTTCATCTTTCTGCCCGAAAGAACCTTGCCAATTCAATAGTGCCTGTAATCGGTTTATTTGAAATAAATGCTTTGAGTTTAAGTTGACGACTTTTTGAGACGGGGCAGTAAGGGCAGGTTAACCGTAACCGTTGTAGCTACAGGTAACCGGCTTGAAGGACTGTCCTTAACTTTTTGATATGGATCAAAATATCTCAAAAAGTCCCCGTACTGCCTTATTTTAACAATCCGCCCTGTGGCACATTTTTTAGCTCAATGGACTCTTGACTGACGTCCACGTGGACGTGACTGGTGGCTCCTCCTTCATTCACCAAAAAATCTGCAAGCCAGCACCCTAATTGCGTAACACACAATTAATCACAACCTGAATCATTTTCACTGCTGAGCATGAGGTCCTGGGTTCGATTCCCAGGTCGGGCAACGTGTTATTGGGTTTTTGTATCTGGAATTTCTCAGTAGCAGCCCGAGGTCTGGATTTGTGCCCGGTAGATGGCAATAGGCTCGCCCCCTATTACATGGGACATAAACATAACTGGCGAAATGTGGGTGTATTATAGGTGCGCCTCTGCCCAACCCTTCGGGGAAACAAGGCGTGGTGTTATGTTCTGAATCATTTTGAAGGATAGTGCTAATCCATTGCTTCATATGTTCGAAAAATTTGTCTGCTCAACAAACGTAATAACGCAATGAGTGTTGTTGAACTGTCAAAATAAAAGCCATTGTCACTGTTTGTGTCTTACCCATTAACCCTGCTGGTCATTCTTGTAGCTACGTATTTTTTCAGTCTGGATGAACTAATTTAATATTTAAAACGTACGAGTATTTTCGGAGGAATTGAAGATTTAACACTGTTCCTTTCTCATTAACAGAAAGCTCAACAATAACATCAGACGAAGAAGCCGAGGTGGAAGATTCAGGGTACGCTTCCCTCGAACGATTCCTCACGGCTTGGGGCCTCTCCCAATACGTGCAAAAGTTTAAAGACGAACATATTGACCTCGACGCACTCATGCTACTCACAGAGAGTGACATGAAGTCATTAGGACTCCCTCTAGGCCCTTATAGGAAACTTGTAACAGCCGTGCAAGAGAGAAAACAAGCGCTGTCACACCCTGGACCTATGATAGATACGGCGATATGATTGGCTGGTTTAAGAGGATACGGTATCAAAGACTGCGAAATTCAAATTTTCTTAAGTTTTTTGCTTTTTGTCGATCAGTGACTGGATGTATATGTTGATCAAAATATGATTTGTGACCGTAATAAATATTCAGCTAATGTCATCAATACAACTCTCTTAGTAAGAATTGGCCTGATAAGAACATAAGTAAAATTTGATACTGATCGGCAAATTGCAAAAACCATAAGAAAAATTTAATTTCGCGAGCTAAACAGGCGTTTTTTGCCTTAAATTAAAAAACGTATGGTACAACAGGTTGTAACTGCTCAATTTTGAATTAACTATCATTTAGAAGCAGTGTTTGTAGGTTTTTCTTGCACTTTGTTTTAATTTAGCTGAGTATAATCGTTGTAAACTACAAGCGTGCGCCAGGTGGCTTTAATGATAGTGGACATAAGGTTTAAATTAAATGATTTGCGCACGCTCGTAAAATATTACAACGATAACTTCCAATGTCGTGTTGAATACATATTGTGTGTTATATAAATAATCGTCCGATGCACTGCGATTTTTATAGTAATTCTTAAACGAAAGAAAATTAAACTATTGTCTAAATGTGTGCGAGTTAGTTTTTCGATATTTACGAGGGTGACACTGAAAGGTCTTAGAAAATCAAAAACTGAACAAACTAGCAAGTTATTGGTTTTATTATATCTTTTCAAAATAGTATCCATTTACATCAATACATCGCTTCATCCGAACTGTCTTCACTTTAGTTGGCAACTCATCGGAAGGAAACACCCAGACAGCAGACTGTCTCTTAGTTTCAGGATCATAACAATAAATCCAGCTTTCGTAAGTATGTCGAACAGCATTTGAGTCACCTCCGTTAAATCTTTGAACCATTTCACGACACCAATCAACACGACGGAGTTTTTGGGCCTCTGTCAAATTATGGGGCGAGCACAAAGCTGCCTGACCGCTAAATGTTTATGGAGGATTTTGTACACTTCACTCATACAGATGCCTAAGCTTGTCCGAATCTGCTGATAAGTGTAATCGAATTCTATCATAACTTTCTAGTTGACTTATGTGACATCGAAAGTCATAAAAAATAATTGTACGAAAACTTTCTTGCGTATCATGCTGACGTGACACAGACAATTTTAAATTTGCCGCCAAATCGTAAACAAATGACAAATGAATACAATTACATCCTACTAATATTATAAACGCGAAAGTTTGTGAGTATGTATGGATGTTTGTTACTCTTTCGCGCAAAAACTACTGAACGGATTTGGATGAAATTTGGCACACAGATAGTTTAAAACCTGGACATAGAGTATTACTTTTTATCCCGATACTCCCACATCTATTGGCAAGGAGTTCCATTTTCAAAATGTTAACTTATTTTTTGATTATTTCGGTTACAAGTGGCCAGTTCTAAAAACTTTCAGTGTCGCCCTCGTATTTGAACAAGGTATTGGATTATTCTAGTTCGCACTACCAATCTATCAAAAGTGTGTGGAGCAAAGTAAGTGAAATATTCCTATTTTCTACAAATAACTTTTTTTATAATTACTTTCCCAGTGTGCTTCTCAATTATAAACAAATGTTTTTTTAATATTTTTACTCGAAATCCAAATATTGTTTCAGACAATCGATTCTAAGGCCGGTCCTATAAAAGATAGGGCAATATTTTATATTTCAGTTTTTTCATAGCATCGATGTTTTTCTTTATATGTACCTATATATTTAACAGTAATAATCGTGCCTCATTAAATGTGATAGTAATGTTCGAGACCATACCATCCAATGTAACGTCCACTCGCCATATTAAATATTTTTGTACAGTTTTAAAATATACATTTGTATGAATATATGTTTTTTTTTTACCAGGCTTCACGTAACCCTTCCCAAAATCTTGTCACCAGTGCCATTAATATACAGGGTCAGGCTCAAATTTAATTTGTTATCGAAATTCCCGTAGCATAATCAGCCTATAATGTTCCCACTCGTGAGACACAGGCCTTCTCTTTTCGAGGAGTAGGCTCTTATAAATAACCACCACGCGGGCTCAGTGCGGGTCGACAGATGTCACATGTCCTTCGACTATTGGTTCTAGGACATGCCGGTTTCCTCACAATGTTTTCCTTCGCCGTTTTGAGAGCAGTGGTGATGAAATTATGCACTCAAAGTAGAGCGCATGCATGTGTTCGAACCCACGACCTGCAACTCGTAAGTCGGGATGGTAAATAATTGTTTTTGTTTGTTTTGTCGTGTTCAGATAACGATACCTATCACGTCTACGAATTTTGTTGTAAAATTTTATTTAACCCTGTAGAATATAAATAAAGTAGACCCAAACATGCTCCCCTGTGGCACTCCAAGTAAAATATTTAACCCCCGCTAGTTACGGACTGATTTTAAGTTTTGTTATTCAAAGATAATGTGTATCTAACTAGTTAATATTGGTCAAGTTACAAGTTGTGACTGGGGCCCGTTTTCACAAACAAAACGGCACCTAAGTGAGTGCCTTAATAAAAGCGCGCTCTTGGATTTTCCACGTTCGGCTCAGCGTCGAAGGTAGTCGCCTAGTGTTAGTGAAAAAGGGCATAGGTCTTCTGATCTGTTTGTACTGGACCGTCTATACACTAGATGGCATTCGTTGATTATTCAGCGAGATAGCGTGTAAGAAATAAAATAAATGAGGTGTCCACTCCACTGAGTTTTGACTAAGGACGACCTTTTTGGGATATTTGCGAAATAACTCAACTAAAGCGCCTGCCATCTAATCTCTTCTCGAATCTAATCTCCTTGGTTGACTGGTAGAAAATGTCTAAGGAGTGACTGATGGTTTTCGAACTGCAACAAAGTAGCGAAGTGTAGGTAGAGCATCGACGTCATAAACTAGTATGTTCGGCAAAACGTCGTTAATTATCTAAGAGTTTGGAATGGATAGACTGTGGCGTCATATTTCGATACTAGCATTTCACGTGTTGGCAGTTTTGTTGGCGCACACGTTACAAGTCCCCGACGTAGCTTTAGAAGTAAGGTAGGCCAGAGCACGTTCCCCTGTGGTACACTAAATATTATATTAAGCTCTGCTTGTTTGCTGACCAACTTTAACTTTTCACGACTGCGTTGATAAATTATTTTCGAATAATATTAGAGGCATCTCTCCTTTTCTTAAGTACCTACTTTAGCTACCGTACAAAAGTTGGTGTAACTGTGCCAAAAGCCTTATGCACTTCTAATTTAATTTTCATGTAAGTTCGTCGTGTCATCTCAAAGAGATAAGAAAAACAACATAATTATCTCTTTTTTTTATTAAGGATGTTTTAAATACAATTAAATATAATCTACCATTTATTGTAATGCATAACCTACACTGATTAATGTACAAATAGTTCTGAGTTAACTAATTGGTACGATCATACCTCGACGATTTTGACTAAGGAAATTAAATACAAAATTCCATAGAAACACCATTATACTACGTGTATCCATACAAAGGACGGTTTTCATAATTTGACAATCAAAACATACAGACAAAATACTAAAATTGATCTACATAACAGAAATAAAGATATATCAAAGAGAAATATACCATATTTCTTTCAACTATCCAGAATTACCTACTTTGCATTATAAAGTTGTTTTGTGTACAAAAATACCTATCTACTACAATACCTAAATTTAATTAGATTAAGATATGTTTAAACAGTACAAATGAGCAGTATTTATAAGATAGAAGGCACAATACTTTCGTATATATTTATTTGATCAGAGTAAATAAGTCGAATTTTATAAAAACTATAATTACGAATCCAAAAATCTTTAAATTCTTAGATTTTAACTTAGGTACTACAAGAATTTGTTTCATTTCTGTATATTATGGCGGAGTCTTTACTAACTTACTCCTAATTACAGCGTCTCTCCTGATACATTGTTACAATACAGTATTATCATCTTAAATTCGTAGCAGAGATTGTTCGTAAATTATTGTCGCATGGAAACGTTAAGATTCAGTGGCGTCAGAGTTTCGTACAGCCGTGCACAGATCTGCGGCGCGAGTTCGATGTCGTTACTTGTTCTACTACCTAATACCTTATCGATCGATAAATTCGCGCCACAGCAAAAATAAATAAAAGTGCCAATAGTCTAAAGAATATTTTCTCAACCAGATTTGGGCCACCCATTTATAAAAACAGTGTATGAATGTTTTGAAGACAAGAACTAAAACTTTTCAAAATTAAATTAATGGATGGGTTGTGTGTGGCGTCATACACTGTACGGCAATAATCGAAACTCGTAACCATTGCTTTTCAATTATGTCTCGTGATACACCTACACCCGCGCGGGATTCAATACATGAATGCTAAATATAAATTACTAGGTTTGGGGGAGTATTTCTTTGATTTCTTGTTGTACTCCCTGTAGCGAGCGAGCCGACAGCCATCGTCGTGGTAGTACGTGTACTCCGGGTAGGGGATGTACGCGCCCGTGGCGGGGTCCAGCGGGACCATGATGGGCAGGTCCGTCATGGACGCGGGTCGCTCGTACGAGGACGACGAGGAGCGGGTCGGCTCGGCGTACTGCGGACTGCTGCTCTCGACCTGGATCTCCACGTCCTGGCTCTGGTTGCACACGGGCACGCTGCGGCTTGTGTCAGCCGAGATGTTGGAGCGCGAGCGCAGGATGGGCCGCGTCGACGAGAAGTCCGTGGAGTGTTGCAGGCTCTTTGAACGTGGCCGCAGGGAGTTAGGAGGCGTCTCGTCGATGCGCGACAGCGTGAGTCGCCGCACGGGCCGGTACACCTTCCTATCACCCAGCTTGGGCCGCTTGATCTTGCGGTGGGAGTTGTATGTCTCGAGGGAGGAGGGCAGGGAGGGGGGCGGGTGGTGGGGCGGGGAGGGGTTGCGCGCGGGTGCCTGCGGGGCGGGGGCGTTAGCGAAGTGCGCCGCCACGAGGTCCCTCATCTGGTCACATGCTCAGTAGTTGTAGGGGCCGTACTGCGACCCGTGGTAGTAGGGGCCCGGGTACGCCTGGGGTGGCGGATATCCGGCGTAAGCGTACTGCTGTTTTTGTGGGTACACTGTGGAGCACACGAAAAAAAAATTAGAATTGTGATTAAAAAAAAAAAAAAAGAAACTGTAACCATATTTTTCCCAGCTAGTGGTTTGGTGCTTATACCCTCAGAAATTAGTAAAACATCTTTGGTATCGCATCGATGTCAACTGCTAGAGTCCTAGTAGTTGACTGAGCTGGACCAACATTATTTCATGAATTAGGCCTACAATGATCCAGCTAATACAACTGTGCCAATTGCTGCAGAAGCTTACTCGTAATTGAAGGAGATGACTAGCAGCCGATACAAATATTGCCGACAGATTATCTTCAAATTTTATAATTAATTGTGTCAACATGACAAATGGGATCGTAATAAAACTTGTTAAAATATCCACAAACCGCTCATGCTTCCAGTATTCACCCTGTTTAAAACTTTGAAAATATTTACAAAAGAAATCATTGTTATGTTCGTGTCGCCACAAGCGAATTTTTTACAAGTTTGTGTTATGAGATGGTATAAAAATAATGTGATGAATCTGTCGTTACACGATGCATTCACTTTATTCTGGTGTTGTATTTATCACTCACTTACGAGTATATGGTGATAACTTGATGAAATGTGTGCTTGTGACTTATCACCTAATGGGGTGTGTGTGTGTTTTTTTTACAGGTTGATATGTATGTGTTTAGAAATTAACGATGTATGTGTTTTATACAATGCGCACTTAATTTTAACTATAAATATTTTTTTATGAAATGAATGTGTGCGATTCATAATGGCTTCTACGTAATTATGGATTTATAAGCATACCGGGCATGAGGTACTGCATGTTAAGCGCCTCCTCCCGCTCCCGCTCGCCTCGCAAGCAAATGGCCGCCGACGAGAACAAGATGGCGGACAGCAGTGACAGGCCAACGCCGCACCAAGCGACCATGTACGACCAGTCGTACCACACGCGAGAGTGCTCACGTAATATCTGGTTTATACCGGGATTCACGCATTTTTTTATGTGTGGGTGTGTTTGTCGTGGTGGTGTGTGAGGAAAAGTTTATACAATTATGATTAATGAAAATTATGTGGTAATGATACCGCCAATTAGTTTCATATGTGTTTGTCAATTGTGTATAACGGGTGTGTAGTGTTTAAATTGTAATTCAAGGTTGTTACCAAGAGATTATGTACAGTAACAGTTTTGTAATCAATTTAGTTCGTTCAGATATAGTTATTTTCAATATTAACAGCACCAATGTTAATAAGTTCGTCCGTAAGCGAGTTAGTATTGCGTTTGGCGTAAACCAGATATTATGAGATAGCCATTTACATTAAATATGCGTTAAACGACCGGTCGTAGTCGCGAAGTTATACGCAGTAGCCAAGTTTCATAGAAACATGAAAAAAAAGAAAAAAGCTTTTTGTTAGTATGATATACTTACATGATTGTACTTATAAACTAAGTTATTGATGATTTATTGTCTAGTGAAGAGTAATAGGTATGAGAAGGTACCAAAGTTAATAAGTCACGTACAAAGTAAAAATAAAATACACACAACAAACTAAAAAAATATTTATTTTAACAAACTAATTATTTAAAAAAAGGTACCTAATCTGCCACACACATTACTAAACACATACAAAATATTTTAACAAAACCATCAAGGGGAAACCGTAGAAATATACAAAAGAGTTAAGTCTTATTCCCGCCAAGCGTAAGACAAGATGGCCGCTCAAGATGGCGGTCTAACCTGGCATTATGTACTGCACGTTATTTTGCTGCTCCCGCCTTTTCTCCTTGCTGAGGCAAATGGCAGCGGAGAAGAATAAAATGGAGCTTCCGAAGGAAACGCCGACAGCCAGCCAGGCCAGGATGTACGACCAATCGTACCAGATTGATGAGTTGTCTTTTAGCACCTGGTGTTGTGGGTGGGTCAATATTGTGGAACAAACCTTTGGCTAATTATTAATAAATAGGCTTAACTACAAGGAATTAGAACTTGCCTGCCCGGTTCTTTAAATGATCTCTAACATTTTACTTGGAATAATTTCTGTGTAGGTACCTTAATTGTTATAGGATAACGAATCCAAACATAATGTACTATCGAGGACAGCCACGCATGACCCTTTTCAAAACATTTTCGGCTGCACGTTGAAATCGTAGGTTATCCCGCCCTTTTTCTGTTTGACCAATGATTGAAGGGTGACCATTTTTAAACGTTAAATGTTTTAGTTTGATCAATGGTGAAGATTGTCTCTTTTATTTATAATGTGCGACGAAGCGCTATTGGTGGACGAAAATAATGCAGGCGGGGTAGCCACTGGCTTGTGCACACCAAAATCGCCCTAATGGGGGTCATGCGAAAATGTCGTCGATAGTACATACATAAAAGTACGTATCACTCCAGTGTTTCAACTCCACAACAACTTTCCACGGTTTAACTTGCGACGGGACACACCAATTTTCAACAATGTCGCATTAAAAGAGGCTCTAACATGACCTAGACCTTAGTACTCTGACACGGTACCCCACGGTATTCGTTTTTTTTTCACTTCGGATTTAATTTAGATGGTAGAATTTGCTATCGTAAACCTGTGCCTGTGTCAAAGAAGAAGCCCTCTTCCTCTCTCCTTATTTGCTGTGCCCGACAGAGTCCACAAAGATTTACGACCTAAGTTCACATTGTGGAATCCAATAAATACTTATACTGAGTATTGAAAATTATGAATAAACAAAACGGCGAAATATGGTTGTACTAAATAGGACACAGCCTTTGTTGAATCCTTCAGGGATTACAGGCGTGATGTTATGGATGAAGAATAGGCAACTCATGAGTGGAGATAGGTTATTTGGATGCATACTTACCTACAGTTAATTTTCGCTGTGAAGAGATGGAAGCGGTTCCTAGTACTTTTTTTTTTTTACTGGATGCCAGGAACACCGGGAATGCATAACTAGTCTGGTGTATAGTTTGGAAGTGACTTAAAAAAACTAGACTCTTTACAATATTAGGTAGTGCTAATATGCATCCGATTATATATATAGTCAGAAAAATACATTGTTGATTACGGAACCGTGTCATTTTTCGATACAAAAGCGCTTTCCATATTAGCCAACATCTCAAATTGTGTGAATATGCATCCGAATATGCGATCTCTAATCATGAGGCTTAACGCCTCGTCTCTATTCATCTTAATTCAAGATACCTTAGATCCTCGTTTTGGACACATCACTTACATGAGGCCACTGCTGGTAGTACTCCTCTCCAACGACCTTCTCCTTCTCGTAGAATTCCACTCCATGCCATAATGCCATCGCACCCGCTGCTAGTAAGCCTGGAACACCATTATAAACTAGTTAGTAACGTGGTAATTTGGTGTAGAAAATATAATGGACTAGCGACCCGCCGGACCTTCGGAGCCTTTCGGAAGAAATGCCCTGAAATTCAGAATGGTCGTGAAAACCTTCAAATCCATTGTGTTATTTAGAAAATCTAAGCGGTACACGAAAAGCGATTTTGTTTTATAAGTCTCATGTAATGAACAGATGCCTATAATAGTTTCCTTCATAACATAACAAAACATCACGCCTGTAATCCCAGAAGGGTTAGGCAGAGGTGTACCTATAGCACACACCCACACTTCGCCAGTTATGCTTAAGTCCCATGTAATAGGGGGCGAGCCTAGTGCCATCAACCGGGCACAAATCTAGACTCCGGGCTGCTACTGAGAACTCTAGATAGAAAAACCCTATACACCTTTGCCCGACCTGGGAATCGAAACCAGGACCTCATGCTCATGCTCTTGTGACAACTAGACCAACGAGTCCCTTCCTTAGTCTTTATTCCCTAAAATTAGTAGAGATTCTACTGATAGAGATACACGTACCACTCAGGTATTGTCAACAGATGAGCGATGAGAGGAAACGTCGAGTACTTTCCAACTCCCCACTTTTCCGACGAGGACAAACGACCAAGAACCAACAGCGAATACAATAATAATGTTCGGTTCCGGGTTCCCTACTTTTATAATAACTTTATGAGCCTCTGTTATGAGAAAGATCTTCGTCAATCAATGATAGACTTACTAATAGATGATGTCCAACTTACATGTAACCAGCATAAGTATGGCAGTGGCTGTGATGTTTCCAGGGCTTCGTTTCCAGCAGCCGACCACGCCAGTCCAGAATGCGATGAACAGAGACAGGAACCCAACCATGAACAGAGCCACCGTTGATCGTGCCATGTGCAGCCTGAAATTGTTCGAAAACATCATTCTACATAAATGAGATTTTTAAGAACAGAAAGTAACTATTTATTAATGAGAATGTTTCATTAAGAATTTGTGAACGACTAGACAGGTCTCACTGCACACATCCGTGTGTCAGAAAACCCCTCACAAAAGGCCACGGCCTAGCCACAATGGGTATGGCCTTGACACGGCAGGAATGCTTGCGGTGAGTCCTTAAAAATCTAGGGCACATAATGTACTGCAAGCTGAACGATTATCGCAGGTTTCAATCAAGGCAGCAAACTACAGTCCTATAACAGGCCTTTCGAAAATTGTTTTACAGTGCTCACACAGGTAGAAATATCACCCAATTCTGAATTTTGCTTTTCAATGCAAGCTCGTATTGTATGACGAGAGGATTCCGTAAAACATTGTCATTCATTACTCCTTTCGTTAATCATAATATTTCAGGTAATGGTGAAAAAAAGCCGTCCAACTGAAAATAATTCTGATAATCATGCCAGCATTACAAAATCTCGACCAAGGAAGATGTTTGATATAATACTAAAGTATACAAACAGTTACGAGCAAGATAACATTGCGGTAGATTAACTTGACCACAGCGGTGTTTATAACTGTATACAGCTATTTCATATACCTAGCTGTGCGGGTTGTGCTAAATAATATATATTTACATACTTGGAGACATTTAACATTTCTGTAATTTCAAGCTCATTCATAAATAACACTTTAAGTTTTATGAATATTAAGTAGTAAAATATTCAAAATCCTGTGTAACTATTGCTAGATCTGCATAAATGACAAATAAGTTTAGGCCAAGCCCACAAATTTCTCAAGAGCCTACAAACTATCCAATAGATACTATCCCTTCTCTGAAGCAATAACTGAAAATTATTATCAACTATGATTCGAACAAGACTATACGATTGGCTATCAAAATCGCTCAATGGCCGTCGAGCCGTTGACCCACTTGGTTCGAGCACAAGGCCTTGAAATCGCGTTGTTTTTTGTCACTGCTCTGGTCCTAGTTTACCTCCTTGCGGGACACCATAATGGCTTGGAAATAAAGAGCATATTATATAGTTCTGTTATTCAAATGTTTTAGTCACGATGCAACTGATGCAATTGTCAATGAAGACAGGAGTATTGCCAATACAGTGGGGTAATTGCGTCACAAACAGTTGGAATGGCTTTCATTATGACAGTTCAACAACATTTATTGCGTTTTATATGTTGTTGAGTAGACAATTTTTTCGAACATATGAAGCAATAGATTAGCCATATCCTTCAAAATAGTTCAGATTGTGGTTGATAGTTTGTTACGCAATTAGGGTGCAATTCAAGGAAGTTTAAAGGCTCTAGCAAAACACATAATATGCAAAGCTATGTATGTGAGACGAATTCAATTAGAGAAGTTGTCATTGAGAAGAAAAATTAATATACTTAACATCTTGACATGTTAACCTTTGGCTTAATCATTTGCAAAATCTTTTGTATGCTTGCATCCGAGAATGTGAAGATGAAAATCGATTGTCATGGTAATTGTGCATGACATAACGAAAATCGAAACCATGCAGAGATGCAGACAGTAAATAGCATGTCATGGGTCATATAGCTCCATGGCGCGAGCCAATGACCCATAACAGATACAATTATGTATTTACCTATCCTCTCCACCATGCTCTTTTCTTTGGGGAAACGTCTTAATAAATACTTGTTGGTTTTACACACCCGGTGTCTGTCATTTACTATCGTAGTCATAATAATCGCTTTGTTGTTGGATGTCAAGAGAACATTTCATAAAAATTTACGTTGCCGTTGGTGGCATCAATTTTGTAAACGCTTGTCCCACTTGAACAATGTCATATTCAGAAATTGAATCTGTCGCCATCCAACGAAGAAGTAACTTTGTTCGAACTGATAACAGAATTGTCAAAGTAGGTAATATGTATAAAAAACTGAAAGATTAAACTACAGACTGCAGTAATCAAAGTGCAAAGGCACCTCCGACTCATGAATTTTGTTTTAGGAAGATACCCACCGTACAGTTAAGACTCCTACAATTAGGCGCGACACGCGACGCGACACAAAGGCACCGCGTGTCGACCCTTTTTTTGTATCAAAATGTAACCTTTTAAATGTGTTATTATGTGTTACAGAAATAAGCAGATTTAGGTATTATTGCACTGTACAGCAACAACGCACGGCGGACAGATAGACGCGGCGATGCCTCAATCCCGTTGGGATTGCGGCTATTTTGGCAACGCCACGTTTACCTGTTACACTTATTAACACTGTTAACACTTTTATATTGGTTACAGATATATTACTGTAACACTTTTTAAGTGTTTTGGTTTTATAACACATTTATAAGTGTTACATATTCGATTCAGTTATCAATTCAAAACGTAATTCTGTAACGTTTAAAAAGGTGTTTTTAATTCCCTGGTCTTATCGTGTTCCTCACCGTACTTCTTAAATCACTATTTTTTCTTCAAGTGACCATGGCCATATACCGGATGACTCTTATTGCAATAGGTTGCCTAATACCTAATATCTACCTGTCTTAGTCTAGTCTTAGCTTATCGGGGTCAAGAAATAGACATTAATTACCTGTTCATCGCATCGTCCGAAAGGCCTTTCGTCTCGTTGTTCTCGTCAGGGATGAAGTAGTCCACATTACTGCAGTGCGTCTCGACAGGCGATAGGTAGATCTCAACTGGAATAGACATAAAGGAAGAAATTAGATTGTGTGCAATTGGAACGAATGCAACATTCTGGCTGATTTTCGTGGAATTTGTGAGAGGTTTGGCGGATACGATGATGATAAATGTCATATTCTATTAGAAAAAAATGAGACAATCATTATGTATATACTCTTCGTTCTATGCTTTGTTTGGTTTACTGTACCTAATCGCCAATATTAAACGCCAAAACACTATATAAAATCAATTTTAAAAACATCGAAAAAATTCCGCTGGATTTTTTAATAACGACGTATAAACAGAATACCAATAAGATTATCGAGCAAATAATCATGCAAATACCAATCCTTTGAATCATCGGTCATTTTATCCATTTAGTGACGAAACTCAAGAATGTCGACTGTCTTAGTGTCTTTTATTTACATCTAAGTACGAACCGGTAAAAAGACTTTTTTCATACGGTATTGTAACCTTGTATGTGCAAGAAAGTATGAGTTGTGACTTGAATGATGTTGATGAGATTGTTGTGATTCACGAAACATTACTAAATATTTTCGAGGACCACTACCACTTTTACCTGAAAGACCGACTCTGTCTGAGTAACGAACTAACTGATTAATTAGTGCGAGAGGTGAAGTATAAGAAACAAGAAAATCGCATGTAAGATATCTTTCCTACAGTAGAAATAAAGAGTAGGTATGGTCCAGAAAAAGACGCCTATGATATGACTTATAAAGTAGCTTCTTCTCATTCAAATGTTTAATATGTAGGTGCATATTAAACATTTGAATGAGAAGAAGCTACTTTAAAATGACAGAATGTGCAATCGATAGGTTTTCGGGTATTTTTATTACATGACATCATTACATGAGTTGAATTCGTGATGAAGTTTTTATAATAGTTTGCAGAAAAACAATGAGTCTGCTGCCAGTTTCCTTGTGAACCTACATATAATATGCAACGAGGTTTCTCCACAATTACCCGTTTAGTTATCACTGCAAGTTTCGAATAATTTAAAGTGATCTCATAGCCGCAATTATATTAGCCATAGTAATTATTATTATTTAACAAAGTATGTACAACATTATCAGTATGAATGATGGCTAGGTATTAATTGCTTGCTTAGTAATGATGACATCCGTCTACTTTATCAATAAACTAATCGGTTGAACCCTATGGTTGAGCTAAACGAAAATAATCATCAACAAACTGTTGGTCCAATAATGTACATGATTCAAAAATTTCAGAATAATGAGGCAATTATGCAGGGATCTTAATGCTCCATTCAAGAAAAATCAAAATAAAATAACCTGCTTAGAACAAGACAAGAAAACTTCACTTAACGCGTTGTTGCTTAAACAGGACAGATAATGCTTGATCATTAAGTCATCACATAATTGCTGCATTAGCTCACACACCCACCACGTAACGTTCCACGGCCATACAAAAACAAATGATGGTACAAAACATTTAATTACAAATATATAACCGCACACACAGATATTACTTAAAAATAAAATCTGTCATTTAAGGTTTCGTCTGAATGAACCATTTATAATGGTAGGTTCACAGAATTCTGAATTATTCCATGAAATCTATAGGTACATACTTATAATAAACTAAAGTCGCTTTTCGTGTCTCTGTGTGTGAAGCGTTGTTTTTCCGTAATTCAGAGGATTTATTTCGGAAGGTTATGTGTAAGTACCTAAATTATATTGAAATTAAACTTTGAAAACTATTTTGTCAATCAATTAAAGTTCACGATTGTTGTTAGGGTACCCCCGAAAGGAAAAAACGGAACCCCTAGAGGATCACTTTGTTGTCCCTCCGTCCGTCTGTCTGTCTGTCAAGACCCTTTTTCTCAGGAATGCGTGGAGGTATCAAGGGATCTGGAATTTATATCAAATACTCAGGTTTACTGTCCCTTGGAGCTGTGAAAAAATCAAACTTCTAAGCCAACGCAATCAAAAGATACAGCCGTTTATGCCTCAAATTTCCGCAAATTTTCGACACTCGCATGGGAATCAAAACAGGGTACTTCCTGTTAACTCAGAATCTTGAAATTTGGTACGAAGCAACGTCTTATAGCACAGATAAAGGAAAAATTGCTAAAACCGTGTTTTTTTGTTACATCATACAACCAAAATATTTTTATTAATTTTAACTTACTACCCCTTTCCTCATGAACGCGTAGACGTCTTAAATTGAAATTGATATCAAATACTCAGGTATTATATACCTACAGGTTTGTATGGAACCCTCGGTGCGCAAGTCCGACTCGCACTTGGCCGGTTTTTTTTTTGTGACG
This sequence comes from Dasypolia templi, assembly GCA_963555695.1. Lineage (NCBI taxonomy): Eukaryota > Metazoa > Arthropoda > Insecta > Lepidoptera > Noctuidae > Dasypolia > Dasypolia templi. The sequence continues at coordinate 26,873,555 of OY743138.1, read as the reverse complement.
TCTCTGAGTGTGGCAGTAGGTACCTCGTGTAAATGAGGTATAGTACGACCAACTTATCTGTGCAATTATTGGTGGCGCTGGTTGTCAACGAAAATTAAAAAGTTGAACAAAAACCGATCGTATGTCAAATTCAAAATGTTAGTTCGAAAAACGGCCGTTGCACAGACAGGCAAGTTGGTGGAAATGTACCTAATAAATTAATAAAAATGACGTATTTAAACTTGCACACAAGCTATCTGCGTTCTTGTTCCGCATATTATTTTATTCAGTTGTTTATGATGATATTATGGATGGCGAAAGCCTACAACCATGAATCTAAGCATGTCATTTTCACAACGGAAAATGGTCTGCATGGTTTATCCCACAAAAGTTTTTTTTTTTTCGAAGATGTCCAAGAAATTGGTCTCGCGCGCTCTTTCTTTCGAATTTCAGTACTTTCAGTCACCTGATTAGTCACGGAGTGACGTCTCTCTGTTTAAGTTTCTAGTACTTCAAATGTGTTGTATTTATTGCTAGATCAATTTCTGTATTTGATATTCAAAAACAAAACTATGCCACATGCTTCAACTCCGTTCACCTATTGTACCCAATCTTTTTCAAGACGGTAATAAAAAGTCATCCAGTATACAGATCATCTACAGCTACGTCACATTTCTCTTTTGCTTTAAACCAGGAACAGAGTATCTCGTCATGTACTCGTGCGCACGCATTCTTATTTCACAATATATTGTCTCACTCGCACAAAGACTAATTACACAATACAGTGCTAATATTACAATGTAAAATAGCCGGTTTAATATAAAAAGTTATGGAATGGATGCATCGAAGGAGGCCAAACTTGTAGTTATCAATAAAATTTGCAACTTGTAATCAATCAAAAAGTATTCGACGTTTTTTATCTGTGTATATCTGACAACGAACTTGCTTCCTCAATAAATAAGTAGTCGTCAAGTAGATTTGATCGTATCCCAAAATCCTACTTTGTTTTGTACTAAAAATTAAGAGATAAAGTTCTAAAAATTGCTCCATTGTAATCCACGCTAGTTCTCACAACATTCTCTTAATTATGATCTATCGCACCTCTCTTTCGAACTGCAGCATTTTTCTTAAGAAGGAAAGTGACAGATTAGATAAGCAGTTGCGTTTGAAACGCGACCGCATTTCGATTTCAATAGGAAAATGTGCTGATTTTGTAAGAGCTCATGTTATGTCCGTAGTCATTTCAAATTTCCTTAATTCATACAAAACTGGATTCTACATAACATCAGGCCCATTTCCCAAAGGATTTGGCAGAGGTGTACCTATATTGCACCCACATTATATTTGTCTCATGTAGAAAACCCAATAACACTTTGGTCGCGCTGGGAATTTTACCCAGGACCTCAACAACAGCAGTAGTGCTTGAGGCCACTTGACCAACGAGGCAGTCAGGATTCTACCAGCGTCTGAATATGTTCTTCCCTAGGATACCAATGAATCTCTTCCGGCACACCGTTCAATTTTTAATTGAACGGTGTGCCGGAAGAGGTTCCTTTAGAAACAACCAGTCCCTACCTATCTAAGCTCTGTCTTCACATTGCACTGTTCTCTTATTTACGGAATTTAGGACCTTAGAGGTATCAATGAGGAGCGACAGATTAGTAACGTACCAGTGAAAAGAACCTACGTAATAAGATGCTAACCTATTTATAACTAATTCATCAGAAAATCGCAACCACCTAACTTTCTTACAACAAATTCAAATAAAGACGACACATTCGTCCTTATTCCTACCACATTGCTAATGACAAATATTTGGACAGTTCACGTCTCACGCTTCAGCCAACACAAGGTAAGCAACAAATTAGTACATAGTAAGTATTGTTTATTATTTATTTAAACATTTGCATATTCAATGGACATCGGTATTAATATTATGGCAATCGGTTGCATTGTTCAGCCTACATGATAATGGTATGCACTTAGCTGCCTGGCTGCGGTGTAAGGTATAAGATTTCTGAGTGATATTCAGACCCCTTTCGCCGAAAATTCCATTGAGTAAGAATATCCTACAAGAGGATTTTTAGGTAACATTATTATGTAAAAAGGACGCATTTTTTTATTGTAAATCGTCGCCTGTGGTAAAGATCGGTCTAGGTGAAACAGGCAGGGACGTTTAAGTTATTAGGCTTTAAAGTTTCAGAGGCACAACGATGATTGCGTTATAACCTATGTTAACATATTAACAGGATGATAGGACAGGTCCACTCAATCTGTGTGGTTCTTTCCTCAAAAGACCATTTCAGACACCAATCTTCATGGTCTTCACATGATCTCACCAAGATTGTCTGAACTTTAAAAGAGACTGTGACCTCTGTGTTTGTTTCGGCCTTTCTTCTCAGAGCAGATAGGAAACGCTGATCTCATCTAGTTTTTAAAATATGACGTGTAAAAGTGTACAAACCTGCTTACATAAATAAAATCATTTATCAATTTTATAAAATTCTTTGGCGTTATTTTGCAAAACGCTATTAATGCTTGGCAAAGCGTAGCTTCTTCTAATTTATGCCAGGGATCCTAGTATTGCTTACGCGCCTGACCCCGGCAATCTAATCTCACCTTCACACAACATTCCATCACATTACTCATTAACAATCGCTCCACGCACATCGCTTGGCCGACACCCAAACATGATAAGTGCGTTTTAAATGGGTGACCGGGTTCGGGCGACATTTGGTAGCCAACCCGATCCGTAGGCGAGCAGCCTAGCAGCCTAGCTGTGTAAGGAGAAAGTTAACCGGTGTGTCCTTGTTGCACGTAAGTGAGCCGGTCAGGTGTGTGTCATAATTACTAGGAATTTGTTAGCGGTTTTTCAAGTTCTTCGAAGCTATAAAACTGATCGAAGTTCTAAGATGAGTCTGAATTGGAATCTTGTTTTTCTCAATATTGGCGAAATTAAACATACCTACCAACATGGTAAGGATGAGGACATGTCGGTAGGAAAAATATAGACTAAAATGGCAAATTGTTATGGGTCAACTTCGATTTGTAAAAAGCATCAACAGAGTTGGAGTTGAAGTTTGAACAGTTGATGGTCGAAACTAGTACGCATGGTCGATAATTGGGAAACTAGACACTAATTACAATTAATGATAATTGATACTAAATGCTAATTGCAAAACCAATCTTCAACTTGAACGCGATAATAGAAAAAATCATACAATTAAAATGTTGCAATGTCAATAATGAATATCGATCAAAACTTCGGATACAGTAATTGTGAGCAAGGAGGAAGTTGAGGCGTGGATGTTGCTAAACTCTAATAACTTACTAATTTACTATATTTTGCAAAACTTCCTTTTTCCACCATGATCCGTCTGACTGACTCAGGAATTCGAAAGTAACTCTGCCTGTAGCGGTTTGGCGTGAAAAGGTAACAACCTTTTCACGCCAAACCGCTGAACGGATTTAAAAAAAAGCAAGGAGATAGATGGTATCCTAGGGAAGAACATACGCTACTTTTGTAGATAGGTAGAGTACTTACAATTAAAAGATCTACAATGCCATTTAGCTTGGCACAATAAAATGAAACGGGACTTATCTGTAACATTTTTTATCATAAAGCAGACGTTACTGTCTAGGAATAGATTTTTTGAACTGTGTCTAACATTTCTACAGAATCTGATAGTCAGCAGTACTCGGTTGTCCAGCTATAACAGAATCACTAGGCAGCAATAATAATGTCGCTTTAGATCAGGCTTCATATAAAAATATTAATCACTTAAGGCATTGACTGTATACGGCCCAGCCTTTGTTCCAGCACCTAACAGCAATAACCATTCGCACAATTTAACATCAAAGTCATTTAGCATTTCAAATAGTACTAAAAATATTAATGAACTTCCTCATTTTACAAGTTACGCAACTATAACGTAAAGTTCACGATCTCTAAAACAATAGAGAAACATTAGAACAAACTTGCATAAAAATGCGAATTAAGGCTCGTTAAGGCTGGCGCGACACGCAACACAAAGGCACCGCGGCACGAGCGGGGCCTTTGTGTTTCGTCCAAGCCCAAGAGCCTTATAACACCTGAATCAGTTCAATTAATAACTCAGTGTCATCTTAGTGCTGTCTAACTAAAATATAGTTCAGTTGTGTCACTTTAGTCAATTTCAGAATGGGAAATCGTCGTCGGCGAATTTTTTGTCTAGTTTGGAGGCATTTGTGCCAAGAGAATCGGCATATGAATTGGCTACTTGAAATAAATTATTGAATTAAATATATATGACTCATGAATGCAATTATTGAATTAGATCTTTTTCATTTATATAATTTGGCTGCACGCGCTATGCTAATTGTATTTTACGGTTACAACCATGGCCTTGATGTTAACAAATTTAAAAAGAACACCTTGACAGCTAAAGAAAACGACAGCAAAGAAAATACGGCGGCCCAGTATTTCCACGGCTCACTTTTCCAGCCAATTATCTATGGCCAGTTTCACTTTCTTATTCTCCAGTGTACTTAGAAAGGCCGGAGATGGCTAATTTACAGAGCATCTGTTTCTTTCTGCATGTTAATTATGACCTCTGCGACGGCCCAGGGTGTGTTCGCAAATGAAAAATCTTTAAATATATTGGCTAGTGGAACAAAGAAAGTAGAGGCGCGCTGTACTTCGTCCATTTCTAGTAAGCTTGCTTCATTTATTCATTTAATGGCGTCATTAAAAACAGTTCTCACAGAACATGTATCTTTAACTAGAGGCAGTTATTTTTTTGTAACATTAAAACGGCAATTGGTTTTATTCTACCTTTCTATATAAAACGAGTCGTTCTAACAAAAACAAAATTTGACACAAATATAACCTAACCTAACCAATTGAAATTTCAAGCACTGACGTACGATTACGACATACTTCGCACATTCAATTCAACAAAATATTCAAGGAACGTTTTAAGCCCTGATATACGACGATTAGCCAATTCTAAAAAGCAATAATCGTAACGTCGAATACAAAATACCTGTTTGTAAATTACAAGTTCGTTTTGCGAAATAACGTAATACTTATATACACAGCTACCTAGTAGCGCATTTAATTTGAATGATATTTGGTTCATAACCATTTGTTTTTACACCTCAAGAACGGTCGTTAGGTATCGTTCGAGGTTGGCTGTTTCCAAGTTACTAAGGTTTTAAAACGGATCGTTTACCTAACCAATCGTAAATATTTCAACTATGTACCTATAAGTCGAGCGACACACCAGTTAAAATTACGCCATGGAAAGTCGGAGTGCTGCATCGATCACTAATAAAGAACTAGTGATCGATGGAGTGCTGACGTCTTCATTGCAAATTCCGTGATGTAATTTCGGGCTTCGTCATGATATATTTATCGCAGATAATTGAAAAAGCATTGCAGCCGTAAATAACGAATTGTTTCAGCGTATTCTCCTTTGATATGGCAGTCGACTAAGCTATGGCAAGGACTAAAATATAAATTATAGGAATTCTACCTTAAAATGCTTCTAGAGTAGGTATGAACGAGTCTCACAACAGATGCCTACTATACCCATCGATATTAGCTAAGATGAAAGAGTTGATATTGACTGACATTAGAAATCGGTTTTATGTGTTGGCAAAACCAACCTGTAGGCAAAAGATGCTGTTTATGAAAGCCTACAAATATAATGTCTGGGCCAGGTTGTTAGGGCACGTCAAGTTCATAGGCTAAAGCTACTGATGTATGTGTAGATATTGAGAGGCCTCTGAGAAATCCGACTAAGAAAGTGTATTTGTTTACATTTAAAGACGGACGATTTCTCTTAGGAAGAGAGAAAATCTAACGTTATTGACGACAGATAAGCGTAGCTTTCAAAGCCACAGGTAGTCACCGTATTGCATTTTACTACCTGTCACTGCATACAAGCCAAACGGATTCAGAACTAACGATTTAGAACCTAAGAGACTACAATTCCATTGTTAGACACCAATTTCGAGTTTTCGATTTAACATCGATAAAATGACGACTGGTTGACAATTCTCACGATTATTGTGACAAAGTGCGGTTTAGAATCGAATCGAACGTCAAATGAATGAGTGATCGTGAGGTTAAGAAAAGGGGGTAAGGTAGACCTTCGAATATAAAAGACTTATTATATCCAGCGCCTTCAAAAACGAACGCAACCTATATAACAATCATATCCGAAAAGTTATTAACCAAAATAAGAACAGTTTTCTATTAACACGAATCCAAGAACAAGTGAATCGTGATTTCGTGTGGTGATAATTGGTCAATGGCTATTGCCATCCGGCGTCACGCATCCATTGATACGTAATCGGGTTAGCGTGATCATTTACGGACATGCAGATCGGCGCTCGACTTATTTACATGGACTATTGAGTTTTGTGAACGTTTAATTGTGTATATGCATCTGTTTTTTGTTGAGATGTTCTGTATAGTTCGTGTTAAAGCGCCGCGGAAATTAAAAATAATTGGAGCAAGTAACACTACATGGCTGGATCGACAAATTTATGTGCTGTACCGTCTCAATAATAAAAAATAATCTACTATTGAACACAGGCATCGAAAAATTTAGCAAACAATACTATTTGCTAGCTCAGTTGAAACAACACAGGCTTCTTTATATTTTTCCAGAAAAGACACAATTTCGGGAACTTACATCACCTCCGCAATCCCTACGCCCGCGCCTTTGGCAGATTCCTTAAAGCCAACACACTAACCCTATAAATCCACATAACATTAAATTCGCCTGCATCTTGCGTGCCTACGCGCACGGTCAAGCAACGGTATTGATCCGTAGTCTGAATGTGGAGCCGCCCGCGCCGCGCCGTCGCGGTCGCATCGTGCGTATCCGTCTGCATCCGACCGGACTCCGCACCGTATCCGTCCGCAACTTGCCGCCAGTGATCGTTGCATGTGGTCTTGTCTACCGCGTTCGTCCCGCGGTTAAGTTTCAGTAATAAAACGATAGCTTCCTCGTGCAAATCTCAGGCAATTAGCATCCCTGCGATAAAACTGGGATGTTAAACGCACGTTTCTTGGGTTAACTGATTTTACAGATATTGGTGGGGGTTTTGATAATTGTAGTGAGGTTTGACTCTAGAGTGGGCGCGCTATAAGCAATTTGCCGCCCGTGGTGAAAAACTTCAATATTTTGTAAATTTTTGCGTTGAATTCTATTACTTTCGTCGTCGACTCGTTTCGAAACGTTCGACACAATCAGTGTACGGAGCTGCAGGAGAATAAGGTTTTCACCAAAAAGTTAAACAAGCCGATTTAAAAGATAGGTATTTTCTACAAAAAAAAATTATAAGCCGAAGTGCCCTATAGCATTTTTTTATAAATAAGCTGTTTTCTTATGAATTGTTTGTCATTTACTTAAACCCTGAAAAAAAAATACATACTTAAAATCAACAATAAACGTGAGCGGCAAAATGCTCCACTGTAGGGTAACAACAGAGTTCTGTTTGTTTGTTTGACAAACACGAAATAAAAACGTAAACAAAATAAACTTCTTTAAAAATAGTGAGTGTTGTCCTCTTTTTTGCGCTTCTGAAAGAATGCACTATTTGACAAAAGAAAGACAAGAAACCCTCAACTTCATTCTTCAGTAAATTAAAAACATTAAAAGAAAAGAAATTGACAGGAGTTTCTTTAATTTTCCGTGGCCGAATATTTGCAGTGAAAACCTCACCACAAGACCACCGACCGAAACGTTTACAATCAACGGTAAGGCTCAGTCCCTTTCTCTTAAACACTTATTTTACATGCAAATTTACAGCAGCCTCATTGACAACATGCGTCGCTGAGATGTCCTATAAGAAGCACTGGGTTTGTCATATGATAATATAGGAGTCGGTAAGTACTGTGTTGGAATAGTAAAGGAAAACATTCCTTGTTGACTATGATGGGCCTTCTTATATGTGTAATAATAAATACGTAATATTTTATGATAAATAAGGAGCCCAATTAGGCAAAAAAATAAAGAAAAAAAACGTTTATTTGTGATAAACATGACGAAGAGAACGAACTCAACACAAATGCTAAATAGCTGCACCAACTAGGTAAGCTATTACACAGGACACAGCTAATGAAGTCATCAGAAAATTACCGTGTGAAACGAAGGTGTAGTAGACGTTAGCCTAATACTACTAGCACCACAGGCATAACGGCAACATATAAAAACTGTTTTAAACTGACATATTAACAATATGAAGGTTCGACGCTTGCACATCGCCGTGCATTCCTTCACGGAACGGTGGCTTCTTGCAAAACTCTTGATATGGGCTTAGATTCGCCGGGGTTTGCGAAATAGCTATTAGTTACGTATGGCCACCAGTTTTCTACTTCGATTAGTCGGCAGATTGTCAATGGTTACAAAGTAATATGTGCCACGGAAGACTACTGCAATGTAATGGAACGTTTACTTTCGAAATCAGGAATCGGAAGAATGATATCGTAACCAATTTGTATGATGTAGTGGCACGCAGTCAGGATATGAAGCTAACAAACAATCTTTATAGTGTGCTACTAGGATTTTTTGGTATAAATAGTGAGAAGGATTGTTATCCTGGAAAGGAAATCGCTTCCAAAATAAAGGCACGTGTGTTATTTATTGATATACATTTAGGTTTAGTAATCAAAGTAGCCTAATATAACTTCCGTTCTCAAAAACAAGGATGTAAACAATGTAAGTAGTGTGTTTTCAATCAAACAGTTTTATATTACAAAACAACTTCCTTCAACAATTGTAGGTAATTGTGCGAAAATATAAACATATGCAGTGTGGAAGCGCACTCGTGCATATATAACAATCATAAAAACAATGCAGGAAGGAAAGTTGGTGATAACCTGCTTTTGATGTATCAGTTTGTGAACATAAATGGTATGACGAACGTTGTTAATACGTCCAATGCTATATAACTCCGCCTAAGTAATACTAATTTAATTGATTAATAATCAACAACCTAATGAAACAAGAAATCCGGATACGTAAAAGTTGAAGTCCATCCAAAACAAAACAATTTTTGCAATAGGATCAGTTATTATACTTGAACTTACAATATTTCGTCTACTGATACAGCAGTAGTGGATAGTATTAACGAAACAGGCATAGTATCCGAAATCCTGAACGGAATCTTCTAAATCACTGGATTTAGAAGATTCCGGTAAAACATGTGCATGTTACAGAATATAAAAATCTTAAAAATTTACTTACGAGTACACTAGGAGTTACGAAAATGCGGACTAATTAATTAAAATATCCTTCACACTAATAATATGTTTTTGGTTTCCTTTTCTTTCTTCCTCGCTCATACACGCACACACACACGAACACACACTTACAATGAGATAATTATCAAATGCGGTCTTCGATCAATAATAGTACTAGATTCCCGATGAGCGCTTCAAAAACGGCCCGAAAAATAAGAGCACAAATGTATTTGTGCTCTTATTTCAAATTAGTATGGTCCAATCATAGCCAACATTAAGACGTCAAAATGCCGCAGTACGCTTTCAAAAACTGTGTAAAAACCACCGTAACACCAAGGTTTTAGAAGGATTTTTTTTGTCGGAAAGTTAATATGTTTTTTCATAATAAAATTAGTAAAAAAAGAATTAAACTTTAAATACAATTCAATTAGCGAATGTTATAATTGTTTGGCCAATGTTTGCTACAACGCACCAACTATTGTATCAAACATCGACTGTTCTTGAACAGGGAAAGCATGGAGTAGTGTTGTTATTTTGAAATGTTATTTTTGTTTGTAGATTTCCTAGTAACCCATTTCGTTGTGCAAAATGTTCAATTTAACATGTACGTATTTGTGTAGCCTCTGTTGGCTATCCAATAAATAAATAAATACCTTTAACATTACTAAACATTTTAAATACTCTGTATAGAGAATACGCCGAAAACGTTTCATGATTCACTATATTTTTTTACTTTATTTTATATTTTATTACCTTGTAATAGCGACAATGTTAAATAGTATTTAATACTTTTTTGAATCGGTCGAAATATTTTCCACCATACAAAACGAACCTAAAAAAAAAAACAGCAACTCTACGTCTTTCAATACTTACTGTGTTCTGAGCATTGATTTGAAATGTAATACCAAAAATAAAATCTGCGTATAGTTCCACTATGGAATAAGCACGACATTGTGCACATTATGTTTTTAACCTTATTGTTTAGTGCTTTAGTTTCAATTTAGAATAAATATTTTTGTACTGATAACTTTTTATTTTCAAGCGACATTTTAAATTTATTGCTTCTAACCTTTCTCCGATGAAAGGACTTAAATAAATATATTATTAAATGATTATTAAACGTTATGATTAGGCATTAAGGTTTATAATCATCTGAAGTTGTGAATAATATTTTAAATTTTTCTAAGAAATGTAGATGTTTACCTGTGTGCAAACGTGGCCACTTGGGCGACTTATTTTTGTTCCTGATACTGAATCTAGTACTATTATTGATCGAAGAATGCGGTACAACAAACTCAATGACACGCGATATGATTCTTATTCTATTGTAACCAATTAATTTTTTCTCTGCTTTTCTCACTATTTGTTTGTTGTAAGTGGGAATGAAATGTAAATTGTCCGAGATTACGAATTTATGTATATAACCAATGTAACTAGTTATCTGTAGATTGTTTATTCTTATTTTTGGTAATGTAACTATTTTGTTATTGATTCTGAGGCTTTGTATGTATACAAATAGACATATGGCAGAGGGAGGTCTTCAGTTACAGGTATCTCCAAGGAAGGCCTCTAAAATCTATTTGATAAAACGTGTTGATTATATAAATAAACAACTTAAAATCTTTAAAACTAATATTTTCATCATCCATGTCTTCAATGCATTTAAAATCCTTCCAATTCGACTCACGAAAACCTTTTAGTTTTTCCTCCATTTATTACAAGGACAATGACCTAATAATAAATCTTATCTATGACACCATTAAGTACTCGGTGTTAAATCTGTTTGCAGACCGTCACATCGGCTCAACCTAATGAAGACAAACAGATGATCTCATTGTATCATGATTTGACTTATAAGTACGTTAACCACCATTTAGATCGAAGGTGCTTTAGAGTAGCAGACAATTGTTACACACACACTACAGTCACAATCTGAAACTATGTGATAACGCAATGAACGTTGTTGAACTGTCAAAATGAAAGCCATTGCTACTGTTAGTGTGTTACGCAATTACCCCGCAGGTATTTTTAATTACGAACGGTTTTATTAAAAAGGTTTAATTAATAAAATGATTACATAATGATATCTAGTTTGAAAGATCATTATCAGCCTAGTGGCCCTAGTCTAGGGTTCCGTACCCAAAGAGAACTCCATTAATACTCCGTTATCCGTCTGTCTGTCAGCGGACTTTATCTCATGAACTGTAATAGGTTGACAGTAAAAAGAAAAACCTTATTTTTTTCAACTAGGTATGACGTATTAAACATTTTACGGTGGTACGGAACCCTTCGTATGCGAGTTTTTTTTACTGTTATCTGAAATCGTACGTGATCAAACAGTAGACAAAGTCAAAGTTCGTGATTTCTGTGCACTGTTGTTGACGGTATTAGACCACGTTTGCACGGACGTAAAAATATCGCGGCGGGGTTTTATCGCGCATTGGATTTTTAACTTTCGGTGTTGAACCGAGCATTGGGAATCCAACGGAGTGCATCCCATCGCGTCGGAAAAACACACTGTTGGATCTTCAACTCTCGGCGCCAAGCATTGCGTTGAAGATCTGGTGCGCGTAAAATCCCGCCGCTATATTTTTAGACTTAATGTGAGTAACTACCTATTCTTGATTTACGAGTTTTTCAAGAACCTACTTACTTATTTCTGTTAAATTGCCCAATAGTATCTTACTGCTTAGCAACGATGTCCATACTATGTTATTAATTCTGTGCAGTAGTGGTTTTACATGATGACACTCAATTATAATCACGAGTTGAAACATTTTTGAAGACTTAAAATCACCTTCACAAGTATGTGCCAACTACACTCAAGACTATTTTATGTCTTCAACACAAATCCGACTCTACAACACTTTCCAATATTTAATGTTATCGTAACTCCTGAGGCTTTATTTTTAATCGTTTGGTTGCGAAATATCAATATAGCTGTAAGCTATTCTAAACAATTATGAATTTCTAAAAATAATCATGGGGAACTGTAAAAATGCTTTCGGGGAATCCAAATTCACATAATTTGCAAATTATTTGTGACTATCATAAGAATATAGTGATTTGTTTATGTAAATTAAGTTGCGTCAGATTCCTAAGTCATTGTTTTTTTTTTGTGTAATAAGTTTTAATATTTTCAAGTTTGTTCACAACATCGTTTTATTAATTTGGTGGCTTTTCTGTGTATGTGTTGGTACAAATAGCAGTTTATGCTTTCTTGAAAAGAAGATCTAATAATTAGATCATTAGCAAAGGAATAATTATATTTATGTTTTCCCTTTTGTTGCAGTCCGCGAAAAGCAAATTCGATCCTTGGCATTAAACTGATTGATGACGATTTAATCGTTAAGCTTCTCTTTAGATTAGGGTTCCACCAGCTTATCACAATACGGTACAGACAAGCAAAACATAGAGTAAATAACTAAAGTGATAATTGCTTTGTGTTCCAAGTCAGTAGATTCGCCATTTCCTCCAATCACACATTGAGACTGCGAAGGTCAAAACACGAGGAACATCACCTACATGCCGAACGACACGGAAAGCGTGGTCGGTATTGAATACAATAATAATGACGGAATAATCGTTAATCATACAGAGAACAAAGGACACACATAATAACATATAATAACACATAATAATATCGTGCTACTTCTCAAACCGATCTTTGTGACAATGGCGATGTTTAAATCTTGAGTCTGTACCTTTACTAAAACCAAGTGAGTGTGCGAGATCAGTAAGATGGAGGCTTTAAATTGGGTGGTAATCACTAATGCTTGGTTTCTAAAGTTTACAGCACTAATGATAAAGGTAATTGAAGCATTAAAGTAATCTAAAGGCATTGAAAGCCTTATTTTCTCTCTCTGGGTACTGAAAACTCTGGGTCGTTAACAGTTGACGACACTCTTCTTGTTGAAAGCTAACACTCTCGTATCGTACGAGAGTGTAAGCTTTCAACAAGAAGAGTAAGAAAGAATCGGACATAAACGAAAAGCTCGCATTGCATGTCATGTACAGTATGCTCAAATTAATATGGACGCAGATACCAGTAATAACACACATTACACCTTTTATGTTAAAGTAACTTCCAGTTACAATATAATTATATTGGTATGTTTAGTCGAACAAGAGTAAAATGAAAGAAACTTGTTAAACATAAACTAAAAGTAAGCTTAACTATCGGCTATTTATACGAGACACTTGTCTTATACTAACAGAAACCAAACACGGTTTACAGTTGAGTATTAAAAAACCGAACACTTTTATTTTCCAAAATCGGTCCACAATTGACGGAGAAATCTGTGAACATACTTTAAAAAAAAACTACATACAGCCGAACATATGACTTCGTCCTTTTTGTAAGTCGGTAAAAAAGAGGCAACTTTCTGTAAAATCAACTCAAAATCTAGCATTTTAGGGATAGATGTTTTTAATTTAAATTCATTAACAAACAAATTCCACTTTTCATAACAAAAGCTTTCCAAGAAAACAACGAAAATACTATAACAAGCAACTTTCGCTATTTTACATTCAATAGCAAATATTATTGCTTGAACACTTTCTTTAATTAAAGCTTTCCATCTACATATATACGATTACGACCTATTGAATGCTAGAATTAACGAAAACTTATTACTCACACCTCACAAATCGAATTGACGCCGATCGAAAAGGAAAGTAACAGTTGATATTAATTTAGCTTTTAATAGATATTTCAGCGCTAAGACTTATCTTATCTAATCTTGAAACAATAAAAAATTTGAAGCTCTCTTACCAAATGACAATCCATAGCTACGTTACTAATTAATAAACGATTAAATAAAACATCAGGCAGAAATAAGTCACCCAAAACTCATTTTATCAAGTAGGTCACCAAGTAGTCTTTAGGAAGTCTGATTCATGCTAAAGTAATATCCTTGTAATGTCAAAAGCTGTAAATTAAACTAAGTTAATGCAATGAAGTCAACGATAACTGCGACTACCTTTACTTATGAATATGCTACACTAGCATATGCTATCGAAAATGTTAAAACGATTCCATTCAGCTTATCTTGACACATTCCCTGTCCAAATTAAAATAGGGCATCTCTTATCGGTCGGTGACCTCTTCAACAAATGAAGGGACAAATACAATTAACTTTTGGAGTTTGTTTACATGTCGTTTTATGTTTAACATTGTACCTACATTTGTTTTGATTGTATTCATGTTTAGATTCACAAGCAACATCAACGTTTGTTTGTTGCACCTTTGGTTATTCAATTAATTTTGTAAACAGTTCAACAGCACACAAATTTATTTTTTAATCATTATCGGGACTACAAATCCTTGAATTTGTAAGATGCTTAAAGTTAATTATAATAGAAAATAAGATACCATTGCCTATTTGCATAAGGAAAGAACAAATGCTATTACAATACAAGTTTAAACTGAAAACGACTTTATTTTTATAAGTCATCAGGCTTTGTCTCTTATCTCTGTACTTTCCTTAAAACGGGTGACTTAGATCTCCACGAATACACTCTAATCTAATCAGTTAATCACTGTTATACTCATTAAGACGCTTAGCCTTGAATTAAGGTTTACAGCCTCATTGTGTCCAATATAATTCCAATAGCATCTTTTAATGATTGTAATTAAAACGACAGTTCGTAGTTTTACGGTAATGTGTTCCATTCTCAACAGGTGTAAGTGACTCAGGTTATGTCTTAAGGGAAAACAAGGCTAAGACAACAAGAATTGGACAGCATTCCGCCCCATTGCGAAACCGCTCTTTGTCTGCGCCTGCGCACAGCCAGACGCCGATCCTATCTGTCATAACGAGCTGTTTGAATACTTCTGTAATTACTAAACGAGTATTATTACTATTGCAGATATTATCATAGACAAAGATGGATAAGTATATCTTTTTGTAGTTATATTTTTGGCGAATTAGAGTTCTGCAGATTAAGAAAAAGACTAGTCATTTAGTGAGTCTTGACTTCATGAGCATAATACAAAATAAGTTGTCGTTAAAAAAAAGAAAAATTTCTCCTATACAAGATAAACTACCCAGAAACGCGAAAAAAAAGTACAAACAACCTTCCATTTATCGTACAATCTACCAACCAAAATTGAGTGGATGACAGACAGAAACTGGTCCCAACATAACCCAAATACATCTTCACCCACTTCATGAGATAAACATCCTCTGTTCGGCTACATTCGAGTTTTTGTCCGGACAGTTCGGTCCCCTCGCGACCTTCCCGGCCATCTTAGAAAAAAAGAACACGTAGCAGCGCAAGCGCACCTCCCCGTCAGACAAGACGCGCAGGACCGGTTACTTAGTAGCACGAGAGATTTCACCTGCGACCATCGATTCTGATGTAAAACTTATATTCATTTTACTAAGAAATCGAATCGCTTCGAGTAGTAATCGAGAAAATTGGCGAGTCGATTAATCGATACTTATGATGTATGTTGATCGCCGGCGCCGCTTTCTGCACTTGCAATGACCATCAATCTAAATTGAACATGTTTTGGCGTGACAAGCGGTCTAGTTATAAACGGTTATCAATTGGCCTACATCTAGTGTCCAGTGATTAAAATCGATTGAGAAGGATACCAATGAGGCAGGGCATAGAAACTGTCTTGTTGTTTTCGATGGTCTCAGATAAGTAATCTAATCCTAATATTTTAATGAGGGAAAAGTAAGTATTTAATAATAATTTTTATTAACAAACAAATATGGGTACATCTCACCTATCGTAAACAAAACACAATGTACAAAGTTTAGAGTATTTTAAAGATAGAGTAAACGACGATGTCTGTGCTAGTATCGATGTCTGTGGTAATCTTCGAAGCTCCTGATCCGATTACGAAAATTCTTTCTCTAATGGGAGACTGCACTATTGCCGAGTGTCGTAGGATATATTATATGTTTTATCAAGATATTTCACGCGGACGAAGGCGCAGCAGAATCTAGTCAAGTAAAATGACCAAGTTTTGGTGAGGTTTTAGATACTTACCAAGACCCAGGGCACGGACGGACATAATGAATAATGGCAACAGTTTCTTGTTTCTACACACGTTGTTTTGTGTTCGTGTGCCCCTACACACGAACATTTTGTTTTAAACCTAGTAAACCGAGGCCTTTCAAATGCCATTTTCTATATATTATAACCTTAGTTATTATAGTAATGGTTTTCGTTGGATCTGACAATAAAATAATGTGCAATTATTAAATGTAATGTGTCAGCATTGTTACGTTTAATTTTTAACAAAAATACTGATTCGCGATCAATTTAATCTAATTAAAATTTTATTTAATTAAAATTAAATGGAAGTTTTTAACTTGTTTTTTTATTTCAAACTAGTGAGATACCTCACTAGGTCTGTAAGAAAACAGATTTACAAATAGTGGACCTAAACATGTTTTGAGCCCTCGAATTTAGGTAGTGGATGTCTTTAACGGCCGAACCCAATTACGTATCTTCCTCCAATTTTGGCGTACTGGAGATAGAAAAACCTGAAGAGATATGAGGAACATGGTGTAAAGTTCACCCATACTTTTGGAAAAGGGAGGATCCTCCGACCAGATGGATGTCGTATCTGGTGGGCAACTGCCCGATGATTGTTGTCGGGAATTTGAAAACTCTGATTGCGCGATGCAGGATTTGTGTGACGTCAGTGTGATGCGTTGTTCGCATGTAGCGGTGTAGATGCCACCATAAACCTATCAATATCTGGTTTAAATGTCCCAATAAAGCCAAAGTATGCGACCCTATAGCGTGTTCACGGCCATTTGTTAGACAGGGACAGATTGAATTGTAGTGTCTATATCAGTAGCGATTTGTCTTAGGTTATTGAGATTGGCTGTTTACGTCCAAAAATCAAAGCCACATAGCAACGATATCCTAGCGTCAAGTAACCAAGGCTTTTTCACACGTCTCACAGTGTGGTTACCAAATTATTCGCTCGCATGACTGCCGCCTATTAACCATGCTGTGTTGCTGTTAAAACGCCCATTCAGGTCGTTGCTCAACCGACTATTGTCGCGGAACCAGATATCTAAGACATTATATGTATATGTATTATAGATATTATATGCTTGGCAACTGTTTAGTGATACATACGGTGATAGATTATAGTCTTGCTTTTACTTTTTGTGTACCAAGTAAATTAAGTTAATGCAACAACGCTACTGAAAACTGGTTGAAACCAGTTTAATTTATGAGGCCCTAGATGGCGGTAGCAGCGTTGGTTTTCGTGGAAAGAATCCATTACGCGATTCAGCTGTACCTATATAACAATGCCATCTAGGATTTTGTCTATGCACAACTTCATAATCGAAATAGTTTTCGCTCTATTAATATTTGAATAAATTAAAACTCTTATTAAAACAGCAGGATCGTAGCAGGTGGCTTTCTGTCGTTCATGGGTAAAAGTCGTGAATTTATGTATACTTTTAAGAATGTAAAACATACAACAATCATATATATAGTTAATATAAATTCAAAAGTAGAGTTACCCTCTGTCTGCCTGTCTGTTTTACGTGCCTTTTCACGACTAAACCACTGAACGAAATTGGATAAAATTTGGCAAGAAGATAGATGGCATTCTGGGGAAAGATATCTAGTTTTTGGCTCAAAATAATCCTAAAGGAGGGGATATGGGAAATAGGGGATGAAAGTTTGTATGGCAAACCCAGAATTTCTTAAGTTTAGGCGGCAATAAAATTCAAATTTATGCTTTTGATAAGAAATAAAGAATTACATACATATTTTTGATAAAGGGGAACATTTTATAATTAACATGTAAGTAATTTAAGTTTTCATGTGTACTTTAAGAGATTTAAGGGATTGGAAATATATAGTCATAATCCGTATCTTGAAGTCTAGCGGTCCGGGGGTGTCAGGGGGGTTGTTGGGGTCCTTGGTTATGTGACCTTTTCATGCCGTAACGGCTGAACAGATAAACTTGAAAGGCACACGGATAGGGCATGACCTGGCTTAGGACATATGTACGTTCCTGTGGAATAATTTCCGATCATTACGCTGGCGAAGTCGAGGGCAAAAAGTATTGCACGCGACCACCATAGAACCGACTTTTTTCGACGAAGAATAGACAAATAGACAGATTAATAAAACAAAACTGTAATTTTGTTCTGTCGACAAAACCCAATCTTACTACGCGTGCTGCAGAAAAAATATACAGACAGCGTGAAGTAAATCAGAGATTAATCGAAAAGGTTAACCACCAAGGTTGATAATTGCATGTTTCTATACATAATATTATTGTGTAAATAGTTTTAAAATGCCCAATGGTTGCCGCAAATTGACCAAGAGCACTTAAGCGAAAATAATGTATGTATGGATGTTACTAAGCTTAACGAGGCCTTGCCAAACTGTAGGCTTTTTTTAAATACAATAACTGGCTCGAAGGTTTGGGCTTGGAATGGCTCTGTATAAAGTTTCTTAACTTGGACTTTCTTAAAAAGTGTTGCTGATGAATCTATCAGCACTAAGTCTGTTCGAAATTACGAATATTCGCGAAAAAGGTAGGTAAATAGGAAGTCGATAGATCCGGATACTGTGAACAGACCCTTTATATCAAAGATACACAACACCTACTATCTATCTACAGGTATTCCCTCTTCCTCCAACCATTGTTTTAAAAATTAACCAAATAACAAACAGCGTGTTTTGAAGGCACGGAGTCAAGGCCGTGGCCTCGGCTTGTAGGCGGGTTCCGCACCTATTGTCTTATTGGATACACTATTGACGATTTCAGCATTCACAAGTATTACAAGTATTTATTTTTTTACTTTATCTTATACACCCTAAGGATGTAATTAAGTATATTGGGTTGTATTAACTTCACATTGATGCGTCAGTACTTTCTTCTTAAATCTTACCAATCGTAATTTTACTAACTGAACATGAACTACAGTCCTGATGTATAAACTAATTATGTATTTTAAGTTGTATTCGTAAATCTATTCGTATCTTTTGTAAAATAAATGATTTTATTTAATTTAGTTTGCAGTTATTTTACCTCTGATGGCAACCAAACAGCAACCTTATTGCATGAATTTTAAGAAACATCAATAATTTGATGCAAAATCTGAAGTAAAATAACTGTGTCAACACAGTGTGAAAGGACTATAATTGAAGTTTGACACCTGAAACGTCACATTTTGCTTATACTATATTTGATCACTTAATAAGTTTTTTTTTCTTTTATTCGCACGGTTTGTACGTAATAAGTTATACTTATTTACTAAACACAGTATACTTATTTTATTTAAAGTTTTGTGAGCATAGACATAATAGAGAGGCAAATAAAAAAGATATCTCTTAAGAAGAAGACACTAATAGGTGAATAGATCAACAACATAGTGTGAGGTCAACAGCCTTTAATGAATTTAACAATTAGGATAACCTTAAATGAAGTTTCCAGACAATTATATCTAACTTTAAGAAAAAAAAAAAATTAAGGAAATTAACCCTCGATTCTGTTTCTGTCAATCGTTTGCAGATGGCTGATACAAAATGACGTTGTGTATATGCTACTCTTTATACGTTGTTTACAGATATGAGATGTCTAAACGTCAAAAATGTCTGTTTCAATAGTCGCTAATCATTACATAACTTTAAGCAACGTTTATAAATAAATTCCATGTTGTCTTTCGGCTACCATACCTACTACTAAAAGTGACTAAGACAGCATGAGACTTAACGGTGACTTAAAATGTTCTTGAGTTTAAGAATTCAGCTACTAGTCTGTCCTATCTTTCATACATGTGTGAGTTCGAATTTGAATTATCAGTTTAGTGTCAGACAACAAACGTGATGTTTCTATGAATCAAAACCTTGGAGAATGCATGAACATCGTCAATCACGTACCTAATAGAAATATCACCTATTTTGATAGAGCAAGATCGAATTTTATAGATATGATTGCTAGTGAACGTGATAGAATTCTTGGGGTTAAGGGTAAGGGCTAGTTGATTTTTGTTAAGATTAACTTAGAACTATTGTAAATTCTTAGGATGTGCGCAAAATGAGGCAAGACTTCACAAAATACAGATTATACCACATTCAGCGATGTTACGCTTTCATGCAGCAAAGCGCCGCATAATCAAATGAACATTTAGACGTAGACAAAACCGTTTGTTTCTCATTATTTTAGTACCTAAACATAACGCTTTCATTTTAATGCAAAATTACAATGATCAACATAACATTCTCAGAATAGACAAATTCCGTTTCATTCATCAACAAATCGAGACTCCAAACAAAATCATCTGTATTCCAATTTTGAATGTAAACGAATACGACTAATCTGTTGTATTTTGACAGTTCAAAAACATTCATTGCGTTATTTACATTGTTGAGCAGATTTTTTTATCGATTTTATGCAGCAATGGATTAGCAATCTGTTTCAAAACGATTCAGATTCCGATTGATTGTGCATTACGCCATTAGGGTACACAGTTTTCACCAGTCGAAAGTTATCAACAATAAGGCAAAGAATTTAGAGCCAATCAATATGCAAAATTTTCGTACACGTCTGACCTAGACCTTAGGACAATAAAAATAAGATCCCAAATAGTTAGCACGTCTTTATAAAGTGCTGCTTGTATGGTAGGCTATATGTGTTGAATATATTAAAATTAGTTAAGGCCGCCATCGACACTTTCGAATGGGGCTGGGTCAACGGAAGTGACGGACGAAGATCTTGTTAATGGTTCATGGTACAACGTTGTTGTAGTGACATTGACGGATGCCCGATATGTCTTCGTTGCAAATTCGTCAGTACTATTCTGACGTAGTTTTTGAGATCTTGAGGGCAAATAATAATTTGTAGGTGAACATTTCAACTTCAATCATCCAGGAGTTCTATGTAAAGAAAAAGTCACTTTAAAGAATTTTCAAAGTCAGAACAAAAAACAAATCTACGTAGTACAAATTAACACTTGAATAAAACAGATACACATCTGCATGATAATCATGAAATATTTTGTCTACGAGTCATTCTCAGTTACACCTAAAAAATAATCTTTTCTTCCAACTATGCTTTAATTTCATCACAATCACACTAAAAACTCAGTACAAAGCGAGTCTTTAATGCTCTAGAGCAATAAAAATGTATGAAATTTTATTATTGCACAGTTTTTTTTAATCGCATCAAAAGGTGCCAATCTCAATGGATTAGCTCTATTCAGCCAGCCGATATCAATACTTTTTTTTTACGTACGTATTATTCGTTTCTAGCCGACTTGTTCCAAATTTAAATATAAATTTGCCCAACAAAACTCTTAATAATTGCTCAAGTATAACTTTTAATTTCAATAATAAAACTTCTATTTTAACTGTTTGATATGAGTTTCTTTTATCTACTATTCCTATAGGTAATAGTTGAAAGAAAATCAGATTATGCACCTCGCCTTAAGTAATTTATATTGTCCTCGTGTCTGTTAGATTAGAGCCCTCGTTGACGCTCGGGCTCTAAATCAGGCACTCGGTACAATAACATATTACTTTGTGCTCGATGCAATACATAATCTACTATTTCAACCCCCCATCTCGGAAGGACTATTTTTTCTCTTCGATATCTGAGCCTAAAAGCCGTTTTTATCCTCTAGTGGATAAAGTAAATTGAATTTAGTAACTCTCGAATTCACTAACCTCGTGCACACGATGTTGTGCACGAAGTTTGTGAATTCGAAAAATTATTAAACCTTTTTACTTCTACCTCTATTGTGCTCTATTGTTCGGAATTTGATTAGGAAATTAAAAAAAAAATTGCTTCGCGCGTTTTTCTTTTCACGTTGATCATATTTATTGTTAAAACAAACCAAGTTAAAAATAAACTTGAAAACCAATGTAAAACCAAAAATGAGTGATTCAAGCGACGAGGAAGATTATTTGACTCCTACAGAATTGATTGAAACTGTTAACAATGCGCAAACGAGTTTTCTCCCTCAACAATCACGTGAGAAGTATTTAAAACAGTACGATATGTTTAACACGTGGCAACTAGCTAAAGGAGCCAAATCTTTCTCGGAAAACGTTTTGTTGGCATATTTTATTGAATTATCCGAGACCAAGAAGTCAAGCACTCTATGGAGTACATATTCAATGCTCAAAGCAGCAATTTAAATGAAAAAAGACATACGTATCAACACCTATCATAAATTTGTGGCATTTTTGAAAAGAGGGTTTTCACTGCATCTGAAATTGAAAAGTTTCTAAACGAAGCACCTGATTCCGTATATTTGGCGGCAAAAGTAAGTAACATAATCTAATACGTATACGCATATCAATTTTATTTATTTATCTAATACAATACTTTTTACGTTACAGGTTGTTCTTATTATTGGTATAAACGGAGCATGTCGAACTAATGAATTAACACACCTTAATATCAACAATATTGAAAAACATTCAGTTAGCTTACTGTTAATTAATTTACCTAACACAAAGACAAAAAGAGACCGAAACTTCGTCATTCGCAAGGAATATGTAACAATTGTTGAGAAATATCAAGCCTTACGCCCGCCTAACACTCCAATCAATCGATTTTTTCTACAATACCGTTACGGAAAGTGTATAAGACAGCCTATGGGTGCCAATAAAATTGGCAACATCCTACGAGACAGCAACATTTCTTGAACTTCCAGAATCCATGTTTTACACGGGTCATTGTTTCCGACGAACTTCAGCCACACTTTTGGCCGATTCAGGAGCTGATCTCCTGTCCCTTAAGCGCCATGGAGGCTGGAAGTCCACTGCGGTTGTAGAGGGATACATAGAGGATTCCATCCAAAATAAGTCTAAAATATGTGAAGGCATCGTAGGAGCCATTACACTGAAAGAGCCTCAGTCAGATCCTTGGACTGGCCCTTCTACATCAAAAATGATCCGTTACGAAACACCTAGCGATCGCCCTCTTTCGCCAACATTTACGCCAAGGGAATCCAATGAATCAGTACAACTATTAAGTATGACAGATAGTTTACATAAAAATAGTAAAAAATTCACTAACACCAACATTTCAGTACCTAACAAAAATATTAGACTAAACTTAAGTAACTGTGGCAACGTTACTTTCAATTTTCTATTATTTGTTGTACATACCTTATTTAAAGATTATTTTGTAATACGTATTAACCTATCATAATGGATTCGTTATTAACTAAATTGAAATAAAAGTATCTTGTAAATGTGTTTTTTTTTTTTGCATTTAGTCATTTCCTCGCTGTGGTGGGATGAAAAGTTACGTGTTGCACTCGAGTGCAAAGATTTTTCACCTTGTGCTCTTTTGATTCCGTCGCTAACGCTCAGGATCTTAATTTTTGAATCACTCGTTGCACTCGTGATTCAATTTTAGAATCCTTCGCTAGCTCGGTCATCAAAATTGAGCACGCGGTTAAAAAGCAACTTTGCACTCTTGTATAACAAATAACTATTATCCAATTACTACTCACGTTCTAAATACTGTAGACAATTATACAGAGATTCATGAGCAAGTAACGATGCAGCTTGAAAAGTAAGTAACCCACATGTTTTAGTTCTTGTTCAGAGCATAACCATTATTGTTCTTTACTCACAGTTAGATTACTACGGTCATCTTTACCGTACGTGTACCACTGACCAGTCCACATCCCACTGAAATATACACCTTACACTCTCACCGATAGAATCTTAAATCCATTGACAGTACCAGACAGACTGCGTGCCCTGAACACTCCATAACACATGCAATTGTACACCCTACCCGTTCATAAATAGAATGTATAATCCTTTGGTCATGTGCTCAGTATGTTTATTAACGCGCTAATAGATAATCATGGTCATAAAGTATGAACAATTAGATAAAACATAAAATAACCGTTTGACTGAATTTCTCGGATGCTTCTGATCATCAATACTTATGAGCAGGTGGTGAGTTATTTAGCACAGCATGTCTAGAAACAATAACATGGTAAAATGTGTATTCTTTAATTAGTTAAGAACATCCGTATGGATAATCTTTCCACGTGAATTCAATGGGAATTCAAGCACGTCAGATGATACAAATTCTTCGAATGTTATGGAAGATATAACAGTGAAAGAACACAAAATACTGTTATTCAATAACGCTAAGATTAATCAAATCTTTGAGGTAACATGATAGAAGACTTTAAGGACCAAAAAACTAACGATTACAGAATAATATTAAAATACATACATAGAGCATCATTGATATAAACTAATTAATTGATGGTCCGCTAATTCGAGTAAAAAAAATCTATTATATTTGCTTTGTACTTATCTAAGTTCAATCAAAACATAAACAATACACAAGGCTTAAGATATTACTATGACTAAATAGTAATAAATAAGCGGATTTGGTTTGTGAATTAGAGAATGGTACAAAATGGGTACATGACCAACACGTTTGTAACGACTAATATGTAGTATCCGAACTTTACTCAGATACAATCGCATTAATACAGTGATGGCCTTGTCAACGAAACAAAACACTTCAAATTGATTCACATACGATTGTAAATAAAAACGTAAATGCGTTTGTAAACCTGTATTCCGCCACATTTTCTAAAAATCATTAGATTCTTAATTGATTCACATACGATTGTAAATAAAAACGTAAATGCGTTTGTAAACCTGTATTCCGCCACATTTTCTAAAAATCATTAGATTCTTAATTGATTCACATACGATTGTAAATAAAAACGTAAATGCGTTTGTAAACCTGTATTCCGCCACATTTTCTAAAAATCATTAGATTCTTAATTGATTCACATACGATTGTAAATAAAAACGTAAATGCGTTTGTAAACCTGTATTCCGCCACATTTTCTAAAAATCATTAGATTCTTAATTGATTCACATACGATTGTAAATAAAAACGTAAATGCGTTTGTAAACCTGTATTCCGCCACATTTTCTAAAAATCATTAGATTCTTAATTGATTCACATACGATTGTAAATAAAAACGTAAATGCGTTTGTAAACCTGTATTCCGCCACATTTTCTAAAAATCATTAGATTCTTAATGCTTTTCCTTAAGAATTAGATGATTTGCAAACTTTGTAGACATCATATTTAGAAACGACTCTAGATTCCGCCCGCGACTCGCGACGAAAATATATCCTACTAGCTGTTGCCCGCGACTTTGTCTGCGATTCAGCATGAAAAGTAGCCTATGTCCTTGCTATGGACATAGTCTATCTGTGTGCCAAATTTCAACCAAATCCTTTCAGCAGTATTGGCGTGAAAGCGTATCAAACAAACAAAACTACTTTCGCATTTATAATATTAGTTAGGATAGCAGCAGTGCCCGTTACTTCGTTTTCGCATAGCGTTGTTACTGAGTTTTTTTCATTTTTGGTCGGCTTCTACGGGCGGTGGTGTGGTATTAAATCTATAACCTTCCTTAAGAATTTGGCGACTCGACGCTCGACTCTCGCCGCGGACGGACGTGTTTGTGCGCTCTCCCGCTCCAGTGTTGTGTTTCCTGTTCCTACTCGTCGCAACCACGTGACGTCATCGTAGTCGCCCCGACTACTCCGATTAAAATAAAATCAAGCAATTGATTTTATTTTTAATCAATTAAAAAAGTGCCTTTTTCAAGGCAAATCTCGTTTCTCTATCAGACGTTTTGTGAGTAGCTTCACTAGGCCCCTTCTGGGTAAAACCACAGTTTCGTGGTCCTCGGTTGAAACCTTACGGTGTCAACGAAGCCGAGTGGGGTGTTGACCCAATTCACACCCGCCGAACTCCTTCAGGGCGAGGCAGTTAGTTGGACGGGTCCCAGATAACCGGCCTTGGGGGATCTCCTAGTCGGCTCTGGTGACAGTTTTGCTTTTCAGCTACTCACCTAGTGTCTTTAGGGTGTGTCTACACCCTTCGCGCTAGACTGGTCAGGGCCCCGTTCGCACAATAAGACTGGCGACGGGTTACAAGCTTAGGGCTCACCATTAGGTACACACCTCCCTGTCTACACCCGACAGGGAGGGAACTCATCCCCGGGCCAATCCACCCGGGGAGTTAGGTATAGGGTTTAGGCTACGTAGGGAAATTTTTCTCTTTCCACCATTCCTTCCCTAATATAGTTCCCGCTCCGATCATGGAGGACGCCGTCCTCTTGGCGTTCCTCAAAGAGGTCCTACTTAAGGACCCCGATTTTCTTGAGCGATATGGCTCAAAACTCCGCCAACGCTCCACCCCCACTCCGTCCCAGGGCGCACTCGGTGAGTTTAGTGACGCTTTAGAGAGCCCGCTATCGCCACCTGCTTGCGAACAAGGCATTCCGCCCTTTGTTCCGCACAACAATGTTCCGGCTAATATCTCTGCCCCCATTGTTTCACCCGCTATTGTACCGGCAGATAATACTCCGGCCGCTAATCCGGCCCCTATTGTCTCGCCCGCCTTTGTTCCGGCCGCCATTGTCTCAGAGACAACGCAGCTGCGCGCCGCTGTAACAAATACGACGGAGAGCATGGACACGTCAGTCCCACTCTCCGAGGAAGAAGTCCGCACCTCCTCCTCCAGCGATGACGACTTCCAAGTCGTGGTCAAAGGAGGCAAGAGGAAGGCGGCTAAATCCTCCGCCCCCGCTGGCCCGGTCACCAAGGCCCAGAAAAAACAGGACGACATACCGTCCAGCTCCACTTCCGCCCCTAGTCCGCGGGCCAGTCGCCCCGCCAGCCCTATGGCTTGCCCACCCGCTCCTACCGCGAGGAAGCAGAAGCCCCCTCCCCCGATATACGTCCAGGAAAAGTCCAAATGGACTGAAATTTCCAAGATGTGTGTTGATCGCAAGATCAACTACACCAACGCCCGATCCACCCTCCAGGGGACCAAAGTTACCGTCCCCACGTCTACGGACTTTAGGGATCTCTCCCGCGCCCTACGTGAAAGGAACTACTCCTTTCACACTTACTCCCTTCCGGAGGAAACCCCTACTCGCGTCGTAATAAGGCGCGTCCCTCAAGAAATCTCCACCGAGGAGATTAAGAGCGACCTCATCGCTCAAGGAATCCCAGTGTCCGCCGTCCATCGCTTGCACAAAGCGAGGCAGGGCCTTGTCTATGACATGGTCCTGGTCATCTGCGACCCCACTGAAGGGCACCACCCGATTTTTAAAGTTAAGTCGGTGTGTTCGCTCTCAGGCATCTCAATAGAGAAGCCTTACAGAGCTCAACTAATTGGACAGTGTCATCGCTGCCAATTATATGGTCACTCGCAGTCCAACTGCTATGCCACCCCTAGATGCGTCAAGTGTCTAGGTGAGCATGGCACCGCCGACTGTACCCGCCCTAAAGATAGGGAACTATGTTTAGAGCCTCCCAGCTGTGTACTCTGCGGCCAATCGGGACACCCGGCAAATTACCGGGGCTGTCCTAAGGCCCCGAAGTCCTCCTCTCCCAAACTCGCGAAACGCGCGAGCGACCGCCAGCACAGGGAAAGCCCCTGGGGAAAGCCTCCTTCCGCGCTGATGCCGGAGCGGCTCAGTCCGCAGAGGCCGTCTCCCTGGGCTAACCTTAACCACCTGAAGGCTCCAGCAGCTTCGGTGCCATCAAAACCCGCGCAATCCGCGCAACTTCCAGCGCTGAAGGCTACCGCCATCACAGCGCCTTTGGTAGCCCCCGCGGCCCCTACGGCCGCTCCAGCGGCACCTCAGGGAATCCAGGGCCGAAACAGCGCCCAAATCATATTAAGTACATACGCGGCTCTCTTCACCACCGCCGCGGATAAAATGGCGGAAGAAATCGTTGCTGCAAACGGCAACGCAATCCGCCTCATGGAAATTCTCAGCGCGTATCCCGAGATCGCGCAAGTTCTACACTCACTCAAATATTAATTCTCAATGGATAATACGAGAGTAAATAGTAACAAACCCCGATCCCTTAAATTAGGCTTTTTCAACGCAAATGGCGTTTCAGGTCAACGCGATGAGATCGCCACTTTCCTCCGCGACCATCAGCTTGACATCCTCCTCATACAGGAAACCTTTTTAAAACCACATCACCGAAACCCGAATATTGCCAACTTTAAACTAG
This sequence comes from Dasypolia templi, assembly GCA_963555695.1. NCBI lineage: Eukaryota > Metazoa > Arthropoda > Insecta > Lepidoptera > Noctuidae > Dasypolia > Dasypolia templi. The sequence goes on along the minus strand of OY743138.1, from coordinate 26,845,285 downwards.
TTCGCAATGACAGGTCTCGATGTCACAAGGGTGGCACACTCATATACTTTAGGAAATCTTTGTATTGTATCCCTATAGACCCACCTCCTCTCTTCTCCCATCTGGAGACCTCTATCTGTCGGCTCGGCATGACCGGCCACCAACCGATCACCATCATCTCCGCTTATATCCCACCCGACAATGGTCCGGAGGATCCCATCTCGCTCCAAAAGGACTTCACTGCCCTCTTCGGTATGAGTGACTCCGTCATCTTGGCGGGGGATCTTAATGCCAAGCACCCGGCGTGGAATAGTAGCACAACCTCAACCAGAGGTAGGTTAGTTTTCAAGTTAGGCGAATCCCTTAACTTTGACGTCATCGCTCCAATGAGCCCGACTCACTTCCCAGGTAATCCTAATCACCTTCCCGATGTTCTCGATGTAGCGCTGCTCAAGAATGTGAACCTCCGTTTGCAATCGATTGAGACGTTCCACGAGCTAAATTCTGACCACCGCCCTGTAGTCATGCATCTTGCACCCTACTCGGGCCCGATCGACCCCAACCGCCCCCCTCAGACCCAGACGATAACCGACTGGAGGAAAGTAAGCGAAAGACTGAAATCCACCACGTCGCCTCACTTAGACACCATCCCCGATCACTTAGTGTCAGTCGCCGACACGACGGCCGCAATCGACTCGTTTACAGAGCACGTACAATCCGTATTGACGGATTGTTCACGGGAAGTTCCGGTGATGGAAGACCATCGCTGGAAACTACCTGCTGACGTACGTGACCTGATAACCGAGAAGAACGCGGCCATCCGTGCCTACGACTCCTTCCCTTGTGACGCGAACAAAGCCCACATGCGCCATTTACAGCGTGCTGTAAAGAAACGCATAGGGGAGGTTCGCTCTGAGGGCTGGAACAAGATGCTCAGCGAACTCGAGCCCACTCATCAAGCCTTCTGGCAATTACAGAGGAAATTGCGTTCCTCAGAAGAGGTCTCTATGCCTCCTCTCATCCGCCCCGACAATAGTGTCGCTTTCGACAGTCCCGATAAGGCTGAATGTCTTGCCGACAGCCTAGAGTCCCAATGTTCTCCCAGCTCCCAACCAGTAGACCAAGCTCACCTGAACAAGGTCGACGCTGAAGTCGAACGAAGAGCCTCCCTCCCTCCCGTCGAAGACCCTGATGATCCTCTGCCTCCCGTCACTCCAGACGAAGTGCACGACATCATTAAAGGGCTCCACGCTCGTAAGGCCCCCGGTTCGGATGGTATTACCAATAAGGTATACAAACTCCTTCCTGCCCCGCTAATAATGCTTATGACCGCCATCTTCAATGGCGCCTTGAGCAACAACATCTTCCCACAAGCATGGAAAGAAGCCACCGTCATCGGTATCCCAAAGCCAGGCAAGCCAAAGTCTCAGCCCTCCAGCTACAGCCCTATTAGCTTACTCAATGTCCTCGGCAAAATCTACGAGAGGCTTATTTATAAACGTCTCAAAGACTACGCCGAAGCAAAGAGCCTCATACCCAACGAGCAGTTTGGATTCCGTAGCCAACACTCGGGCACCCAACAGGTCCACCGTATCGTAGAGCACTTATGCGCTGGTCTGCAGCGTAACGCGACGACGGGTGTGCTATTCTTCGACATAGCGAAAGCCTTCGACAAAGTCTGGCACAACGGCTTGATATACAAGCTCTACCAACTAGGAGTGCCAGATCGTCTCGTGCTCATCTTACGAGACTTTTTGTCGAACCGGACCTTTCGCTATCGCGTCGAGGGAGCACTCTCGTCCCCTCATCCTATTCGCGCCGGTGTCCCTCAGGGTTCCGTACTATCTCCTCTCGCCTTCACGCTGTTCACTAGCGATATCCCAAAAAGTAAAAAGGCTCAGTTGGCTCTCTTCGCCGACGACACTGCCGTTTACTATACCGGTCACTGTCCCAACGCTATAGCTCGTACTCTCCAAACCTCCGCAAACGTCTTAGGCGTTTGGTTCCGGAAATGGAGAATCGAGGTCAACCCCGATAAGAGTCAGGCGGTTCTCTTCTCGAGACGTCGTCGACTCCCTCCCCCACTTCCCAGCCCGATCACTATGTACGGCAAGCCAATCCCTTGGGAGAAGCAAGCCAAATACCTAGGCGTGATCCTCGATGAGAACCTTACCTTTAAGGCTCATATTAAGGCGGTTCGCGCGCGCGCCTCCTTCGCTCTTAGCAGGCTGCAATTCGTACTGACAGCCCGTAGTAAACTGTCCCTCAAATGCAAGCTCCGCATCTATACCGCAGTCATCCGTCCCATCATGACCTATGCCTGCGTTGTATTTGCGCACGCTCACCCACGTCATCTCCATAAGATGCAGACCCTCCAAAACCGTTTCCTCAGAAGGGTCACGGGTGCCCCCTTCTATGTCCGTAATATAGATCTTCACGTCGACCTCAAAATGCCAACCATAAAACAGTTCATGAAACGCTTATCAAAGCGTTTCTTCGACTGCGGCATCAAACATTCTAACCCCCTGATTACAGCGGCCGCCCGCTACACTCCCTCTCGCATTAGCAGTATTCGCCGACCAAGGCATACTTTAATCGACCCCGACGACGCCACTACCCTCCTCCAGGAGAGTAGTAAGGCCACTAGCACGCTACATAAGCCTAAAACCCGATCGCCGTCCTACCGCCCTCGCCGCCGAGGCCCGCCGCGACGCCCAAATCGACGCCCCTCCCGACCCTTGCTCGAGCCAGCCCGCGCCGCTGAGCCTGTAGCTTTAAATTGGTCCCAAAATAATATCAATCCTGATCCAGCTAGTCATTTGCTGCCCTCTTCCAGCGACGCCCTAAGCCGAGGTTCGTACCCCACAGGGGGTGCCCTTAGCGTTGTCGCTTAGTTTTAGTTAGTATATAAGTTTAAGTCCTGGCTGGAGGCCTTAATTTATTAGGGAATCCACAGGCAAGTCCGCTTAAGCAGACGACAACCGCATAGGTTGACCTGCGAGATGCCAAACAAACAAACAAAAAAGAATTTGGCTATCAAATGCATAAAGTATTCAAATTCGACTGAATTCCGGAGATTCGCGCGTTCAAACAAAAACATACTTTTAAGCATTTTTATATTAGTATAGATTATAGCATACATTATCATACAATATTATTATTTTGCACAAGATTGTTCATCTTTATTGCTTACAAGGCTACATGGTAAATTAAGAAACTGCAGGAAGACGAAATGCAGTTAGTCATAGTCTAAAGAAAGATTTGGGGGTATGGACTGGTCTTCTTTGAATGTATAGGAACCGAAGACCATTACTCAACAAAACTTCAGCATTCAAAAACGTCAAGTATTACCTGAAGGCGGCCTCTCCTTGGGATAGCATATGCGGAACAGCCCCCGCGTCCTCGTGTAGAAGAAGTATTTGTTGTTGAGGCTATCCAAGATAGACTGTGAGTTGCCCGCCGAGTTCTCCGCCGCGTAATTCTAGAACGAAAGAGAAGATAGGGTTAAAAACTACGTCCGAATCTTATGCATACATATACGTCTCTGCAGCTACGAAGACCACTACTACCAAGCAACTAGGGGAACAATAACCCTCAACAATCGTAGGTTCCAATTCAGGTTTTAACAAAACTTTGCTTGTGGAAATGTTCCTTTGTCACTTTTCAATACGAGTAATCAGGAACCTATATAAAGATTCATACCCTTTTGTGGGTATTAAGGCTCCTACAAACAGGCGCGACCCTAAGGCACCGTGTCGCTAGACGAGCGGTGCCATTGTGTCACGCGCGATTCGCGTCTCGAATGTGTTCGAAAATATTGGGTGGTCGGAATTTTTTACATGACTCAAAGTTTGATATTGTTATTCCGTTAAATATGGTTACGCTTTTGGCTGCATGGCCATAATGTCACCAATATCGCATACTTTACTGTTTTACAACATTCTGTTGCATTTTTGTCCTCAATACATGGCACAAACATGGAATCGATCACAGGAAAATGACCAAAACGCAATAAAATAATATTGATAACGTATTAAGCCCAATGTATAGTATAATTAAAGTGCAATTATAAGCATAGCCTAACGGCCAGAATGCACAACAGCCAAGCGGTAGTCGGCTACGTAATTATGAGAAACTGGTTGAGAACCGCATTCCTGGCGAGGCCTCCAGGACCAAGGGCCGGAACGGATTGATTGCCTTCAAGGGCATTCAAGGACCGCGTTCGGGAATATGAGTGGTCCTTTTGTTAGGACTCAATTTATATAAGAACTTTCTAGTCCTTGTGGTTTCCTTGAACTTTGGATGTCCTTTGTAGACGTTGGTTAAGTTACGCAGATATTTTATGTGCAGATTAATACAACGTAGTGCAAAGTACAGGTGTCCAGTTTCCTTATTGATTGAAACTAAGGAATAATGATTAACAATGAATATTGTGGTAATTGAGAGTCATGTTATTGGGTATTTGTAAATAATTGGGATGATTTCATTCAGACTTTTCCTGTTTCCCATACTTTAGTCAATTAAGGGTTATAAATAACTAACGTGTACCTTTAGTTACCTTATAAGGCTGTTTTGTTATTAAAGTCTTTCAACAAAGCAAACTTATCACTTGCATGGAAATCTTTCTCTTCACCATGTTCTATTGTTAAGCTGATATTTAATGATGGCGTAAGACACACCTTTAAGCACACTCGAGTAGATGATTTAAGTCATTAGAAAGTAGACATGGGCGGTCAGCAAGACGCCCCGACGATCCTAACACGGTTAAACTTACACGACAAGTGTTCGAACTCAATGCCTATTTGCTTTAAACTTAGTTTAAAACGTTAAGTATTTATGTTAAACTCCTCAGGCAGTCGAGTAACTGCTTATTTTAAATCTAGCTTAATATCTACAATTAGAAATAGCGGTAGGTGTGAACAAAAAGCCGACTACTTATGGGATTTAAAAATGTAGCCAAAGCACCAAGGTTACTGCAAGAGAGTGGGTATTGGCAGAAGGAGAGAACAACCTGTGGCTAGTAGTGGGTGAAGTCGAGCTGTGGATGATGAGAATGGAATGATGATGAAAAGACCAAGAGCTAAATATAATCAAACTGCACGCGCAGCGTGACAAAAAAAATGAAAAACTAAATAGACAAAATAACAGATAGAATAGACAAGATGCATTTTGTCTATTCTTCCCACGACAAAATGATTTTTTATGGTGGTCATGCTACGGTTCACAGATCTCCCACCGCCTCTCTACACAGACAAACAGATCTCTCTTCAACAATTACTTACGATTTGTTAAATTATGTATCGCAACAGCAATAAAGACAGTCTCGACAGCTTTACATTATATCAGCTCTTAGGGCAAGGTGCACAGAACGCAGTATGATCTTACTCGGATTAGTAAAACAGGCATTTCGTACGAATATGAACATAAAGGTTAAACAATGTTTACATTTCCTTCCAAACAGCTTTGTCATCTACATTCTATGTAGTTACGGAGCGGATACAACTCGTGAGAAACGCGGATCGAAAGGTATCACAAAGTCTATCCCTATTGTACGATACATGACTAGAATTCATTATTTGTGCCGTATACCATCTCCGCAAGTCCCAATGGTTTGTGTTTTTAATCACATAACAAAACATCACGCCTGCAGTCCCGGAAGTGTAAGGCAGAGGTGTACATCCACATTTCGCCAGTAATGTTTAAGTCCCATGTAACAGGGGGCGAACCTATTGCCATCAACCGGACAGGAATCCAGACTCTGGGCTGCCACTGAGAAATTCCAGATGGGTTGGATGGATGGATGGTGTTTTAATCCTTTCGCATGTTGTTTTGCTGTAGTTTTTTTTTTGACACTGATAGCTATCCGGTTTTGCAGGTAAACCGGATTGTGCTGTTAGTCATGAATCAGAAATGAGTCATTCCATTTTTTTTTTTATACGATGCCGTCAGGTTTCTTAGTAGAAGGTGATGCTAAAGTTAAATAATAATAAAATGCGTATTATACAAATAAACATTATTTTTAATAAGACTTGTATGTATTACAAAAACAAACTTTTTCTTTTCTTTTTTTTTGGTGTTATTTCAAAGTCAAAGCATTTATTTCAAATAGGCCCATAAAAAGGCACTTTTGAACGTCAAAATTTACATTAAAAATAGAACTGATTCTAGGCGCCACTTCCAAAAAGTAGTTTCGTATGGAGAAGAAGTGGCAAGAAACTCCACCGTTACTCTTTTAAAATGTTTTACAATATGTTGTATACATTAATTATATTTCTATATGTGAAGACGATGCACCAAGAATAAAAATACTATACCACTATTGGTACAAAAAAAATTAAAAATAAAGCAAAGGTATATAAATTAATCACGTGATAGGTACATTGTGCTCACATATTTACAAACAATTGTAAAAATATATGATTTTCCTAAAATATTAACTTGGAATAATACAGTGTGTGAGTAAAGTAAAAATAACCAAATATACAATACAATAAGCAAATAGTATGATTTTGTCTAGCCTCTAGATTGTCCTATGGAGCAGGACCAGCATGTTTCCAAGCATTCTTATCAAGGATATAATCTTCTAATTTGCATTGACTTAAAGCTACCGAAAAGCATATGTCAATCCACTTAAAAGACGTTGTAGAAAACCGAAAACATTTTCACTTATCTTTCCCCTTGAAAGTGTCTAAAATGTACCTGCTTATTTACATTAAATTGTTACCTATCACAATCAAGCTAATCAAAGAAAACGTCAAAAAACCAGACATCAAACAACAATTACTTACATAGGTATACCTTAGGTACTATAACCACCATTACTACTCTCTCAAATGCAGGAGTCAGGAGTCCATCAAAGATAGCACATTCCATGAAACGGGTTGTAATGACTTCCCGGTGTAGGGGGGGAAGGGGGGGGGGGAATGATGTTGAATATTGACGTCACGGTTTGGGAAAACGACGCAATGATTCTATGTTGGCGAGAATAGTGCACGCGTGAGATTGTTTGTCAATGTATTGGAGTTAATTTGTTTAAAATAAATGTTTTGATTACGACGAAAAATCTTTAGGTTAAATGTTGTAGGTTCCATCCATACTCCATCGGTTTAGGTAAAATAATAGTAAGCAAATCGTTAAAAGGGTTTTCTTGTTTAAAAAGGCGTTATAACCAAATTAAATTTATTTTCTGTTTTTCACTACAGTTCCTCTTTTATTAATGTACGTGAAACTATATTAATTATTGTTAAACTACTCTTCGTAGATGTAACTGTCTGATTAGAAGTTTTTACATAGATTTAGGATATGAATACTTATAATATTTTGTATCTGTCAAGTCAAGTAAAGAGCTCAAAAAGACAGGTTCTCTAAACCTTTAGAACAATACAGCGAATTTGATAAAATTGCTAAATTGAAGAGTACAACTGTGACGTAGCATGACAACTGAAGAGTCAGGTATTATGTTTGAGTCGGTTAACCAGACGCCTTTGACAACTCCCTCGTCATTTGTTCGCGTTTTTGCGTTCGATTTAGTTAAATTGTGATATAATAGCTTGTTTCTTTGTTTTGTTTTTGTTATTTATCGTTATAGATTTTTAAATCCATTGCTTCACAAGTACGATAAAAAAATCTGCTCAACAATGTTAAATAACGCAATGAATGTTGTAGAACTGTCCAAATCAAACAGATTAGTCGTAATCGTTTACGAAAATGTGTTACGCAATTAGGCTGCTGGTACTAGTAATCGCTTACATTTTGGCAGTTCAACAACATTCATTACGTTATTTACGTTGCAGAGCATACCAATTTTACAAACATATGAAGCAATGGATTAGCAATATTCTTCAAAATTATTCAGATTGTGATTATTCGTGTGTCACGCATAAGTTTGCAACTCCGTACTCCGTTTCCATCACTTAAGAATAAACGCTCCTAAAGACCTCTTTCATTCTCTGAGAAACAGATATTTCCAAGAGTGTTAAAAAAACAGTGGAAAATACTGCTCAAATATTAAACTAAAATAACTTCAATAAAAGTGCGTGTGAATAGGCTTTAGTTAGATTCAGTATTTATGCTTGTTCAATAAAAAAAATGATTTTATAATTTGTAATAAAAGGTTCAGCACCCATTTTTCACGTGTTTTTTTTCTTTTCTTTTTTAACTACATAAACCAACGAAGTACAGTTGCAGTTAACTGACTTTTATTTCAAGTGACACCACCACTATGCTGGTTAAACACAAAATTATACTTTGACCTTTGTTAATTATTGCAAAACGTATTTCTTATAATTATTATAAAGGACATGAAATCCCTTCATAATAAAATCCGTACTTCTACTAATCTATACAATAATTACTACATTAGATATAATGGATTGTCAAACATGCGCCAGCGACGTAGCGGACATGAAACAATACGATCGTATTTCCACGCGCCGATCTATACAAGTTCGATAAAGTAACATTAGACAATAATAATAACAAAATCAAATTGAAATCTGTTCCATACAACAATACAAATATATTTCTTCAAATACAAAAGAGTTCTTTTGTCTAAAGTTACTTTTTTGCGGAGTTCCCATTAAGGTACCTTTCGAGAAGAGATGAGGTACCTAATAGACCCATAATGTATGTGTGAGTAAACCGTAGTGTACTATTATTTAAATTTTACTGTCAGCCTGCCTTCATCATACAGTTAGGCCAAGACGAACTGGCTGCGCATAAATTATTTACTTTCTTTCGGTTCATGAACTAAAAGATAAAAAAAAATGTTTGGAAACGTCGTAACACTTTGAATCCGAAAATTCGCCAACAGTAGTGCTATTCTGTAACCATCTCACCGTGAAAACTTAGGTGAAGTGTGCGTGGAGTGAGCTATCAGTGCCACTGATGCTAGGGATTGACCAAGACGGGATGACACTGACAGCTCACTCCACGCAAGTCTTCACGGTGAGATTTTCACAGAATCGACTTGCTGAATTACTTGTCACTGGCTAATCAGTCAAAAACACATACCTAGTTCTCGAAAATTATAATCAATGAGAATTCAATTGAAACAAACTTACGGCCGGCCGGTTTGGCGTTAATTGTCGAATTAGGTACACAGGTAATTTGATTTATTCAGAATTATAAACCAGGTTAAGTAAATCCAGTTCTAAAGGTTTGCATAATCGGAATTATTTGACCAGATCCGTACGTGTTTTTTTACTTGCTTTGATAAGGCTTTGAGCAGACCTATTATTTATTAGACTGTCCGTCATTGCATTGATGAGAGTCAAAGCTGTCAAAATGCACTGAAAAATCTGCGCAATGTCTAAGGCTTTCATGGAGTAAAGATGGAGTAAAGAGGTACAGCTCATATTATTAAAGTATTGTGATTCGTCTAATAACCTCCCACTTCGAGTAATGAGAGATCATTAGTTTTTTTGCATCACAAGACTGCATCGAGATCATCAGAGCGATCACTCAACAGACCGAGACGTTTCTTCAACTCGACTAGAGTTCATCGATCGATGTTTTTATAGAATCGACTAAGCTATCCAATTACGATTATCGATGGGAAAGTGCAAAGAAAGTTGTATTTATTAGTTTCAATGTTAGGTTAGGTTAGAAGAAACTTGGTGTAAGTTATCATGCCTTTGACATTTGATAAATGGCAAAGGCAGATTATTAATCATAAATTTATTTTTATGATATCTTGTCTTTGGTTACTTCTGAATGAAAAATGTTGAGTCAGCTGCAAAAATAAGTTATTTTAGTCATTATAAAATGGCCCGTACCGGTATACTGATGGATTCTATACAATTTCATACCACCCAATCACAAACCCCAAATGAATCACCAAAATATTAATAACGCGTATGAAAATTATGTCATTATGTCAATAATAATTACGATATTGCACGCACTTTTCACTTTACATACAATCATTAAGTTCGACCACATTTCTCATGTTATCGACAATTAGGTACTGGAATACAGTATACTTAGTCCGGTTTGAACGCAATCGAGAATGCGACAGTTAACTGCAGATTTATCTCTCATTTACCTAAGCGAAGTCATTTCCTTATCTATCTGAGGTATTTGTAAATAAGCACGTGAGTACCTATCGGTTTTACATTTTGACTCAGTCATAATACCTATAAATTTATAATAAAATAAAGTAAGATGTAGGTGACCGCATCCCGGTGTTTTCCATGTTTATGTTCAATTTCTATAATTAAACACTGTCCCCTTTATTTTCCACCAAGTTCAAATGCAATAGGCAGGAAAATAACCAAAAAGGCGAACTATTGAGAACCATAATTTTAATGAAGAAACTTTTTATTCAATGACACTTAATTACAAACTATTTGATCATAGAATTGCCAGCAGTGAGGGAAGTTTTGAGTATGAGTGTGGATGGCTAAACGAGTAGAAGATATTATCTTTCACCGGTTCTTTGTTTTTACAAAATACCGGTGAAAGATAATATGCTAGAAAGAAGGAAAAGACATTTCAACAAAAAAAAAATAACAACGGGAGAATGAGAAATTGCCAGCAGTGGGGTAGAATAAATACGACCTGTGATTGTCACGAAATAAGGGCCAAGAGAGAATTGAACAACCACCTGCCATAGCAACCTCGCGTGACCAGATGACACGAAGGGTCTTACCTTTCCGATTCTAATCGATTTGAACCAAGTCGAACCGATTTTTTAACGCCCACGCGATGTTAACACATTCCTCAAATCACTATAGAATTAAGCAATAGTCACTTGAATCGATACGATTGATCAATTTATATTTCAACCGATGATCGTTCAATTGACTTAAAGATGACACTCGACCTCAGAATTATAGATTCTAAATTTAATCATGCATCGTTATCGATGCTTGTCATATTAAAATGGTAGTGATTTTCTCATAAAAACTTCTCAATTAACTGTCAAATTACAAGGAATGATTAATCAATAAAATATTGATGTTCAAAGGGCTATTCCACACAGCGTATGGTGGAAAATAATGATTTTTTACAATAACAATTTTCTTTCAAAATAAATACACTATTATCAATATCATTACTCCAACTATAATAGGCTGCAAAATGCACCTCTCTGCTAATTTCTCAAGTCGCTAACGAAGTGTTTAAGCATAATTCTGAAGAGTCACGGAACGTTGACAAGGCAGTCGTTTCCACCACACATGGTCAATATCGGTCACTTTCGCCACCTCTCGGCGCACACTCGTTAATTATATTCCCCGAGCATTGTCTACAAACTTTCGCTCAACCTGTACCTCTGCAGTTTGGACGCCAAACAATAATCATTAATAATCTCATAGTACGTAGTTAGAGAGTTTATTACTACGTTTGAAGTTAATGCACCAAGGAACATTATGCTATGCATTAAGTAAAGATAATAATAATTAGTTTTTATTATGATCTGTTTACGCACGCGTACTGTGGATAGTGGGCAGTTAAAATTAAGACTCTGGAGGTTTATGGAGCTAGAGCAATTTGTCTGTCGATAATTGCTGCACCTACAATTTTAGTGTCAGTCATATATAACTGGCTAATTGACGTCATTTTGTTTATCAATAAACAATTTTTTTTCTTTGGACATTGTATTCTCATTTTCAGCAGTGAATGTGGGCTCGTTGATATCTTTTGTATTGCGAAAACAGTACCAAATTCTTCTCAAAACTGGCAAATATTTCGTCCTCTTAATGATCAATTAGTATTAAGTACAGACCTACGAATAATATCACAAAAGGTTGGCTAGTTTCAAATGCTAATATATACAGTTTCGCTTGGCGAGGCGCGCAAACGAATGCGCACGTCGTGAATACGCTAATGTATGATCGAGCACGTTCGGAATGTGGTACGAACTACGAATGGACCGCGTACGATAATTTCACATAAAAAACCGGTCACCTGTACGCGACTAGAGATTCCGCCGCTAACACTGCCGCTGTGGATGTGGGCTTCCTCTTTGGAACATTTACTCTATTGAATATTGAAAACCGGATGGAGACCCGTTGAAATTTAAATGAAACTCTGAGCAGTTTTTAATCGCTCAGTCTAGCCCGTCTTATGCGTTGATGTTATTGTCTGTTTTTTGTCTGCACTTATCTTTTATTTCAGTTGAATACAGAATAGTTTAGTTTACCACAGATGATCTATAAAAACTTCTGTGACATACGACCGAAAAAAGATGTTATAGTTTTTTCTTGCCTAGAAAACGTTAGGGTCGTTCATCTCATGCGTTTCCAAGAGCCAACTTTCTGACTATCTAACCATCGCATTCACTCCAAACGCTTAAACATCTACACACAATACTCGTGGTCGTGCATTGTGTATCAAACCAGCGGAGCATACAAGACGCTCAGCTGTACAAAATAGACGTTTTTGCGCAAGAGTGAGGACGCAGCGCGGGTCATTTACTCGGCCGGGCCCGTTCACCTTGCAATGCCGAGCACCCCAGACATACGTATAAGTGAGGCTGTGTAGATGCTCCCACAGTGCAGGCCGCGAACAGCGTCTTATTCTGCAGACGGTTGTTCTAGGGATAATTTTAGTAAGTGCCTATAGAAAAAAAATCTTGACATGTTCGGTGGGTGATTATTGATACAGTGGGAATTATTGTATTATATGACTTATTAAGTTTATTTTGAAAATACTGATCTAGGATTTTAATCACGAGCTTTTGTTATCTAACCAATGTATATAAGTAGCAATCTGAAATTATAGTAAGTCAACAGAAATCTATACTAATATTATAAAGAGGAAAGATTTGATTGTTTGTTTGTATTGAATAGGATCCAAAACTACTGGATCGATTTGAAAAATTGTTTTACCATTAGAAGCCGAAATTATATCTGATGATTTTTTTTTTTTTTTTTGTAATCTACTCGGACGAAGTCGCGGGCGAAGTGCTAGTAATTTATGACAGTGAAGTGTCATCAGAGAAATTAGTTTTTTCCGTGGTCATATAGTTATGGACTAAATCGGTTTTCTTTCATTTAACTTATATCAACTGAATGAATTTGTTTACACATTCCAAGTTTAAAATCATTTCTATTTAAGTCTGATCTAAATGTCCACTTAGTATTTGTCTAATATTGAATGCGTAAATATAAATGCATGGTCAAACATCTCAAATTGCACTACACAGAAACACAGCACAGATAAATTCTCAGGGCAGCCACACGGAATTCTTAATAATCTTAACAGGGCAGATGCTACGGCAGTCGGCAATAAACCTGCCAACCTTGAAGATACAGCATTACCTACTATACAATAGCACCACTTATTATTATAATTGATTGTCTGATTTTTTACCAGACAGTGTAACGTAGACTATCGAAATAAGAACTTTATAATAAAACTTCTTGGTTATAAGCTTTATTTGATACCTAGTTATAGTTTTGCTTGATTAACTGGCTAATTTTCCAATCATAAGATTTTGACTGAGGTATGAAAATTGTGGTTTGGCAGTTTTTACATATAACAGACATAATATGCCAAACCACCATATTTATTCTACAGACAAAAATTATCTGACAATTGAAAAATCTCATTCACGCATTCATGAAAGTAGACTGCTGACTGCTGAATCTAGAAGTACCAATGCGTCATTGGGTAATTAGTATTTAAAGATCTTGTTTGTCATCAATATGATGTAGATACAAACAATACAATTCGTTTCAGTTTTATTGTAGATTGGACATGATAGATACAAAAAAGTATCTAATGACAGTTTTCGTCACCACCAGACTTGAAAATATGGCAACAATAAATTTTCTCAATTACGTTTCCTTCAGTTGAATGGTTGTACAATATAATGGGTCGATTGACCCGACGACTAGATAAATACAAGCTGTAGACAGTCATCTAAAGATACTATGGTAGGTCATTGTTATTCCATAAACGCACAACGACGAAGTGTCCGCTTTCTGAACTCAGGGTCATACGTTCGATGTCGCGTCGAACCTGCCTGACCTACAAGATTTGCTGTCTTCAAGTAAAGCTCGCCAATACGTATTATCACATACTTGCAGTTTTTAACGCGCTATTTTGAAGTAACAGCCATATTTTTTGGTAACGTTTTGTTGCTAAGTGTGTGTCTGTGTTTATGGTTCCAGTCTATGTAAATCTACTATCAATAAATAAATTAATTTATTATCTCTATAAACCTACAACAAACAAAGATAAAAGTAATTATAATCAGGGATTTACACTATCTAGTTAAATAATTATAGGTAGCTCCAGTTACGTCTAGAATATTTTCTTTCCAAGTACAGACATAATATCTTTGTATAAAAGCATCTCGTTACAATCATAGAGAGGCACCTGCTTGATATCGTGTATCAATATCACCAGTCACTATAGCACGGTCATTTTATGTTGGATTGTGTGCGTTTCGCCAGCAGGAAACTATCTCCTAAAATTAATTTAGCCAGAAAAAGAGTTAGCGCTTCATCTGCTAGCAATGTGCCCCAAATATAGAGTTATTGCGCCTTAACATTTTGGAATAAAATGGAATAAACGCTTCCTGCTGGCGTAACGTTGTTCTAGCAGGAAAATTAGAACCTTTTTTCTCAGAAGCAGTCCGGAGTCTAGATTTATGCCCGGTTGATGGCAATAGGCTCGCCCCCTGTTACATGGGATTTGAACATAGCTGGCGAAATGTGGGCGTATAATATATATAAGGTACCTACACCTCTGCCCAACCCTTCAGGGAAACAAGGCGTTATGTGTAAAAATTAATAATAGGTGAGTGAAAAAGATTTAACTTTGATGCAGTGACTTTCTTATATCGCAACCTTTGCTAAATTGTCTACGGAGTTACGTTAATTCCATTTGTACTGTTTGTTAGGTCGAAAGTCCAAAAATTATGTAAAATATATTTGATATCCATCTATCTAAGCATTTATTAATATGTATCATGTTTACATTTATGTAGTTTAAAATTGTAATGTTCGTAATATGCAAAACAGCGTTAAAGTTATTTGATAATTTTTGAGGTGAAAGACATTGTACAAAATCATAACTTTAAGTATTAAATCTATTTTTATTTAACAAGGACTCGAATAATACGACTGAATAATAGTTTTTAATGTATTTATCTCTTTATTCTTTGCCTATATCTAACTCTTCTAAAACAGGCTTAATGTTGAAGTATATTTAATGGTATTAGATACTACCTAATTTGTTACCATAAAAAATCCTTACAGATTAAAAACTTAAGCTTTTGTAAACGAACACATCACGCACATGAAGTATTATCGCAATTGAAATGGATCTCGTTAGCTGCGTGTTTGCATCCATCAACGTCAACGTCAAGTTTCACTGCGCCGAGGTAGACGCACTGGTCACTGCAGTGTCCATGGACATTGGACACGCAACGGCCGTATGTCATAGACCGGCTGGAAATGTTTCTTCCGCTTTTGTCTTTTCCTCGAAAGCTGGTATTGAGAAGGTGCTGCATAATAGATGTAACTGGTTAGCCACACTTTAAGCAGCTTCTGCCATTAATCCACGACTTTTAAGCTCCATTAACACGCAATTTTGTTGCCTATATCATACAATAAGATTAAAGCAACAATTTACTCGCATCGGCTAGACAATGTTGGCTTATATTGTTGCCTCAACTTATGTTATGCCACAGGCAATTCAATCGTACTGTATAAATCAGGCTTTAAATTCTTTCAAAAGTTTAAATAGTAAAGGGTTTTGCAATAAGGTGTTATTTTGAATAGCCCTCTATTTCGGTAGATGTCACTTTTGAAGCTGTCATTTTTTAAAATTTGACAAGTAGAAACTACGTCTACGCCATTAATAAAAATGGAACGATACACGCTTCAACAAAGCATTGAAATGATTAAAATTCACTAAGTTTAAAAATGGTGAAAATTTGGCAGAGACGGTTCGTAAAACTCGAACATTTTTGGGTCGTCGTGAAGCACCTTGTCAGACCGCAATACAGAAATTGGTTGAAAAATTCGAGCTGTTGGGACAACTTAGTGATGTGAAGAATAAAACCCGTGCACGTCGCTCAAGAACAGCCGAGAATATTGCTGCTGTAGCCGAAAGTGTTGAAGAAAACCCAGATTTGTCCATTCCTCGTCGTTCTTTTGATTTTGGCATTTCACAAACGTCATTACACCATATTTTGCATAAAGATTTGGGTCATACATAAGGCTTATAAAGTTCAGTTAACACAAGAACTCAATCCGGGCGATCATCGACAACGTCTTGTCTTTGCTGATTGGGTCGTTGAAATGCATGAAAATGATCCGGAATTCCATCGAAAAATCATCTTGAGTGAGTGATGAGGCCCATTTCCACCTCGGTGGCTTCGTCAACAAGCAAAGTTGTCGCATCTGGGGCTCGGAAAACCCAAGAGTTATTGTTGAAAAGCCTCTCTATCCTCAACGTGTGACTGTTTGGTGCGGTTTATGGTCCGGCGGAGTCATTGGACCTTACTTATTCGAAAATGAGGCTAGAGCAACAGTTACGGTGAATATATTGCGCTATCGAGGGATGATAAATGATTTTTTATGGCCGAAATTGGATGGTATTGATCTGGACAACGTTTACTTTCAACAAGACGGCGCTACGTGCCACACAAGCAACGAAACCATTGATCTTCTACGGGAAAAGTTTCCTGACCGTGTTGTCTCTCGAAGAGGTGATCACAATTGGCCAGCGAGATCTTGTGATTTAACACCTTGCGTCTTCTCCCTTTGAGGCCACGTGAAAGAGAAGGTCTACGTCAACAGCCCATAGTCGATTCAAGACTCAAAGATGGAATTCGTGAGGCTATCGAGGACATCGAGCAGCCACTTTGCGATTTGGTTATGGAAAATTTCATGAAAAGGATATGGTCCTGTTAGCGTGGTCGTGGTGGACATTTGCCTGATGTTATTTTCCACTATTAACGGCATACCTTCGACTTTATATTGAAATAAACATCAGATCATAAAATTGCATTTTTCTTTGAATATCAAAATGAGACCTCTTATTGGAAAACCCTGTATAAGAAGAATATTGTGCTATTGATTTTAGTTGTATCTAGCTTCTGCCCGCGACTTTGTCTGCGTCAAATTTCTTGTTCCCCCGACCCACCCCGTCGCGGTCGCATCGCATCGCCTGTCCGCGCTTTTGCCTACTTCGTTTTCGCTAAGCGTTCTTTCTGACTCTTCTCTTCTTATTGCTCGGGTCCTAGCATGATGACAAATAGTATATAGCCTTCCTCAAGAATTGGACTATTAAATGCAAATTGATTGTTTCAAATCCGACTGGTAGTTCCACAGATTACCCCTTTTTTTGGATGGGAAATCATCAATTCACCTTTCCCGGTCTGGGTGGAGCGGGGAGACTTTAACTGACTAAAACTCACCCGTGTTCCTTTAGTCCTGTGCCAGGACGACGGTATCTCTTTCGAACAACCCGCAACTCTAGCAGGCATCGGCCCTAACGGAACCCGTCAGTTGGTGCTGACATTTCTTCGAGGCGCGCGTGGAACACGACGCGCCGTCGACCCGGGCCAGGGTCCTAACCAGACGGCGAGCTACCCATTGCTCGCCGTCCGCAATCCCGCGTCTACGGTGGCTGGGAATCCGCTTGCCATTCCCGACGCCAAGGGCGTCTCCTGCTACGACTAGGGGCATGAGGGCGCAAGGTTCTCTCCCTCGCTCCGTTCCAGGGCCTGATCCAGGGCCGGACACGAGATTACCCGTAACATACAAACTTGCAAACAAACAAAACCTCTTTATAATATGTATTAGTATAGATACCAACTATCGTGCCCTGTGTATTTGTTTACTTTTTCAAGACTTATCTCATTTCATTCACCTTTTGGCTAAAATGCTAGCTTTATTACTTTTTAGCACTATCCGTTTATAGATTACAAAGTTAGGAAAAGCTACACTGGTTAGTCAAGGTGATGAGTGAAGTACACTTTAGGTTAATGATTTTCTTTGGCTCTCTTACCGTATTGTAAATTAACATGTCATATCTAGGAGAGCTGGGTGATCTGTAACTCAGGACCTTCCAATCACAGACAACTTTATCTATTTAATATTTACACTATATTAACCAATGCCTGTAATATGATGTTATGATAAATAAAGATTTATGATTATGATTATAATATTAGTACATACAATCTAAACCCTTCTACCTTTTTCTTTAACTTCTCTGTGATAGAAAAAAAAAAATATGTAGGATCTGAATAGATACTCGTATGTACATGTAATTAAATGTGGATGGCTACATTGGCTATAAGAGTACAGGGAAAGACGCGAAGAAACAATGGATGGTTTGTGTAAAAGTTGATACCTATGTTTAGGAAGGGACTCTCTATTAGGATAGCAGTTATGGAAGAAGAAATATTATATATAATTCAAATAAATTTAAATAAGGGCTGGTGTATGAAACAGCGACAGGAAAAACTTCTGAGAAGTCTAATCGTAATCACAAATTGTAGTATCTACACTTACCGTTGTAACTTTGTCAGCTGCTCTTTGACCTGTTAACAGGTTCAAATATCACGGTACTCCACCATGAACTGGACCATTTTTACTACCTAAAGACCCCACTTAAATTTTAAAATTACTAAGTGCCAATTTCACGCCAACACGAGCAGCAACATTTGTGAAAAATTGACACTGACAGCTCTTGAACACAGATTAGATATGCTGATCGCGTTCAGTTTCATTGGTGAAATCAGTCCTAAACCGCATTCTAAATCGTCAAAGATGCAAGGTCGCACCAGTTCAATAAAGAAAATAACCAATTCTAAATTGGAGCGAGAAATGAGTCTATTTCGATGTTATGATCGGTATGGATAATACGGCTTTTATTCGCTTGGCAAAGATTCAAGCAAGTGCCAGCTAAGACCGGTAAGGTGTTTGTAAGAACCAAAATATGTGCTTACTTTGAGCCATAACGACGAGCAGTGGTGGCCTAGTGGTAACGGCACCGAGTTACAAGTTGGAGGTCGTGGTTTCGAATTCAGGCAGACGCTTTACTTTGTGTTCATAATTTCATCACCACTTGTCTCAAAACGGTGAAGGAAAACATCGAAAGGAACGACATGTCGTAGAACCAAAAAATCGAAGACATGATGACATCTACCAACCCGCACTGGGCCTGCGTGGTAGATAGCCCACTCCCTCTGAGAGAGAGAGGAAGAGAGGAGGCCTGTGTCCCAGCAGTGACAACATTATAGACTGAATATGCTTGGGCCATAAAGCACTCCAACAATCTAGGAAGGATAATTGGTTAAAACATTAAACCCAAAAAGGAACAAAGACAGTTTCGAAACCTTTAGTAACAATTTATTTAACAATGAAGGCTATTCATTAGAAGTTCCTTTAAAGTGTGAGCATCTTTCTGTACGTAAAACTTATAGGTTGAAACCATTTAATGGGCGAGACAAAAAACACCTTTTATCACATAACATAACACCTGTAATCCCCGACGACCCAGGCAGAGATACCTATAGTAATACACCCGCAATTCGACAATTATGTTTTAGTCCCTTTTAATATGGGGTGAGCTTAATCCTATAAACCGGGAACATGGCTAGGGGTCTTCTCTCTATGTGCCGATTTTACCAAAGAAATTGAACGCGCTCAGCACATCTAAAATGCGTTCAAGAGCTGTCAGTGTCAAAATTGTTATGGAATATGGACACTGAGACTCTTGAACTGGGTTTAAAAGTGCTGATCGCGTTCAGTTTCAGGTGAAATCGGTACTTTTTCCGTCAACGAAGACGGAGCCGTCCGAAAGTAGTTGGTCCGTCAAAACACTTACATTTTTAGAAGGGGCTACCTACTTAATTAAACGGGAGTAGGGACAACTATCAAATCGCTGTGTCATTCATTCTTAGTTCGGGCCCCGATATATGATCATATCGGGGCCGTGCGTAAGTGAATCGTAGTAGGTAACACCCGTAAGTTCAGCCGAAACTACCGATTACGTTCCTACGGAGAAAACCCCAAGACTCCAAGCTGAGAAATAGCAGGCTTGACAAAAACGACCTTACGTAAGCCCTAATCGCCATAATGAACAACCTCAAATTGGTTCACTATGTCATACTTATGACTCTAATTAAAGGAAAAAATGTCTTTATATTGTTCATAGTTGCAAAATCAATGAACAAACCGTAATGACACAATGGGGTAACAATAATGAGAGTATGCTGTGCGAAACTGTGCAGTTTGGCAACGAACATCGGCGATCTTACATTTCATTAAGATTTGTTCGTGTTATGAATGATGTGAGATCGTCGAAGTTTAGGTAGGGTGGACTTTAGGTCTGATGGATGAAAGAACTATTGATACACAAGCTGTGTGCATCATAGAACTTCCCATCGGCAAAAATCACGAACGTCCATACATTCATCCCCTAATAAAGAAGGACGCACCGGCGTTCTGGCGCTAATTAGAATGGCAGCAAAGGGAAGCTAGAATGGGCGATAATTGAAGTATTTCGTTCGTATTATTTAAACAAATAGGTACCTACACATTTTTTCAATATAAAACATATAGGTACGTTATAGAAAACTAGTAATCCTGTTATTATTACAAAAACGAATAACCCTCCATGAAGTATTTACGGGATAATAAGGGTTTGTTATAATTTTGTTTTTTAGATTTGATTAGAGTACTTTGGACTTTTTTTTCTACAGAGGAAACATCAAGTAACCGTGTTTTTAAATATCAATATTTAAATTTACATATTCATTGAATAACTAAAAGTTAAGTAGTAACGATGCAGCAAGGGATCATGCGAACGCAATTATTTCGCAATTACGTATCATTCCCTTGGTGCGCTCTTAAACCCCTCTTTAAAGATGAATTTTCAAAAATAAGTATCAGATACTTGAGCTAGTGTGGACCAGTCCTGTCTGTAGGTGTCAAGCTCGTCCCGCCTATAATAATACCTTTTGCAAAGCGGGTTATGAAAAGGCCATAACATACCTACATCATACATTCAAAAAAAAAAATGGATGTTGTCTTTCAATTACGTCGAAAATACCAGCATTGACCTGAGACCTGAGGTTCAGTGATAGGCCGGAAAACTATAAGCCATGGAAAGAATTGTGAAAGGCAACCATAATAGCGATGAAACTATCTGAGATGGATTATCAACACTTTCCAAGATTTATAATATTTGTTTATTTTCGGACAATCAATTTATAACGGTTATGTCATAATTTTAAAGAAGGCCATACGAATATGGCGGCATGTAGGTAATGGCGGCAATTTTTTTAAAGTAAGCGGCACCGTTGTTCACTTAAACAGCCTGGTATAGGTACGTTCACATGGCCCTTTACTGCATGTCGTACGTAATAATTATGTAGTTGGTAATCAAGTGACATAATGATCAAATTGTCTCAATCCGGATAATTAAGTACAAATTCTTTTGAATACTTCTGGTTTGTAGCAGTTAATATTTTCATTTTACATCTTGTGACCGCCAATTCAGAAAGTTGCCAAGCTTTATAAATATTACAATACTAGCTTCTGCTCGCGGCTTCGCCCGTGTCGGATCCACCAGTGAAAGTCCAGTCAAAATCGGTCCAGTAGTTTCGGAGATTAGCCGGAACACACAGACAGACAGACAAAAAAAAAGTTATAAGTACCGTATACAGTGTGGGTTTTTAAGATGGGGCAGCTACTTTATCCGTTGTAAAAAGTCATTCAAGTCATAAAAATGTTTACGAACAATTGTCCTGCTGGTTTTCTACGTAGGTATTTCGCAGAAGAAATCAAAACATGTAGCACATGCGGGTGTTCATTTTGTTCGTTTATATAGAAATCAGCCATTTCTAAACACAGCTTGATCCCCCCTAGCAGGTAAGCTACGATTACCGGTGATTAAACCAACCATTAGAAGCTGCAATCACGCTTGACCGTGCAATATCCATGTGCATGCAATCTTGAGCAAGTAATTTAAAAGCGCACAATAGAGTTTGAATGGACGCAAATATTGACTGCATCCAAATGAGTTTCTTTTTTGTCCCATACTTCTTGTTCTTGATGATCTTATATATTTTTCTTCTAAATTATTATAGAAAAGATATTTACGCAAACTTGATATTTCTATGCAGCTGTAAAGGTGAGATTGGTTTGAATTCATTTGATCGGATCTTGATTGATTAAAGTAATAACAGCTGCTTAAACCTTTTTCATTATCTTGGAAATGTCTAAAATTAAGAAAATATTTCTCTTTTTTTATATAATTATTTTAAAAAATCAGGCAGTGTTAAGTATTCATGTGTTTTAAGAGTCAAATTATGTCTGAATGACAAACTAGAAAGAAAAATAAAAACTCATTTTACTTTTTATCATTGTTAATGGCTGGCTGTTGATTTTTTAGGACACCAGCCAGTCACTTAGTTTACGGATGGGTATTGTAACTCTTTGGATGTGAAGAACTGAAGTACATATGAACTAAAGACTGAATGATCTTATTTTTTTTACTTTGCTATTGGAAAGGTCTCCAAGAAAAATGTCTTCATTCAACCAATGTTTTGCTTAGATGATATTTCAATTTGTTTTTACGGCGATACTCGTAACCAAACACAACAGAACTTTCAATTGGTTTTTCTATGAAACCAAGAAAGCGGAATAGTATAAAAGAATTGTAGTCGGAAGTCGTGAGAAATGGGTGTCGTCGAGCAGGAAAGCGGGTTGCCGTGATAATCACCCATTGTCGATGACGTGTAGATGTAGACACGTATTTACGAGTTTTCGTAAACAAAGTAGGCAAGGTTTGGTAAACAAAAGAATACATACGAGTATTAGCATGTCGAATCGGTAAAGATCTCACCGTGAGTTGGCGTAGAGTCAGTAAGTGTCATCTCGCCTTGGTCAATCCCTAGCATCAGTGGCACTGAGAGCTCACTCCACGCTTACTTCACCTAAGTTTCCACGATGAGATGGTTTCAGAATAGCACAACTGTTTAGTATTGATAGTAACGACTTTGGTCAGGGATTTCTCAGATAAGAAGCCAACGAGTGCCAACCCAAAGAGTGCCAACGGGACCGTATTACTAAGGCTCTGCTGTGTGCCCTTACGTCAGTGGTTCACAGGGCGGTTTCTTTTGAACAGTTATACTTAGGCACACTTGAAATTTTCACAGACACACTGAAAATTTCATGTGTCTACTATTTGTTATAGCGGCCCTAGTAATAGGAACAAACTACCTATGGCAGCTATAACAATCAGTAATAATAAAATTAATTTAAGAATTAAAGGGGGCAAGTTGTATTTTTGTCCCCGTTTGATGCTAAGTTTTTTTAAAGCATATATGTATTGTAAAATAAGTTGGTATGGAACCCTTCCTGTGTGAGTCTTTTTACAAAAAGCGTTTATTTGTTTCGATAATAAGCAAACATTGCATCCGGTCCCTCACCAGGTAAGCCAATAAACAAACTATTCGTGTTCATCCCTTAGTTCCCAGATGTTTTGCTTCTTCCATAAATAAAAACTTTATCGAGTTGTTTTGTTAATTCTTTGAACTAACTTTTGTAGTCAACGAATAGATCTTGGTGTAAGGTGTTGCCGCGTTGCCCACTGACATTAAAAACTGACACAGACATTATTCATTCATAAAAAGTGCATTTACCATGAATATAGTGGTAAATAGACAAGAATAAAGATAAACGGTTTACGAATAGTAACAGGGCAGTCATTTTTATACAAAAGACCATTTGACTTATCGTCGAATATTTGTTGCGTTTTAGGAGCCTTATTGTTATGCTACAGATAGCACAAATAAACGATCCTAATATTTAATAGTTTAGGTTCAGTTGCGACAAATAAGAAAAAGTGCGTCCTTTTGCCCCCAATGACTCTCTCTACACAGCCCCCCAAAGTCAGGTACCGAAAACATGCCTAGTTAACCACTTACCCACTATTATGATCAGGCACACTAGAAAGTATTCGTAATTCCTTCAAATTAACGTCTCACATTACATAAAACGTATGCTGGTTGCATAAAACCAAAACAATCTCGCACTCACAGAATATTTAGTTAGGTATTTGCACAAACCACTTTCTTTGGCCTTTGCATAACTTGAAAACTGACCAAACGTAGAAAACCGATGCATCAGCAATATGAAAGTCTCCCATAATGTTCATTCATGCAGATATAAACTCATTTAAAATAACTTCTTCTATTGAAGAATAAAATGTTTATGGTTATGTGACAAAGGATTTAAAATCTAATATCGTGCATTATCTTATTGCGAAGTTCACCTACTTGAATGAAACCATGATTGTACTTTACCTATATAAATAGTGAGTTATCCATCTAACTCAACACTCGTGAATCGTGACTTTCATATCACTGTGTATTAAAGCTGTACGTAGTATTTAGCTTTACGGAGCAGAACCATCACGATTTTCATTTATTTGCTCATCTAATCATAATTTATTCTCCATGACCGTAGTGAGCAGTTGGGCGACTACTAAACTATACACACCTATAAAAAAATTAGACAATGTACTTTTGCGTAACGTACAATTTCTGGGACTACCGTGCATCGTTTTGCAATAATTTGAAGTTGCTCGACCGAAAACATAAGACAACCGTAACAGCATGTAATCCAACATTTTCTATTCGCAAAAATTAGCTCCATCACAGTTAAATCTGCAATGATAACAATGACGTAACTTAAAAGTCACGTATATCGTAACGCGGTAACTAACTATGTAGTTACTATGCATGTTCAGAGAGATGTTCACACAGATTTCGTCACTTTCACGATCGATTTCTCCCAAGCTTTCCACTGTTTGTCTTTACAAAAATTACAAGATCTAATAGACTTGGGTATGTAGATAGTAAGTCATTCGCTACACGTCTCTGGGATGCCTCGCAAACTACAATTAGGCATTATGCTAAGACATTTTCTTCTTGAAGGCCTCATTGAATAAGCTGGTTATAAAGTAAGATTAGATTTTCTCCTCTATGTAATTTTGTGCACATTAAGGGATTAGAAGTAGGTAGTGGTAGATTTTTGCAGAATTTGCAAAACCTTATTTCTGAACATATTCCTTTCCCTGGAATCCAGTTAAGTATAGTTCTAATTGAGTTTCAGTTAGCTATATAATAAGTGTCTAATCTTATTACTTTTTAAATAACAATCACGATTGTGGGTAGTTATGTAAGTAGTATTGTGGTTGTAGCAGAGGTGGGTGAGTAGAAGTTAATTTTGATATTTGTTTCAAAATTTAAAAACCATGACGCTGTAAAACTTTTTTTAAATGGATGTGATTTTTTTCAAATGTTTACGTAGAAAACTCGTTGTTGTGTTCCTGTTACGTATCTTACGTATCTTGAGACCAATTCTCGTACTTCAAAAAACGTTCAAATTTATTTATTTATTTATTTAATACTTTCGCCCAACTTCACGTTTAGCACATCTTAGAAAAAAATGACGTTTTTTATATTCATATACGGATTTTTTATGAGTTTTTGCTTCTCATGTTGTTATACAGTAGGTAGCACAAATCAAAATTTATGAGGAAACTTTGTTCTATAAACTTGTTGTTCGCTTAAAACGATGCATTTTTAGCTAAGGAAAGGTTTCAGTTTCCTTTTGGGGTTAAAAATTAGACGCTTCAACAAAAAAGTTTACTAACCCGATAAAGAAAAGATGCTGAAGAATTGGTCACGTAGGAACCTGTCTACGTGTAGCTTTTAAAGCCAACCCTATTATAGAACGAGCAAAAAATTAAGCCGTCCTCGCGAGCAGGTAGAAGACAAGGCGATACAAGATGGCTTGGATCGCAAAAAAATATGACCCCGACTCGAGAAAAGAAACCAGAAACTGTCGGTCTGTCGTTATAAAAACTCCGACTCTCATAACAAGCACATTAACCGTGAGATGTTCCAGTTTTTGCAAATTACGCGCTTTCTGTAAATGTTTGACTGAAGTTTTTGAATATGTCGATGACTTCTTAGTTCTTGGTTGCAAGGGGGCCCACGAATAAACTACACTCCAGTAGTACTATTCTGTAACCATCTCAACGTGTAAAATTAGGTGAAGTGAGCGTGGAGTGAGCCGTCAGTGCCACTGATACTAGGGGTTGTCCAAGACGGGATGACACCTGTGCCAGTGCAGCGTGGCTTTATTTATGAGTCCGGGAGTGTACTTATTTTAAACCGTGGTTTGGCGTGTGTCGTTATCGGTCGTTGTTTCTTTATCTCCACGTCTGGGTGCACAGGAGTAGCACGGAACAGTACAGTTACCCACACATTTGTTCGTGCCATTAATACGTGCATATTTATGCGTAACGTGTCTGCTCTAACGGTGCCTCGGCAAGGACTCGAAAGAATACGTGCTACGATGATTTTTATTGAGTCCATTCCACTACTACTTGTACTTCGTAATAAAACAAGGGAAATGTCGTAAGTCATAAGATTTATTGATGATCAAGATTGTATGCGTTGACGCTCGATGCTAAACAATCGACAATGAAAAATTCTAAGATGTTAATCAATTGTTTGTTTGATGGAAGGTGTTAGTAGCAGCTGTTCTCCAAGTTTCTTAATCGTTTCAAGATTTCTTTGACTTCAACCTTGTAAGTTATAGTTGGTGCTATAGGACAACTGAAAACATACTGTTATGCTAATTTTGAAGACTTCGTGGTGACTCGATGAGGAAGCTGATAAATTAAAAGGTAGTTAGTTTAAAAATAGCTTGACCTCAATCTACCTACTAGGTACCTACATTAAGAGGGTAACTATTAACTAACTAAAAAAAGCAGTTCTACTCATTATTTTTTTTCTACTAAACTGTCAGGCACAAAAAAACAGGTAAACAAAGATATAAAATATGTAACCATAGTGTTTTAGCACGAATATTTAATTATTATTAATTCCTTACCTGTATGCTCGTGCGCTTTACTTCAATATAAAGCCAGTTATCCGTCGAAAATGCTATAGCCATTAAAGCAGCAGCCACGATTGCTGTAATGGTCGCTATGGACAAAGTTACCGCTGAGCAAGGCATTATTACAACCTTCAAGAGACAGTAATAGATAGAAGAGGGTTAAAGGGATGTTCTCACAAACACAACACTTTTTATCCTAAAAGTTCACCTATACAGCATTTTCGAAAACACTTAACGGATCGGAGAACACGACAGCACACACACAATATAATAAAAACTCATATGAATGCGGTCATCGCCTGCAGCGTACCGAGTTCGCGCGCGAGACTTCTTTGCCTACTTCACTTCGCCTTGCCTTGCCGCTCTCTTGCGGATGTGAAACTTTCGAAAGCGAAGTAACTCCGCCAAGTGGCGGGAATGCAAATTAAAAAACCGGTTCTGGGATGCCAACGCAAAAAAAAAACTAATTGATTAAGTTTAGTCGTGAAAGTAAAAATATATACAAATTAATGTTTTCATCAATTGCTTTCAGCTGTATTCATTTTCTATACAATAAAAAAAGTCAATTCATATTATCATTTCATGTATTTTGAGAGATTCTGGTGAAATGAAACGCTAACGTCAAAATGAAGGAAGTCGACAGAACAACAGCCGGAGCTGTCGTTTTGTGTCGTTCATTCATTCATTATTTGTCATTTGCTCAGTTAATGTCAAATGACTCAAATGTCAGTAAGTCAATCATCAATCAAAACCACAGAGTACACAACGACAATCAAAACATGAACAAGACAACAACGCAAAGAGATAAAGAACAATTTAAATTGCACTAAATTACAACAATATGTCTGATTCTCCCGACATTACAAAATATGACGACGTATTAACGTCAATATTAGTGAACGAAAAATCAATATTAGGTTTCCTCTCATCCATATTCGGCTTTTTAGCCCGAAGGTGAGTTTGACTGTTTTTGTTTACTTTTTTACTCTTGTGGCTAACTGATGGCAAACTAATCTGTAAAGACTGTAAACAATATTTTTTTACCTCATTTCTGTAACAATACTGAGCGCAAAGCAATTAACATTTTTGTGCCTCAATACTCAGTCCTGAGTTTCGATCCTCTGAATGCACCTGGCTCAAATTGTAATGTAAATTTTAAGTCCTGAAAGGACAGTTTAATTTTCACAAAGACTAAATAAAATAGACTCACACTCTTTTTGTTGTAAACATTTTCCAGAACCGATTTCTACTATGTACCGCAAGGTCCGTACGAAAACATGGGATTTCCACCAGGAGTCGCTGAGGAGCTTGTGATCAAAGTCCTCAGGACATGTGACCCCAAAAGCTGGAAAGGGCCAAATGGTGCTCAGAAACCTTTCAACCTTAACAATGAGATCATGTGCTCAACTGTAGCCCAGGAGGTGGAAGTTGTTGCTGACGATGATGGTGTTGATGATGAAGCAACCACCACAGAACCTATTGAGAAACCAGTTGAAATTACAGAAAAGTCTTCTAAAGACCAACCAATACTAAAGACTCAATGTGAGTCTCCGAGTAATGTGACCAGCACTTCAAAGGCATTTCCAGAAGACTACAAACCTCCTGAGATACCGATACAAAAGAACAGTGACACTTATAATGGTGCGGAGAGGGAGAAATACTTGTGGTCTCAGAATATAATGGAACTAGGTAATAATCTTGCACATCATTTTAATTTTACTTCAGTTACCTATCTGTACTGATAAACATGTGATGTGGTTTTATTTTTGTGAGAAGAACAATAACCTCATGCAAAAACAGAATATTTGTGGAATATTGGCAGCAGTGTAATTATTTACTATTGGCCCTTGTGGGTCCACAGGTGTTAACTAGATTGCAGTGCAATATGAATTTGATAATTATTAAAATATTGTACTTGAGTTACAATAAGACCAATGAACCAAAACTTTAAGCAGAAGTCTGCACAATAACATGTTTAGGATCCAAATGGTGAAATGAGGCTAGTGTGAGTGAGAGATGTGAAAAGGTTCAGATAGCCTATGTTCAGACCAGCCATGATTCATCAGCCGTATTGTGTGTAGTTTCACTTTTATCAGCTTTACCCTTAACCACCTTACGCCGGTCTCAGAGACTCTGACAGTTTTGTTTTTCAAATTACTCCGTTACTATGCACGCGACGCAATAGTGTGTCCATGTACTTTTTCCCTTCCCCGGCCCGTACTCTCCGTGCGCTCGGCAGCTCCAGACGTGCGCGCATTAAACATTAAAGGTCATTTATATTTCGCGTGCGGTCCGTGAGACCGACGGCAGGTAGTTACGTTAGTTTAGTTATACTGCATATTTTTTGTTTTTACGGGTTTATATTGTCTGAATCAAACGTACTACGATGGCTAGAGGATGCTGATTCAGATTTGGAAAAGCTGAGTATACCAGAACTTCCAAATAAAGAATGCAGTATCGTAGTAGATGTTGCAGTGGATGACATCATTGAAGGCGAGTGTCAGTCCAAACCAGAAGTAGAAGGGGTCGGGTTTGAGCATCAACCTACTGAAAATGAAAACAACACAATGCCACCGATGGAAGATTCATCTTCTGACGACGATGTTCCATTGGAAAGGTACAGAAACTACTTTGGAAAGATCCGACTGGCATTGAATGCAACCAAAAATGTCCTATAATTGTCGAAGAAGTTTTGAAAGGGTTCAGAGTTGTGATTTTTTAATAGTTGAGCCTTAATCGTGCCATAAATTATTTTAAGATATAGATTATATATCGAGCTTGTCGTAAACAAGTGAAAAATATGTTAGTTAGTTAGTAGAGTTAGTGAATTTTAGTACTCAGATCTCAGATTTTTTAAGTTTCTTGATTATTTGATTATTTTGTTGTGTACATTTTTGAAAAGTAAATGCCTACTTTTGCATAGTTAAAAATTTATAATTAATAAAAATGTAATATTTTAAATAATTGTTATTAAACACGGAAAATACGCAAGCCGTCTCCAGGACCGACGTCAGGTGGTAGTGTAACTGAAAAACACGCCAGGTGGCTAAGGGTTAATCTTACAGAACAAACAAAAGCATGGTTTCATAGATTTCTAAAAAAAAAGACATCTGTAAATTGCTTTTTTTTTTGTTAAACAGGCCCTTTATTTCTTACACTAACTTATACTAACTTACTAAGAGATGTACCGTAATGCCCATTTTGTTCCAAATTCCAGATGTAATCGTAAAACTTCCACCAGACATTAAATCCTCAAAGGACCTGCAAGTGACAATAAACCCCAGTGACATCTGTGTGGAATGTCGAACTGGTGAGACCATCATCAAGGACTCGTTGCCATACAAGATCAAGACTATTGATAGTTTCTGGAGCATCAGTGAAGGAAAACTGTTAATGCATTTGGGTAATCGATTAGTTTGTGTTTATAATTTTTAAGTTACCTTCGAATAATATTCAATTCTTATTAAAATCTACATAAGCAAAACGGTAGTATGACTATTTCTTTTAATACAAGCCGTGCGCTCTATGGCATTGGTAACTTCTTAGCCGGCTTCTGAGAAGTTACCACTACCAGAGCGCTGTGGATGAGTTTCCAAAAAACCGGCCAAGTGTACACACAAAGGATTCCATACCACAAAACAAAAAAGGGTCATGAGATAGCCCGCTGATAGACAGACGGACGGACGGATGGACAGCAGAGGCTTGGTAATGAGGTACTGTTGACAGGCTTTGGGCCCTAAAAACTATAGTATTAAGTCTTCAATAAAACACCAAATATCGTAATTTGTGTATTGAGCTAGTAGCCTATAAGGACAAGTGAGTAAATCGTAAGAGTAGGGTAGGAACAATAATATCCTGGAGGGTAAACATATAAACTACAAAGAATGTAGGTACCTAAATACAACAACTAGTAGCATAGATTTTCTTCTGAATTATTCGTTATTTTAGTTTAAGTACCAACATTCCACATTTCTAATAAAAAAAATGACGAACTTAGAATTTTTCTTTTGCTCACTTTCGTTACAAAAGGAAAGAGAGAGAGTTTGTTGTCTCTCAGTGAGTTCCTTTTTATGATTTTTAATACTTTTTTTTTTCAGAAAAAGTTCAAGAAAGATGGTGGAATAAGCTTCTAAACAGTGAGGACGCTATAGACCTAGATAAAATAGACTGTTCCAGACCTCTGGATGATTTGCCAGAAGATCATGTTGCAAAGGTAAGATACACATTTAACCAAAATTATATGCTCATTATTTAAATTAACTTCTATTATTGATAAATTATTATACAAGATGTTTATCAACAACCATGCATTCAAATATTGTGATTCTAGAAAATATCATAGTTGCAACAAAAATAAAGTTGAACTCATTAACACCATCACACGCGTTTTCTACATGTTTTTAATTTTAGGTAACTTTTTGATTAAAATTTAAAAAACTGTAGAATATAAACGTTTTTTTGCCATGGTTTTGTAGGTAATATATTGATACTACACCGTCGACAGAAAAGTGCAATACCTACGCAGTAAAAGTGTATAGAGAATGACATTTTTTTTTTTACCGAAGAAACATTTCTACACTAGGGGACAGTCTAGAATCATATTCAGAATTCATGGCTCCAGTTTGCACACTGTTAAAAAAAAGCTGTATGATGAGCTAACGACTGTTAGGTAATAGGTAATACGGGCTGGTGTCCGCAACTCCACGTCAATGCGCGTTTTTTGCGTACAGTGGGAAAACCGATCATTCGATCCACCCCAGCTCCTCGAGGAAGGCCAGCAACGCCTTGGTGTTACTGACAACCTCGCGTAGGGTACCTGGGTCACCGAAGTACTTTGTTCTGTATGTGGCGACCACCAGACAGTTTAGAAGCACATGAGCTGCTGTATCTGCACAGCGGACTGTCTGTGATTCCTATGACGAAGAGGTGTTTATTAAGTGACCCGTGGCCAGTTAAAGCTGCCGTAACTATGCGCAGCTGTTGTTTGGTTAGTCTGAGAACGTTTCGTGAGGCGGCATTCAATAGTAGGGAGTGCTTCCCTGGCCTGCCTGCACTCACCTTGTTCCATCCATAGTTTGTAATGTTGATCACTGGTGCGTTTCCTTACCAGAGTGCCACTGACTGTTCTATCTATTAATGCCAATCAATAAAAAAACTCTGTCTGCCAGAAATGTATCTCCCAAGTTGCAATGAAAAGTGCCTATTTTTTTAGATTTTGCTAACACTAAGCGACACCAAAAGTTGAAAATCAAACAGCACACTTTTATTAAATTCGTATACCTGTAGGTAGTATAATATGATAATGTACATTTAACATCGATAATTATTTAACTTCAGAAGTCAAAACAAGCACCTTGAATATTACTTTCTTTGTCAGGTCCGTGAGATGCAATGGAATCAAGAGAGGAAAATGCAGGGTCTACCAACAAGTGACGAGATTCGGAACATGGATGTCTTGAAGAAAGCCTGGAACGCACCTGGGTCTCCTTTCATAGGTCAAGAGTTTGATCCGAGCATTCTTAACAACTCTTCATTGGGAACATTGGGGTCATTTTCTGGACAAAAGTAATGTGTTATTAAATTATTTTTACCTTATTATTGAGTTTTTTTGTACCATCATCAACTCAAGTGGGGCTACCTCGACGGTACGGCGAGTGTGGATGTAGGGCTGTGTCACAAACTACCACGTCCTATCCTGCCCTTTGTGCTACGAAAAATGCAGCCATATTGATCTCTGCGCCGCCACCGACGATGCCGTGGAGGTGGCGAATTTTGGGTCTACAAAATTTAATTCGCTGGGTCAAAAGATTTCACCAGACATGCCATGAGTGCCGAAATACCGGTCCTGTCTGCGAACTTCTTTAGATCGCCAGGGAACATTGTAGGGACAATCGAAAAAAATATTGTTGCTACTTCCAATGTGCCATTAAATATTATCAGTAAGTATCTTATCAGTCTCTCAACTCTAAGTTTCGTTAAATTGAAATGTTAAAAACATCTAAATATCCTTGAAAACTAAAATAACGTTGTCTATATCGCAATTATTCGTTTTTAGCTTAGCTGACATCTAAGTTGTTCTTCGGATTTGGGATAACACATGACAAACATTTTGTTAAAAACATGAGCAACTTTTTATTCTAAAAGATTAAAGGATTTTAACAACGTGTAGGCTAACACGATATAAAATTAAAATCCTGATAGCACCAGCTTTCCAATCAATGTTTTATCTTCTAAAAGTTTGTGAGCCTTCTTTAGATTAGCAGCGTTGATTGGACTCATTGTTTTCGTCAGAGTGCATTTCAGCTTCCCGTCTTCCAGCCACTGGGATATCTCCTGCAATAGCTCATAATGCCTGATCCTGTCTTCAGTATTGTACTTTACCCTCGTAAACATCATCTCTGACACCAAAGTAATGCTTTTGTCTTTCAACGGTCTTATATCTACCAGAGCACTGCTGTCGACAATCAAACAGATTCTACCTTGAGGTTTGATAGCTTTCATCAGTGTGTCCCAATACGGTGCGGGGTCGAAGTTGACAAGAATGATGTCAACTCCTGCTCCAAAACCATTCGCTTCTAGCTGTGGTATCAGATCCTGAGTATGGTTGAGAACAATGTCTGCTCCAAATTCGCGCGTAAATGCTTGTGTTTCTGGTCGTGACGCAGTTCCAATCACTTTGAGTCCCAGATTCTTACCAACCTGCGTCGCTACTGATCCCACTCCGCCGGCACTGTTGATGATCAACAAAGATTTGCCTTTGTCCTTCTCTGAGAGTAACAAGCGGTCATATATTGATTCGAAAGTAGTAAGCGAAATGACCGGCATAGCCGCTGCTTGTTCAAACGTCCAGCTTTTTGGTTTTCTTCCCACTAGAAATTGATCAACAGCTATGTATTGTGCGTTAGAGCCACTTCTCCTCGAGTCGCCAGTGAAAAATACTTCGTCGCCAAAATTCCATAAATTCGCTTTCGCTCCCTTGGAGACTACAATTCCGGCGCCGTCGACACCCAAAATACGGGGCGGATTTTCTGTATTCGGTTTCGGAGCGCGTAGCTTAGCATCAATGGGATTGACTGCTGTAGCCTTAACTTCAACTAATACATCTGATTCATTAAAACTTGGTAAACTCACTTGTACGTCGAGGAGACTGTCCGGATCTTCTATCGGCAAATATTTATAGAGTCCAACAGCTCGCATTGTTTTCGGTAAACTCGCCATTATAGTAAGTAGCTATGGACGCGTGTGTTTCGGTTGCTCAGAGAAATGTAACTGAATCAAAAGGTAGGTATTTTAATGTTTTCATCATTATTTGATATCGATATCAGTCAAGCTTTTATACAATACAATGACGACGCGGAAAGTATTTGTAGATATTACTCAAAAAGTATATTTCATATCGGGTTCTTATCAAAATGTAAGCGATACTTTTCTCAAGGGTAGGTACTTACATCATTACATAATAACATTGCTTTTTAACCTACATACGAGTACATTACCGAACCGTGTCTGTCTGTCCGTCCGCGTTAACCGCTTCATCGATTAACTGTGTGTGCCTCGTCACACAAATTATCACTAAAATTCCTTACTTTTGACTATAACTATCTTAAAGCTATTCTGCAAAAAAAAAAAACTTTTTAAAATAATTTAGACACAACTAAAATCGAATTTGACAATCGCCAGTCCACGTGCTTTTTTTTTTCTTTTGGCTTCGCAACGTGTTTGACAATGCCCTACCCCCTGATTTTTTGTTAGAGCCGGAGGCGCGCATGGTGGGCAGTCTCAGTATCTGTATAGTAAAAGTACTCTGTGGTCTCAGCGAGTTTTTTAAGGAAGTTTTTACTTTTTGTATGGAAAATGTAAATAATTATTACCTACTTGTTGAGTTTTATGCGTTATAGGGTGTCGAAATTTGAATGTGTTTCGGGTATGGTGTTCACGGATTTTACGAATTTCCTTGTGACGAGATACATATTTGAAGCGGCAATGATGATAAAACGCGATATAGATGAGTATGAAACGTTGAGAAGTGCGAGACATAAAACTGAACTTAAAGGCATCAAATGTAGAACAGTAAAATTTAAATCGAGTGTATTTGGCATTGGAGTTAAAATCTATAATAAACTTCCAAACTGTGTAAGAATATCTCATCACTAAGTGTTTTTAAATCAAAGTTAAAAGAATTTCTCGTATGTAAAACCTATTATTCAGTTAACGAATTTCTTAATGACCAATTTGTTGTTGATAAGGGTTTCTTTATATATTCGTATTTATACGAATGTAAGAAGTGGTTGACTAAAATTGACATGTTAAACTTAATATTATCTTCTGACTTATTTAACGTAAATTGTATGCTCGTAATAATTGTGTCTATTAATGAATGTAAATTGAGGTTGACTAAAACAATCAATGCTTTGGATTATAACTAACACGAGTTTTATTGTATTCATAATAATTAATAATTTTTAACTAAACATTGACATAAAATAAATATTGTACACCCCATGGGTATGTTACGGCGATATAAAAATTCTAATTGTAAGAACTGTCTTTTCACCTGTGACAAACAATAAATAAATGAATATGAATATGAGCTTTCAATGCCTCTTCTGACATTTGACCTATTGGAAGTATACACGTAGATATTATGTCAACACCGTGCACAAGTATTTTATGCATGTAATACCAGGGATACAGTTCCAAGTACTTGTTTTTCGTTTGAGTCAACAAATCACTGAATGTCTCAATGTCCTCAATAGAATTTCTGCTTTTATATACTATGCCCCGAACTACCGTCAAAACGCCATTTATAAATCACGGTGCGATCACGAATTGGAGATATCTGCCGTAATACTTCCTCTTGAGACTCAACAACTCGAGATGCTGTGTGATCCAAAAGAGGTTGGAGTTGGACTTCAGCGCAGGTTTCTGTTACTTCAATACTTTCATCTGATGGATAACACAGTTTTTTCTCTTTCCTTATACTGTAAATACTTGGAAAAGTACCTGGGTGTAGGTTGTTGATAGCAGTTCGAAGCAAGTTGTATTTCGCCTCAGACAAGTTCAAATCTAAATATAAAGCTAAAGCTTGCTCGCTTAGTAACACCTTTTCTTCACTTTTTTCAACGTTTGATACTTAAGAATGTCCTTCACTACGTGAACTCATTGTATGTGCCAAAGAAAATTTACCTACTCGAAGAATAGTTTTCAGCCAAACACTTCACTTTTTTCCGTTTTGTGGAGGGCTTAGCACTCTTCAAAACTCTTTGGCTTTCTCCCGCGAGAACAACCAGGTTATGAGCTGATCTCTTTGTCCTCTAGGGAGCGTAGAGAGCTCGGTAACTCCAAACTTTCAGTAAGGTATGGGGCATTATACATATTTAAAAAAAAAACATGTTTTGACCTGATTTGGTCCACTTTTTGGCCACTACCATTTAACATATTTTAATTTTTTCAGACACCAATGCTTGACTGTCTTCGGAACAGTTTTTCAAGTTATAAATTCTTCAAATTTTCTCCTGAACTCCGCTTATTTTACACCCCTTTGGGCTGTCTCGCCATGCGTAAAAGCAGTCAGAATTCAAAATTCCTCGAGGTGCATCTGGAAAAAAAACTGTTTTATGTTCCGAACCTTAAATATACATAGAAATAACTACATTAGAAACCCAAAGCTT
This sequence comes from Dasypolia templi, assembly GCA_963555695.1. Lineage (NCBI taxonomy): Eukaryota > Metazoa > Arthropoda > Insecta > Lepidoptera > Noctuidae > Dasypolia > Dasypolia templi. The sequence goes on along the minus strand of OY743138.1, from coordinate 26,808,741 downwards.
TAAGCTACGACGTGAGAGAGAAGTTTAAGCTGTGAAGGTGTTTATTTATATTACTTCTACCCTCTTACAAACTACACTGTAATAGATTTATTAGAAAAATTATAACCAACTAATGACCTTTAATTTTCATCGTTTGTATGGCGTCGCAGTACTGTGCGGCGCCCTCAAAAATGATGAAGATGTCACATAACGAAAATGTTGCCTATTTTGAATACCTAAAAACACAAAAATACACTCCATTTTAAAATTAATACAGTAGGTAAACAGATGGATAAACAGATGTAGAATGATCATCCGAGAGAAGGTGATACTGAAGAGAGGTCACGACAGCATTGAGGAATAGGACGCAGGGGATTAATGTGTCCACCGTTAAATAAAACTTATTATAAAAACAATACAAACGACTTCTTTAGAAAAACCACTACCTACAAAGTGCAAATAACTTAAAGGAGAAACCCGTTTCTGGGCCTAACCGTTACACGAATGAGATGTACCAAAAAAATCTTCTATTTTGCTTAATTAACCCGTTTAAATCTCAGTCTCATTTACAATGGCCAATTAGAGAAAATATGTAGATTTCTATTTCATGTTTTTAAACAACCTTTGTACACTGTGACAGCACTTATTTCATTATACGTCACTAACTTCATAAACGCTAGCATTATATCAATAGAGCGAACCTAAGGAATATGATCGATTTAGTGGAAATCGATACTTTTACAAATAAGTTAAGTAATACTCCATTGTTTTAGTATAATTGTTTTTTAGCTATTAAAATCATCAGAATAAAAAATCTGGAAACTGCTAGATTTTTAACGTAAGCACCATTAAAAATCATCATATGAAAAAAAAAAAACGAAAAAATCGATTGCACCACGGATTACACTAGTGAACGGCAAATGTCAAAATCATTCGTCAGTCAAGTCAAGTGTCATGGTTGGAATGATATTATGGCTTTTTGTATTTTTGCGCAAGTGTAGTTATTTGTATAAGACCTTGATTCTATTTTTATAAGACCTTTGCTCGAATACTGGACTCCAAAATTGATTGCCTTTTGACTGTTCTGTCCCTCGAACATTGGACACCGTACCATGCCAGCCATGCTGACCTTTGCTGGAAAACCGGATCTGTGTATTGCTGTTTTGTAACGATAACATGAGTCTGTGCATTTAATTGCGAATTAGCAACGGACTGCTGCAATCCAATAGGAAGGCGAAGATTGGAAGATGAAATGATTATTTCAATTTTATTGTACATGAATGGGTCGAGCCTCAAACGGTTAGTATGGAATATTTCTGTATCGTAACATTTTTGTACCATGTAATTAATTAATGTAATCAAACTAAATACTGATCTGCATTGGTAGTTACGGCCTATTCTCTTTCTCAGAGATGAGTCGTGAGTCCCTGCAGTGGGAATGTAATAAATGCCGCATCGCATATGTTTACCAAAATGTGCCACTCAGATGTTTATAGCTAAAAGCTAATGCTAGAACTACTAGTGAAATGGTTAATGTTTGTTTCAGGTAAATGAAAATTGCTTTATGTGCCAAGCTTGCTGGAATCATGCCAATGCTGTATCTCTTGATGGAAATAGCCAAGAGGGGAGTTAACGGACACCTATAGGACACCAACTAGTGTGTATTCACTGTGGACATTCTCTTCTGAGAAGAATTCATTGTGATCAGCTTAGGACTGGTATTGTGCAAGAATGCAGAATTCACAAAGTTATAAGAGAATGGATCCTACCACGCATGGTTAGCTTATTAGTTTTATTCACGATTTTTAATGACATTCTTTAGTTTTGAGAACAAGGGCATTAAAAATGTTATTTGGTATGCTAAAACATTTAATTGAATTAGAAAGATTTTATCAAGATTTCTCATTTGCAGGATTTCTTTATATCAGTCCTTTTCAAAGTGGGCTATAACACATCACACATCTCTGTTGTAAAGGCACCCTTTAATATATATAAATTATTTTCAGGTGGTTGCTTCAATTGTTGTCTGTCACTCTTGTTGGGTGTGAGACAATAGAGCAAGCTGGCATTTCCATTCAGGCCCCCCAACATCTGGTGCATCTTCATCAGCTATCAATGATTCAAATAGTCAGGACATTCCTTAATTAGAAGAACCTCGCACCAAGGGCAATTACTATAGAGCTGTTGAAACTGAAAGTAGGTGTTTTGTGGAAGGATGTCGAAGACCTGAAAGTAACCGCATACAAATAGAATGCGAAAACAGTTACTTAAAATCTATAACTTGTATGTACCTCCCAATAATCACCAATTGCATCATCATCATGCAATAATAATCAATAATCAACATGCATGGGAATTTCTAAGTGATTATAACACATTTAGATATGTTTTCAGTAAAAGAGTCAGATTGTGATTTTTTTGGGTTTTGAAAATGTTGAGTCTATATTTAACAAAGAGCAATTCAGACAGATTTGAAGCATTAAAAGGGGATCTACTGGATTAGCTGCTTATTTAATTAAACTTAGGACCTGAGATGCTTTAATCCAATATTATTGTACATGTATTGTTGGCACAAAAACAGTTGGTTGCTGTGCCCACACCGTAAGCTCAAACTCAAACTCAAAGCATTTATTTCAAATAAACCCATTACAGGCACTTTTGAATTGTCAAGGGGTCGGTCAGTCAGAAATATGAAGCTAGTTGCCCATTCCAAAGCGAAGTAGGTACCTATGGAGAAGAACGGGCAAGAAACTCCATGGACACTCTTTTAAATAATATGGTTACAGAAAATTTGTTACATCAGTCTTGTTGAAATTAAACATGTGAGAACGATGTAGAAAGACCCGTAATAAAAAACATCAAAATCGGAAAAGAAAAATTAAAAAAAAAAAAAACAAAAAGGCGTGGCAGCCAAGAGATGACCAGTCCCCACTGACGGCGCCCGTTCACGAACATGACGTATGGATCAGCACCATTCAGCTCAACCATTTTGAAGGGAACTTAATGATCCAACACACACGCCACCACCAGCGAGACATTAGAGTGAGCGTGAAATACTCTCAGCCGCCAGGGCACATTCAAGTCAATGACAGACGTGCCCAGTATAGGGTAGCTTTATAGTAGGTACCACATAGTGCTCACACGTGTGCTTTGCAATTATACAATGCTAAAAGATTGAATTTATACAGTGCAAAGACAGTTTTTACAATCTTCAGCAGCTCCAACAATATTTCCGAATGCTAATCAATTGTTTAGGCGCCCTTGTGGAGCAGAACCAGCGTTGAGCCAAGTATTTTTGTCAGAGATGTAATCCTCCAACTTATAATATGCTTGGCTGCATAGTGTGCGTTTGATACAGGTTTTGAACTTCGTTTCGTTCAGTTGGAGTATGTGGGGAGGTATTTTATTATAACATTTTAAACAGGACCCCATGAAGGATGAATCTACTTTAGCCAGCCTGAAACCCGGTTGAACCAATTGGTCCCTATTTCTAGTCCCATAGTTGTGTTTTCCTTACGTACATGTTGTTTTCATATATACACTTGGGAGCAAATAAATCGAGCCACTACCTTTTTTCACGTAAAATGGTAAATATTTTTGGGAATATGGAACGTATCAATTCGAACTATATATCGCCTAAAAGTTAAGTTAATAACCTTAACAATGAGGGTAAATTATTGAATAATAACCTTATTGAATGATAAATTATTGGCTCTGCAAGTAAAATGGTAATTTTGATAGAAAATTTAGTAGGGCTAAAACAGTCCATAAAAACAATAAAAAACAAAATTATTGCAAAAAAAATATTCTTAATAACTGGTATTACCCCCCCGTGCCCTGATGCATTATTGTAGCCTATTAGTCATCGATCTGATCAGAGTTACGATGACATATTGTGGTATGTTCTCCCACTCTTCAAGCACAGCGACTTTAAGCTCGGGAATGGATGAAACAGCGGGAACCCTGGCTCGGACTCTCCGTTTTAGCTCGTCCCATAGGTGTTCGATCGGGTTCAAATCGGGACTTCGTGCTGGCCATACCATTTGTTGAATCCCGATCGCAGACAAGTATTCCGTAACGATCTGCGCGGTATGAGGTCTCGCATTGTCATGCATAAACAAGAAATTTTCTCCGACAAAACCAGCATACGGCATTACGTGGTCTTCAAGAATGTCAGTTATGTATCGGTCAGCTGTTAATCCACGTCTACCACTGCCATCGTTGGCGGGGTCGACGAAGACAAGTTCCGTTTTTTCCGTCTAGAGAAATTCCTCCCCACACCATACAAGAACCACCACCAAAACTCACATTTTCTCGAATGCAACATTGGGAAAATCTTTCACCAGGACGTCTATACACTCGGTTTCTCCCGTCATTGCTAAAAAGACAGATTCTTGACTCGTCAGAAAACAAAACTGACCTCCAGTCTTCTAACGTCCAATTAATGTGTTCTCGAGCAAACTACAAGCGAGATCGGCGATGAGCTACAGTAAATTTTGGGCCAGTTGCTGGTTTGTGTGATGTTAAATTTCGTTCCTTTAGTCTTCGTCTCACTGTCCACCTACTGATTGCGACACCTCGAACGTCACGTAACGCTTGCTGTAGCTGAACAGCATTAAGTCCACGGTCGCGCAACGAATTGGTTGCAATAAAGCGGTCGTCACGTTCTGTTGTTGCCCGTGGTCGGCCAGTTCCAGGTCGCCGAACAAAAGCACCAGTCTCCAGATACCTGCGGTATACCCGCTGTACCTTTGAACGACTCAAATGAAGTCTGCGTGCCACTTCACGTTGTCCGTGTCCAACCTCAAGTAAAGCTACAACTTGGGCAGCTTCCGTCGGTGTAGTATCCATTTTATCAGGTTATTTTGATTACACAGACACAGATAAAGACAACAATAACAAGTAATATGGGTATGATTAACAAAAACCTCAAATTTAATCTTTTCTTAACAGAGTACAATAAAAATGTCATAAGCTAATTAAATGCGATAATTTTATTCTACCCTTTAAACTTTAATTAAATTGAAATTTTGACAACTAACTACCCTCATTGTAAAGGTTATTAAATACCCTTTTAGGCGATATATGTTTCGAATCGATGCGTTCCATAATACCAAAAATAATAACCATAATGCGTGAAAAAGGAAGTGGCTCGATTTATTTGCTCCCAAGTGTATATTGACAAGGTACGGTCATGATGTTAATATCTTTAAACAGTTCCCTTAAAGAATCGCGCCTGCGGAGGCCATATATTGCTCTAATGGCTCTTTTTTGCAGAATAAAAATAGACTCGATGTCTGCAGCGCGTCCCCATAATAAGATACCGTAAGACATGATACTATGATGATACACATACGTAGGTACATACGTACATGATACACATACGTATATATTTACTGTATAAAGTATAATATTGTTTTAATTTTTGTGAATGTGAGGACTATGTAGGTTATTGCATTTTTTTTTCTTCTTTTAATGATGATGGTCTGGCTGTTTGAGTACTTTACGCGGCCTCCCCAAATGTCCTTTCTTTTGTATTGTTCGTCGGATCGTTGAGCTCCTTAGTTCTGAGTTGAGCTGCACGATGATTGACAAATGCGTGCACTGACTGGACAGGTCCACTCAAATCCGTGTGGTTCTTTCCTCAAAAGACCATTTCAGACACCAGTCTACATAGTCCTCATATGATACGACCAAGATTATTTTCATATTTTATTTACACTTTGACATTGATGCACTTTATATATGCAATGACATTTACTTTGTAAAGGATTATACTATTTTAATTATTGTGAATGTGAAGACATTGTGGATTTGTTGTATTTTTTAATGCATTTTTTTAAAATTATTAGTTTTAATCATGGTCTGGCAGTTTGAGTAATTTATGCGGCCTACCCAAATGTCCTTTCTTTGGTAATGTTCGTCGAATCGTTTAGCTCCTTTAGTTCTGTGTTGAGCTGCATGACAACTGACAAATGCGTGCACTGACTGGACAGGTCCACTCATTCTGTGTGGTTCTTTCCTCGAAAGACCATTTCAGATATCAATCCACATGGTCTTCACATGACCTGACCAAGATTATGTCTGGACTTTAAAAGAGACTGTGACCTCTGAGTTTGTTTCGGCGTTTCTTCTCAGAGTAGTCAGATAGGAAATGCCGATCTCACCTAGTTTTTAAAATATGATTGACGTGTAAAAGTGTTTGTACAAACCTATTTACAGAAATAAAATCATTTATCATTTATTTATCATTATGAAAGTAACTGAAATAGACCAGCCTCGCGGTATCTACATTAGTAAACTGACGGATTTTTCTTACAGCATATGCTGCTGAACTTAGCCGTCCTGCAAGAGATGTTAAATGGGGACCCCATTGCAGCCTCGAGTCGAGCGTGATCCCTAATAAAATAAAGCATAATATGGTATCTTGGTTGGGCTCAGCACCAAGGTAGTCAGTTGCCTCCTACACAATTTCTAGTTACTGTGTGTTATGATAATCTTTGTGAAGGTGATTAATAAAACGATTTATCACAATTAAGTGTTTATTTTTATTTGGATATATTATTGCAATCTCAGATTACTTTAATCTGAGATCGCATCAAATCCGCTAGTAGATACAATATTAACAAATGCAATCCAGTAGAGATGTTAGTAAGCCTTGTCTAATAAACATATAGTTTTCAGCTGAGGATTTCGGTAAGATCAATCAGATAAATGTGAAGTCGGGGTGACTTCACATTTATCTGATTGATCTTACCTAAGAACTTTTATGTACCTGAAACGTCATTGATATAGGCTGCAGGCGCTGCTGCAAATCACATAAGCGTTCCAGATTTAGGTACGTAGGCCACAAATCCTCAAAAATATCATTTTTTATTTAAATAAGTCAAATAATAAAAATAACCTAAAATGTAAACATTGTCTGATTTTACCAATTTTGACATTGCTGGAAGACGTGAAAATTCGGCTCGTGAAACTTTCCTAAATGCTCTAATTTATGGCCAAATTCCAGCCCTGTAACGCCAGGCCCAAGTTTCCATGGAGTTTGGGTTTCTCCTTTGGAAAGTCTTTATCAAGGAAATATATTTGGAAGGCGTAAAAAAGTTTATAATTATTTATTGTGGAACCTGCCAAACAAAAATTCGTGTAGGTACTATTTTTTTATTGATAATTAGCTTTTTTTTTCATTTAAGTACCGTTCAATAACCCAGTCAGAATAGGTAGGTATAATGTTCGTCATTAAGGAGTTTCGTGACAGTAGGGTTTCTTCGCAGTCCATGATCAGTTGACCACTGTTAGGGACTTAAACAGCTACTGTGTTTCATCTTCAGTACGATTACCCATTCAGAAAACAATAATGCTTCGAGTAAATTGGCTAAGTGACACACGGACGGACGGACGAAATTATATGAGTTCCGTTTCTATGTGCCATTTGGCTACGGAACCCTTAAACATGAATTTAGAACTTCTTCATTTTGAAAGTCTTTAAAAAGATGCCTAAAAGAATCTTCAGATTTTCTTTGAAGATTCGGGAGAGAACTGTGTGAGAACTTGAATGAGATGAGAAATCAATCACAAATCAATTATCCCAAGGCACTTATGGACTCGAGAAGTCCAGAACAGCATCTACCTACGTAACAATTTTATTTCCGACAATATTACAAAAAATTCAATTTATATCAATAACTTAGTGTTAATAACTCCGCTAGGAGTAGTAGTATTCCGTAGTTATCAAAAACAAATCAGTGTAACCCTTCTGCGGAAAATCTAAACACCGCGATTCTGAAAATTACGATATTTGCTCAACGACATCTTACTTACACCATTGCAAGACTCGCTCTGCATACAAATAACTTAATAAATAAAACTGAACCCAATTGGATTTTAAAAAAAAGCTGTTATAATTTAAACTAATAACTATTAATCTAACATTACATTCTGTAACACTCAGAAGTTCAGAACACCACATCAATAATTATTATCTTACAATCACGCCACTTTTTATTTGAAATTCTTTTAGCGCCACTAATCAACCACCAATCTAAAGCGAGTTTTATAACATTACAATCATTAACATAACTTTTTTTAACACAGTCACCTCTACGACGTGTTATTTACTCATTATTGTTTTCATATATATTCGTTAGTACCATTTGGCGTCAATAGATGCCATTACGTGTACGTAATGAAAAGTACTTCTTGAACACTTTTATATAGACCTAAGCGATAGCGATGAAACAAAAACTAATAATTACTCCGAGATATACACAATATTTGAGTATAAAAGTAAACCATTTATTTTCGTACTTTTTACGTGAAACTTTATCTAATTCACTCACATCCAAACAGACAAAAAGGCAAAAATTCCAAAAATGATAGAAATCATCACCCCACTTTTTTTTTGTGGAAATATTTTCAATGTACTTACAGAGAAACGCCTCGTCTACAGATTTATTATATGTATAGACATCATAGTAACGCATGGAAACAACACAATGACAACGCGAAAAATGTTTTATTACTCCAGTAGGTTTCCTATCAAGTTCTTATCTGTGGTATTGATCTGGACAACGTTTCAACAAGACGGCGCTACGTTCCACACAAGCAACGAAGCCATTGATCTTTTACGGGAAAAGTTTCTCGTTGGTGTTGTCTCTCGAAGAGGTGATCACAATTGGCCACCGAGATCTTGTGATTTAACACCTTGCGACTTCTTCCTTTGGGGCCACGTGAAAGAGAAGGTCAACGTCCCAGCGTCGATTCAGACGACCTCAAAGATGGAATTAGTGAGGCTATCGAGGACATAGGGCTTTGCGATTTGGTAATGGAAAATTTCATGAAAAGGATATGGTCCTGTAAGCGTGGTCGTGGTGGTCGTTTGCCTGATGTTATTTTCCACTATTAACGGCATACCTTCCTCTTTATAATGAAATAAACATCCGATCATTTATATTAAAAACATGCATTTTTCTTTGAATATCAAAATGACACCTTGGAAAACCCTTTACAATTAACCAAGTACGCAAACCAAAAGAACATGTTCAAAGTAAAGTTAGATAATTAGAGTTAAAAATAACATCAACAATCAAATAAAATAAATTTCGAAATTCACTTTGTTTTATTAAACTAACGTTAAAATGTGCTACCGATTATATTTTAATGTTACAGTTATGTAGCACATTTTCACTGCCTTACAAATGAAAATATAAACACCGACTGATTATTATTTTAAAACCCTATAAAACTAAAATCCAGATAGCACCAGCTTCCCAAATATTATCTTATCTTCTATCAATTTGTGAGCCTCTCGTAAGTTAGCAGCGTTGATCGGGCCCATCGTTTTAGTCAGAGTAGTTTTTAACTTTCCCTCTTCCAGCCACTTCGAAATTTGTTCCATAATTTCATACTGCCTGATTTTATCTTCAGTGTTATACTTCCCTCTTGTGAAAATACTTCCTGACACCAACGTTAAGCTTTTGTCTTTCAATACTGCTGTACCTATGGGAGAACTGCTCTCAACAAGCAAACAAATTCTACCTTGAGGTTTGATAACTTTCATAAGTGTGTCCCAATACGGTGCGGGGTCGAAGTTGACAAGAATGAAGTCAACTCCTGCTCCAAAACCATTCGCTTCTAGCTGTGGTATCAGATCCTGAGTATGGTTCAGAACAATGTCTGCTCCAAATTCGCGCGTAAATGCTTGTGTTTCTGGTCGTGACGCAGTTCCAATCACTTTGAGTCCCAGATTCTTACCAACCTGCGTCGCTACTGATCCCACTCCGCCGGCACTGTTGATGATCAACAAAGACTTGCCTTTGTCTTTCTCTGAGAGCAGCAAACGGTCATATATTGATTCGACACTAGTAAGCGAAATGACTGGCATAGCCGCTGCTTGTTCAAACGTCCAGCTCTTTGGTTTTCTTCCCACTAAATATTGGTCAACAGCCATATACTGCGCGTTAGAGCCATTTCTTCCTACGCTGCCAGTGAAAAATACCTCATCGCCAACGTTGAATAAATTTGCATTTTCTCCCTTGGAGACAACTATTCCAGCGCCGTCAAATCCCAAAATTCGAGGCGATGTTTCTATATGTATATTTGGCTTCGGAGCGCGTAGTTTAACATCAATCGGATTTAATGCTGTAGCCTTGACTTCCACCAACACATCAGATTGCAAAACACTTGGTAAACTCACTTCTAAATCGACTAGACTGTTGACGTCGGTTATCGGCAAATATTTATAGAACCCAACGGCCCGCATTGTTTTCGGTAATCTAAACATTGTGATATCTCGAGACGCGTGTGTAGTGGTTGCAAGCAGAAATGTAACTAAGTAAAAGAAATCTAAGAACTTAAAGTGCTTATCATTGGTTGCCAATTTTATAATCGTCTTGCTTATCAGTGAGAGCATTTAGACTTAACAATGTTCCCAATAAACGTCAGCCGGCGTCGCGATGGAGCGTGTTACCACTAACTAAAAATTAAAATTCTGTACTGTACTCTGAACATACTAGCACACCATGACCACACAACTTCATGTTAATCAGTAAGGCCTGGCGGCTGGCCTGGCACACATTCAATTAAACGCCGTGTGCGTCCGTCGGCGGTGGCGGCGTCGTAAGCGTCGCCGTCGTTCGTTCATACAAGTTCAGGCAATTAATTTTTAACGATATTCCAAAAAAAGAGTGTCACATACATGTCATTGTTAATATTTTTGCAAAATAAAGCTATTTTAATGCAGCTGTTGTTCCTATCCATCTACTCATGTGTGATAAATGATAAGAATACGAAAAAAAAGTTGACTCCATAAAAATGTCTGACAAACGAAAACAACTGGAGAAACCCGCAAGCTGCTGTTACTGTTAACCCACCGTTACTCTCGTGGATTCCAAGCTTGTCTTTATTATTCACTACGTGTAAATCCGGCTTGACATTGAATCATGTAAAAAAACTATGAATAACTAACTATTTGTGTCGTGTTATGTAGGTATCTATAACAACGTACATGTATATTTTAATACTGTTTAGGTACATATTAATCCACTTCTGCGATGACTGTCCTTGAATTGGATCGCACCAACTTCACAGTTCACATTGTTGCATCAGCGTATTATAAACAAAATATTGCTAATTAAATTAATGCTATTTAGGATGAAAAATCATTCTTATTGTCATTTTGATTTAATAGTAGCTATAATAGAAAGACTTACCTAATATTAGATTGCGTTTAATATTTGTTTTATTAATTTATTTAGTTTGGGAAATAGATATAGTAAACATACATTCATCAAAACGGCTGACAACAAAGGTATCTCTCTATTCCTATTAAAGGAAAAATCACGGTCATGGTCAATGTCATGAGATGCCTAACTTTTCTCCTGTCTACCGACTAGTCTCCGACTTGTATCAAACGCCAGTCATGGCCCTATTCCTTTACTTTGAGGTTCTACCACTACATCTTACTTAGCAAATGATCTCTTATCATTTAAAATTCAATGTGCATGTCGGCAGAAGCATGGTTGGGTTCGATTACGTAATAAACATTTGGTTCATCTGTCTCTGAATCAGGGTTGGTTGCCATCGTATCACAAATAAATACCACTTGAAGATATTGACTTCACAACTTTAATTAATTTCACAAGTTATTATTAATTTACTTCTTATTATAATTTATTTAATTAAACAATTTTATTTTAATTATAACGTGGTTCAGGCGCGATCACTATCACAATTACGACTAGTGTGCGGGCTGAGCGCTGAGAGTCGGAATGTCCGCTCCAATGCGTGCGGCCGCTTTTATAACGCTGCCGCCCCACCAGTCACCTGATCCACAGAGTGGGAACACGTGCTCGTCACTGATTGATCGATCTTTTGTAACGAATCACAAGATGGCGCTGTATTTAAAGTATTCGCGCCGACACGGCCATTCTGCAGCAGGTCGCGCTCGACATGCTCTGAAACACAATTTAGTCTTGGTCACTCCTGACATAAGATTGCACATGTTTCAACTAGAGAGAGGGCCGTTGTCCCTCAATCTCAAACAAAATTAACTGGGAGAGGGCCCCTGTCCCTCAATCTCAGATAACATTTTAAAAACTAATTGAGAGAGGGCCCCTGTCCCTCAATCTCAAATCAAACAAACAAAACTAATCGAGAGAGGGCCCCTGTCCCTCAATCTCAAACAAAACTAATTGAGAGAGGGCCCCTGTCCCTCAATCTCAAACAAAACTAATCGAGAGAGGGCCCCTGTCCCTCAATCTCAAACAAAATTAACTGGGAGAGGGCCCCTGTCCCTCAATCTCAGATAAAATTTACAAAACCAATTGAGAGAGGGCCCCTGTCCCTCAATCTCAAATCAAACAAACAAAACTAATCGAGAGAGGGCCCCTGTCCCTCAATCTCAAATAAAACAAACAAAACTAATTGAGAGAGTCACTCCATCTCAACAAGCCAAGGAAATTTTGTATTCATAGAGGATGGATACAAAGTTGTCATGAACAACCAAGAGTAGTTTACAGATGAGCATAATTTATCAAAATTATCAATTAGACTATTTCCCACAGAAGGCTAGGAAATAGTCTTCCAGAATAAATATTTAAAAGTACTAAAGTTTTTAACTTTACCAAACTCGACGTTACTGTTGGAACCTGGGTCACCAATGATGTTACAGGCCGCAGGAATGGCAGCAGTTTCTTCAGCAGTAACCTGTCGCGCCGACTCGGCTTCCTGGCCCGGTTTAGGGGCGAGGCGGAGCTGTTCATGTGCAGCTTTCTTGGGACGACCTCTACCTATAACTTTCTTTATTAAATAGCGGTCATTAGGCAAGATTTTCCAAATTTCATATGCATCTGGATATTTGAGATCAAGCCCAATTTGAGTTCTTGGATTCACTTTGAACAGAACTATGTCACCTTTATGAAACCTTTGAACCTTTGCCTTGTGTTTGTCGAATCTTTGTTTGTCAGCTATGCTTCGTTCTGTGATTCGTTTCTGCATGTAATGGTCCAGTTGATCTCGATCAACAACGGAATTAACTTCATCCACAAGTGAAATTAGTTCTGCAGGGACGGCACCTTGTCTTCCTGTAAGAGCTTTAAGAGGACTCACGTTAGTAGTTTTGTTTTTTGTACAATTTATCGCCAATTGCAATGCGTCTAAAGCCTTTTTCCAGTCGTTGGTTTCGTAGTTTCTGATGATCGTTAAACCATTTTTGACCACTGTCATCATACGTTCAACTTGGCCATTTGATCTACTCATACCTGGTGCAATGAAATGCTGGTTGATACCATGCTCCTTACAATACTCCTCGAATTCTGCCTTGAATGCTGTATCCTGGTCGCTAATAACTTGCTTCGGAGCTCCAAATAAAGATACTACCTTTTTAAGCGCAGAAAGCATTGATTTTGCTGTCTTGTCTGTAGCATAGGTGAGCATCGTGTACTTTGTATAGGAATCTATAACTACCACAACATATTCATGCTTACCATTACGTGCTGTTAATTTCCCAGTCATGTCGATGTGAATGATGTGGAACGGTATAGGCTCCTTGCCTATAGGGTACATTTGACATTGTTTTGTACCTGAAGCTCCTTTGCTGGTTTTGCAAATTACGCAGTTATCTACAAATTGTCGCACAGTAGTAGACATCACCGGGAACCAGTATTCTTCCTGAAGTTTGGACAAAGTTTTCTCCCAACCAAAATGCTTCAGTGCGGTATGATATGCATTGATTATACTCCATTGGTATGAACGGGGCACTACCTTTTTCCAACAGCTTTGACCAGGTACTTTATCGGAGGTCCTTCGATAGAGCATGGAATCCTTAAGACGATATTGGTCAATTTCTTTGCCTTGTTCAATACCTTTTATGATGGCAGCCAGGTCCGACTCTCGTCGTTGTTCCACCTTCAGCCAGGTTTCAGTCGAATTCGCCAAGTTGATGCAAGCCACAGGGTTACGGCTGAAGAAGTCCGCGTGCTTCATACGTACCCCTTGTCGGTACTCGATTTTAAAATCAAAGTTTTGCAGGTACGACCACCACCTGTGGATCCTAGGTAACAATTCGTGTTTGTTCATGGAAGCCTTGATGGCATTACAGTCAGTTATGATGGTGAATTTTCGTCCGTAAAGGTAGTGTCGAAAATTTTTAATCGCTCGAATTATGGCCAATGTCTCCAGCTCATATGAGTGGTAGTGGCTCTCGGGTTCAGTCGTTCTCATACTCATGTAAGCAATGACGTGTTGTCGACCATCTTTAATCTGGAGCAAGACAGCACCAAGGCCCGAACTACTTGCATCGGTATGGAGTTCAGTAGGAAAACCCTCTTGGAAAATAGTAAGGACCGGTGATGAAGTTAATCTTCTTATAACATCGAGTCTCGCATTTTCACATTCAGGGGTCCAGTTAAATTTTGCATCCTTTTTTGTCAGATTGTACAGTGGGATCATGCGTTCAGAAAAGGATGGTATAAATCGCCGAAAGTAACTGGCTAATCCACACAATTGCCTTACCTGCTTAACAGTTGTGGGCACAGGTGACTTCTCAAGCGCCTCAATCTTCCGCGGACTTGGCTGTACAGTTCCGGCAGAGATTACGTTGCCCAGGTATTCGACGGATTTTTTGAAAAAGGAGCACTTATTTGCATTAACTGCAAAACCAGATACTCGTAAGGCTGTGAGTACTTGATCGAGGATGTCCAGCCCTTCTGAAAAAGCTTTACATTTAATTAGTACATCGTCGATATAAATTTGAACTTTGTCAAGCAGTGGACGTAAAGCCGTGGTAATTGCACGTTGATAGACGGCTGGTGCATTCATTAGCCCGAAAAGCATCATGGTATACTCAAACAAACCATCCGGTGTAATGAAAGCAGTTTTGTGAATGGATTCTTCCTCAATAGGAATCTGATGAAACCCTTGAGCCATATCCAATGTAATGAAGTAAACTGCGTCTGAAAGCTTGTCAATCTGATCAGAGATGATCGGCAAAGGGAATTTAATTGGCACAGTGTTGTTGTTTAACTCCCTGTAATCAACACACATGCGGTCATCGCCGTTTTTCTTTTTCACGAGGATGACAGGACTTGCGAAGTCAGATGTACTCTCGCGGACAATACCATTCTCCATTAAATTATTAACAATGTCTCTGACCTTTTCTCTTTCTACAGGTGCCATCCGATAGGGTCTTCGGGATACCACCTTACTTGGTTCTTTCAGCTGGATTTCCAGTTTACCTGTTGTAACCTTAGTTTTCGGAATGCCATTTGTAAAAACATTCTCGTGTTTTTTCAAAAGTGCTTTGAGTGTTGAAATTACACCTGGTTCAGTGAGGTCAGTGTCGAAATCCTGAAATGCTTCTTCGGAAATTTCAGTCATAATTAGTGCGGTGCGTATAAGTGTGGCTCCGTGGCGGGTAATGTTTACGGCTAGGCCAGGAGTCTGTGTAAGATCTGATCCAATCATTAGTTCACATGGTATCTCATGATCTTCAACTACGTGGAAATTGATTTCGATTATGACGTCATTGATCACGCATGCAATTGTTATCCGTTGGCAAGACACTATTGGGACCCCTGCTCCCAGCCCCTTCAACATAAGCATATGATTGTCGCGTTTACCTGGTAATGACGCAGCCAATGACTTTTTTATCAAAGATCTATCTGCTCCGCTATCAAATAATCCAATTATTTCTAGGTTTTTGATTTTAACAATCATTGGAGTAGAAATGTTATTCTGAACGCCAGCAAAATTAACCTTCTTTGCTTCATCGCTCATTTTTTTGAAGCAATTGGACTCATTGTGCCCTGTCACAGTAGCTGCATTTTAACACCAGCCTTTTTTCAGAATTGGATGCTGAATTTGAGTCAGTGTTAGAAAACAAAGGTTTCGGTTCTACCTTTTCAGTAGTACAGTTGGATTGGAGGTGACCTGCTTTGCCACACTTAAAGCAGATCCTCTCATCTCTTCCCAGCCGTAGTCGTGGACGCTTGGCTGGTGGCTCCCCAGGTCTGCTTTCTCTCGGTTTCATGGTTGACACAACTGAAATCAGTTCAGGCACAGTAGTACACTTACTTGCTAGCAATCGTAATCTGATATGCTCAAGGTCAATTCAACCAATTACAGCTTCCACTGCATCCTTTTCCTTGTCACCGTTTACAATCCGCTTCCATATATTCCAAGCCTTTGTTACTGATTCAGCTGGATTCATGGGATCAAATCTGAAACTACGGAGTTTAATTATATCGTTCGAGTATCGGGCTTCTGGTTCAAATGTTTGGATCAAAGCATTTCTCATGTCTGACCAAATTGGCGACTTGACTAACCAGGTATCACAAAAGCTTTTGGCACGACCTAATAATAAGCCTGCAATTTTGCTGCAAATTTCATAATCAGTCAGTTTCCAGTGATTTATAGCGCGGTCCACGTGTTCGCACCAATCTCTTATCGGGACATCTCCGTCCGGGTCAAAAGATGCTATGTAAATATCAGAAAGCCTTGGCCTTCCCGAGGAATTCATTGCCTTGGAAAGAATACTCTGCAAAAATTCATGGTTAGCTTTGTTATTTTCTTGTTGCTGTTTAGACAGGTTCTCCAAAATAATATTCAACATTGATAAGGTTTCATTGTTGGTATTTAAAGTGGCATGACTCACGTGACCTTCAGATACATTCGTCGACGAGCCAGCACCAGCAGTACGCATTCTCCGTATTTCTTGGTTAGCAGAAGATTCTCCATTTTGGTCCATGGCCACACTGTCCTGATGGCCGTCATTACATATTATGGATAGATGCTGTCCAGACTGACGGGTGGCTGCATCCACGAATAGGGTAGAAGATGGGCGCGCAATGGATGAGCCAAGGCTCATCCCACTTCTGATGTCGGCAGAAGCATGGTTGGGTTCGATTACGTAATAAACATTTGGTTCATCTGTCTCTGAATCAGGGTTGGTTGCCATCGTATCACAAATAAATACCACTTGAAGATATTGACTTCACAACTTTAATTAATTTCACAAGTTATTATTAATTTACTTCTTATTATAATTTATTTAATTAAACAATTTTATTTTAATTATAACGTGGTTCAGGCGCGATCACTATCACAATTACGACTAGTGTGCGGGCTGAGCGCTGAGAGTCGGAATGTCCGCTCCAATGCGTGCGGCCGCTTTTATAACGCTGCCGCCCCACCAGTCACCTGATCCACAGAGTGGGAACACGTGCTCGTCACTGATTGATCGATCTTTTGTAACGAATCACAAGATGGCGCTGTATTTAAAGTATTCGCGCCGACATGCATATTATCGTTATATTGACAGTCCTAAATTGCTACAGTAAAAGCATTGTAGCTGCTGCTCGGCTTTTTTATAGTCATCTTCTTTATAGTCTTGATTTTCAATTTCCTAGTGGATGACGTTCTCAAGAGACAGCAATGAAGAAATCTCTTCTTATTTAATTATTCGTTTAACGATTTATGTAGGTACACACATACAAACAGACAAGAAATATAACCGGCCAAGTGCGAGTCGGACTCGCGCACCGAGGTTTCCGTACAAACCTGTAGGTATATAAGTAAAAGTTTACACGCGTTCATAAGGAAAGGGGTAGTTGGTTTAAAATTACTAAAAATATTTTTATTATATGATGTAACTAAAAATTTACGGTTTTCGCAATTTTTCCTTTATCTGTGCTATAAGACGTTGCTTCGTACCAAATTTCAAGATTTTGTGTTACGGGAAGTAAGCTGTAGGTTTTGATTCGAAAATTTGCGGCATAAACAGCTGTATCTTTTGATTGCGTTGGCTTAGAAGTTTGATTTTTTCACTGCTCCAAGGGACAGTAGACCTGAGTATTTGGTATAATTCCAGCTTGATACCTCCACGCAATACTGAGAAAAAGGGTCTTGACAGACAGACAGACGGACAGACGGACAACAAAGTGATCCTATAATGGTTCCGTTTTTTCCTTTCGAGGTACGGAACCCTAAAAATGAACAGAAAAATACGTACCAAGGTGATGCTTATTTCTAAGGAAATCTCTTCCAGCATACCTGCGATAGCAGAGTTGATAATAGATCAGACAACGTGAGTAAGAGTAGCAGATAAAAAAAATACATAAAAACAAAACAATTCGCTCATATTTAAATAAACATGCAATGTGAAAATATACTTATGTATGTACATACGTACTTTTAAAATAAATATCACTAAAATATATATAAATAGAAATTAAACCCCTTCTGGCCATATCACAATTTATTAGGGGTTGGCGCAGCAATTGGGATGATGACAACTTTTTTATTTTTATCTCAAAAAACTGTTTGTTTCCAAATATATATATACAAAAAGTGTAAAAGCTTAAAAACTGCCAAGTTATTAACGTTTTTAGATAATTGTTAGACAAGGACAGCACTATCGTAGAAGTGACGTCACGACTATGTAACTTCATACTAGCAATAATCCCCCCCCAAAAACTTTTAAAGCGTGTATCTTCCTCAAATTTACACCGATTTAACATATTTTTCAATATTCGAATTTTTACTAAGCCTTCTTTGAAATTACATTATTTGTATTAACATTTTTGATATTAGTCATCTTAGGGACAACCTATATTAACCGCGACCATTGGGTTCGCGAATTTGTTTTGCAGACATACGTTGCGCGACCTTTAGCTACTCTGTAACGATCTCACCGTGAACACGTAGTTGAAGTCCGTCTAATTATAGTACTCTTTGGTGAGCGTGGAGTGAGCTGTCAGTGCCACACTGATGCTAGGGATTGATCAAGACGGGATGACACTGACAGCTCATTCCACGCAAGTCTTCACGGTGAGATTTTTACAGAATCGACATGCTGTACAGACGTTTTACTACGGGCAGGTGTTATACTAAGAACATTTCTTTTATTTTCATTACAATCATGATCTGAACTTAAATAATAAGTATTCTTATCGTCGCTTATCAATGCTGGTATCACAAAATATATATGATTATCGTCAGCCAGCGCACACATTTGGTAGTGGAGATAAAAAACTGTGAGCTGTCAGTGTCATCCCGTCTTGGTCAATCTCTAGAGGGTATTTATGTTCTGTGATTAGAGATAGCATCAGTGGCACAGACAGCTCACTTCACCTAAGTTTTCACGGTGACATGGTTGCAGAATAGCTGCTGGACTAGTATTGCCCTGGGGTAGCTGTCGTTGAGCTAAATGCTTTGTGTCAGACCTATTCGAAGGCTCTTTTGCTACGTCGATATACCGTTTTCTGAGAAAATGATGATTTAGTACCTTGATGCCACATTAAGCATGGAACTCATATTGTTGAGTATATAATAGTCGAATAGTATTTCATCGATTTATGTAGATGTGAAAATATTTTTCTGAACTAGGTTGAACTAAAATACCAAGAGTATAATTTATTAGTTCATACATTTACCTAGTTAATTGTGAGAAATGAGATCGAAAATCTTTAACTTCTACTTATACAAATCAGTCTTTCTAAATAACTATTTCGTCAGGGTTAAAAAACAAAGCCTGGATGGATGCTTGTACATTTATTTCTAATAAGATATGGCTCCTATTCCTCAATACATTACGTTCGTTACATACAATTCTTAACATTTACACAATATAATACAAGCAGATCATGATATATCACAGAGTTTGCGTAACAATTCACAATATGCGAAACATAAACCTTTTTAAAATATTTGTAGCCTCGTAATACGTCATATTTAATTTGTATAACAATGTTTAGACTATTCTAAGGTAAATTTATGTAGATACTTTATAAATTACTAGCAAGGTGTGATCGTTAGTTTATATCAATGAAAGTATTAGAAGGTCTTGGTTTTATAAGTCCTAAAATATTCATGAATAGGCTAGGCTGTACAGGGAATGTGTTGTTGCTACGTGAACTTATCATTGCATGATTTAATTTTATCCCATTGAACATTCGATCAAGTCTGTACAAGTGCATGTATTTTGTAAGAATGTGCCCATCTAATACTTATCCAATTAACAAAGCGAATTCCTTTTATAAACCCTTCTAACTATAACTGGGGATCTGGGTACCTATAGGTCGCATTTGTAGGTTGGTCTACCACCAAGCTAAGCAGCAAGCTAACCACCAAGCTAGCTTGCTATGCTTTTATGTGTCTGTAGATTTATTTGCGCAAAGAGTATTAGTAGCACGGAGTTGATTGACCTATTGGTATCACCATAAGGTCAATGATCTCAATGAGCTTGACGTACCTCATATAAAATCAAATCATAGAGCAATAGCAAAAAATAATAATTTAAGTGTTGATCGAATTTGGAATTCAGGATTTATTAAGTTGCTTTTCACACGTATAGACACATCAAAAGCATTATTCGTAACAGTAAATATTATATATCGTTCAATTCTAAAACATTACATGATTTAATATTAAATTTATAAAAATACACGAATATATTTTTATAAATAAACAAGAATATAATAAGCTGCCTTGTTCAAGATATTCAATTGAACTCTGTAGTTATTCTTAATCACGACGTTATTATTTTGATAAGGTAGGTACAAAATACAGACGATTAGTCTAACATTACGATTAAATAAAAGCAATGTCAAATAATTTAACTACAAAAACTTCAGAAAAGTTATGGGTATAGATATCTACATACATTCAGTCCATAATATTATGTTCTTACTGCTGGGACACAGGCCTCCTCTCTGTGAGAGAAATCGGGCCGTAATCCACCACGCGGGTAAAGTTCTGGTTGGGATGTCACATGTCTTCGATTTCTTAGGTCTGGGGCATGTCGGTTTTCTCACGATCGATATATAATCATGATAAAACAAAAACCATCCCCATAACCTTCAGTTTTGAGAAGTTTTTCTAGTTAAATTAATTCGATTCTATAGTTACCTATATTACAACTGACAACAACGTCATTCAGGAAGCAGGGATTTAATACCAAGCGAATTTAATGAGTTTTTTTTACCAGTATTTTTTTTATATTATACGTAGATGAATGTCAATTCAGAATATCTTTGAAACAGCAGCGCAATTTGTATTTAAATATTTTGTCGATGCGACGACGCTATGATTCTCTTCCCTTTCAAATAATTATATAAATAGTCAATCAATACGAATTTACTATAATTTACACACTATTTTTACAAATAATGGTGGTTTTAAAAATAAAAAATCTGATCCTTCCATGTTTGATATGAATACTCCCTAGATTTCTAGGTGCACAATAATTTTACGTAATCTAAGCATGAACCAGGTACAAATTTTCGTAATACACTTGGGAGCAAATAAATCGAGCCACTTCCTTTTTCACGCATTATGGTTATTATTTTTGGTATTATGGAACGCATCGATTCGAAACATATATCGCCTAAAAGGGTATTTAATAACCTTTACAATGAGGGCAGTTAGTTGTCAAAATTTCATTTTAATTAAAGTTTAAAGGATAGAATAAAATTATCGCATTTAATTTGCTTATAACATTTTTATTGTACTCTGTTAAGAAATTATTAAATTTGAGGTTTTTGTTAATCATACCCATATTACTTGTTATTGTTGTCTTTATCTGTGTCTGTGTAATCAAAATAACCTGATAAAATGGATACTACACCGACGGAAGCTGCCCAAGTTGTAGCTTTACTTGAGGTTGGACACGGACAACGTGAAGTGGCACGCAGACTTCATTTGAGTCGTTCAAAGGTACAGCGGGTATACCGCAGGTATCTGGAGACTGGTGCTTTTGTTCGGCGACCTGGAACTGGCCGACCACGGGCAACAACAGAACGTGACGACCGCTTTATTTCAACCAATTCGTTGCGCGACCGTGGACTTAATGCTGTTCAGCTACAGCAAGCGTTACGTGACGTTCGAGGTGTCGCAATCAGTAGGTGGACAGTGAGACGAAGACTAAAGGAACGAAATTTAACATCACACAAACCAGCAACTGGCCCAAAATTGACTGTAGCTCATCGCCGATCTCGCTTGGAGTTTGCTCGAGAACACATTAATTGGACGTTAGAAGACTGGAGGTCAGTTTTGTTTTCTGACGAGTCAAGAATCTGTCTTTTTAGCAATGACGGGAGAAACCGAGTGTATAGACGTCCTGGTGAAAGATTTGCCCAATGTTGCATTCGAGAAAATGTGAGTTTTGGTGGTGGTTCTTGTATGGTGTGGGGAGGAATTTCTCTAGACGGAAAAACGGAACTTGTCTTCGTCGACCCCGCCAACGATGGCAGTGGTAGACGTGGATTAACAGCTGACCGATACATAACTGACATTCTTGAAGACCACGTAATGCCGTATGCTGGTTTTGTCGGAGAAAATTTCTTGTTTATGCATGACAATGCGAGACCTCATACCGCGCAGATCGTTACGGAATACTTGTCTGCGATCGGGATTCAACAAATGGTATGGCCAGCACGAAGTCCCGATTTGAACCCGATCGAACACCTATGGGACGAGCTAAAACGGAGAGTCCGAGCCAGGGTTCCCGCTGTTTCATCCATTCCCGAGCTTAAAGTCGCTGTGCTTGAAGAGTGGGAGAACATACCACAATATGTCATCGTAACTCTGATCAGATCGATGACTAATAGGCTACAAGAATGCATCAGGGCACGGGGGGGTAATACCAGTTATTAAGAATATTTTTTTTGCAATAATTTTGTTTTTTATTGTTTTTATGGACTGTTTTAGCCCTACTAAATTTTCTATCAAAATTACAATTTTTCTTGCAGAGCCAATAATTTATCAATCAATAAGGTTATTATTCAATAATTTACCCTCATTGTTAAGGCTATTAACTTAACTTTTAGGCGATATATAGTTCGAATTGATACGTTCCATATTCCCAAAAATATTTACCATTTTACGTGAAAAAAGGTAGTGGCTCGATTTATTTGCTCCCAAGTGTAGTTTTGATAATTTATTATGATGAATATTAGAAGAACATTATTTATTTTCCAAATTGATATGTCCTGGCCATATCCACAATAGTCTTTGACAAAAACCGCCTTCTTCGACTTTAATTTTAATACTGATAATTTTAGTTTGTACTGATTACATTGGTTTTTACGGTGTGCATTTTAAATTAAATGCACAATTATACGTATACCGTCTTTATTTATTTTTAAATGAGTGTGCATAGGCCACTTTAAACTCGTTTAAGCACACTTCTGAAAACAAGTAGTTATATAAAAGCATTAAGGTAGGTATATAAACTTCTAGATATACAGGATGTCCAGTAAATAGCACGACATACTGCAAAATCTTACTGATTTACAGTCTTAAAAAATCCGTTCGTGTTTCGTTCTGTGAAAATTTTAACATATATTGTGTTATTTTGGTAGGTATTGACCAAAGCTTTCACCCAAATATATATTTATGTACATCCTGTACATAAATATATATTTGTTTAGGCACAGACCTACTAGTTATTGTAATGAAGCTAGGAATTTACGCTACCGTTGGCAGCATCTAATATATAACGCAACCGACTTCATCTAAAACAACGTCCTAAAAACAATGAAACTGTCTGTAACTGTCTATATTATTGATTGAAACAAATTCGAGATTTCAGTAGAAGCAATTAGCATGTTCTACACAAATGCGGACATAAAAAGTAGGTCACACTCGCGTTACGTCCTGAAAAAGACGGTAGTTTACAGAAACGTGATTGTCTCATTACTACTCACTTATGTCTCGACTTTCTAACATCAATCATGATGTTTTACTTTTCTAAAAGCGTACAAATAATATACATAAACTGTTATGTTAACATTAATTTGAGGCTCCAATATTCCAATTTCTCTTCACAAACTCATATTTTTAAACTTTTTTTATTACATAGAACTGTTTCTTACAAATACAGTTCTATGTAATAAAAAAGTACTAGTAAAAGTACCTACTCTATTATTCTATCAGCGGAGTAATTGAGTAACACATCATCAGTAGTAATCATTTTCATTTTGACAGTTCAACAACATTCGTTGCATTATTAGTAATCACTTTCATTTTGACAGTTCAACAACATTCATTGCGTTATTACGTTTTTTGAGCAGACAAATTTTTCGAACATATGAAGCAATGGATTAGCAATATCCTTCAAAATGATTCAGATTGTGACTAATTGTGTGTTACGCAATTAGGGTGCTGTTTAGTATTTTTGACACGCAAATGGCAAATTGTAACTTAAATTCTAGGAAGCAGAAAACAATGCACAGCACTTTCATTAAAATTTAAATTCTAATACTGACACAGGAAATAAAAAAATGCCTTATGACGTTTCGGCCTAAGCACACAACTACCCAAAAACCGCAAGGTGGAGCACTTACGGCTTATTCAGAGTGGCAAGGACATAACTTAGGGGGGGTCTCCCCTTAAAGTAAAATTTTTCATCGCTTATAAAAAAAAAAGGTTTTCCATACATTTTGACGGCGGCGGCGGGCGGGCGTAAGTATTCCACTTTTGTATGTAACTGTATGTTTTTTTTTGTTTAGTCAGCGGAAACTTTCTACGCTATTGGATTTAGAATTATGTGCTGAATACATGGTAACAAATCCCTTCGCGCGTCTATGTCCCTGCCACCCTGTATAATTATTACACAAACGTATAGCATTCAAAATCAAATACAGCAAAATCTTTCCCAAAAATAGTCATTTCATTGTACTAAAGCAGCCAATCTTCAAGTTTACAAGTTTACTGCACAGCGTACTTGCAGAAGTCATGGGCTCCGGTACATTCGACGCTGGGCCTGTGAGTGGAGTCCCATATGCCAGGGCCGCATCGTTGGCACATCCCCACCAGGGTGCAGGGGATCCTGACTAGCTGACGGAACTGGTGGAGAAGACCCCTGGCCTTGCGTAGGATGAGGCGCCCGTCCATGTACATTGCTGAAAGATGGTAAAGGAAGCTGTTAGAAAATTAACAGATTTTAAACAGTGGCTATGACTACATATATTCCTGAATTTGCATGACCATCTGTCATCCATTATTATTCTAAAAAAGATGCTCCTGCTGGAAACTCGATTTCTCAAATTTAAAAAAATGATCCATGCGTTGGCACGGGTATCGTATCGGCCCTTGCACATGCATGGATATTTTTTATACCTTTCAGACTAAGGCTGCTTTCCGAATGCCATCTTGCGATAACGCCAACCATGCCCTTTAAAAATATCACTGTGAGCGAATTGTCAGCTGTCATAATCGTGATATCTAAATCGGAACGCTAATTATCGATGTGAGCGCTGTCAGCGATTATGGTCTAACTAGGAATGCGGCCTTATACAGGGTCTTATAATAGCCGTCAACTACGCATTCTGTACATCATCATCATCATCAAACTAAGAAATTTAACAAACAAAAAAAATTGCTGGGAAACGATATTAATTTTTGGTGTGAAAAATGCGCAGCAAACGCACGCATAACATTGTGCATATGGGTGCATGGAACAGTCGTGGAGGTATTTAAAGTTACAGTGAGTCAGTAAAACTTGGATGTTTGACTTTGACCTTCAATATCTCAGAGAGGTAAGTTTGGTCCAGTACAAAAAGTACAAAGAATAAGCAGTTATTTACTTACCTAAAGAACTAAAATGCAGCAGCATTTCGTCAGTATTGAGGTCCTGTGCGATGACGTCATCCGCGTACACAGCGATGATAGCCAGGCACAGGAACAGATGGAAGTAGTCCGTCTGGTAGTTGGCCCAGCAAGCCTCCCACATGCGAAGCGCGACGGCTTCGGTGAACTCGCGCTTGAAACATCTGTAATTACAAAGTTTTACGTTAGGACCAGCGCGCTGACCGCGCGTTTGCCAGACGTCCCGATTTTGGCGGGGCGTCCCGATTTTTTGCCCAAATTATATGTCCCGTGCGGGACAGCTCCGTCCCGCTTTACGGGGATTACTCGACGGTGTGGTTTTTTATTGTAATTTAGTAAACTTAATAAAAAAACTGAAATAATTTGATAAATAGTGAAGAGCTATGAGGAACAGGGTGTAAAGTTCACTCATACTCTTGGAAAAGGGAGGATCCTCCGACCAGATGGATGTCGTATCTCGTAGGCAACTGCCCAACTTTTGATGTCGGGAAGTTGTATAAATGCTATCTGCGCGGTAAACTCTGCTTGCGCGATGCAGGATTTGTCTGACGTCAGTGTGATGCGTTTGTTCTAATGTGGCGGTGTAGATGCCGCCACAATAGTAAGAAATAAAAATGCTGCAAATCATTTACGATTTGTATTAAGTCCCCATTACGACAAAATAATCCCGCTTTTTTTCTCAAAATCACGCTTTGCACAACCAACGCTGGTTAGTACCTACCTACATGAACGAAATGAAGGGAACTGTTTTGGTCTTAAATATAGTATTATTATCTCCTTTATTACATTTTCAAACTTATAAATTAAATTTTCAAATATTTTTCAAAAAATCTGATAAAAAATTAAAAAACATTTAAAAATATAAAAAATTGTATCCCACCGGTATCGGGAACAGGGTCCAAGTTACCGGCGGTCAGGGCTCCAGAGAGAGGAACCTCCTGACAATGCGAGCCGTGTCCAGAAGTACCGCTTTCTGAATCAAGTCCTTGATCCAGCTGCCCAACGAGAGCCTCCTCAGGTGTTTGTCGAGGCTCTTGGCTATTAAGCCATTGGCTGTCACTACTATCGGCAAAATGATTGCTGAGTCCACATCCCACATGTCGACAACCTCGCGAGCCAAATCGTCTTGATTTGGCTCGCGAGTGACTTGATTTCTTTACCTTTCTCGGCTTTCACGAGGTTACCGTCATGCGGGACCGTTATGTCAAATATCATTGTGCGCCGCTCTACTCGATCCACCACCACTATATCAGGCTTATTGGCAACAATAGTCCTGTCAGTGATGATGGATCGATCCCAGTACCATGTGATATTTCCATTTTCGAGAACTGGGTCGGGCACGTACCTGTAGTACGGCACTTCCGATTCCACAGGCTGTATTTCAGAGCAAGTTGCTGAAGGATAATCCTGGCTACGAGGTTGTGTCTATGCAAGTACTCTTCGTTGGCTAGACGAGAACAACCGGAGATAATGTGTCTTATTGATTCCCCTGGACGGTGACATGCCCGATAGATGTCAACCGTGCCGTCTTTCACAATAAATCTCCGGTAATTGTTCGTCATCATAACTTCGTCCATAATTGCACAGACAAAACCTTCGGTTTCTCCAAAGAGGTCACCGAAACGCAGCCAGGCTTTTCGCGAGAATATCTGTATCGGGTCCATGTAGGGCCCGGAAAAAGCGTCCGTGAAGCTCCTTACTCTGCCATACTTCCATGCGATCATTAGTGTCAAGCACTACAGGTTTGCGCCAGTTCTCTTTAGCCAAGGAGAGCGGGGTGAGGCCCTTGTCCACCGCGACCACATCACGATGCATTCCCACGTCGGCTTCTAGGAAATATTCCCTGAGACTGCATATCTCGCGATTGTGTAGGGTCTTAGCGTTTAAAAAGCCTCGACCACCACACTTTCGCGGGATATACAGTCTCATTACCGATGACCGTGGGTGTTGCATTCGGTTTGCAGTCAGCAGTGTACGGACCCTCCTATCCAGGGCGTCGAGTTCGGTCTGAGTCCATTTGAGTATGCCGAAAGAGTACACCAAAACTGGCATGACCCAACCATTAAAGGCGCGCACCTTGTTTCCGCCTGACAGAAGACTATTTAAAACTTTCTTCAGGCGGCCAAAGAAGCGCTCCCTCAACGATTGCTTCATGTCAGTACCATTGATGCCCAACGCTTCCGACGTACCCAAATACTTATAGGTTTCGGATGCGGAGAGGGCTCTGACGTTTATGGAATCCGAGAGTTGGGTTCCCATGGATTCCACAATCTCCCCTCGCTTTACATGAATGACCGCACATTTTTCCACACCAAATTCCATCCTGATGGCGCTACTGAAAGTTTCAGTTACTTTCAGTAGCTCCATTAGTTGCAAATTGTTGGGGGCAAAGAGTTTTAGTACAGAAGGTGAGATATAACCTGACCACCTCTCCTCAGCCGATAGCCTAGACGAGAATCCTCCAGCAGTGTGCTTAGAGGATTCAAGGCTAAGCAGAACCAAAGCGGGCTCAAACTATCGCCCTGAAATATGCCTCACTCGATCCTTGTCGGCTCGCTATTCCCCAGGATGTCCTCCATCGCCCCATTCATGACATCAAGAAGGTGCGCAGAGTTGCATCTACTTTATACAACTCCAGCACCCTCATGAGCCACGTATGTGGCACCGAGTCATAGGCCTTCTTGTAATCTATCCAACATGTCGACAGATCCTTTCGGGAACGACGAACCTGTTGGCTAATGGCCATACCAATAAGGAGTAGCTCCTTAGTACCGCGGGATATTATTATTATTTATATCGAACACATGTGATTCAATATGATAATAAGAGGACGAGAAAAATTCAATCTAATTTCGTAACTACTGGATTGTATTCTATCAAATCTATTTAGGTAGAACAAAGTGGAGGAGGAGTGAGACAGGGGGATGTTATATCCCCGAAACTGTTCACGAGTGCGTTGGAAGATATGTTTAAGACGCTGGACTGGAAAGGTAAGGGCATTAACATAAACGGCGATTACATCTCACACCTGCGATTCGCTGATGACATAGTTTTAATGGCGGAGTCGTTGGAGGAGCTGAACCAGATGCTGGACGGCCTAGCTTCAGCCTCGCGACGCATCGGTCTCGGCATGAATTTGGATAAAACCAAAGTCATGATCAATGGTCTCATTGATCCGGGACCGGTGGTCGTACATGGCCACCCTCTCGAAATTGTTTCCGAGTACACTTACCTTGGGCAAATTCTGCAGTTAGGTAAAAACAATTTTGAGAGGGAGGCCAAGAGGAGGATCCAGCTAGGCTGGGCAGCGTTTGGGAAACTACGCCGAGTCTTCTCGTCATCCATACCGCAATGCTTGAAAACTAAAGTTTTCAATCAGTGCGTCCTACCCGTCATGACCTACGGAGCTGAGACGTGGACACTCACGATAGGGCTGGTCCACCAGTTCAAAGTCGCTCAGCGAGCTATGGAAAGAGCTATGCTCGGAGTCTCTCTGAAGGATAGAATTCGCAACGAATGCATCCGACAGAGAACCAAAGTTATCGACATAGCTCTAAGAATTAGCAAGCTGAAGTGGCAGTGGGCCGGCCATATCTCGCGAAGAACCGACAACCGCTGGGGTAAACGAGTTCTTGAGTGGAGACCGCGACTCGGCAAACGTAGTGTAGGACGCCCTCCGGCCAGGTGGGATGACGATCTGCGAAAGACTGCAGGCAGATGCTGGATGCGTCAAGCTGAAGACAGGGCGCTATGGCGCTCATTAGGGGAGGCCTATGTCCAGCAGTGGACTAAAATAGGCTGATGATGATGATGAAGTGGAAGGATTATTATGACTGAGGAAAATCTTTGAGAAACGGTCAGAGGTACTCTAAACTGCAATGTTTATTAAATCAAATCCGCATTTATTTACAAAAAATTTAGCAGTTAAGAAGACCCCAATCCGTACTCAATAAAAAAAACTTTAAGACAAAATGCAATACATCGTTAATTCAAAAGAGCTTCTTTGGTGTTGCTCCCAAAATTTACAACAAGATACCCGATGTCGTAAGAAAATGCCATTAAAAAAAATTAAAAAGTGTTTTCATAAATATTTGTTGAGAAATGTTACTAGGATTATGACCAATATGATTATTTATATGATAAAATACAAACTACCTATTACAAATCTCATGTATTTTCATTTGTATTGATACTCGTATTATTATTTTTTGTTTATTTTCTATGATGGATTTTGTTTGTGTTTAGTTTAAATTTCACAAAGCACAAGCATAGAGCAACCCATAATAATTATTTATGACCTTGAACTTTAAAGTTGGGTTGTAATAAATGATTCTGATTCTGATTCGTAATTACAATAATTTTAGAGTGCCTACTTCTCCCTAGTAATAATAAGAAAGGGTAAGCTTCTGCGAAATCACTTCAGTTACTATTAATAAAGCAACATTTTTCACTGAAAGATTTTCTCTGTTTTTTTCGGGTTCCGTTCCGTACGTTTCATTCGTCGAACATAACAAAAGGCCAGACTTGGGATAATCTGATAAAATCGGATGTAATTGGGTAGGCAAAGGCAAAATGTCAAAGGACCGTAGGTACGTCTTCTAGGCATAATTGAATTCTGTCTGGCTTTGATGCCTCCCTTCGTCGATAGTGCGGGGGTTTTGCGTAGGTGGAAGTACAAGATGAATGAAGAATATTAATTGAGTGAGCAATGCAAAAGTTTTCGTAATAACATTATCTTATTAGCAAATTTTACACGGCATCTTAGGGAAGATTGATTAAATCAAAATGAGATGATTCGAAGTGTTAGTAGTGTGGTGCTTTAAAATTGATATTGAATCCATTAATTATTTTTCTGTGATTGTCGTTGCTGTTTCTTCCTTTAAAATTCATGTAACCGAATAGATACCAATGTAGGAGACAACTAAAAGACACCCCAGAGAGAGCACGGAGACGCCTCGTTTGCCGCTGCTAGAGGCAGCATTGTCGACACTTCCATGCAAACCAAGCTTGTCGACGTTTACCTACTCGCACTACAATAAATGACTTAAATGACGTTGCGCGAATGTGCGCTCAACGCACTTTCAGCCACGAGTGCACTACTGCGTGTTCGGTCTAAGTTTGCCGCTCCGTGGAATGCGCGTCCCTCCCCCTCCTCCCAACGGTCCAACCGCCTACCGCTCCGCTGAGGCGCTAAGTTGCCCCTTCGCAGTACCGTAATCAATTTAATATTTTTCAGTTTTGTCTCTTATTTGTTAGTTTTGCCGACGGTCAGCGGCAAACTTAGAGCGAACGTAAAATAAACACCATCATCTAGAGCTCAGGCAATACTTACAGCAGTATCCAACGATGACAAAACAGTAATTCCATAGCGTCAACATGTTTTTCCAAATGCTTGTAAAAGTGTGGCAACATTATTCTTATTAGTTCGCGTAGGTAGCTCTGAAAGTAAAATGTCGTGCGTAGGAGTTTTCAATAACGTTATTATAAAAAGTATTAACATCGTTATAATCTGTCTGATATAAAATGATAAGATAGGATTATACCTGTGACTCACAACTCAAAAAGATTATTGGTCTTTGGTATAAAGGGGAATTTAATTTAAATCCAATTCTTTACATATTAATTTTAACTAAGAAGCTACAAATAAAAGTCATTACCTATTCATTCATCAGGAAATATCAATAGGTACCTACCCTACATTTTCTTATTACTTAATGTTAGAAAAGCATTGTTAAAGGCTGGTTACGAAAAGCTCATAAGTTTTTATTGATTTGGCTCCAAAGCTCGCATAAATAATAAAGTCGAGTCGAACTAACTAACTAACTGAAATGATAAACTAAATTGAATTTGGAAAACATGAAAATATCTATTCTGTGGACTCCGGACTTGACTACAAAACTGTGTTTTAAAGTTGGTTGGACTGAACACAATCGAACAAGTTGTGCAAAGTAAATTTTCACACGGTTTTAATACGTATGTGGATTTTTTTGGCAAGACGTGTATATTCATAAATATTAATCAAGATGAAATTAAACAACAAAGGTCTTAAACATTATGTTAGAACGAAAATAATGTTACGGTAAAGAAATAAAGCCGACACCAATAAAGCTATACGATAACTATTCGTTTACCTACATTATTCGAGAGTAAACAGTTGTATCTTACAAGATTGTTATCCATATCGTTGTCTGTGGGCGTGCACACAAATATGGCCCGCTGCATCAGACCCACGAAACACCAAAACGCTTCAGCCTCACATTTTATCTCGCAGAGCACTGGAGCCAAGAGGTCACTCATTCCTTGTGTATAGCTGAAAAATAAATTCGTTTCTAACTTAAAACACATACTTAATTGTATTCCTTTTCACCACCTCCGAGTAAACACTAGATAATTATATATCCACAAAAAATAGAATAGATTTCGGATGAAACCGTACGCCAGAAGACGTTGGCGGCATTTTTCCGGAGGTATATTATTTATGTAGATTTCCTAAATCTCATAAATATCTTCTCCAAAATAAAACATTTACCTTGTAAATGTACATACTGAATACCAATACCTTGGTCATCAAAAGAGAAGAAAAAATCCTCGCGATCGTAAATCTGTCCAACAACATGACCTTTTCGAAGAAGACAGACGGAGCTTGCAGGCGAAACGGCTCCATACGCAAGGGCCACTGACGCTGAATTTCCATTCATATATTTCAGTATGCAATTGGGTGCAATTAACGCTTAGTATGGAACAATGAGCGTCGCAATACGGTACACAAAGGCCATTTGTGTCCAATAACTGGCAAAACAAATTAATATCCTTACCCTAAAACTGGATTATATACAGCGTAGTTCAACAATATATTCTTCATAATTTCTACGTTATAATTATTTTCTCCGGCAAAAAATGGGTTTCCTCGGTCCGTTCTTACTACATCTTTCTCTATGACACACTGTACATTCTTCCAGAAAACTGCGTGTTGCTCAGGAGTCATCTTTTCAAGTCTTCTTCTCGAAATTTCTTCGTATTCTCTCGCCCTGATCTGAAGAATTACCTCTCTTTCATCATAAGTTGAATTGTATGGGTAGCAGTGTAAAAGAAAGGGCCACACTTCTCTCCTAAGCTCCTTGTCCAACCCTCCGAAAAAGACGCATTTCCTCAGAAAGAGATCATCTTCGATTACTCCCTTTCCATTCATTATCTTCCCGTAGAATAGTTCAGGAGAGATTTTCGGCAGTTTCCCTTCTTCAGGATGCTGTTCAGACTTTTGTACTTCTGGACGGCATACCATGAAATGACGGTAGGGCAGGTTGGGCTCTTCAGAACCTGCGGACACAGTGCCTACTTACGTGAGCAGACTTTCAAGCCAAAATGTATTCAAAAAGCTATTATAATCCTGTTAATCCTATTACCTGGAGTGAGTTTGATGTTGTGTAGCAACGAGTGCCATCGATGGAGCACTTGTGCCAGATGATCCAGTCCTCCATGGTGAAAATGAAGGATCTTGTACTGAGACTCCCGGGAGGCTACCACTAGCTGCCCACATGTGCAGTTATCATCATTGAAGAACAGGCGCAGTGACCGCATCTGACTCAGGTCTACTGAGAACCTGGAGAAAGAGATTGTTGATTGAAAAGTATCCATGATGGAATATAATCGGTTCAATAAGATAGACTAAGATGGAGAATCTAAACTAAACATTTTATCATATCAGTCCCGCGCAAAAGTTATGCTGAAGTAACATACATCACAAGCCAATAAAGTTGCCAAGTAGCCATAAAGAAAATGGGTAGTTGGGTACACATTATTAGCAGTAAACGAGTAGGTAATCTGATTTAGATGCGTGTTTTCATGCGGCACTAATACACGTAACGTATACCTTAAACCAACACTGAAGATTCAAGAAAAACGCGAAGCAAGAAACGTTACAAGATGTAACATGTAACTCGTGATTCGCGTTGTGTAAATTATTCCTACATCACCACTGCTCTCAAAACGGTGTAGGAAAACATCGTGACAAAACCGGCATATCCTAGAACCAAAAATTCGAAGACATGTGATATCTACTAACCCGCACTGGGCCCGCGTGGTGGATTACGGCCCACACCCTCTCACAGAGGGGAGGCCTGTGTATCTCACACACGAACGAATGATTAATGTTTTCTACGTTCGCAACAACTTTAACTTTGCCAGAAGCCTTCGTCTCTAAGGAATATGGACTTTGTTGACCTAAATATAGGTTGATTTACAATTGAGTGTTCTTTAACTGCTTTATTAGGTAGGTACCGAAGCGAATTAAATAATGTGAAGTGCTAGATCTCAGTACGCCATAAATTGGCTTCGGTATTTAGAAGAAAAGTGTTTTGTTAACGACGTGAAAGTGTTTTTGTTCTTCAACTCAGAGTTCAGTTTATGTAACTAATAATTAGAGTTGGCAGGTAGTGTCGATAATCTCAAATTCTCGTGACACGAGACAATCCCGGGACTTCTCGAAATAAAATTAGAATCGAATTAATTATTTATGTTTGCTAAAAAAAAGTTATTTGCTAATGGTTTTTGTAATAGCTACCTGAAAAGGCGAACACTATCTCGTTTTCAACAGATTTCCGCTTTATTGTGTTTTTCTTACTTATAGTGTCAACATTAATCGATGTAACTAATATATTTGTGACAACAATATTATTTAAAAGAGTGTCCATGGAGTTTCTTGCCCGTTCTTCTCCATAGTGAC
The DNA here is from genome assembly GCA_963555695.1 of Dasypolia templi. Taxonomy (NCBI): domain Eukaryota; kingdom Metazoa; phylum Arthropoda; class Insecta; order Lepidoptera; family Noctuidae; genus Dasypolia; species Dasypolia templi. Next base: position 26,774,435 of record OY743138.1, on the reverse strand, counting down.
CTACTGTGCTTTGGAATGGGCAACTAGCTTCATATTTCTGACTGACCGATTCCTTGACAATTCAAAAGTGCCTGTAAATGGTTTAATTGAATTAAATTATTTGAGTTTGAGTTTGAAAGCTTTGAAAAGAAATTCAAACCTTTCTGTACCGTTTTCCGGTTACCTATTTCAAACAACTAGAACTCCTTTTTTAATGTTGCTCTTGATTACGGATTTCGGGTGTAGGTACTGTAGAACTACTGATGCTAGGTTCGGCGACCATTACCTATTTCTAAATCTGGCGTCTGGAATAAGAGGGATCCCTACACTTCTTCTGCAAAAGCAACAAGTGCAATTTTACCCAAATTCAAATTTCAAAAATCCGAATTTTGATACTGTAAGATGTGGTGGCCAGTGTCTCGAGTCTCGAAACCGAAAGTTAGTACTCGAGACAACTACGTACTTTCACAAAAAGTTTCGGGACCAATTACTTATTATTAACTTACTAATAAGTTCCCATTGTTTACCACCCTGTATGACTGTTATCATATTCTAGTTACATAATAATGCAGTATTGACGTCCGGAATCAGGTCATCGAATATATATATATATAAGAAGCTGAACTTATAGTAGGTCGTTTACTCGCTGCCCTATAAAGTATGTCACGCTCCTTACACGATATATTAATTAAGTTATCGAGCCATACCATGTTCACTGATCTCGTACATAAAGGATCAATCCTTAAGGGATGTTTCAACGTTAGACTTAAGAGCATTAGAACCAAGATTTTGTCTTAGGCTCGATATTCCTTTCCTCTTTTTAGTGTATAATAATCACCTACTTCAAATATTGATAAATCAACCACAAACGGTGTTATTTGATGACGATACTTCTGTGCTCACAATTTTGACGACGTAAATACCTAACGCCCTTCTGCAGGTCTAAAGTTGGTTCACTGCGAATAATTTAGTATTACCTAAATGGAAAAAAACTAAGTGCATTAGATTTACTGTGCCAAATGTCAAGGGTAGTGATGGTGAGATAGTATTGAATGAAGAGAAACTAGAATTCGTCGATAAAACTGTTTTCTTTTGACCGGGTTTTGTCGACGCAAGAATAGACAAAAACAGATAGAATAGACAAAATTATAGATTTACTATCATTTTTTCCATTCTTCTATCGACAAAACTCGTTTCTACGGTGGGGATGTAGTGCAGGACAGCTAAGTTCTGTCACCAAATCCGTTAATTTACCTACTGATGTAGATACCACCGCTAGGCTGGTATATTTTAGTTACTTTCATAGAATCATATATTACGTTATTTTAGGTACTTTGGGGACGGGCTGCAGATACCGAGACTATTTTTATTCTGCAGAAAAGAGCCATCAGAGCCATATATAATCTCCGCAGGCGCGATTCTCTAAGCGAACCATCGATCACTAATAAAGAACTAGATACACAATCAGCGACAAATAGTGTCCTCACCAAACGCGCACCCATTTGAACATTCGGGTGCGCTTTTAATCTAGTGGAATTCGAACGCTCGAACGGTAAACACGCCTCATTGCTCGTATAAAAACTGTAAAAATAACACATCTAGGACGCTAAAAAAGGATGGAGTTTTATGTTTTCGGTAAGTATTAATATTATCATTATATTATTGTTATCACTTTATTGTAAATATTGATATTTTATCAAGAAATCATCGTAAAACATTTTTTTAAATTAAATCCTAATAAATAGCACGAGTTATAAAGCATCTTAATTGTAAAGACTCTTAGTTAACGTATTTACTCGTACTATCGCATGCCCACTTAAATTGTTCGGGTTACGTGCGTTGACTCTGTTCCATTGTTGGAGACGCTGTTGTTTCTTTTTTTATTTTATTATTAAAGAATGATTGTTTTGTTTTTTGTATTATGAGACTTCTTTACTGCTTCTATAAATATTATATTATTATTTCATCGATTTTTATTTTTGTCTTTTTTGCTTTCCACGAGAACCAGTGAGGTGTGGAGAATGGATATCAGTCTAAAAGCCGACCCAAGGAAGCGTTGTATGTTCGAGGATTTTTTTAGAAAGTGGTAACGAGTGATGGTGAGTGTGACTACGAAAAAAATGACAAGGCTATACAATACACGGAAAACATAAAAATCTATCGAAAAGACGATTATATAATAAACTCATTTCATTTCATGAAAAATAATAACATAGGTTAATTACCTATGTAAGTCAGTTGTAGCTGTATTTTTTTTTAAATCTGAATATTACGTCAACAATTTCTTTTTGATTTTACATTAAGTATTATTTTTTATATTAAGTAACTATTGAATTTTGATATAAGTTGTTTGTCAAGCAATACCTTTATTATTTTATCACAAATTAAAGAAAAAATAAATAATATAAATTTTTAGTTTAATTATTAATTTAATGTTGTGCCCTATCCAAAACCATCAATCAACTTTATTTTTTCTCACTACAATATACATAAATTATTTTACATTGGTCAGATTCGAGAAAGATACATAATTCTGGTAAGTTTATATATTGTGGGAGACTGGTGCCTAAGAGCCTGGTGCTGTGTAGGCCTGTGTTTCAGGACACCAGGATCACCCTTTACATTTTATTTTATAAATTATGTACTAAGCGCCATACGTATATGTACAAAACCATATTTACTTTTCAGGTAAATTATAATCATAACACTTATGCAACATAGACTAAGACATGCTTTATTACCTACACCAACTTTTTGATGCATTGACAAAAAAAAACCATTTACCATTACAAACTAAAAAAAAAAAATTGGACAGTTCAACTCCACTCACTCCTTGTCCTAGCGGCGACCCTCGGTCGTAAAGTTTTATTGCTTTCGTTTGGCACATTGTATTTCCGACTTTGAAACATGCTTGTAAGGTTGAATTTGTTTTGATGTATGTTGACCAGCGAGTATCGCTCGTAAAAAATTATTGCTTTTTGCACATAGCTTTGTGAATACAACTTTGAGCGTAGCGTTTAAGGTTGAATTTCAATTACGTATATTTATTTCGACTAGAATTTCGTAAACATAATTGGGGACAGTTTTAAGAGAACTTTTGCATGGGATTGTGTATCTAGTTTTTTATTAGTGATCGATGAAGCGAACTGTTCAAGTATATTAACACCATGTCGGTACCTTGTCAATATATCTACCTATCTAACTTTTTTATGTCTTGTAAAGACATAAAAAAGTACGTAGTACGTAGTACTAGAAGTCGGTATCTTTAATGGGGTATCTTTTTTTTATTTTATTTTTTATTATTTATTAATTATGGAATAAAACAAAATATAAACCGAAACATCACAAAAACCTCAATAGGTTTGTCCGGATGTTGAAACACTTTAAGCAATCTTACAACTAACTTATACAAAGTAAATGATTATTTATAAAAACACAGTTTACACAGGTACCTACATTATAAAACATTGCGAGGTAGTTACGAAATAATAACTAACAAAGCACATAATGACGGCGGTCCAGGCATGTACGAGTACTGTTTAAAATGTTACAATAAAATACCTCCCCACGTACTTCAACTGAAGGAGACGAAATTCAAACGCATCATGCAGACAGGCAGGCATATTAAAAGTTAGGGGATTACAACGCTGATAAAAATGCGTGGCTCAATGCTGGTCAGGTTTCTAAACAAGAACAAATTGATTAACATTTGGAAATACTGTTGGAGCTGCTCAAAATTGTAAGACTATGTATATTTGCATTATATAAACTCAAATCTCCTTTGTATATTATGTATATGCATAGCACAGATGTGAGTACTTTGTACTATGGAGCTACCATTTACCAGGTAATAAGTCTTTTATTGACTTTTATTGCGGTTGATAGTTTGTCATGCTCATTCAAATGTCTCGCTGACGGTAGTACGTCTGTTGGATCATCTCATTCCCTTCAAAATGGTTGTCGTCTAAAAGGGTAACACGAGGTACCAATAAGGCAACTGTTTGTAAAACATTTCAAATTGCTACATCCTCACTCAAAATCTATTCATAGCTCTTAAGTCTTTCATTAAGTCTGAATATGACTTAGTATGCCTAATAACATTCCTAATATGTCATTCATTTCATAGCTTTTTATAGAAATGCAAACAGCCTCGACAGTATCATATAAGTGCACGTCTCAATAATACTCTGACCTTTGTAGTTGTTCTAATATCAGGTCCTTCTAGTAGAAATTGTATGTCCAAGTAGCTTTATCCCGCGGTTTCACTCGCGTGGAATTCGGAAATTATCCCACGGCGATGTACTAACGGGATAACAGGACTAACCTTACCCAGCGGCGTTTGCGTAACACACTATCAGTAGTAATCGCTTTCATCTTGACAGTTCAACAAAATTCATTGCGTTATTTGTGTTGTTGAGCAGACAAATATTTAGAACATCAGACGCAATGGATTAGCAATATCCTTCAAAATGATTCAGATTGTTATTAATGTGTTACGCAATTAGGATGCTAGCCATGGTCTACCTGTGTGCCAGATTTAATCTAAATCCAAAGGTAATAAAGACAATTACTTTCGCATTTATGATAAGGATTAGTATGAGGCTCGTTCATTCTATGGTCGCTTAACATTCAAGAGGGGTCAACTTGTGAGGGTATAAATGAGTTCTGCGTGCAATAATGACATTCTTGGCACGGCATGCGCCAAGAGCCGGGGAGGAATACAATCGACGATAGGGATAACGATGTGAATATGTGACCTTGGCGGGTTTCGCTCAAGGATCGTGGTTAGTGCACACAGAGTAATTTTATATATAAGGAAAGTGCAGGACCACGCGTACGTTCGCACGGACGTAAAAATATGGCGTCGAGGTTACATTAGTCGTTTTTTGGTTACAATTGTAACATTTTGAATTGATAACAGAATCAAATGTGTAACACTTATATTTTTGTTTCCAAAACACTTACAAAATTGTAACAGTAATATATCTGTTAACGATTTTAAAGTGTTAACAGTAACATGGGGTCTCAGCCAGAACAAATTATAATTTGTCTTGAAAAAATATCATAGATGGCAGCATAGGTAACCATTATGAAATTAACAATAATTAAAAAGCGATAAACGGCAGAATTTTGGCTGAATTATTATTGGTAAAAGTTTAAACTTCCCTGTTTAGTGCTGATTTATCAATTTCCACACATCATGCACGTATAAAAAAAAGGAAGCCTTTATCTTCAATTCGAACCCTTTTAATAATAAAAGTAGCCATCTGTTAATCATTTTGTTTAGAGTTTTTTGCAATAGATGGCGTTTTACTCAATTGGTCCTGCCTCATTACAGTTTCCAATATTGTTACTTATTTAAATCAAACAACTTTTATTATTATTATTTTTTACATAGAAATTTAAAAGAAACCTAATTACATGTTTTTTCTGTACCCGAAACTATAAAACTTTATATAAAAGGATTGCATGAAACGTTTTAAAAGTAGGTCGACTCCTAGATGGCGTTTTAAAACTGCAGTCTCTGGCAATTAGTGAGTCGCTTATGCTGCCATCTGTTGATAAATTGGACGAATAAAAATTGCCAGCTCAATTGCCAGACTTAGGGAGGATTCATTTCATTGTATGGGATTGGGTTTCTGTACGTAGTATTATATTATCTGTGACAGTAATAATAAGTGTAACAGGTTCCCGCGCCCCAAGGGCGCGTCTGTCTGTCCGCCACGCGTTTTTGCGGTACCATTACACCTAAAACTTTATTTCTGTTACACTTAAACACATAATAAAGGTTACACTTTGAAACTGTAACATTATAATATCTGTTACATTTTTAAAGGTTTTTCTTTTAAAGCAGTTTTATCTGACCAAGATTATGTCTGGACTTTAAAAGAGACTGTGACCTCTGAGTTTGTTTCGGCTTTTCTTCTCAGAGTAGTCAGATAGGAAACGCCGACCTCATCTAGTTTAAAAAAAAATGTTTGACGTGTAAAAGTGTTTGTACAAACCCACTTACAGAAATAAAAATCATTTATCATTTATAAACCAGAGTTAAAATCACTTATAGTACGGTAACAGTTTGAGTCCCAGGATTTTATAGCGCATTCGTGCACTACTAGTGCACTAGGAGTAGTGAACATATGCGGTGTTAAAGAAGGTACTCTAAAATGTAGTGCATGGAAATAACCATCTGCATGCCTATTCTGTAAAAATCTCACCGTGAAGACTTGCGTGGAGTGAGCTGTCAGTGTCATGCGGTCTTAGTCAATCCCTAGCATCAGTGGCACTGTTAGCTCACTTCACCTAAGTTTTCGCGGTGAGATCGTTACAGAATAGCACTAGTTACTGGTCTATTCTTATCTCAAAGTTCTGTTATCTTTATCTCAACGTGAAAACTTAGTTGTAGTAAGCTTGAAGTGAGCTGTCCTTCCACCTAATGGTAGGGTTGGACACATTTGACAGCTCGCTTCTTAAAGATAATGGCTGGAGTCCAGTTCAGCGCAGTCAAACTGTCAGCCTAGTTTGGGACCAAACTAGGCTGACAGTTTGACTGCGCTACTGGGGAAGGATCCAAGATCCAATCCGATTCTATTCCGGTATATTTCATACCTGTACCCTAATTGCGTAGTACACAATCAATCGGAATCTGAATCGTTTTGAAACAGATTGCTAATCCATTGCTTCTTAAGTTCGATAAAATATCATGCTCAAAAATGTAAATAACGCAATGAATGTTGTTGAACTGTCAAAATCAAACAGATTAGTCGTAATCGTTTACGAAAATATGTTACGCAATTACGCTGCTGCTTTCAGAAATGAAGATGCTTCTTTATCTGAGTAATATAGGCTGGTTCTCAAAAGAAAATGTGAGCCAACATGCATCATGTTTACTAACGAAAAGGCAAGAACTTATCAACGTTTTCAGAATAATGGCTTGACGCGATTGTTTTTGGAAAGTGAGAGACGGATAAGCTTGCACCTATTTGAAAATGTAGTACCTCTGATGAACTGCATTGGACAATAAATGGACAAAACATATTCCCAAAGCAATATCTTCCCAATCTTCGCTTTTACCTTCGTAAACGGCGACATCGACAGTGAGGTCAGAGACGGACAAAACAGCCCCTTAAGCTGTTTTGTCGTCCTAAGTATTTTAAATGAATTTCAAATGTTTTATATCCAGGAGATTATAAAAAGGATTTAACGGTATTTTAACAAGCAGTAAGCAATTAGTATTGACAGAGAGTGGGCGTCCTCAACCCGTCGTCGTCGCCGTCATCCCCCGAGAGCCCTTGCGTGTTAAGGATTTATTCAACCACTTCGCTCGAGTGAAATGCTATTTATAGATATTTCTCTAAATACTTCAGACGTAAATGGAGAGTTAAAACAATTAATTAACTATTAAAAATAATATTAATTAGTTAACCTATTTTACAACTATTTACCTATCTCTACCCAAAATGTATCCCTGTAGTTAGTGTAGTTGATCCTCTTAAAGGTTCTACTTCTACCTTTCATTTGGGGATCTCAAGAAGAACAGTCCTAAAACTCTCAAAAACGAAAGCCCGAATAACGCCAAACCGAATTACCTACTTTATCCAAAACTATCCAAAAAAAAAAAACTTATTCACGGTGCCCCGACATGACATGAGAAATGACACCTTACGTATTAGTTTTCTCTTAATCATTGAAACGAAAATAGGAGCCCTGAAAAAAAGGGGCTCTGTCAAACTTTCCACTGTGCGAAACCAATATCCCAATACCAATACCAACGGAACAAAAATTAACTTTAAAATTTTGTTTTTTATTCCGAGTCGTGTCGTGTTTTGTATCCAAGGATTGGGCTTTGGGCTAGTAGATATGTAGAGTTTTACGGATATTAGTCATGATGAGTTTTGGGGATTACTTTGGCATAAGCTTGCATGATTGAGAACGAAGTCATTTATTTGCCTTAAAATGTATAGAGGAATCAATAATGACGGGTAAGCAATTAAGTACCTACTTCCATACATTTATCTTTTTATCTGGAATACAATGAAGCGCGAAATAAATATAAACGGTAAGTAATATTTATAAATGTTTATTGCATTATTGCTTGTAATCCGATCAAACGTCAACAGTAGTGTAAAACATTTAGCGCAATGCAACACAATCCAAGAGCATTATTCAAACATAAATCTCCAACATGATGTGGTTAATTTGTGAGCCGAGTTCAGCCGAGCTGTAACCATGCCATGCATAATCGACTGCGCATAATTAAAATCTACATGACACTAAGGTAGTAGTGTAGTTAGTAGTTACCTACTGTTTTACGATACAAAATAACCTACTTCTGTGGATCAAAAACTGCATGTATTTTGGATGTAAACGTCGCACAGCTTGGACACGGACACGGTATGTGTCAAAATCGCAAAAACTGTACATCCAACCTTATTCTTATCCCTGGCCATTATAAAACAACAAATAACATACAGTTCTGAGTCAGGTCATCACAAAGATCATCAGCATGAGATAAAAAACTAGTGATTTTACTAGTGGGTAACAGGTGGTAAAAATCAACAAGCACTAGACAAAAGAAAACGGGGACAGAGCATTCCCAGAGGACTTCATTTTCTGAGCTCGAACAAGTAAACACAACTGAAATTAAAATATAGTGGACTCACCTGCGACATTTTAAAGGAGCTCGTCTTTGCGGCACTGGTGAACTATGAACGCTGTCAGGAAACACCAAATTGTGTTTCAAAGCTAAGAACTCCGGTGTACTCATCCAATTTGGGTTGCCCTCATCACATGAACTCATAGACAGTGACCTTATAAACCTGTCCCCCGAAAGAGAGTCAGGGGTCAAATCTACGTTCTCTATCGTTGGATTAGCAATTGTTATGTTAACCGACGTCATTGATTGTGACCTCACGTGTTTGTCGTACACAAACACCTCATCCCTGGACTCATCCTTCTCAAAACTACTGAAAACATTGTCCTTTACAGAATCTATTGACTTTACTGTAGGCTTAGAACTGGAAGACAACTCGTCCTGAGTCGTATCATTAGGAGTGTATCTCGTATCAGACGATTTTATACTTTGTTTATCAGAGTTAGAATTCAAACTTGTAGTTTCTGAAGAATCAGAAAATGCATGCTCATTGTTAGCATCCACTTTAGCACTGTTCGTATTACTATGTGATTTGGTTATTTCCTTTGGATTCCCCGTTTTACCAGTAACTACTAACTCGTCGCTCGGACTGGTTTCTACGGCCGAAGGACATTTCCGCAGCGTTGAATTCGGAATCCAGTTGAGGAAAAGCGTAGGTCGTTTCGCGTTATTATGCTGGTCTGTAAAAACTTTAGTAGTGACTGTGAGGTATCCTGGATGGTGTACAATATCTAGTTCATGTCTGGCGACGGTCGGTGGATGCACGCACACATTGTTCTTGCAAAACAATATTTCGTTGTCGACGTAATCTGGGGGTTCCTCGTTGTCGTCGAACTCCAAACCAAGGAAGTAGCTCGAGGCTCGTTTGAAAAGTTCTGGCAGCGGCATCTCGCTGCGGGATATGTTCACATTTCTTAAATATTAAAGCACGATTTATTTACTGCGGCGCGTTATCACTCGCGACAACCTCATTCAAGCGAGGTTGTGTGGGTACTACGCGCATGTAAACACCTACGCAGCTATGTTGATAACGCCGTATTGATCGGCCAGCGAGAATAGAACCGACGGGGGCGATAGGCATCGGCCGGCCAACGTCACAGCTGTGTCACTGTGCAACTTGAAACTTGAACGGGTAGCACGTGTGCCAATGGTTGCTTCACTGGGAATCGATTGGAGTACAAATGCTCATAACATTTAATTACGCAATAAGATAAGTAAAACTGGGTATATTCCCTTGCTGCTTCGAACCGTCAGATTCAAGCAAGAAAGAAGCCTTGTGTCTATTATTAGACTCTATTTGGAAAACATTATTAAATCGGATATCATTAGCAGTTCTTACTGTTCTTAGTACTAGCCTACCTAATGCGCCACACAAGGCCTACAGCTATGCTGTATGGGGTCAACTGTGAGACTGTGACTAAACATTTACTTTTTACCTGCGAAAAAATCTGTACCCTAATTGCGTAATACACATTCAATCGTAATCTGAATCGTTTTGAAACTGATTGCTAATCCATTGCTTCATAAGTACGAAATAAATATGCTCAACAATTTAAATAACGCTATGAATGTTGTTGAACTGTCAAAATCAAACAGAGTAGTCGTAATCGTTTACGAAAATGTGTTACGCTTAGGGTGCAGCACCCTAATTGCGTAACACATTTTCGTAAACGATTACGACTACTCTGTTTGATTTTAAAAGTTTATTATATAGGTAATACTATTATGTAAGATACTTTAGCAGCTTGGTGTATAATTTAGGCAAGTATGACTAAATGAATAAAATAATCTTATTAGGAGTGCGTCAAGAAGGTATCATACCTCAGCACCACAATCTACACTAATCGCTACGTATACTTCTTAGATCTTATTGTATATTTCTACTCTCTTTAAAGGTACCTATCTTATCTATCTTCTATCTATTCCTACGTATGGGCACAGTTTGTCTTTGAAATAAAATTCTGATGATGGCCTCTGAATTATTTTATATATCTTTTTGTCTAAGCTTTGACTCAATGCAATGTTGTTTTCCTTGTTCCACATCCACGCGGACCGTCTCCTGTGGACGGACCGCGTTGTGGGCACAGCTCTAATATGTCGCGGATAAAAGCAACTGTAAAAAATGTGCAGTTGTAGCAGCTTAATCGATGATTGATGAACTGATGGGTACTAGTTGTTACCTCAAACAACTTAATAATAGATTGGTCTACCGATAGTAGGTATCAATTTTTCTATTGAATAGAACGAGGTAAGTATATTTGAGTTATTTCAGGACTCGCGATAGACCAACAACACAATCTTTATCGACGAATGGGTGGAATACTAACAAATACATGACGTATTTATCTGGATCAGCTGACATATTTGAAACACATGTGACACAATCACAAATGTTTTAGTATTGAAGTTGGTTGATGGGATTGCCTCTTTACTATTCGTCAAAAGTAATTCTAAACCTTTTCTTAACAGGGACCTCTTAAAACGTTGCTTAAGAGTTAAAGTCGTTCAAAGGGTAACCGTTGATTCAGTTAGATCTAAAATACTGAATAAAATATTAAGGCTAACCGCCTTAATAATCTGGTAACCGATTGAACGGCAAATCCATTGAAACCTTATAAGTAAAACCCTTCCGAGGGATTCCATGAAAAGGATTTTCTGACCTCATGTTATAAGGCTATTTGAAGGTATTTACTTAGTTCATGGGCTATGGGACTCTACCCTTATAGAAAAACTGTTTGTTTTGAAGGGGTAGACGGTTAAGATAAGCCGTTCACGGCGTTCAATATAACTACTCTCTACATACAACCCTATAGAAAACCTTTTAAACAGCAACAGTGCCACTCAAACACCGAGTCACAACCAAAGAATACCTACTATAATTATTATACCTACGAGTCACAACAACAGAGAACTTTTTATCTTAACATACAAGCCAAATTTGAGGTGGTTGCTGCCTAAACAAAAGTACAGCGATAAAAACGGATTGAGGTGCTGTGCTGTGAGGGATTATCGGTGAATTTATTATCTATAGATGATAGAAAGAAATAAACAATTTCAGATAACATTTGAAAAACAATAACAGTAGAACGGAACGCAATTTATTTCACAAAAAAACCCGCAAGATGGCGTTCTCCTTGCATAATTTATTGACGCATGCGCCACACATTGCAATCAGCTGTCAGAAAGAACATAATCACGTAAAAAACAAAATTATTTGTGTCTTTAGATAATTCCCGTCAATATGGCGGGGCAAAATCCAGGTTCGCCGACTGACTTTCAATATTTTTACGAGGATGAAGTGTATAAAATCAACAATCGCGGTCAAGTGGTCTTCGGTCTGGTGCTCGAGAACTATGAAGCCAACTCCAGCGATCAAGAGAGCGACATTGAAACACCTATACAAAAAGGCGAAATTCGTGTTGTCTGGCATCCTTCCGGCACCGAGCGAGTCATATCCGAGAAGTCGGTAAGCGAGGACAATTGAAAAATATCATATTAGATCTCACGCGGTGTTTGGCACTTGCGCACCGTAGTTTCTAATGAAAATATATGGCCTGTACTTGCAAGTACAACAGCCTTACACCTGGGGCTAGTGCGAATTTCTTGAATAACACATGGTTTGCCCTTGAATTGGTTCAAAAAAAGGGTAAATCAAGTTATGAACTTAATTGAAATTAAGTCTACCCTCAAGATTTAATATAATCAGAATATTCAAGAATTTGTAAAATGTACTTAGAACTTATAAGAAATAAAGACATACAAACGCTTTTAAAACATCTGTTAAAATTGCAATAAAAAAAATAACTTGTTCTTACCTTTAATATTTTGACCCAGAACCAGGCATGATACTCAGTTTATTATTATTATAATAATTGGAATGCACATGTAGGTATACAAAAAAATATGCTGCTTCAAAAGCCACAAAACAATTATTCTATGAAATACTAATAGATGTTTGAATGAACATTACTTAGAATGAAATAGAATTTTGCATAAAATATGGTAGTGTGAAAATAAATTACTTTAAAATTAAATTATGTTACTAGTGAGAATGTTATTAGACTTTGCATATTTTTAATATTCATATTTATACATTTTGAAAATAATTTATTACCAGCCTATTACTGATTTCTAAAGACCAACGGACCATTGGAACAACTGCTACAGTGAATGAAAATACTTATTTTTATAATTAATGGACACAGTGGATGCTGTCCATGCTTACTCCATTCTTATAATATCCAATCATTATAACCATAAAGTCTTCTTCTATGATATCTTTAGGTCAAGAGGGTGTGGTCAAGTGTGGTAGCCATAGGAATATTAAATTATTATATCTCATATTTTATGCATTTGCAAAAAATATAAATATGAAAAGGTTATCTTATCATATTTATATTTTTTTAAGTTTCAGACATTCAAACCAGTAACTGTCAAAAGTATGATTATAATTGTTATGCTTTTTTTATATATTGTAGGTTGGCTTAGCGGACCGTTCGTTGATGCCAGGCGATGTTGTCCGCCGCCTCATTGCTGGCAAGGATACACAGAGAGGCTACTGCAGGGACATCATAATGAATGCAGCCCTGCAGATTGTGGGCACCAAGCATGTGATACCAAGTGTTGCTAGCGAGAGGCTACAGCCTCTAGAGGAGTTTACTCCAGATTTAGCTGTATGCCTTGATTCTTGGGTTGGAACTTCTAAGGTGAGCAAATCATACAAATACTCTGTGGAATGGTATTCAGATCAGGGGGCCAAGTCTACTTAATTACAAATGTTGCCATGGTCTCACCATTGTGAGGTTTTAACAGATTTTGTATGGCAAATCTGTCAAAAAATTACAATGGAGACACAACAACACATAACATATTAACATCTGGAAATGCTTTTTGTTATCATTTACCATGAGCAAAAAATAGTGATCAATTATTTACTACAATACATAATGTTTTGTATGTCAAATGTCTGACTATGTCTTAGGCAACTAAACAACTAACTTTAAGACCAACACTACCAATACCTACTGCAAATAAATGATTATGATTATGACTATTAATACTGTTAATTTTCCATTTTGAAGTAGTAGTTAACTTTTATCATTCATATTTCAAGAGTCTGCTAATAAGAAAGGATTGGGACAGCCTAGAACGTTCTTAGGCCCATAGTGAAAAAATGCTCTCATTTGAATGTCAGTTTGATATCTCTTAAGGTCACAATTTAGTGGCTGAATTATAATTAGTTGTTAAAAATGAATGAAATGTTATCATTACCTAAACAACTTCTCTTGAGATTCTTCTAAAACACGAAAATGTAATATTTTTTTTTGTAATGTAGTATTCCTAGTTTTACTAGCACTATTGGGAATGTGATGCTTAAACTTACTTTGCATACAATCTGCGAGGCCTAAGCTGAGGTTGCATTTGTGTGAGTGCACTAGATAGTGTAGGTGTGACGTCCGCCTAGAGCGCGATTGGTTTAAACCGGTTTATACAATCGGCCTGAGGCGCTGTGCGTCCCTCTATTTGTGCGATTGGTAATCACTCACAAATGCAAAGCTCAGCTTAGGCCTCGCGGACTGTACCTTATTCTTACTATTTTGCAATAAACGGACTGGGCTTATAGTGGCCTAGTATAGTGACGATTGATTGGTCTGCATAATGCATTCGTGAGGGGGAAAAATGCGATATAACCTAATCAGTAGTGCTATTCTGTAACCATCTCACCGTGAAAACTTAGGTGAAGTGAGCTGTCAGTGCCACTAGGGCCACCAGTGATGCTAGGGATTGACCACGGCGGGATGACAGTGACAGCTCACTCCACACAAGTCATCATGGTGAGACTGTTACAGATTCGACATGCTGTACAGGCTATAAAATTTGTATGTTTATTGCTATTTTTAACACAGTGATGATGTACCAAGGCAACTAGACACCATAAATAGTTTGATACATTGCATTGTGTTGTTGTTAAAGTCTCTTACACACTGGCGCGACGCCACAGCACGACACAAAGGCGCAGCGTGTCGCGCGACGAGCGGTGCCTTCGTGTCGCGCTGTGGCATCGCGCCGTTTTGCGGAAGCCTTAAATATTAAAACTTCAAAAAATTATCATGTTACATAACATAACATAACGCCTTGTTTCCCCGAAGGGTTGGGCAGAGGTGTACCTATAGTACACCCACATTTCGCCAGTTATGTTTAAGTCCCATGTAATAGGGGGCGAGCCTATTGGATTTGTGCCCGGTAGATGGGCACAAATCCAGATGTTACATAAATGTATTTAATTCTGAATGAACTAATTATATTTAGTGTTTGTAAAGCAAATTAATTCGCTTCGCTAAGTTGTAGTTACACGTAAGATAATCTCTGGGTGTGAAATTGTAGTTTTTGTTTTTGTGGAAGGAAACATCAGTGACAGGTTAAAACACAAGCTATTAAAACCACTCAAGTATGATAACGCAACTAACAACAGCAAGGGAAAGAGACGCTCTTCAGGACCAATTGCGCCATCTTTTTAAGTAACACAAACAATCATAGCTTAGTCGCATAGACACTTACTGCCAGACACTAAAAGCCTCCAACCTTTCAAAAACCATTTAACTGGAAAAAAAAGAATCGTCAAAATTGGACTACACTGTAAAAAGTCATGCGTAGTCAAACTAAAAAAGTATATACGCGTTGACTTGAGAACTTCATATTTTTTTCGTCGGTTAACAAATCTTTCTGCACAGGCGGTCCACAGCAAACTCCGCCTAGTCTCCGCCGAGGGCTCGCGCCTCGAGTACCCCGACCTGGACACTTGTCCTCTGGAGGACTACTCCATGCGACGCCGCCGCTCCACTCCCTACTCCTCGTCCGAGTTCTACCCTGGACAGGTGGTGTACGGCCCGCTGGGCTCACTAGACAGCGCCAACTGGCTCCACATTACCAAGGAAATGAAGGCCGCCAGGAAACATAAGATGCATGATCATAAGGTAAGTTTGAAGAGAGAGAGACAACTGTAGTATGTAGGCAACAGAGCTGGTGCCTTGAAATAGAGGCAATGGCAGGGGGCATCAACTGGACAGATGCCTTGAAAACTGGAAGAACGAAGCATGGGGTCGCTAAGAAGAGAGGTCATAATAAATTTAATGCACCAGTCAAAGAATTCGGTTGAAACTATTAAAAAGTGTACATGCTGTAAGTCACCGGAACTTCCTCATCTGACGCCCAAAATACGGCTTCGCAAAATACCGCAAACTTCCTCAAAAACAAAGGAGAATTAAATAGCGCTCCGATTTTTGATAGGGTCAAGGTCAACAACAAAGTAGATATTTCGTTTGGTGTTCAAAATATCGTAATTCAAATGTATCCTACTTACACATATTATGGCCGCGACTACGAGTCTCGGCGTATAGCACAGCATTTTTTTATTTTATCTTTTAAACCTCAGTTCACTGTGGAGGCGGTGATGACGGAAAGCGTGAGCGTTCACTGGCAGTGCCGCGCGCTGTGCACACACCCGTCCGACCCTGCAACGCCGCAGCAGCCTAAGTTTCTAGTCGAAGGTATTACTCTATACCCCTATCTGCACTGGGTGGTAGATGGCCCACTCTCTCTCACAGAGAGGAGGCCTATTTCTCAGCAGTAGCAATGTTGAACTAAAATTTCGCCTGCAGCCAAGTTTATGATGCAGGAACCCTAAAGTTAGTTGTGGGCAAGACCGGCTACCTAGACTTTTCCCTTCCTTTGATAAAACTCAGGGTTTGATATTACTAGAGGAGTGGTGGCCCAGTGGTAACAGCCCCAACTTACAAATCGTAGGTCCTAGGTTCGAACCCAGACAAATGCTTTACTTTGTGTAAATAATTTCATCACCACTGCTCACAAAACGGTGAAGGAAAACATCATGAGGAAACCAGCATGTCCTAGAACCAAAAATTCGAAGACATGATGACATCTACAGCCCACCCCCTCTCACAGGGAGGAGGCTTGTGTCCCTGCATTAGGAACATTATAGGCTGATTTTGCAACTGGTTGCTATAGTAACTTCAGTTCCTCATTCTACCTGAGAAATAGTCGTGCAGACTTTGGCAACACGTAAATAAAAATTGAAGGCTCACGCAAATGTAAAAACATTTTGAAGTATTTTGCAACCTATTCCATTTGTGCTGTGGCCCATTAAAATATCTCAACTTAGCATAAACTGCATTCTCCATAAACAGGTGAAGATCTAAAGAATTTGAAGTTGCTGAATGTATTCGAGCCGTGCACACTGCAAGTCGGTGACAGGAACTTCCTCACTATTGCCCCCGAAGACAGCTTTGTAAGCAAGAAGCAATGGAGAAAACAACAGAGTAAGTATCGCTTACTTCTTCTCTAAGCTTACTGATCATTTATTTTTTTCACAAAATAATGGAAACGAGGCGGCGCTTTGCTTTTCGTCCTTTTTCTTTTGATTGACACCCAAGTTTGCTAAGCCGTGCATAAACCCGTGGCCGATGCAGTAACGTGATTCACAAATGAGGCTCGCACGGGAACTGATAATCTGGTGTTGCCAGGAAATCTAGCATCAGTATTGCAAATTAATTCATCATAATTATATTAGACTAGCTTCTGCCCTCGACTTCCAACCCGTCGCATCGCATTACCTGCCAGCGCTATCACTTCGTTTACGCTTAGCGTTCTGTCTGACTTTTTTTTTGCACGGCTCCTAAGTGCCATAGCGCGATGTTACATAGCCTACAGCATTCCTCAAGAATTGGAAAAAAAAACATGTCTGACCGGTAGTTACAGAGATTACTTAGGTGCATACAAAAAACAAATTTTACCTCTTTATAATAATAGTATCGACTAGCTGCGCCCTGCGGTTACACCCGCGTAAGTCGATCCCGTAGGAATATCGGGATGAAAGGATTCTGTTGAACCGCTTTGATTACCGCATTAGGACACATCCTAATGCGGTAATCAAAGCGGTTCAACAGTTTTAGCGTGAAAGTGTAACTAACCAAACCAACATACAAAAAATCAAACCTTATCTTAAAACTTACATTGCTTACCCAATGGTTTCAAACTTTTTAAATGACTTTAGACTTTTGAATGTCTTATTGCATAAGTCAACCATTTCATTTAATCTAAATGGAGTCAAATCTGCGAATGCTGGTTAACCTGTAATTGGGAATTAAGATATATTACAGAAGCTGTTGCACCTTTAGAAATAAATCAGGCACACCTTTGGGTATAGGTAAAGGCTACAGGAGTCTCCGCAAGCAGGCCAAGCCCATAAAGAAGCCATCGAAGACCGACACCAACTCGACTGACCACGTGCCTTCGAGACCTAAGAAGCGCGCCTCTGGACACCGCAAAATTAAGTCTAACGAGGTAACTTAGTTGTTTATGATGTTTTACTTGATTTAATTTTGCATGATATCCAGAGTTTTAAACAAAACATAGTTTATAAATAATTATTACGAATCCGTTTTACAACTTGATGAGGTTTTCTATGTTTAGGCGATTAGATAATACATCTGCAAAATTGTTTTTGCACGGATAAGGAAAGATATAAACTGAAATTGTTTTCGGTCGGGTTTAAACGATCTATCGATTTTTTTTTAATAAGAACCTAACTGTGAGGGAAATACATTTCTTTATACAAAACTGACAACTTTGTCCGGTACCAATGTGTCAGTTTTGTATTAAGAATGCAGATAAAGTTTGGTCCATTCACAGTTATCACTGAGTTTGCATCACTGTCAAAATTACAGTGATTTTTATTGCTGTTTTGATAAGGTTGTTGTTGGGTTGCTGCCATTGACAGGTCTGTCAAATGCAGAATTTTCTTAAAAATCGTTACAATAAGGTTGCTATTGGGTTGCTGCTGTCACAGGTAAATAACTGTGACTTGTTAGCTGTCATTGTACGAGGGCTGCACTAAAAGTATCGGGAATGGAATATTTCCACTGTTCCTGTCATATTAAAATCTTTTTAATCGAAAACTCCTTGGTTTTAAAAATCGAATATCATTTATTTATTTTTAAAAAGATTCTCGGTCTTGTCACAAGGTTTTGTCAAACTTGTTTAGTCGTTGAGAAAATGGAATTGACTCGAGAAAACTCAAGAGCGATGATTTATTATGACTTTCGAAGTGGTTTAACACAAAAGCAGTGTGTTGACCGGATGATTTCTTTCGCGCATTTGGTGATGAAGCCCCATCCAAAACCACAATTTATCGCTGGTTTGCTGAATTTCAACGTGGACGTGTCAAGCTCAGTGATGATCCCCGTCAAGGTCGTCCAAAAACTGCAGTCCCCCAAGAAAGCGTTGATGCTGTGCGTAAGCTGATTGAGGAAGATCGACATGTGACATACCGCGAAATTCAGGCAACTTTAGACATTGGCATGAGTCAAATACAAATAATCTTGCATGAACAATTAGGTGCAAAAAAGTAGTTTTCCCGATGGATACCGCATTCGCTCTGTGCAGAGCAAAAAGCGGCTCGCGTTACTTGGTGCATCAGAACTCTCGAAAGATTCCACGCAGGATCCTCAAATGCTGTATACAACATCGTATCAGGTGACGAATCCTGGATATACGCGTACGAACCCGAAATAAAAAACCAGTCACGAGTTTGGGTGTTCGAAAATGAGTTAAAGCCAACAAAAATTGTTCGTTCACGGAGTGTTGCAAAAAAATGGTGGCCACGTTTGTCTCCAAAACCGGCCATGTTACGACTATTCCTCTTGAGGGACAAAGCACGGTTAATGCAGAATGGTATGCTAGCATACCATTGTCCCAGGTCGCTTCTGAACATAATACATTTTTAAATAGTAATGTTGTGTCACTTCCTTGATTCCCGAAATTTTCAGTGCGGCCCTCGTATACTTGTGTGATACCGATAGTCTTTGACAGTCACTTGTAAACTGGTACTATCTACTGCAGTCGTATAATACTTACCAAAGAACTTCGAAGCGTGACAGTCGTTTTGCGGGGCCCCAGTTTTTAGCCAAAAAGTTTGCATATGTGAAGGAGATAGAGAAAATATGTTTCTGTCACATTTACTCTTACTACTAGATTTAATAAGTGTGTCCTTGTCTCATATAACTATTATACTCTTGTCTACTATAAATAACTTTAACCTAGTCGGCACAAAGTTCGATATAAGACGATTTATATTTTCTAGAACGACATGGAAGTCGACCACACCGCGGATCAGCTAGAGTCCTTAGACGATGCTCTGAAGATGGACGCGAACTGTCCCAGCATTAAAATCGAGAACATTGGGGACGTGTCCTTACCCATGGCCAGCAGTCAGGATGATACCGCTACTGAGGAGAAGAATGATTCGGGAATCAGGTAGGTATGGGGTGGGGTGTTAAGTTTTTGCTGCTTTGGGGCGGCTGACTTTTATAAAATAACTGCTTTTTAATCGCGGTTTTCCGCGTGGAAACGTACAACACGAATTAAAAGTACCCTATGTGAAAACCAGGCTATAAACTATCTGTTTTCTGCCAAATTTCATCCAGATCCGTTCAGCTGTTTAGCGGCAATCCGGAACATACGTCCAGACAAACGGAGATAACTTCTTCGTTACTATTTTATTAAGTGTATATAATGTGGAAAGATTTTCTGCCGTTTTCGTAATGTAAAACATTTGTTTGTTTTGGAGCATAAAATTTGATGTGCTTATAACTTTGATCTACTAATAAGGACTCGACTCGAATGTGTCTCATTAAGACTTGACTTAATGATTATGGGTTAATCAAAGAAGGGATATTGTATTTTTCAGTAATTTAATTCCTTAGTCTAAGACCTACATCCGTCCAATTATAACCCTCTATCATCATTATCATCAAATAACTCCTATAAAATATAACCTCAACAAAACTAACTTCTAATTCATATCACCCTGTCATCCAATACACTTTCGGACAACAGAATAACACACCCACAATAAGCACACCTTCGCACGGACGTAAAAATATCGCGCACTGGATTTTCAACTCTCGGTGTTGAACCGAGCGTTGAGAATCTAACAGAGTGCATCCCAGCGCGTCAAAACACCACACTGTCGGATTTTCAACTTTCGGCCCTAAGCAGAGCGTTGAAAATCCAGTGTGCGATAAAATCCCGCCGTGATATTATAATGGGCTAATACTTAAACCTTAAACCAAAATCCGCTATCGCTTATCGCTACATTTCAACACCATAACATAACCGAGCCCTCTCATCAAGCACACTGTAACGCTAACTAGATGGCACATCCGCAGTCCTGAGCCGACCCGGGAAGACACGCTGCTCAACGGAGACAACAAGTCTGATGCGCCGCTCAATGACGATGATTCCGATAACTGGGAGAATACAAGCAGCGATGGCAGTGATACTGACAGGTAATTAAAGCAAATGAATTAAGATTTTATGCAAAAAAAATGGCTTACATTCAAAAAACGCATTTCACTGGTACCTTTACTTAATTTGATTATTCTTAGTAGCCTGAATCCTCATAATCTTTTTAATTTCTAAGCAGAGAGTTGCTTCTGTCAATTTTGTCAAAAAGTTTCGATTAAATCAATGTAAATGATGTCATAGTCTAAACATTCAGTACTATACCTCATAAAACATAAAATTATGTAACAAGATTTTAAGAACGTAAAAGAAAGGAAGTTAAAGTTTAATAACTAGTGTGGCCCCCTTTTGCTAAAATGACAGAATTTGTTTGGGCACGCTATCAAGTATATTTCTAATGATTTTTTTTGTAATATGTTCCTACTCCGCGATAATTACATTCTTTAGCTCCCAAATGGTTTGCGGAAAGGACACTACTGTTCTTAGTTGTTTGCTTCCTAACATCTCCGATGTGCTCTATCTTTCTTTCTAAGAAAGGCGGGGGAAGACTTAAAACTGAGAAAGCCTTTTAAATAAAACCTTTGGCACCTATTTTCCCTAAACTCAACAATGTGTCCCCCTTTTCGAGGATGACTACAACCAGCGGCAGTACGTTCATAGAAGCCAAAAAGCCCGGCTTGCCACACGCACATTCTGCCGCGCGCACTAGGTTGCTAGATTTACGCACCCGTTGAACTCAATCATTCATAGGTAATCATGAATATTATGAATAACATTTAAATTCCGCACTATCTCGCTCTGGCCCTACTCAATGCGTTAAACTCGCCGTCTCGATCACACTAGTCGGCTTCAGATCCGGCTTGCCTTACCTGGCTCTGTCTCGCAGTTTTCGCCTACAAATTGCTATAGAAACGTTTACATTTGTTGATGTACTGGGAAGTATATACAATTCGATTTCTATGAAAATAAAAGTCCGGCTTTTGAAAGGCATTACGTTAGCATATGCACTATCCGCGTTGATCGCGTGAAGTGAGTTGCGAGCTCGCGAACGTGAACGTAGGCGATGACGCGACAATTTGTTATTTTTTTGAAATGTTGAAAGAGTATTCTCGAATCTGGATTTGTGCCAAGTTGATAGGAATAGAAATGTGGGTCTGAGCGGGCCGCCGCTGGGCCCCCGCCCTAGGGGTCGAAGCTTCCACCATTGGCTAACACCTATAATGATGACAGTAGTAATCACTAAAGACGAAGGCAAATGACCGAGCTGAAAAGGCACACCCCTGCCAACCCTTCGGGGATACAGGCGTAATGTAATGTTATGTTATAAATAATAATAAAAAAGTGTTCCCTGGTAAAAATTGCATGGTAAGGTATCGTGTTGATCTCGGGTTTTTTAATTTGAAATTTAAAACCTTGTTTTAATTTGTGGTTCTATCCTGTTAGCGGCGCAACATGGTCATCCCGCTGTTCATCAGCGGCTTCAGCGCGAGGCAAACGTTCCCCTCAGCTAGCAGTTCGCTTGCTGCGCGGCAAGCGCCTCAAGCGTACGGTACGACGAGCGCCGCCCGCGCCGCCGCCGCGCCTGGGCGAGCGCGTCGTGGTCGAGACGCTACACACCACCAGCCGCGCTAACGTCGTGTGGCAGGTATGTATAAATTAAGCAACATTTATTTTACCTCCCACAAAGGCGACTTGGAATACTAATAAAAATATTACATAGGATAAATCCTTTGTGGGAGATTGCTATCTGCGCTAGAAAAACCGGTCACACAGATTACCAGCGCCATTGACAAGTGTCTTGTACACTCGTGGTATGAAACGATTAGGCAATTTTCAAATACAATAAATACATATATTTTCACTTAATCCACTTAATGAATCCACGAAATGTCTTTTTCAGTCATTATATTAGAAGAACATAATCTATAAATTTACAGCTATAGTTTTTGTAGTATATGCTTAACCTTTTCATTTCCCGACTGCACAGACAAATCGAGCAAACCGTGCAGCGATCCCTCTTAAGTCGTTTTTCGTGTCTAACTGTGTGTACGCGTCTTCTAAACGACGCAACAGTTTCACCAAAATGTTGATAATTCTTTCCAGAATTATAATGTGTATAGTACGTTAATAATAAAAAATTAAAACTCGATGTTTTTTTCTAGTAAAAGTATAAATCTGAAAATAATTTTCCTGTTCAATTTATCCACAGGACGGTACAATAGAGATGGGCATTCCATCCACACAACTGTATCCGATCCATCACTTAGATGGGCAGGAGTGTTTCCCGGGCGACTTCGTAGTCAGCGGGGCAGCTAACATCGAGGAAAATCAACAGGTACTGACTGGCCTTTATGTTTTTGTGTGAACTCGAAACAATCAAAATTTTGTCAGCAAACCTATCGTTGTTTTAAAATAAAAAATCTGAATATTTAGTATTTTGATAAGAGTTTCATCTTTATGCTCGGATCCTAACGGTCGACAACATTCCTGAACAATTGGGCTATCAAATACAAAAATACACTAACAATTGTTTGCCACTTGTCCTGGAAAAAGTTCCGGAGAAACGACCTCGCAGTAGGATCCTCCTTCACCCCTCCGGATACGGAAGCCATTCAGGCGGAGCTTTACGAGGGGTACAAAGCGGCGAAGACCGCCCTCCAAGCGGAGATCCTGCGGGCCATGGCCCTGGCCCGCCAGGAGTCGCTGGAGACTCTGAACAGGGACCCGTGGGGACGCCCCTACAAAATGGTGCGGGATAAACTCCACCCATGGGCGCCCCCACTGACGCAGAGTCTCCGGCCCCAGCTCGTGGAGGACGTGGTGAACGCTTTGTTTCTCCCTTCGCGGGAGGAGCATACTCCCCCGCTTATGACTCTGCCTACTGCGGTGCCGGATGCGGCCCACACCGGCGACGACGATGCTTCGGAGGTGACCGAGGTAGAGCTGAGAGTGGCGGTACATAGGCTTAGTGCCAAAACACCGCCCCTGTACCCGACGGCATACCTGAAAAAGCCTGGGTTCTGGCCTTGGAGGCTCTCGGGCCTCGACTTATGGGGCTCCTAAGCGCATGCCTGGAGGAGGGCCAGTTCCCACTTCGTTGGAAGACGGGGAAACTGGTCCTCATTTTGCTGCTTGACGAGGTGGGCAAGCTCTTTGAAAGAGTCATTGCAAACCGCCTCGTCGGGCGGCTGGTGCGGGTGGGGCCGGATTTGGCGGAGAGCCAGTTTGGTTTTCGCAGGGGGCGCTCTACGGTGGACGCCATCATGCGCGTGCGAGCCCTCACGACGGGGGATGCTGTGGCCCGGGGTGGGGTCGTCTTGGCGGTGTCTCTCGACATCGCCAATGCCTTCAATACCCTGCCCTGGAGTTGCATCAGGGAGGCATTTTGGTATCACCGGATGCCGAGCTACCTCTGTCGTGTGGTCGAGGCCTACTTGACGGACAGGGCCGTCATCTACCCCGGTCACCGAGGAGAGTGGAGCCGGCGAGAGATGTCGTGCGGTGTCCCACAGGAATCGGTCCTAAGGCCGCTTCTGTGGGATATCGGTTACGACTGGGTGCTGCGCGTCGACCTACCTAGTGGCGTCGGCGTGGTTTGTTACGCTGACGACACGCTGGTCCTGGCACAGGGCAGGTCGCAGCAGGCGGCGGCCGAGCTAGCGACAATCGTCGAGAGAATCTGGCAGTTGGGACTCGAAGTGGCCCCTGCATAAGTCCGAGGCCATGTGTTTTCATGGTCCTCGGAACGCGCCAAGATAACGGCGGGAGGGATTCTGATGTGAATCCCTCCCGCCGTCGAGACGACGATGAAGTTCCTAGGACTCGTCCTCGACAGCCGGTGAAACTTCGTGGAGCATTTCCGACGTTTGGGTGTACGGCTTCCACCCATGATGTCCTACTCAGTTGTGGGTTGTGTGTAATGTAGGCTGCTTAACAAATCCTGGTATAATTTTCCATTTGCGTGATCTAACCCCAAAATGAAAAACGAAAGTTAAAAACTAAAACCCAACTACGACAATAACGCCAACTAAAAAGGTATAAACAAGACCGGAGTCACTCATCACCATCATCATCATAATTGCTGCCTTATCCCGATTTATTTATTTTATTTGGAATAAATCGGAAAAAGGTAGCAATTATGATGATGATGAAATCGTACAGATTACAAATTATTTAATCGTATATCTGGACGATTTATGCCTTCATATCATGACATAGTTATTTAGTAATGTCGTGTGACTCCGGTTATTCGAAAACCGATGTTATTTTTACGATGTCTGGTTTAAATGCTTTTAGTCGGCGTTTTTGTCATCAATGGTTTTAGTTTTTAACTTTCGTTTTTTTTTTGTACCATAGTATAGTCCGCGAGGCCTAAGCTGTGCTTTGCATTTGTGTGAGTGCACATATAGATAGTGTAGGTGTGACGTCGGCCTAGAGTACGATTGGTTTAAACCGTTTTATGCACTGTGCGTCCCTCCATTGGTGCGATTGGTAATCAAAAAAGCTTAGGCCTCGCAGACTGTACCTCTGTAGAGAGCGGCTGTCATATCTTATTGTCATTGAACAGCTGAAGCACAGGGAGTATGGAGTGGTTCAACGTGTGGATCATCATGGCAGGACAGCTATCGTGCATTGGTACCGCACCTATACAAGCGCTGATGAGCCAGTGTGAGTTATATGTACTATTTATTGTGTAATTTCTTTCTCATTAATATGTAATAGTTAGGAAATTATATTTAGATAAACCGTGTGCCCAGTGGGACTTCCTAGCGGCAAAAATTACGAACTTCCATACAAACTTTCATCACCTATTTAACCCCTTATAGGGGTGAATTTTCAAAAATCCTTCCTTAGTGCTCAAAATATTGAAATAATCTGTGAGGCGAAGTCGAAGACGTAGACGATTTCGCAAGTGACTTCGTTTGCGTGTATTTTATAAATATTATAATTAAAATATAATAAAACAGGATAAAAAGAAGCCTATGTCCTCCAGGTCGCAGGCTACCAGTCTCATAACGATTGGTTCACTCCCGAATGGCTTATTTTCATTACCTAGTCGATAACACGAAATACAGCATGCGAGGACTTCCCTTCAAAGCAACTGCCAAACGTTCCATGTCAGTTCTCCTTATACCGCAATAATTCACTCTCGACTATTTAAAAAAAAATGCGTTTATTCTGACATCCTAAGTCTTACAAAAAACAATTACTTCTGCCAAACTGCAAAGCAGTTTGTTGGCATATGTAGCAGCTCCATATAATTTTTTACACATATTTTATCTTGCGGCGGTACGTTTCCATTAACATGAATACATTTACCTACAACTAAACACACATATTTTACCGCAGCACACAGGGTGACTACGATACGTAGAACCTGCAGCGCACGCTTGGCAGTTGCTTTGAAGGCCCATTTTCATTTGTCATTTCATTGGGTGTGAGTCTCTGGACGCTTTATAACGACCGTTGATTTCCATTGGTCACTACACCAGCTACGGGGATTCTCCGCAAACGGTGTACTGACCGAGTTATCGACTAATGAAAGTAAGCCATAGTATTAGTATGGTATTTTTAATCAATGTAAAGAAACATTTGGCTTTGTGTATTTTTCTATTTAGAAAATTACACAATGCAATGCAATTACATTATTTGTCGTTTAAAAGTCGGTAGGTATGACAAATAAATGTTTATTTGCAAACTTTTTTTTACTTGTTATAGTAATGGAAAACTACTTAAATTGGTTTATTTTGTAGATCACAATTTAAGAAAGTGGGTTTAGGTAGCTATTTAAACTGTCTGGTAGACTTTTGGCCTGTTACACCTTGCGCCTACCTGAGACTGACATAGGCCGTTAAAGTTAAGTCATAAGACATTTATTCATTTGTTTAATGTAGGTACAGTAATCATGGTAAAAGATAATAAAGAATGCTATAATATGCCAGAGAGCGTAAAAACAAATTGAAAACAAACACAACTGAAAACAAATTTAATAGTTGACATATAATTATTTATTCTTGATATTGTAATTATGAATTTTAAATATGAATTTACTTAATGCTTATTTTAAATATTATTTTAATTATCATCAATGTAATGTTTTCAACACAATGTATTTTGTTATGAAATAAATGACTCATGACTTAATGGGAATATGTCAATTTATAATACTAATATCAACAAACAATACTAATGTCAATAAACAATATTAATGTCAATATACAAAATTAATGTCAATATACAATACTAATGCCAACATTTAGTGAACATTAGTGTTGAGTGTCGACATTAGTATTGTATATACTAATGTCGACACTCAACACTAATGTTAATAATGTAATAATTTTATGGACATAAACTTATTATTATTACTACTTACCGGCTCTTATATTCCGTAGTCCACAAATGCTGCATGAGAGCGAAGTCAGCGTGTATGATCTGAAGGACCACCCAGATTTCCAGTACCGACCCGGGACTGTCGTCATTAGGGTCGCCAACTTTACCGGGGAAGATGCCAACTGCACTGCAGGACAGGT
Organism: Dasypolia templi; assembly: GCA_963555695.1. Lineage (NCBI taxonomy): Eukaryota > Metazoa > Arthropoda > Insecta > Lepidoptera > Noctuidae > Dasypolia > Dasypolia templi. The sequence continues at coordinate 26,746,952 of OY743138.1, read as the reverse complement.
GAGTAATACATTCCAGAAATACACCTAAAGTTTCTATAAGGTTGATAAAGTCTCTGAACTGACATTAATGTCAAATCTCACTGCTGTTCTGTGTGATTGGCTGTCGACAACTTAATTGAACCGGCTTTCAGTAACAGGGGAATGTTTGCTGTCATCATCATCATCATTTCAGCCGAACTGGATATAGGCCTCCCCCCAGCACCGCCACTTTGACCTGCTCTGTGCTTCCCGCATCCAGCGGATTCCTGCAGCCTTCACAAGGTCATTGGTCCACCTTGTGGGAGGCCTTCCAACGCTAGGTCTTCCGGTTCGCAGTCGACACTCCAGAACCTTTCGGCCTCATCGGCCATCTGTTCTGCGACCGTTGTGCTCTGCCTACTGCCACTTAAGTTTGACAATTCTTCGGACTCTGTCGGTTACCTTGGTTCTCCTGCGGTTCTCTTCATTTCTGATGCGATCACGTAGGGAAACTCCAAACATAACTCTTTCTATAGAAGCAGAAGTTTATTATATTTTTTGTTTACAGGTGATTGACAACTTCCCGTCTGGCCGCGTCAAAGTATGGTGGGTTGATGGACACACGAGTATGTGCTGGCCACAAGATTTGTACAAGGTAAGAGTTATAATAAAACTAACAAACACAAGCATGCAGTCAAATTAAGAAAGTTCCAAAATAAAATAGTCCTTAAAAGTACACTTTAAAGTATTTGGCTCTTTACACCATACCGTTCTAGGTATTTAACCCTTTTCTGAAATTCACTTGTATATTATAAATAAAGTGCATACACAGGTGGGCGAGTACGACAGCGAAGAAGGCGAGTTGTGGGGATCGGAGGGCTCCGCGTCGGAGGACTCGTGGGAGACGCAGAGCTCGGCGCACGAGCCCGAGCCGCGCACGCCCACGCCGCACGAACTGCCGCCGCCCGCCAACGGTATGTAGTGCTGGATACAGGATACATTGATACAATAATGTTTTCGTACCACCTGCTCGATAAAGTCAAATAATAATACGTATTTTTTTATGTTCGAATATTGTTCTATCCCCCCACCGCTATAGTATGTTTTATTTTTGTTTCTTCAGTTTCCGCGCATGATGAAAGTATTTTAAATATATAGGGGACACATAAAACAAAACACAATATAGATGTTACTTTGTGTTGTAGTCGTTTAATTATTATATCAAAATGCGTATACACGTAATTACTGAATTTTTTTATGATTTTCATAGTTCTCATATTTTTCAACTACGCCCTAAAGTGGAATTGGGGGATGTCAAAGTTTGTAATCAAACCTCGCGTTAAAATTATTTTTGTTTTTTCTTCTCGTCTCGTCGACGTCCTCTGTCTTTCCTCCTTAACTATTCTCGGTCCTTCTATTATGCTGTAATTGGTTGAAAAGTCCTATTTTCACCCCTTTCGATTTTGTTTGGACGAGAAATCTTATTTCTTCATTTAATAAACTTGAAACTTAGATTATAAGGTTTTCAAAACTTGCAAAAGGGATTTTAGAAGAAGTCAAGGAAGTAAAGATATCGTTTTTTTTTTTTTTTACTACTGGTTGTGGTAAAAGGGGCGGACGGGGTGCTACATTCTTTAGGAGATAAACCACGCGGGCGAAGTACTGTTGTTTGTATATTCATCGTGCGCGGAAGCTTGAAAAAAATAAATGGCGGAGGGTCAATAATGTGATTTGATTTTGGTTTCATAATTCAATTTTTAATTTTTAAAATTAGTTTTAATCATGGTCTGGCAGTTTGAGCAATTTATGCGGCCTACCCAAATGTCCTTTCTTTGGTAATGTTCGTCGAATCGTTGAGCTCCATATGTGTTGTGTTGAGCTGCATGATTACTGACAAATGCGTGCACTGACTGGACAGGTCCACTCATTCTGTTTGGTTCTTTCCTCAAAAGACCATTTCAGACATCAATCCACATGGTCTTCACATGACCTGACCAAGATTATGTCTGGACTTTAAAAGAGACTGTGACCTCTGAGTTTGTTTTGGCGTTTCTTCTCAGAGTAGTCAGATAGGAAACGCCGATCTCATCTACTTTTAAAATAGTATTGACGTGTAAAAGTGTTTGTAAAAACCTACTTACAGAAATAAAATCATTTATCATTTATACCACCTACTCGATACTGTCAAATTAAATGTCATGCAAATCTAACCTAAATTAAGTCATAGTAGCCCTGTGGTCTAGCGGGGTATTAATATTGTACTGAATTTCATTATAACCCCGTGGTCAATCATGTGATTTGAATTTGGCAACTTTACAAAAAATACAAAAATCGAATCGTGTGTATATTATTCTCTTAACTGTATCGGGTCACTCAGGAGTTAACTCTGAACACATGAATCCTTAATGACGCTTCAATATAGCCGACGTGACATAAGACACTGCGATATACCTGCGTTATTTTTTTTTTTTTTGGGTTCATCCTTTAATCTTTTTTTTATCGATACAGATGTGGTGGTGGCCGCTGCAGTAGACGTGGCGGCAGAGTGCGGCTCGTGTGTGTCGTGCTCGGGCGCGGGGCCCGGCGCTCTGGGGCCCTTGGCCGTAGGGCCCGGGGGCCTGGAGATCCCGCGCCTGCTAGAGCCGCGCGTCGCCGCACACATCGAGCGCGGCCGCATCGCCATGAGGAAACTAGAAGAGATGTTCGCTAAACACCCCACGTTACAGAGTCAAGAGGTAAAAGTACTATCTCTGTTAAGGTGGCTACGCACGTCCCCGGCGGACGCGTGCGACGGGGCCCAATTAGCGCGCGGCCCCGACGTGCCCTGGCTGGTAAAGCCGCCCGTCGCCGCGCTCATCCAGCGCCTATACGACTACCTGCGGAGACTGCAAGTGTTGTTCGCCAAAGATCCCTCCGCAGAGACACAGGAGGTAGGTACACGTCGCCCGGCGCACCCGGACCGACACCGCAAAAGTATCTTTTTCTTGTCTAAAGCTTAGATTTCCTACGGCAACGGTGAGGCCACATAACGGCTGCAGTGACGGCCGTCATTAAAATGATGGCACCAGGGTATGACATTATGGTGTCAAAAACGCTCTTTATGGAAACACCACGTACTTTCATAAATAACGTTTCAGTGACGTCATTCGACAGTAAAATGCGGACGCTATGTGGCGGCCACCGCAGTCTAAAGAAACCCCAGCTATACTTAATTACTACGTGCGTGTAATGTTGCTCAGATTTAACTTATCCCGCTATGACTGGGAACGGTGACAGAAAGGATGCTTCGGCATGCCGCCTTGACACGTGCCGCCCTGTGTCTCAGCGTGGTGGTGGCAGAACCTCGAGCAAGAATTTCTAGTGATTTATTATTCTTATTTGAGTTGCTGTTTTCTGCAATGCTTGGCGTTAGTAATCATTTCAAATGCATCACATTCATGTGCACAATCATTCGTTGGGAGCGGTGTAATATTAAATTCAGCAGGTGCGGCATACCACAAGACGCCTCGGCATCCCGAAGCATCGTGCTCGCACTTCGGGATGCAATCTCAATATGTCGAAGGATACTTTTGCTGCCGCCGGGCCCGGTTTGCGCAAGGCCTCGCGAAAATACAGTGTGATTTAATAAGTGCTCCTCTTACGCGATGCTTCGAGCACAAAACCACGATTATATCAATATAATCATGGGTTTGAGCACTGATTATTTAGCATGGCATAAATAAATATCTTTCAAATTGACGCCGAAGTAAATTTCAAAGGTAAACTTACTCCATGGAAACGTTGGATAGATCAGGAAGTTTCAAAGAAAATAAACAAGTGCCGACTGATAATCCTGCCATAACTTCGATGGCTTCTTCATTTTTGGTTCCATTAATGACTTATTTATTTAATTTTCATATTTTTGTTTGTTTTTGTTTTTTAACTGATGGTCGAGAAGAAAAAGAAGACATTAATTGAATATTAAAAGTACTTTAATAAAATATCTATTCTTTTATTTTATTTTCTCCACTCCTCTATTTTCCGAAACTGTTTTGTTTTTATTTTAAACCTCTGCGAATTTAGCTAAACATAGTGCGACCATGCATCTCTGAATGCAAGTAATGATAGGGCTGCTTGGAAAGGGAAGAATTTCAAATTCAGTTTCCCTACATTTCATTTTAGTCTTCAATTTCACCAAGGTCATTTAGAATTTTAGATGCCAGGTCGCACATATACTGTTACTTTCGCGTTGAAATAAATATAGCTATTATTTTTATAATTAAAAATGTTTTCATACAACCTCTTATTTTATTAGCAGTTTTTTTTTATTTTATTTACAGTGTCCCGTAAGTAGACGTCAAGCCGGAGTCGGGTGATGGGCCGGGACATAATAGTTAACAGAAGAAAAAAAAATAGCAACAGGAGTTAAAAGGCCGTCACAGGCAGAGATTTCCTCGTTTTTTATTTATTTATAAATGCCCGTAATTTTTAAAATACTTAGCAAAGTTTTTTTTTTTTTTCAATATATTTTTCTGTTAACTATTATGACTTGCAGTTGTGTGTTGTTGAGTTGTCAGTAGCAGCCCGGAGTCTGGATTTGTGCCCGGTTGATGGCAATAGTCTCGCCCCCTATTTCATGGGACTTCAGCATAACTGGCGAAATGTGGGTGTACTGTAGGTACACCTTTGCCTAACGCTTCTGGGATTACAGGCGTGATGTTATCTGTTGTTATTATGACTTGACGTCGACTTACGGGCACTCTGTATAATACAGGCTGTTTCACAAATGGTCCGTCCGATTGCGGTTCGTTTCTCATGATTTGTGGGTTCATCCAAACTTCCAAAGATTTTATGATGTCGATATGATATTTCTTGACACATCAAGTAATAAAGAACTCCTTAATTAATCATAAATCCTCTACATTTTTTAGTTTCTTTTGTTCATATAATTAATTTTGTCCTGTACAGTTACGTTGGCCTTCGGTTAGTAAATATTAAGTTGTAATATGTGGAAAATGTAGTGGGTAGTATATTTGTTGTGTCCATTTATTTTTAATATACTGCTGTTTGTTTTCCCTTACAAATTAAAATAAAGTTATAGGTCTCGTATGCGAAACTTTGGAAAACGTCGCTGTCGCTTAACTTTTTAATAGTCGGATAACTAAAAGTTATCACAAGAATGAATATTGTGGTTTGTCAGCTTTTGCAAACAGGGTTAAATTAAATTAGCAAGCGAAACTCCATAGATGTGATTGGTAACGATATCTAATCATGATGAAGCTTAAAGTTTTTTGTAGATATAAACTCCACAGACGTGATGGGTACCGATATCTAAACATGATGAAGCTAAAAGGTTTTTGTGTAAACTCCACAGACGTGATGGGTAACGAACATTTGAACACGATAAACTTAAAAAGATGTCCTAAATTGTACGTAACTACGCCACGTCCTGCGGTCGTTGGTCCCAAAAATTAACATAATTTTTGTTTGGTTTACCATGTTTATACAGGGTGTGCCGGAAGTAGACGTCAAGCTGGAGTCGGGTAGGACAGGTCGGGTCATAATCGTTAACAGAAAAAAAACAGCAAAGATTTATATATATTTTTCTATTAACTATTACGACTTGACCTCAAACCCGATTCCGGATTGACTTCGTCTAACGGAACAACCTGTATATCGTTACCCATCACGTCTGCGGAGTTTTGCTTGCTAATTTAATTGGACCTTGTAGAAAATATGTCAAACTAATTTATACTTCAGATAAAATAATACCTGACTATTAGATAATCAGCCATTGTTGTTAAATTATCTGTACTTATAATTGTACTGTAAATTTGTGTAAAAGGAAACCATTCATTCCAAGTATAACATTCACAAGTACATGTGAATGTAAACATAAGCTTTCTAAAGATTTCTTTTATTTTCAGATAATGCGCAAGCTGTTAACCTTGTACAAAGAATGCCGATTTTTAGACCGCCTTATGGGAACGTCCTTCTTCCATGAGGATCACTTTTTGGTAAGATATTATCGAATGCAGAACGTTAAAAAGGAACCAATTCACACATGACACTCAACTGTCAAGCATTTGGCCATGGTCGATTCGAGTCGTGTTTAGGGAACAGTTTTACGAGAACTTTCCTGCTAACGCATTTCATGTTGCAATTAATGCTGACACAGATTCAAAATACTTTCCTATCTAAAATATTTTGTATAAAAAAAAAAAATGGGAATTTATTTAAAAAAATCGAGAAAATCTACTGCCTCTGACGGTCTTTTAACGCCTGTTGCTACATATTATATTTTTTTAATATACTTTTAACTATTATAACTCGACCTATCGCCCGACTCCGACTTGACGTCAACTTACGGAACACCCTGTATTAGCTAACAGGGTGTTCCGTAAGTCGTAACCTTTCAAACCTCAGGGTCTGCTAGAACGCGTGCGCGAACGCGGCGCCACCACGCCCCGCGCGGGCGAGCGACGCGTGCACGAGCAGCTCGCGCGGCTGTTCGCACCCGCCGACCCCCCCGCGGACCCCCCCGCCGCCGGCGCGCCGTCCTGTCCCCCGCCTGACCCCATGCTCGTGGACGAGGACATGGAAAAGCCACTACAGTGTGAAGGAATGAAGGCCATCATCGCGGCGAATGTTACTGTGGAGCCTATGCAGGTGATGTATACTTGTTGAATTAATGTTTGGGGGCCGTATCATAAAGTGTCCATAAATAAATTCATTTATTTCAAGTAAAAGACACCCATTGCCATCAAAACAAAATAAAATAAATGTCAGGTTGTATGACACTGACCTGTAATTTGCAAATTACGTTTAAAAAAACAGGGCAACCCAGCGCCTTAAAGAATGCTAGATGATATGATAAAGTTTTAATTTGTAGGTGGAGTGTACTGTGTCGAAGAAACACTTGCATTTGGACATAGAGTCGGCGCAGGCCGCCGGCTCTGAAACAACTGTGGCACTACCAGATGGTATCGTCGCTGTCGACAATCGTGAGTACAAACCTACATTTTCAATGACTAGCTGGCGCCCTCGACTTCGTCTGCAATCCAGGATGAAAGTAGCCTGTGACCTTATCCAGGTCTTGGTCTATCTGTGTGCCAATATCATCAAACAAACAAACTTACTTTCGCATTTATAATATTAGTTAAGTACAGTTTTACTAAGGTCTTTATTTCTGGTTTGCCCGGCTAGTTTCTAAAGAGATCTTATGCCCGGTTCCTATATTCGAAAAACGATTCGTTTTGCTTACTGATGGATGAATTGTCTACGATTCGTAACCCAAAAGTTTTCCTTTGTAAAACGTTTCGTAAGTGACGTTACCATTGGCTTGCTACCTAAGGATAGGAGGATTACCAATAACGATCTGTAACCGTGAAGTATGGAAATGGTCATAGTTTCTGAACTACATATTACATTTTTTTTTAAATACCGAAACGCATAGAGCAGCATTGAAGACCATCGATTATCAAGTAACCGACGTTAACAAGATAAAACTTTGTAGAACACCAAGTTACGTCTTGTTATTAGTAACTTGGAAAAGGGTGGTAGCTGTTATAATATGACGATCTTTTGAATATAGGAACCGGGCATTAGTCTTCACTTTTGAATATAGGAACCGGGCATTAGTCTTCAGCTCGCATGTTGGCGACCATTGCAAGTTCAAGCGAACTGTTCCTACGTACTCGTTACATTTGGTGCGATATAATCGCGAGTTAGTTGACTCACGACAAAAAAAAAAACATAAATTCAGCCAAAAAAGTATAGGGAATGGATGATTTGTTTATGGTTTCAATTTTTTTTTTTTTTTTTTTTTGTTAGATTGGCACAACTGTTTTCCATTTTGGCGCGGAGTTTGAACTGCATCTGTTATTTAGTCGATTAAACAGTGTTGTTTTTAGTTAGATCATATCTAGTATGTATTGCGAATTTTTAATGGACAAAAACATCGAACAAAGAGTATCTTTAAAAAAAATATACTAACGTTTTGTGTATTATTGATCTTCTCCCGGTACTTTCTCGACAAAATAGTACTACTGAGGAACTATTCATCATTAATTTTACCTTTTAGCTGCTGTAAGCTAAAGGTGGAAGTTAGGTAATAATATAGGGTGGTGGCCTCAACTCCACGTCAATGCACGTATTTTGCTTACGGGTGGGAAAGTCGATTATTCGATCCACCCTAGTTCCTCAAGGAAGGCCTTGGTGTTACTGACAATCTCACGTAGGGAACCTGGGCTACCGAAGTAATGCGGCCCTGTACGTGGCAACCACCAGGCAGTTTAGAAGCACATGAGGTGCTGTCTTGTCGTCCTCCACGCAGGCCCTGCACAGTCTGTGACTCCAATAGCAAAGAGGTGTTTATTAAATGACCCGTGGTTAGTTTAAGCTGCTGCAAATGTAAGCAGTTGTTGTTTAGTTGGAAGTGTTGTAAAGTGGATGTTTTTGTGGAGCAAAGTTTGCAAGTGTTAGATGCCATCAACGGATAACAAAAGTTATTTAGTAAACTTACTAAAAGTTGTAGAAAGTAACAATGTTATCGTTTTGCAAAGTGTGGCTCTACAAAAAGTAACGTAACATGTGGATGCATCTTAACATGATTAAATTGTGTTGCCAGCTGCCACAGAGACAGCGGAAGGTGATCCAGGACAGGGCAAGAACGTCTGTCACAAACTGTGCTCACTCATACATGCGCAGCTCATCAAAGCACACACCGAAGTTAGCCGGTAAGTGACTACACTTGTTCATGAGCTAACTAAAGATATAACTTAATTTTCAGGAGCAAATATAGAAAAGTTTTTGTCTTTTTGCAACGGCCGGATCTTAGTTAAAATGATGTTATATGATATTTCTTTTTGTCAATTGGTTCAAAAAAAACATTTTACACGTTTAAATTACATTGTGGATTTCAAATTATATGCGTTTGGTGTTCCCTAACTTTATACTCTGAGAAGAAAGATTGAAACAAACTCAGTTCCAGATACTTTTAAAGGACAGACATAATCTTGGTCAGGACAAAGAAATCCTTTTGAGAGTAAAATGGAACCAGATTTCATCTAATGTTTATAAATGTTGTGACCTTTCATAGTTCAAACATGGTCTTCATTGACCATTTAGTGACGTTATTGTCCAGGTCCGGCCGCAGCATTATAATAAATTAAAACTTGGTTATTAGTTTTGCACACTGGCACCACGGCACATATAAAATTGCAAAGCCTTATGTAAGTTGTAATAAAGATTACATTTATTTCGCAGGAGAAGGCCGCAAGAGTTGGCCGATTTCCTTAACGCCTTAATGAGAAAACAAATCACAAACGGCTCTGAAGAGAACTTAGTCTACCACTTTTCAGTGTGAGCCTCCTTTATTGTTTTATTTACATTTCTTTATATATTTGGGCTTCTGTACATGTATTTTGCTTTATTCACACATTATGTTTCGATATCCATCCCACATACTTTTAAGTTTTCATGATACTTATACAGGGTGGTGATTGTACTTTCACGACTTTTTATATGAAGCACAAATGCGATTCATGAAACAAAAAAAAACTCCTTAACAGACAACATCTGTGTTTTTTTTTTGTTTGTTTTTAGTGTTTTACCTCCTGAGGGGATTCAGGTGATTGAATCACTATCCTGTATAGGAATGTGCTGTTTGTGCCTACATTACATGTTAAAATTGCTTCTAATGCTGAGTGTAGCTGGTGTATACACAGTTACGTTTGACGGTTTCTGGGCTATATTTGTAAAATATATCATATAAATATATGGGCGTGCCACCTCATAAGACAGATTTTGTTTACCACCATGTACAGATTTCCAAAAATATTTGTTGTTTATTATTGTTTTATTTATTTGTTTATATTTTTAAGTTATTATTTTTAATTTATTCATTTCATTTTGTCTTACTGTGTCGTTGGGGTCTCACCTGTATAAATGTATCTTGTAAACATGTAAATACTGTCATTTATGGTCTTTTATTTGACTTCATTAACATCAAATAAGTTGGTTTAGGGCTTTGCGATAATGATGCTGGTGTGGAATTATGAATATTTGGAATACCCATAAGAAGTTTCTATGAACCAAATATGCAAAAAAGTGGGAAATCAAATTCAAAGGACTTTTGCTAATTTCATGATAATTAAATGATCACATGCCACAGTATGATAGTCGTTTCATAGTATTTTCTGTTCTACCCTCTTACCCGTAGTTCAATACTTATATTAAACAAATGTATATGAATATAAAACTCTTTATAATTTTGTATCAAGTTTATTTCTACTTACAGTTGTAATAATTATTTTCTATTCATCTTCTATAGACTTGAATTATTATCTTGACAGTTTCAAGAACGTTTTTATGTAGCTCGCTACAATATTTTTGGTAGGTGCCCCGTTTCGAGAACTTGAACATCCTCTATACAATGTATGTAACTCCTATAGAATTTATAGAGTGATTGATAATTCAGGATCATAATGCGATAATATCGTCCTTCAGCATGATTTGGCGATCTGCGCTGTCCATTTTGACTTTCTAAACTTGTGCTACATATTGTTTATCGTGTGTGCAGACACTTATTTTCGAAAGTAATTAGACTGAAAAAAGAGTTATTTTTTATAACAAGCTTGAAATAAACCACAGCCCTTTTTAATATTAAAAAAACAACATTTTTTGTGTACAAAAATACCGTTGCGTATGATTGCAATGGTATAAGCTGCTATTAGCTTTTACAATAGTAATAACAGTAGTTAACCGTTTTTCTATAATTTGTAGCATTGTTTAGTAATATTCTGTTTAGTCGTCAGCGTATGTAACACCTTTTCGTTTTATTTTTATTTATTTTTTTGTTGTTTCGTAGTGACTCTATAAAAAGTGGTAACTTAATTTCTCTGATTTCCGATCAAACCCGATATTGTTAGTTTACCGGTTGTATTACCATATATTTGTTTAATGTAAGTGTTGCAAGGCCCTTAGCGGTTGATTCGCAGTGACGAAAAGCGTTTGCGGTTCAGGATGACGCTGCTTGCTAAGAAAATTTGACAGTGATGTGTCAAATTCAGTACATTTTAAATTTGTTACCTATTTTGCCGCCTGCACGTCAATAACTTGTTCTCGCTTTTCGTCACAGCGAAAACACACCCAGTTTGAAACCTTGTAAACCCCTTGTATAACGATATGCATGGTACTGTAATATTATTGGTACTGTCTTATCCATTAACGGTTGCTATCTTTCTGTTCCTGTAATTACCTTGTTTTTTACAAAGTTATGAAACATACAATGATCGCCGAAACATCGTATTATTTTTTTGTAACTCTGTAGGTACTTGAAAGTCCAAATATAAATATCCCGTCAACTCTTCTTAGACTCTTTTTCTGTTATTTGAGAACAACACAATTTTAAAAAAAAGTTTGAAGTCGATGATCATTGTGCATTCAACTACAGTTCTAACATGTTATAATGTTATCTCATATTTTGATTTAATTATAGTCAGTACGGTGCGCTGGTTGTAAGCATGGCTGAAGACGCCGAAGCCGCTAAGGAAGCTGACGTCAAGGATGCTACCACAGCCACTGCACAGAAGATGGAGGGAACTGGTGAGATATTCCACTTAACATGAACAGAAGCCTAACTGTAAATACACTTACAATTGCAATGCCTTTCATTTTAACAAGTCAACAATACTCATTACGTTAGTTACGTTGTCAGCAGACGATTTTTTCAAACATATAACATAAAGCAATGGATTAGGAATTTCCTTCAATATCTGAAAGTTTGTGAATGTGTGGACGCAATTAGGATGCTGGAGGTTGAATAAAAAGTAATGGTACTCTGGTACTTATTTTAAGATTTATAAGTAACATAACCCCACATTTTCAGAGAAAAGCTAATACAAAGAAACTGAGTAAACGGGACATAAAAGTATGATCGAATTCGTATTTGTGTGGTGTTGTGTACGAGAATAGAGATGATGACAATTTTTTATTTTTCACTCAATAAATTATTGGTTTCCAAATAGTGCAAACAAAATTTAAAAGCATAAAGGCTTAAGAAAGTGCCAAGTAATAAAAATTTAAAATAACTGTTTTAGACCAAGAACAGCACCATAGATATTATAATACTACGTACAGATACCCAATCCCATACAAAGAAATGACACCTCCCTAAGTCTGGCAATTGAGCTGGCAATTTTTCGTCATCACAATGTTCAACAGATGGCAGCATCAGCGATTCACTAAATGCCAGAGACAGTAGTTTTACAACGCCATCTAGGAGTCGACCTACTTTTAAAACGTTTCGAGCCATCCTTTGAAAATAAAGTTTTATATTTCCGGTTTCCATGTTACATGTTAATAGATTTATTTAATGTTACTATGTATAGAAATAGATTTAAATTAAGTTTTTTGATTTAAATTTGTGAAGACAGGACAAATTGAGTAAAACACCATCTATTGCAAAGAGCTCTAAACAAAATGATTAACAGATGGCTACTTTTATCATTATACGGGTTCGAATTGAAGGTAAAAGCTTATTTTATGTTTGTTTGTTGAAAAACGAGTGTGAATAGATAAATCTGCATTTAACAAGGAAGTCTTGATTTTTACTAATTTTACTTTAGCCAAAATTCTACCGTTTATCGCTTTCTAATGATTTTTAATTTCATAATGGTTACCTATGCTGCCATCTTTGACTTTTTTTGAAGACTAATTATAAAATGTTCTAGTTAAGACCCCATGACAGCACTATCAGAAGTGACGTCACAACTATGTAACTTCAAACTAGCCCCATACATTGTTCGTACCGCGCGATAAGGACCGGAATAATCCCCTCCAAAACCTTTTAAAGCGTGCAGCTTCTTCATGTTTCCATCGATTTTACAGATTTTTCGATTATCTCATTTTTACTATGCCTTCTATGAAATCACATTATTTATTCGAAAAATTTTCATATTAGCCATCATCCCTATTCGATGTGTTACAGTTAACATTTAATCTCAACAAGAGAAAATGCAACATAAAATGATATCGTAACATTTCAATAATGACCAATTATATTCAAACGTTTTTACTGGGCTAACATAAACTTTTTAACTTATAGCAATAATGAATACTCCAAAGTCCATAGTGTAAGAGAACATGTCATAGTATAACAGAACATTTCATAGTAAAATTTTATTCCCTCAGTTGCCCCCGACACAGCGCCTCTCGCGACAGCGGAAGGTACAGACGAGGCAGAAATGGACACTGCCAGCCCCGCAGCAGCAATGCCTGAAGAAAACAAGGAGGAAGGTGGCGAAGGATTCTGCATACTGGAGTCTGCGCCCGCGGCCCATCGGTTCCGACTATCCATGCTGCAGCCATCTGAGCCCAGGACCTTCTACTCCGCCGTGAAGAGGGAGATCAAACTGCTCAAGAGTGATCTACCACCAGGAGTGAGTATTTCTATTTAGTCACCTTACAAAGCTGAGGTGTCTTGAGGTGGAGGTATACTGGAGTGGATCTCGACGGTCGGAGCTTCCGGCTGTCCATACTACCGCAGTCTGAACCTTGGACCTTCTGCTTCGCCGTGAAGAGATCAAACTGCTCAAGAGTGATCTACCACCTGGGGAAGGCATTCTAACTTAGTCTACCTTGCAAAGGCGGTGTTTTGAGGTGGAAGGAGCCGATCTCGGCGGTGTTAGATTCCGGCTGTCTATGGTGCAACCGTCTGAACCCAGGTTCTTCTACAACAAACTTTTGTCGACGAAAGTATACATAAAATGACGGATAGCATACACAAAACGACGGATATATTTTATTTATCTGTAATTTTGTCTGTTGTTCGGTCGACAAAACGGGGTAAGTATTGCGACTTGCTTATTTCACCACATCTAGGCCTTGCAAACCCTGCCAAGGCATAATTTGTAGCGGATCAAGGATGGTTACAAATCACATTATTTTTTATGAATTACTGGCATTTTTTTCTTTGTTATTTATCTTCTCCTTTGCGCACACAACAACTTACCTAAGTTTCATCACAATCTATTTTCGAGTTTTATCGAGACTAACAAACAGCAATTGATTTTTATACATTAGAAGAAGAAAATAATAGTAATCTTAAATATTTTAGTTGTTACTAAAACTGTCTGGTCGACGAGAAGTCATTAAGAAAAGGTATTTGGTATCGGACACTGCAGCCAAGCATTCAGAATTATCCTTGGTTTGATAACGCCGATATGTAGACAAGAAATCGTGACAAGTTTGAGACTTCGTTCCGGACACATCCCATTGAATAGTTTTGCTGCATTGATGGGCAAAGTTACCAAACTCCAAACTGCACGGAATGCAATGTAATGGAAGACGCTTTCCATATTATGGTGGAGTGTGTCCGGAACGGGGCGGAAAGATATTTGATTCGTGAACAATTTAATATTAATATTTGTGAATTTGGAGAATGTAATACTATTATAGCTTTTCCAGCATCCAAAGCCGCTAGAATTATATACAAATTAGTTAACTTAGGGATTAAGCGTAGATGTTAAGTTTTGTATGGTACAAAGGTTTCATATGAGGGTGACATGTTCACTATTGTGATCAAACCCTCGATAATAAATAAAGATTTAAAAAAAAAAACTGTCTGGTCAGATTTTATAACAAAATAGACTTGTAGATCTATACTGAAATAGTAGTTAACGAAGCTGTTACATAATGAGCGTATTGCGGCAAACCTAGCTATGTGCAGATTCATGCACTACTTTGTCTAAAGCCGGATTTACATTACGAATCATCATTATCAATGAATAAGTAAGTTTGTGCAACTTGTTTCGTAACGTCAATTCGCCTTATACTCATGCCATTTCATCAAACACAATAACGTCCAAAACCAACAATCTGCCTCGAGGGTACACTCGTTAAGATGTCGAAATAACAAATTTACTTACATAATATACAGACCACACTTCTATTGGGTCTTCGACCATATTTTTCTTTTTCTGACAATCTTTTTTATATTTATATCTTTCCCCCACAGGTATGGGTCCGCGGCTACGAGGACCGCATAGACTTACTCTCCGTAATGATCGCGGGCCCCACGAAGACCCCCTACGAGGGCGGTCTGTTCGTGTTCGACGTGCAACTGGGAGGAGAGTACCCGCGGGCCCCGCCGCTGTGCCACTACCACTCCTACTGCACTGACAGGCTCAATCCTAACCTCTATGAAGATGGCAAGGTATACCTACTGTTAACGTCTATTGTACGGCAAGCAACGAAATCTTGACTACATTCTTACTTTAAAAAAGTGTTAATTAAACTCACTGACAGACAACGGACAGCCTAAACCGCTGTTTCTATAGTCTTGCAATTTTACACATGAGTTCCATAACTGAGTCTACAGTTTTACGATAGTCTGGAACGAATAATTGGCTGCTCCACAGTATTATATTATTTTAGTTTTGACACTTCGTTTCATTTGGTAAGTGCAAACCTACACTAATAAACTTGTATTAGTAATCCAGAGAATATTCTTACATTATGCTTAAACTTGTTCACAATACAGAGTGGCAGGGACATCGACGCGCAAACTGTAACCATTAATTCAACACATGTTTCTAAACATACTAAATTTTCGTGGTATATTAAAAAAAACGTATCTGCACTTTCATAAAAAAGTACAATAGCTAAGTAGTCAAAACGTATGGAACAGAAAACTTTTTTATAACTACCAACAAAAATGTTCAAAGCAGGGGGTGTCCTGAGGCCCTAGTGGGAGTTTCTTCTAACCATCTCGACTTTACGCATCGACCGCGTTCGGCGCTCCGATTGGCCCTCCACCGATCGGAAGCTGCGATCCGGTTGGCAAGGGCCAATCGGAGCGCCGAACAAGCGTTAAGTCGAGATGGTTAAAACAAACTCACACTAGGGCCTCAGAATCATGGACTGAATCCATGGTAACAGGTTGTGCGTCGAGTTCCCTGCCAACCTGTATACTGCTTGTTTAAAATCTTTCATAAAGCAATATTTCCTTTCCTTTAGGTATGCGTATCCTTACTGGGCACGTGGTCTGGTCGCGGAGTGGAGGTGTGGGGCAAAGACAGCTCACTACTACAAGTTATTGTCTCGCTGCAAGGACTCATACTCAACGCGGAGCCCTACTTTAACGAGGCCGGCTATGAGAAGCAGAAAGGTATGTAAAATAGTTGTATATGTACCTACTACTACGATCTGTAATACTGAAGATAAACTAGAACGTTTGTTCTTTAATCTAAAAATAACCCGGAATTTGGTATGGGCAATTTTCTTTTCTCTTTTTTTCCGATGCGTATCTATGTATTTAAATGCAAATTATATTTTAAAGTCGCTTTTACCGCATTTTTATTATAAACAACGGAACGGATTTTGATGCGATTTTCACCACTGCTCTCAAAACGGTGAAGGAAAACATCGTGAGGAAACCGCCATCAAAAAGAACCAAAAATCGAAGACATGGTATCTCATCAACCAACCCGCACTGAGCTCGCGTGGCGGCCCGCTTTCTCTCACAGACAGGAGGCCTGTGTCCCAGTAGTGGGAATATTATATGTTGAATTATGCTTTCACCATTGTCTATGTGCATAAAACATTATGGGCACATAGCGTTACGGTTTTTATGTTTCCGTTGGGGTAACTCATCTATCTCTTGTGCAAAGTGGCATCAAAATATGACCCGGCGTTTTTTTAAATAAAAACGCTTTTATGATATACAATAGGGTGGGTCAGGTACCTTAACCGTTGTAGCTGTAGGAAAACATTATTTGGAAAGAGCATTGTTAAAAAGTACGGCCTATCACCCATAAATCGCTTCTGATTCTCTGGATCAAAAAACTCTCTAAAATCAATTGCTCCATAGCAAGAAGAAATGACAAAATTGGCAAAAAAAAACTTCTCCAGAAAACGATTTGTAGTGATCAAACATCTTATAACATGTTGTCTTTTACAACTATTACTTACTAAAAAGTTACCTTATTGTGAATATCTAAAACCTTTTTTGGAGGTAGGGAAGAATCAGGGGTTTCAAGATAGCTTCTATGAGGTAGTTGTTGGTTTAATATCTTCAAACTATGAAAAGTGTCTATTCAAACTACCTTTTGAATCTTTGACTACAAAAATTTATTATGGAGAACTTTATTTTTTATTGTACTCAAACCGCAGTTGCTCTAGAAGAGTATTTTAATCTTTAAACGAAACTGCGTCGATTGGCACCAATAAAAAATCAAAATATGAATTGTATTTTTTCTAGATGAATATATTTACAAAATCTGTGAATACTTTAGCAATAACTCAAAAAGTTGGGTTTCCTGTAGCTACAACAGTCGGCCCTTGGAAATCATGTAAATTTTAAAAGTACACTTCAAGTACACTTCTCAAAATTGCTGGGTCAGATTTTAATGCCACTTTGCACAAGGGTATGATGAGGTACCCCTACACATATATCAAAACCGTATCGCTATTGGTCCCTAAACCACTTCCAATACAAATTTCGCCCAGTCTCCTTTAGCACGGAAATCTCAATGTTTCGACATGTAGCCATTGCACCCGTCCGGACCAGAGGGGTCGCTGGTTATATTTGAAAGCTTATCTATTATTTTAATTATTACTTCACAGGTACACAACAAGGCAAAGAGAACTCTCGCATGTACAACGAGATGGTGCTTCTCAAACTAGTGCAGTCAATGACCAAGATGTTGATGAATCCGCCCGAACCATTCCGCGACGAGATCCTGACGCACCTGCGCGCCACGGCGCCGTCGCTGTGCACGCGGCTGGAGGGGCTGGTGCTGCTGTCGGGCCCGGAGCCGGGCGGCGCGGCCGGGCTGGGCGGGCCGGCCGGGCCGGGCGGGCCGGGCGCGGCGGGCGGGCCGAGCCTGCCCGACTTCCCGCTCGTGCCGGCGTCGCGCGGCTTCTGCCTCACGCTGCGCTCGTCGCTGGAGTCGTTCCGCGCGGCGCTGCGGCGCCACGACATCGCCGTGCCCCTCAGCGCCTTATAGCCGCGCCAGTAGCGCCCGCGCCCCTTCACCACCTCGCGGCCACACAAAAATATATTGTAGTCTATTTATTGTGATGTTCTCGAGCTATCCGCTAGCTCCATCTATGTCCTCCCCGTGTGTCACCGGAGTCGAGTGTCACGCTACGCATGCGGACTTCGGGCTAGTTGCTCATATTACCGGATAATATGAAACCGACCGGTCCTCTATAAAATAATTAATAATCAAATTCTAAATGAAATGTTCGATCTTATGCGAATGGTACGATTCATAGATTTATTAATGCATAGATTAATATTATTTATTTGTTACAAAGTAATTTCTACTTTTAATTCAACATTCGACGTTATAATGTTTAGATTATGAGTACTTATTGAAATTTCATACTTTTTACGAAGCAAAGCTTATTGCTATCATTCGAATATTTGCTACACTAATATTATTATATGATACAATAAAGACAGATAATCTTAGATATACGTCTAGAACATTTTGTTCCTGATTCCAATATTATTTAATATTACAATTGAAGCTCCTACTTATCAATATTAGGGAATGGTGTGCGAGTATTACGAGTATCTCATCAATGTCTATTTTATGGATGTGTAATGTTGTATGTAAAAATGCATTCACTCATTTTTATGTAATTATAGTTTTGTTTTTATTTTATTTTTGTTTTTTTGTCGCGGGAAATATTAATTCATATGGTAATAATGATGTAGTAACACCGTCGTGCTCAAATTGGCGCAGTTTCCAAAACAGCATTACATACCGCTTAGCATAGTCGATAGTTGCAGTGTACGAGCTCGACACGCGACTCTCTAGATGTTCACTATGTTATCGATACCTAAATAACTGTTACCATTGTATGAAATTAATGAAAATAATTTAAACTCTTTGATTTAGTGCAAGTTGATGTTTGGATATTTCATTTCCTCACCTCATACGAGCGTCACAAAAGTAATGTCTTACTTGCCGCGACACCTACAGGTACATTACTAGTATTGATTTTACATTTCCCGAAAATCAACATTAAAATTGCAAGTGCTATCTAGTGAATCGCGCTTGAATGGTGATATTTTGTATATTAGTTTTAATTTTCTGTTCACTCTTGTTTTAGAAAGAAAAATTATTCCTCGTTAGTG
The DNA here is from genome assembly GCA_963555695.1 of Dasypolia templi. NCBI lineage: Eukaryota > Metazoa > Arthropoda > Insecta > Lepidoptera > Noctuidae > Dasypolia > Dasypolia templi. The sequence continues at coordinate 26,727,862 of OY743138.1, read as the reverse complement.
CTTATAGTATTAAAACATGGCCCACGCGGCGCCGGCCGCAGCACAAATACAATGTAACTTCATGCCAAAGTCAATTGAGCTATGGAAGGCTTTTGTCGCTTGTGTACGCGAGATAAGTGACAACTATGTATAACGATAACAAAATAAATAATTCTTCAACATTATCTGTTCTTTTTGCTTTGCTAACCACAACTTAACTTTTACCTTATTGTGACCCGTAAGGTACAGTGAGCATTGGTAATTGGAGCGTGAAGCGGAAGCATCGTGTATTCAACAACGGTATTCGGTATTATGGTTACTAAAGTGATACCTAGTTAAAATAGGTAGTAAGGTCGGGTAGTTATTGGGTCTGGATTTGTGCCCAGTTGATGGCAATAGGCTCGCCCCTAACCTAACCTTCGAGGAAAACGGGATGTTCATGTTATGTGAAGTCATAATTTGCTTGTCTATGGTTTACCCTAACTGACCATCTCCATCATCAGATCAAGGTTGTGACACCATCATAATATTTAAGGGTAACAAAAATTAAACAACAAATTGAACACTCACGGCTAATTTATTTTTATAAAAATATTTTGTACTGCTACTAATTAATAAAGAGTCAGTCGATACAATTAACTCCCATTTTATATTAATATATTTCCTTTAAATGGTTTCTCTATCACAATGAAAATATAAAAAAAACATGGGTATGAAATTATAAATCATACAAAATAAAAATTTGTAAATAAATCTTTTACGATTTGGCACCATTAGCATTCTACATCAAAATATAAAAAAATAGCTACTTAAATTAAAACGAAAATATCTTCCTTAAAAGAATCAAGGCAAAAAACCAAAAGGGGTTTTTTTTAATGCAAATTTTATTTCTATACACATATTTCTAATAGTACTTCTTTTATTGTTTTAAGTTTCTTTCGTTTAGACAAAGATTTTTAACATTATAAAATAGATATCAAATATTGTCATGACTGATTGATACACGTCGTTACAAAATTGTCATAAACTTAAGTACAACACTTTATTTTATTTATGCAAGCAAAACTCGTATTTATTATTTACTAGCTCCTGTCCGCGACTTCGTCCGCGTGAAATTTCTTGTTCCCCCGACCCACCAGTCGCAAAGCACCGCCCGCGCATGCGCATGCGCCTGCCCGCGCTATTACTTCGTTTTCGCTTAGAGTTCTTTCTAATTTTTTTCTTGTTGTTCTCCTAAGTGTGTCCTTCCTCAACAATTCTTGAGTAGGCTATCAAATGCAAAAAGCCTTTTTCAAATCTGACCACTACTTCCAGAGATTACCTCCTACATACAAGCTTACAAACAAAAAAAATTTCTCTCTAATATTAGTATAGATAGATAGTATAGAAAATCACAATTTTATAAAAGTTTTACACAACAGTAGTACAAGATCACTAAATAGTAGTAGTTGCCTCAAGAGACACATTATTGCCTGTATGTGCGCTTGTACTGACAGAAAATACTTCGACGGAAAAACGGTAGGCGATGGGATAGTATACTTTAAAGGCGAAAATCCAACGACGCAAAAATATCGCGCTGGATTTCAACGCCGAGAGTTGAAAATCAAACAGTGTGTGTTTTTCGATGCGCTTGGATGCACTCTGTTGGACTCTCAATGCTCGGTTTAACACCGAGAGTTGAAAATCCAGTGCGCGATTATTTTACGTCGGTACTAACGTGGTCTTTCTGTGCTTGTGATTTTTGTAAAAGGCGGTACCACCCATACTACACTTTAATGTAAGTTACAAAAGATGCTAGTTTTTCATTGATGGAGCTTAATTTTATTTAGGGATTATAGATCCCTAAATAAAATTAAGCTCACACAATGCTGCCATTAGAGAATATTTTGTGCATAGCAGTTTCACAGTCTTTTTGTAAGCATTTTGGGAATAAGGTAACATTGATAAAGTAGTTAACGATAACATTTAGATCCATGCCAGAATAAATGTCCTGATTCTAATATATTTAGGACAAAGTTATTATAAAAATAGTAACAGATAACCACGAAAATTAATTGATTTCACATTGCAGCAGATAAAGACATTTATTCTGATTTAGGTAGGTAGTTAATTATTTTAGCCATATATTGTATTGCAACGTTAAACATTGATTTATTATTACATATTCAATTGATTATTAGGGCAAATAGTTATATTGATACAAAAATACAAAGGCGTGGCTGGGCCATCGACTATTACATAAAAGCCATGATTATTATAAAATTAAAACAAGATTATTAACGACAGTACTGCGAGGAAGAAATAGGAATGAACACTTAGGTATATTGTCTATTCACATTAAATAAAATATAGCAATTTTATATTTAAAAATCTTAATATAACATCTTTTTCCTTAAAACTACTATATGTTGCCTTGAAACCTCATTTTGAATCCGAAATCTTTCAAAATGGTGTAAACACTTCCACATTTAATTTACGTTGCCAAATTCTCTTTCATAAATACATCATCTTAAAATTAATGTCATGAATTCTTCTCGAATATGTGTACTGACACTAAAGTTATGCACACGAACGACCATAGCAAGACGAAAATAGCCCAGGCAACGTGGGAAAATGGACTTTTATACTTATTAACTACTCCCAAACCTAGCAAGTTCGTGCAATGATGCCTAGCAGACACCACAAGAAATGTCGGAATGAAGTATTGAATACCTGTACCGGCGTATGAACCTGTGAACTCGATAAGTATACTTATATCCTCTAAGAAATACGTCAGCAATACTGGAGGAACCACTGTAACTATAGGAAAGATTGCTTTTCTTAAAATAAAATTGTACGATTCAAGTCTCGATGTATCTAAGAACAAGCTCTGTAAATTATTCCTTAGCGTAATAGCGATAATTGGGAAACTGGTAGACAGAGTAAAAACTGGGAACAAAGCGAGGAAATACTCAACAATTTCTAGGAATATATTGTCGCTATCTGTGGGTATAAAGTTAAGCGTGTATAGGTCGTTTAGATGTGCGAAGGCGAACGCTCCAGTGAATGCTAGGAGTAGGTAGAAAATAGCTATGACTGCGTAGTCGAAGAACAGGTGTAGCCCGAGTCTCGTCTTGCCTCTGATTGGTGCGATGAGTCCGGGCAGCGAGTGGTGGCACATGAAGGAATAGACGCAGGCGCCGAACAGCGTGGGCATGCCAGTGACGTCGAAGGCAGGCGGGTGGCCCTGCGGACCCCGACCTACTAGCAGGTGGATCGCCATTGAGATCATTATCGTGAATGCTGCAACCAAATAATAAATCATATTATATAAAAAACTCGTGGCACATGTTCGTACACGCTAATCTCCGAAACCACCGATTTCAATGGAATTTGTGTGTGGATGGTTTCAGGTTGAAAAATAGGATATTTTAGACCCGGTACGTGGCACTGTTGTCGAGATTTGCGCGGACGAAGTGCGAGTAGTTAATAAAATTAGTAACGTAGAGATCAAAGGGGGATGCCCGTTTTCGGCCCTAAAGGCACAATAACTTACGTGTAAGTAAAAAAAACGTCGTAATTTCTATTTATTTAACAAGTTATTCATTTATCCGAACAAGTTTGCAATAATAAAAAGTACTGAAACGATAAATGACATTCACGGTTGTGGATAAAGCAGCAGTGTTGCCAATACTTATAAATTTCGTTCACGAAATAATCGATCATGTTTTCAAGGATTTAAAAAAAAAAACATCCATAACGCTTGTGATACGATCTGTTATAACGTATACGGTGTTATGTTTTTATTTTTGATATTAAATGGTCAAACTATTTAATAGTTGATATTATTTATTTATTTATTCACTCTAAACATACAAATATCCTTACAGGCTAGACCCAATACGATATTGTAGTACACTGAAAATTTAAATAGTTCCACTGTTTTAACCATATTAATTAATAATAATGAATACATAGGATTATAACAAAAACGCTACCACACATTTTAATAATATTTCAATTTATGTTCAGCACAATAAAGATCAAATATGAGAAAAACGTACTTATCTTCAGTGGGGTTTTAATAGTGATTTTAATTTTGTATTAAATTATGATTCGAATAAAAGTCGATATCGATTTTTTTGTTTTGCTAATGTGGCAACATTGACTTACGCTGGCCGGCTGTCAAGTGAAGACACAGTCAAGTGTCAAATCACAAAAATCTACAGAATCTACTTTCATTGTTTGCGGTTGCCTTACTGAGTTTAATTCTTGCGGATTTGTTATTTAATCCATCAAATAAGCATATTTAATGGATTCCGACAATTATTTTAACCCTAACATAAATATCCAATGATAGTAAAGTAGTTACGTTAGTCAAGATTAAAAACTCTTTTATCTAAAAAAACCCTAACATTTTTGTAAACCAATTCCAAAGTTAATTGTTTAAATTGCATATTATCCTATCCATATACTTTAAAATGTGTGCACTCGAGGCCGAAGTGTCTATGGACGGTGGGCATTCCCCTTTACATTGTGCAAACTCAAATTCAAAGCATTTATTTCAATTAAACCATGTCGGTCAGTCAGAAATATGAAGCTAGTTGCCCATTCCATAGCGTAGTAGGTAGGACCATTATAGGTTTTTATGGTTTCTGCTACCAAGGTAGAAATACGGATTTCCGTATGACGCTATAAACATCGTAAGCATATTAAATTTGATTTCATAGTTTTGCTCAACTGATTCGAGTTATTTTATCGCTATATTGTCATAATTTATTATATTTTATTACATACTCAGATTTACTTTGCAAAGCGGATAAATCGGATGTAGATACCGTAAAGTAATGTAATTAATTAAGTACGTAAACATTAATAGTTATAAAACCTAGTGACCGAGTTCCTTCATTTACGTAGGTTATACCTTCCGCGATCGATAGAATTAATATGTATTGCTGGCTGCGTCTACCGGCGTCGATATCAACAGAACATCATTCTAATAACATGTAGTTTACTTTATCTGATGTGGACTGGTTAGCGTTGCTACTTAAAAAAGCTAATAAACTTAATAAATTACAGTCTAATGTTCGCACTTAATGCTGGCCAAAATTGATAATACTGAACTTATTCGATTATTTTTCTTCGAAGGGTAATAAGGTGCTCGTGTAAATTAAACAGAACTGGCGAAATGTGGGTGTACTATAGGTACACCACTGCCCAACCCTCGGAGAAACAGGCGGTATGTTGTGTTTATGTGTTATAAACATTATGAATAAGAAGTTAACGTACTGACACTGCATACAGAACATGAAACCAAACAACGGAAGAAATGCCCATCAATGACTCATGATTTTACTCTGTCGAAATTTATCTGATGTGATGGTACGGTTAATTTCATGTGATGCGCGGAGAGGAGTTTGCAAAGTAGGCCGACATATTAGATTGGGGGAAAAGTCTTTTCGCATTAAAGTATGTATGATGTTGTAATAAAATCTCTTTGGCTGTACTATTTGTATCTGGCTGGTTTTGGTATCATTGATAATTTAAATTTTAAAGAACATAATTCCAAATTCAAATTAGGAAAATGTGTGATTTTTATTTGTTTTTCGTACTGTCAAGATGAGTGAATCTAATGAAGAAATTCGATGCATTTTAAAATTTTACTACAAAAACGTAAAAATGCAACCGCAAGCAGCGAAAAAAATCTGCGATGTTTATGGACCTAGCGCAGTGTCTGAGAGTAGCACAAATTTGGTTTAAGCGTTTTCAATCCGGAAATTTTGATGTCAAAGATGCACGTCGCTCTGGTCGCCCTATTACGGATAAAATGGATGCCATTTTTGAAAAATGTAGCAAGATCGGCATAACAGTAGTTACGACGTAGCTTAAGAACTGGGAATTGAACACAAACCAGTTTGGCGCATTTGAAAAATCGATAATTGGGTACCTACGTACTCATTTGTGATTCTTTATTACGACGTAATGAAACCGAACCATTTTTGAAGAAGGTGATAACTGGTGACGAAAAGTGGATCACGTATGACAAGAACGTGCGAAAAAGGTCGTGGTCAAAGGCCGGTCAGGCTTCACAGACTGTGGCGAAACCCGGGTTAACTCGCAACAAGGTGATGCTGTGTCTATAGTGGGATTGGAAGGGCATTATTCATTATGAGCTGTTACCACCAGGCAGGACCATCGATTCTGAACTCTACTGCGAACAACTGATGAGATTAAAGCGAGATGTTGAGAGAAAGCGGCCGGAATTAATCAACAGAAGGGGTGTGGTTTTTCATCATGGTATCGCTAGACCTCACACATCTTTAGCCACTCAGCAAAAATTAAGAGAGTTTGGCTGGGAGGTGTTAATGCATCCGCCGTATAGTCCTGACCTTGCACCTTCAGATTTCCACCTGTTTCGGTCTCTTCAGAATTCTTTAGGCAGTGTCAGGTTAACATCAAGTGAGGACTGACCAAACCACATGTCGCGGTATTTTGATCAGAAGGCCCAAAATTTCTATAGCAATGGGATCATGTCCCTACCCACAAGATGGCAAAAAGTTATCGAACAAAATGATACCTACATACTTTAGTTAAATGTAAATAAACTATATTAAAAATGTTTTGAATTTTCTTAAAAAATGCGAAGAAACTTTTTCCCCAACCTATTATGTGTTGTGTGAAAGATGATATGGCTAGAAAGGGGTGAATACTATGACTGACGCTGATAAAAAAATTAAAGAAGAATATATCTTAAATAATAAGCAATAAGGCCAGGTATATATATAATATTATTGTTCTTAAACGGCACATTCTGAGGTGTTAAAAATTAAATTCAACCCAATTTTCTTCCATCATGCTCGCTTTACCAGTGACAAAATTGGAGTCATATTTTATCTGCCATTTATGCAAAAGGTGCTACCCAGGCCCACAACAAATCCTCGCTATCATGCACTTACTCCATCAGTCATTCCCTATCAATTGAGGTACATGCAATAAGTGGGCTATCATTGCACTTCTCGCATTGACTGAATCAGGAACGTGCAATTTATAAGTTAAAATAGTTACTAGTGTGAGAGTTACGGCCCTTTCACACGGCAGTCCAGTTTTGCAGGACCGGCTTTTTACTGGATCCTGCAAAAACGGACGCTGTGTTGACACGGTAGTTCAGTTTTGCAGGATCCAGTAAAAAGCCGGTCCCGCAAAACTGGACTGCCGTGTGAATACGGTTGCATCCTGTTTTTTGACCATTCCTACACTAGTGATCAGGCGAAATGGACGTGAATACTTTGCTAATATTCTATTGGTATTATCGGCGTCGTCGGCAGCGAAATAGAAGATTCTGGGTTCATCCTATCGTGACACAACGCTCGACTTTAGGTATTTTTGTAATACGCGCTACACACAAGCTGGGTAGCGGGCGCTCGCAGGGCGGGGGCTTCCACCACTCCACTATCCCGCAAATAACAGTGTCCAGCAAAAAACCGCACGCAGGAAGCCGTGTGAACACTGCTATAGAAATATATGTCATTAAACGGGATCCCGCTTTTTACTGGACGACGGATCCAGTTTCCGGTGACAAAACCGAACTGCACAAATCGACGGGATCAGCATTTTGCAGGATCGTGCATGCGGTTTGCTCGTGTGAACACTAGCATATAATCTCTTTTGCGATGAAACGGGATCCTGCAAAAAACTGGACTGCCGTGTGAAAGGGCAGTTATGGATATAGCAAAATCTGAGCACCAAGATGACTGAAACGCATTAAAATGTGAGCTTTATATCGTGTGAAGTACAGTAGCATTTGTGTCAACTACTGTCACTTATTTTTGGAAATTTTACGATTTGCGATAATGATAAAGCTCCTATTTTGCTTTATTTTTAGTCTACTTGGTGTTGAGTTGATCTACTGTGCGACGCATATAAGACTGTAGTAGGCCTTCATTAAATTAATCAATGCTTTTATTTTTAACATGTCAATCGCGATAACAAGAGCCCGTTTTTTAATGATTTTTTATTTTAATTGTTATTATAACTAATCCGATAAGCTTTCCACATTTACCACAGCATAGCTACTCAGTATTTACGTTTAATACACTGCTAGGTAAATTATACGAACGAAGCTAAATTATTATTAGCTTCTGCTTGAAATATTTTACCATTTTAGATACGCTTATATCTGCTAAGGACAATATGCCTTATTGACTATTTTATTACCACTTTTATAAAACGAAACTCACCCAGCCACCTCATCCCAGAAGTGAACAGCTGCAAATACTTGGTCTTCTGCACATTGAAAAAGACGAAAGGTCCCATGGCCCCCACGAACGTGAGCAATGCCACCCGGTAGGTGTCCAGCCGAGTGTAACCGAGATGTTCCGAAGATGACGCGTTGAAGCAAGGCAGCTCATCCCAGACTTTTGAATCAGTCACGTTCGGAGGGATCGGGGAACTGTTGGGTGGAAAAATAAACGTTCATAATACAAAATTCTAATTTTGAATAGTGAATGAGTCGGTCAGTTGGTATAAGCTGCAGGCTGGTTGCCCATTCCAATGTGACACATTCACATTGGAATGGGCAACCAGCCTGCAGCTATGAACTATGAAGAAGAACAAATAACTCCATCATACTCAAGTTTTATTATGTGAAGATCTATTTACACTGAATCTTATATTTAAGAATTTATATTTTGACTGTAAATATTTTGTAAGATTAATATAATTACAGTTTATGTCTACGATATCTAGCTTGCATTTGAGTAGAATTCAGAGGTCGATGCAGGTTGTAAGTCACCAACGATATTTTAAAATGAGGAGCAGTTTATTAACATAGCTGTTTTATAAACTTAATTATGTACAATAAATAATTAAAAGAGTTCCCAATATTTGGTCGGGTGTTATATTATGATTAACTGCAGCAGTATACTACTGTTTTATTATAATGTAGGTATGGCCAATGTTTCGAATAGCGAGAAAGATAACTCGGACGAATGTCTGTGTCCTCATGCGTGTGCTATGCAGCTATAAATATAAATTGCACACTGATTTATTAACGTCCAAACCGAAACAAAGATGGGTGTGTAATTAACCGTCATTTATCAAGTTCAGTGCTACTTAATTAGCTGTAAAGTGGAGTATTTTCTGTCGTGAAGACAATTAAAAATATTAATTTCCCAGCATCATAGATAAAATGTATATTGGTGCCGATTCTCTTGTCACAAACGCCTCTAAACTAGACTAAAAATCACTAAAATTTGGTTTAATTCTGTCAAATTACGATTTTCCATTCTGAAATTGACTATAGTGACACAACTTAACTATATTTTAGTTTGACAGCACTAAGATTGCACTGAGTTATTAGTTTAGTGAAAATGGCTATTTTGCTATTCTGAATTTTACGTTTTTCACCTAAAAATTTGATTGTCTAACTAAATCTGAACATGAATCTGACTATTTTAATCGCGATTAAAAAGGTGTGGAATAAAATTAGGTGGCGTGAACTAAAATTCACACCAACACCTCGACTTCACACGTGCACGTGTACTTTAACTTTCTTTTTCTTTTTTTGCTCATATCTCGAAAACGGTGTGTCCTATTACAAAAATAATGAAAATTTCGACCCCCTTTGTGTTTTTATTTTATATTTTTCACAAAAAAAGTCAAAACTTCCATAGAAAACACGTCGAGGCTGCCCCAGGCTGCCTCCGGCTCTAACAAAGACGTTGCGAAATCAAAAGAAAAAAAAAACACGTGGACTCGCGATTGTCAAATTCGATTATAGTTGTGTCAAAATTATTTTTAAATTTAGAGATTTTTTTTCACAGAATAGCTTCAAGATTTTCATAGTAAAAAGTAAGGAATGTTAGTGATAGTTTAGTTAGTTTAGTTCGGTGTAAAAGAGAATCGGCACCATTGAATTGGAGATTTGTCATACTTAGTTATAATAGATCAGTAAGCGAATTTGGGCTAAAGCATAATCCTGCCCTAAACAAAAATGTTAATCCGTGCATATAACACTAACATCATACTTTGAGGTTGAATCAAAACAACTCAGTTTAATAAAATGCAGAAACTACAGAAACGAGATCACAAAAAGTACAAACCTTCATGGAATGCACTTAATGCACATTTCTATAAATAACATTATTTCCTTCTTTATTTTAAAGTTTGTAAGATACACACCTTACCTGTATCTAGTAATTGCTCGATCTAAGTCCACATGGTGAATTAATGATTACTGATCGTTTTGCCATGCGATCGATTACACGCTTCATTTAGTGCGTGTACCTCCTCTGATTGCCCATTCATTATTTACCTAATGAGCATCGTGTACCTCCTCTGATTGCCCATTCATTATTTACCTAATGAGCATCGTGTACCTCCTCAGATTGCCCATTCATTATTTACCTAATGAGCATATCGGTCAAGGATATACCTAGTATAAATTATAAAAATAATCAACAAGTATTCACGATATGTGCGACAATGATGATGGTAAGAGAGCTTTTTCTTAAAGGAGCAATACATTTTATTAGAGCGTTTTTCGGCGGAGCGGATTTCACCAATGAAACTGTACGCGATCAGCACATATAAAACGCGTTCAAGAGCTGTCAGGTCATAGCTACCAGTATTTTTCCTAGGGAATATATCTCGCGAGCCCAAGCGCAGCATATCAATCGCTCTGCGGCGCCGATCATTGCGATAAAATCGATCGAGCATCACGACTATTGCGTAGGCCAAGGTCAAAAGCTGATAATTGAGATGCCTATGCCCAGCGGTACCTAATAATAGTGTTGGCGCCACTGTTTCCGGTGACCAAACGTAACGCCATTTATCACGAGTCAAGCGACGCACTGTGGGATCGAGTGCTGCCATCTGCGTCGGACCGGACGTTAGAACGTTGCTGGCGAGTGATTGGCTGTTTGCATCGGCTGACACACTTGGCGGGGGTACACCAAGTCTTTTAAAAGACCCCGTGCGCGGTAAACTGGACACTCTTGACGCTCGCGTTTCATAGTTAAAACAACAGTTATATTGTTCAGTATTGCCAAAATACTTATTGTAATTAATTAATTGGTTATAAATTAAAGGTGATTTAGTGAATTGTGTGATTACTTATTCTACTGTAAAGTAGTGATTAACATCAGAAGTGCTTCGAATCCAAGCCTACAAATGGGACGAAAGTCACGTGCCCGTCAACGGGAACGGAAAAGGAGGAAACGTACAAGATCTTCATCATCGTCAAGCAGTAAGTCCAGTAAAAGCTACACGCCTTCACCCATTCGTAAAAAAGCAAAGAAGTTAGTCGATAGTCAAGTAGCGGGTTGCTATAGTATGGTTTTGAACTCAATGGTACCAGAATTTGACCCTCTTACAGATAAAGTAAACAATTGGCTCAATATTGTGGATTTGCATGCTAGAACATTTAATTGGAATGATCAAGTTATAATTTACCAGGCTGTCAATAAATTCAAAGGAACTGCAAAAACATGGTATGACTCATTTTAGAAAAAATGAGAGTAGTTGGGCTAGTTGGAAATGGAAACAATGGCGAGATAAAATATCGTTTACATTTCAAACAAAACGTAATATGTTCGCATTGCTTAAAGAAATCATTGATAGTAAACCTATAGCGGAGCAACATCTATATGAATTTTATTTTCAACAAAAATGTAAAATTGACAAGCTAAGTGTAAATTTTTCTGACCGAGACATAATTTCTATCATTACGGGCAACATCAACGATCCTAACATAAGTGCGTCGGTAGATGCCGGAAGTATAAATACGTGCGACCAACTTGCATCTTTTCTCCACGGTCGTTTCAAGTAGTTCTCATAATACGAGTCACGGTGCGGTTAGTGAACATAAGGTGCCTCAATCCTCATCTAAACGATTCGATCTAGGAAATTCATTGAAGTCTGAACAGTCAAGTCGTATTACCGTGTCAAATCAAAGTTTAACAGCTGCCAGAACCACAAAGCAGATAACTTGTTTCGGATGTGGGGGTAATCACAAACGTAATGAGTGTACAGAAAATATTGCAGTAAGAAGGGACATTCAGAAAACTATTGTCGAAATAAAAAATCTGACGAAATAAAAAAAGAAGTAAAATTTGTAAAGTCTAATGAAAATAAAAATAAATTTAATAAAATTGTCTGTATAGGGGGCTTTTCCCAAAAAGTTTTTATTGATATGGGCAGTGATTGTTCCTTAATAACGTCAGATTTAGTAAAACAATTAAATTTAACCAAACTAAAGTTGGCAAAACCGGTTCAATTGCAGGGATTCTCGAATTGTTCCGTGGTTTTTGTAGAAGATTACGTAACGACTTCTCTCATTTTAGACGGTATAAAATTCGACAGTGTAGATTTCTATATTATTGACGTGTTATCCGGTTGTAACGTCCTAATAGGGCGGAATGTGACCGAAGATACGTCAGTTATGTATATGAGAATAGGAAGTCAACTGACTTTTCAGAAAACCATGAATGTGTCTGCGGTTTTGTCTAGTGAAGTAGAATTTAATGTACCAGATAAATATCATGATGCTTTAAAAGATTTATTTACAAAATATCCCGAAACAATCGCGGCTGATTTAAGTTCATTAGGTAAAGTTAAAGATTTTAAAATTGAGATCGAACTTGAATCGAAAAAGCCTATCTACACCAGGCCATACAGGTTATCAGAGCCAGATAGGACATCGTTACGTAATATAATTGAGGAACTGTTTAAAAATAATATCATTCGCGATAGCAAGTCCCCATTCGCTAGCCCTGTACTATTAATAGAAAAAAAAGGGGGTGAAAAGCGACTATGCGTGGATTACAGGTCATTAAATAAAATAACTATTAAAGAAAAATATCCTATGCCACGCATAGAGGACTTGTTAGATAGATTAAAAGGGTGCAAGTATTTTACCAGTTTAGATATGAAGAGTGGTTATTATCAGCTATTGCTAAATGAGAATTCAATAGACAAGACTGCATTCATAACGGAAGATGGACATTACGAGTTTTTGCGCATGCCATTTGGGTTGACAAATGGACCATCGGTTTTTCAACGCATGATGAACCAGATTTTGGGTAATTTACGTTTCAAAAATGTCATTGTTTATTTAGATGACGTGTTAATCGTATCAGAAACCGTTGAAGAAAACCTCAAAATTCTGGAATTAGTACTAAAAATATTTAAAGAAAACGGGTTGACTCTTAACATAAAAAAGTGTTCTTTCTTTTTAACTGACATCACGTTTCTTGGATATGAAGTTAATGGTAATGGTATTAAACCCACACCAAAGAAAATTGATGCTATAAAGCAGTTTCCAGTACCCAAAACGGTTCATCAGCTGCGTCAGTTCTTAGGGTTAGTTAATTATTTCCGTAAATTTATTAAGGACTGTGCAATACTAAGTAGCCCTCTTACAAAACTATTAAAAAAAGACCAAAAGTGGCTATGGACAGACGTACAAGATCATACGGTAAATCTTTTAAAGGAAGCCTTAACTTGCGATTCAACATTAGCTGTCTTTGACCCTAAAAGAGAAACCATACTTTATACAGATGCGAGTAGGGAGGGGGTAGCTGGAATTATGGTACAAGTCTATGAACATGGTGAGCGACCGGTATACTACTATAGTAGGCAAACGACCAACGAGGAAAAGCGTTACCACTCGTTTGAACTAGAGCTTCTTGCTATTGTGGCATCACTTCAAAAATTTCGTTTATATTTGCTGGGCCGTAAGTTTAAATTATTTACGGACTGTAATGCCGTCAGATACTCGCTTACAAAAAAAGAGGTATTGCCACGTATAGCCAGGTGGGTACTAATGACTCAAGAATTTGACTATGAGATTTGTCATAGACCCGGCTCTAAAATGCAACATGTTGATGCACTTAGCAGAAACCCTTCCTATAGTGGTGAAGTTTTTGAAAAACAAATAGTAATGTCTATCACCGAAGCTGACTGGCTTTTATCTGTTCAGGAACAAGATCCAAATCTAGTTAAAATCAGAGATATTTTACTATCAGGAGAGGCCGATGCGAATCGGAATGTTTTTAACGAGTACGAATTGCTTGGAAACAAAATCTACCGCCGCACTGAAATAGGTCGTAGGTGGGTTGTACCAAAAAATTGTATCTGGCAAGTAATTATGTACAATCATGACAAAATAGGTCACTTCGCTGTAGACAAAACATTGGAAAGAATTAAACATAAATATTGGTTCCCTAAAATGAAAAAGACGGTAACTAAATACATTAAAAATTGTTTACATTGCTTATACAATAAAAATAAAAGTGGCAAAAAGGAAGGTCAGTTGTTTCCAATTCCAAAATATGCTCGCCCCTTTCATACCCTCCATATGGACCATGTGGGTCCATTTGTGAAATCATCAAAGGGCAATTGTCATATTCTGGTACTTGTTGATGCGTTTACAAAGTTCGTCTTTGTATTTCCGGTGCGTGACACAAGCACCGCTTGTGTCATAAAAGAATTAGACCACTTGTTTAAGATTTTTGGCAATCCGCGAAGACTCATTACTGACGCTGGCACTGCTTTTACAGCAAAAGCATTTCAAACATATTGTGATAGCAAAAACATTCGGGTACACACTATAGCAACTGGCATGCCGAGATCGAACGGACAAGTCGAACGCTACAATAAAACAATAGTAGAGGCACTGCGTTCATTGGGTGCAGATAACGACTACACACACTGGGATGATGTTTTAACGTGCCTTCAACAAGGTATGAATAGTACATTGCAGAAAACCATCCATGCAGTCCCCAGCGAAGCATTTTTTGGGTACCGCCTCAGAACAGAGAGCGACATTTTTTTACCCGAACATGAAGCAATTATAGATGTCACACAGATGCGACAAGATATCGACACACGAATAAAACGAGATGCTAGACATCAAAAAGAAAGTTTTGATGCAAAACGTTGTGTGGCCAAACAATATGAGATTGGGGACTTGGTGCTCGTAAAGGTGTCTAGCCAGACTGGTAATGGCAGCAGTACCAAACTCCTTCCAGTGTTCAAAGGCCCTTTCAAAGTTACAAAAATACTCGGGAAAGATAGATACCACATAATTGACATAATAGGCAGCGAGCGATCACACAAGAAATATTCTGGTACTACCTGTGTAGAAAACATGAAACCATGGATTAAGATAACCGATTGGGATGAGGATGTTGGCGTAATTGGTATGTATGTACAAAATACCAATTTAATAAAACATTAAAGGTAAAATTATTGTTTATTTATAATTTGAAATCTGTAAAATACATGTTGTTCTGCAATAATTACTTTACCTAATAAAACTTTAAAACGAAATAATATTTTTGCTGTTGTGATGGCGTTTCCACTACAGAAACAAGTGAGGTTCGACCTTGAGCTTGTTGTGGTCGAAAATGTGGTTCATGCAGATAAAAGTGGATGAACTGGAAAGCTTCGGCTATCATGTGGACTGCGAGTCTGAGCATGGTGGTGCGAAGTCAGGGATCACACTTTTGCATGTGCTATTCATTGACTCGGTGGTGGGAACTCATTCAACATAAAGTAACATAATAGCTGTAATGGTCATCAAGCTAACAAATGTTTATTCTTGTAATTGCAGGTGACGGTGTGTCTAGGGACAGACACAGTTCAGGAGGGCCGGATGTTGGCGCCACTGTTTCCGGTGACCAAACGTAACGCCATTTATCACGAGTCAAGCGACGCACTGTGGGATCGAGTGCTGCCATCTGCGTCGGACCGGACGTTAGAACGTTGCTGGCGAGTGATTGGCTGTTTGCATCGGCTGACACACTTGGCGGGGGTACACCAAGTCTTTTAAAAGACCCCGTGCGCGGTAAACTGGACACTCTTGACGCTCGCGCTTCATAGTTAAAACAACAGTTATATTGTTCAGTATTGCCAAAATACTTATTGTAATTAATTAATTGGTTATAAATTAAAGGTGATTTAGTGAATTGTGTGATTACTTATTCTACTGTAAAGTAGTGATTAACATCAGAAGTGCTTCGAATCCAAGCCTACAAATGGGACGAAAGTCACGTGCCCGTCAACGGGAACGGAAAAGGAGGAAACGTACAAGATCTTCATCATCGTCAAGCAGTAAGTCCAGTAAAAGCTACACGCCTTCACCCATTCGTAAAAAAGCAAAGAAGTTAGTCGATAGTCAAGTAGCGGGTTGCTATAGTATGGTTTTGAACTCAATGGTATGGAATAAGTAATCACACGATTACTTATTCTACTGTAAAGTAGTGATTAACAATAGCATGATGACGAAAAAAGTCAAGCACAGCTAAGCTTAGCCTAAGCTGAGCTTTGCATTTCTGAGAGTGATTACCCATCAAACCAATGTGATCGCGAGAGGGACGCCCTGCGTCTCAGGCCGAATGTCTGATTGCCAAGCAAATAACGCGTCGCTATGTGCACTCACACAAAGGCTCAGCTTAGGTCTCGCGTACTATACCTACTTTGGATAGATAAAATAGATTCCTTACCACACTACATCCATTACAGACTTCGCAACAGCAGCCGAGTATATCGACAGGTCTCCGTATAAATAAATACACAAAGTGCAGTAGAACGTAGTTCTGCCGATCTTGTTGAAGAACAGGTTGGCCATCTCCCCCAACTCCACGCGTCGGTCGAGGCTGTAGTATCGAGAGGGTATTGTGTCTCCACAGACCAGAGGTTCTTCAAGGTCCCCGTGGTTGTTCTGCGAGGTTGATGGGTCATCGTCCGATTCGTGGTCTTGGATCTTTGAATTTGTGGTATGATTTAATTAGTTGTAATTGTGTAGCAGTAGTACAAATAAAAAATAAGTACACTCACAGATCAGCATTTATCTCTTTCTGTCTCTCTAGAGCTCAATTCTCTTCCCAATCGACCGAAGAAGATCCGCACGTAAAGGCAGATTCAATGCGAATGAGTGCGGAAGGTTGCGTGCCGCCTTCTCTCTTTCTAGCCAATAACGTCGCTAAATGACACATCGAGATAGATATACCTACAGAAAAATGCTGAACTATGTTTTTAAGTATGACTTCCCTTTTATTCTGACTGGAATTGTAATGACATTTGTTAATTGGTTAAGTCGTTTTGAGTTCTAGCAAGACTAACAAACAGCAAGTTATTTTCATTTAAAAGAGACTAGCTGTTGGCCGCAACTTCGTCTGCGATACAGAATGAAAAGTAACCTGTTTCCAGGTCATGATCTATCTGAGTGCCAAATTTCATCCAAATGCGTTCTGATGTTTTGGCGTGAAAGTATCACAAACAAACTTACTTTCACATTTATAATATTATAGTTAGGATAATCTCAAATAGTATCTCAATACTTACACTCTCCCTCTTGATAGTCTGCAGCCTCTTCCATTTATACACAGCATTTGCACATGCCATTGTCTCGATGACATATGTAGCATTCAAAAAGCTCATGAACGCAAGAAAAATTAATGATATGGTGCTGAGACCCCATCCTGCACGTGCAAACGCCGCTGGCAGTGTTAGCGCTCCAGTCCCAACAATCAAGTTGAATATGTAGATTAATCCCACCTGGTGATTTCAAAGTATATTTTGATAGGTAAGTAAACAATGCCATGTTAATTTACTTTTGACTTATTTTTTTTTATTTTTTTTATGTGGTGTGGCTAAGCAGTTTTTAATGACTTTCATAAAACAGAACCCACACCTTAACTTCTGTTTTTCAGTTTTTGTCAAGTACAATATTTTCTTTTCGGTTATCAAAATTTTAGATCAATATGTTAAATGGCAAAAGTATTGTTAACGAAATAAATGAAAACATGAACTACAAATTCCAACAACTTTATCTAGATAACGAAGATATATAATCTAAAGTAGAAAGCCAAACTTCTCGTTTAGACTACATAGAAAAGGAAATAAGAAAGAAAAATATAGTTGTGTTTGGAGTTGAAGAAACTGAGAGACGCTATTTTGATCTTCAGAATAAGATCTTGGGAATAATGAGAAATTATTTGGAAATTAGCTGCATACCAAACGACATAGAGACAGTCCAAAGAAGAGGCAAAAAAATAGAAGGCAAAGTCCGTACCATAGTAATAACTTTCACTACGTTAGGTTTTAAAATTTTGGCTTTAAAAAACAGGAAAAAGCTATAAAACTGTGTCTATTATATAAAACAAGATTATCCAAAACAAATACTGGAAAAGAGAGCTGAACTGATAGACCAGGCAAATCTCGAGACAGAAACGGGAAATAAAGTAATCCTTAAATATGATAAATTAATAATCTTAGAAAATAACAATGACAAAATCAAACCTACCGGAAAAACTGGTTTCCCAGAGGAACACAACGTACGTGGGGAAAAGAGGTCACTTACCAATTCATACTCAGCTACAAGAGACGAAAAAGTTATAAAATCCCGAAGAAAAATAAAACTTTATCATATGTAAAACAATTACCAGCAACAGTTTTAGCACCACCTAACTAATAATAAAAGTAGCAACTAAAAAGTGACCCCCCTCTCCAACCCTCTACACTCCCACTAAAGCTGGTCACCGCGGGAGAGGCAGACCAAAACCCTCCAAAGAAAAAAACTACACGAGTGAAAAAGACATTTAATATATGCATTTTGGAACGGAAAAATCGGAATCGAATCGGATAAAAGTCCGAGGCCAGACGGCTTGGCGAACGAATATCAAACATGCTAGGGCGCTTCTAGTATCCCCTCTTACACTATTATTCAACAAGATCCTAGAATAGGAAGTGGTGCCTCGCCTCAGCAGTGGTCTGAATCTGAAATAATTTGACTGTACAAAAAGGGCGACCCAGCAGACATAGCAAATTACCGACCGATAAGCCTTATGTCCTGTGTTTATAAGCTATTTTCATCGTGCCTACTCGACAGAATATCTTCGGTTATAGACACATTCCAACCTATGGAACAGACAGAGCTTAGAAAGGGATTCAGTACTACAGACCATATACATGATAAAGATCAAGTCATAGAGAATTATCTGGAATTCCGAAAACCGCTCTACATAGCTTTTATCGACTATAAAAACTATTTCGCATAGTAATATATGGGAGACACTAGACAAACAAAATGTGAATTCTAAATACATAAATATAATTAAAAATATCTACTCAAATAGTACAAGTCGAGTGAGGTTAGATAGTCTCTACGAGGCGGCTTGTGCACTGGCCAGATCCCCGCCCTGGGACCTAGGGGCGAAGGTGCTCGCGTCACTGTATCGGTGGCGCGAGGAAGCGAGGGCGCGGGGCGAGCGGCCGATGCAGCGCCAAATGGAGCAGCTCTCACGCCCTACCGCCGGCTTCGTCACCATCGAGGTGGTCCAGCCGGTGCTCGACATCTGGCTCGGGAGGAGGCACGGCTCTCTGTCGTTTAGGGTAACGCAGGTACTTTCGGGGCATGGGTGTTTTGGAAAGTATCTGTGTCGCATAAACAGGGAGCCGGACGCCCGGTGTTACCACTGCGTCGACTGCCTGGAGGACACGGCGTGGCATACGCTGGCAGAGTGTGCCGTTTGGGAAGAGCCGTGCCGTGCTCTCATCTCAGAAGTAGTTAGTGACCTATAGTTGCCGATCGTAGTGAATTCGATGGTCGTTAGCGTCGAGTCTTGGGACGAGGTGGTTTCCGTCTGCGAAACATGAATCTCAAAGAAGGAGGCTGCGGAAAGGGAGAGAGATCTCATCCACTCTCCTGATCCGCAGCAGGCGCACCGGGCGTAGGTGGAGGGCGGACAACTTCCTCTTCCAGCCCCCCTAAATGGGTCCAGGGATGGCGGACTCGGGGACATCTGTCGTCCCCCAAACCGGAGAGGCCCGCCGAGGCGGGCCGGCACCAGTCGGGGTTGCGGAAGAATCATATGTTCCCGCGACACTGACGTAGGTGTGAGATGGAACACCAGGGTGGTTTTTAGTCAGTAAGAGTCTTATAGATACCTCCGCCCGCCCCAGGGCGGAGGACATCCATGAGGATTTTCCACCCCGGAACAAAAAAAAAAGGTTAGATAGAGTCGGGGTTACAATCAATATTAACAGAGGAGTCAGACAAGGGATCCTATTTCACCTAAATTGTTCATAGCGGTCCTACAGAATATAACGGCAGATCTCCCATGGTCAAAGAGGGGCATTAATGTAAATGGAAAACATCTAAGCCATTTACGTTTTGCGGGTGACATTGTCGTACTATCGGAAAATCCTTTGGAACTCAATATTATGGTCTACCAATTACAAGCAGCGAGCGAAAACGTGGGTTAAGAGATGAACCTTATCAAAACTGAAGTCATGACCAACAACGAGATGACGTCTATCTTGGTTAATCACATGCCGCTCGAGTACGTACAGGAGTATATATGTCTGGGCAAGCAAATCTCCTTACAAATCAAAACTTCCAAACAAAATGAAAAAGACAGTACTGGGCCTGGGACTGTTTCATAAAGCTGACATTACAAAATTGTGGAATTGTCGCATTTTAGGCTGTTTAATAAATGTGACAAGTATGTCAAAAACGGACACGTAAAATTGTGACACATTTGTCATTTAAAAACACGAATAATCAGACAAATTATTTCTGACAATTGTCGGTGACAATTTTCAGGTTGTCGTGACAATTGGGATGATGACAGTTTTTTTTAATTTTTGTCTCAAAACACTGTTTGTTTCCAAATAGCGCAAACTATATTACAAAAACTGTAAAAGCTTAAAATTAAAAAATTGCCAAGATAAAAACGTTTTAAGATAATGGTTAGACAAGGACAGCACTATCGTAGAAGTGGCGTCACGACTATGCAACTCATACTAGCGCCGTACATTGTCAGTACCGCGCGACAAGGACGGCAATAATCCCCTCCAAAATCTTTTAAAGCGTGTATTTTCTTCAAATTTACACCGATTTTACAGATTTTTTCAATTATCTCATTTTTACTAAGCATTTTTTGAAATTACATTATTTTTATGTACATTTTTATATTAGTCATCTCCCAATTATGTCGAGTTTTGACATTCATATTTGCAACTAATCTTGTTTTTTGAACATATATGAGGATAAAATAGAAAAAATATTAACAAAGTAAATAATAACATAACATCATAACATCACGCCTTGTTTCCCCGAAGGGTTGGGCAGAGGTGTACCTATAGAACACCCACATTTCGCCAGTTATGTTTAAGTCCCATATGTAATAGGGGGCGAGCCTATTGCCATCTACCGGGCACAAATCCAGACTTCGGGCTGCAACTGAGAAATTCAGATAGAAAATCCCAATAACACGTTGCCCGACCTAGGGATCGAACCCAGGACCTCATGCTCAGCAGTAGCGATTGCGACCACTAGACCAACGAGGCAGTAAATAATAAATAATAAATCATGTATTTATTATAAGCAAATACATTATTCATTCAATCATTAATTCGTTGTATTATTGACGGTAAAACTGCAATCGCTTCCTCATCTAATGCTTCATCCACATTCATATAATCTACAACTACATCATTGTCATTTCCGCTAATATCTTGTTATAAATAGGGTGCATAGCAATCTGAGCCTAACTGTTTTTCAATATTGCAAAACAGTGCAAGATAGTATAACATTGCTTCCAATTATCGGCTTGCAATTTGGACAAAAATAAGTATAATTATGAATTTGCCATGCTATTTTGGATATTATATTTTATTTTTATTGTATCATAATTTTGTCTACTCTTCTCGTCGTCAAAATCGAGGACGACTAAATTAGAGCAAATCACGATTTTCTCATGTTGGATTGTCAAAATGCGAGATAAGTTAGGTGGTCATGTTAGGGTTTAACGAGAAAACATCAAGTTTGACAGAAGGAGTGTATGGCAGTGCTGTCAGAAAAAGAGAAAAGTGACAGATAAGGACGTGACGAGAAAACGCGAGAGTAACTGTCGCGTGTGTCCTGCTGGACTCTGCTATTTTGCCATGTCTCACATATGGCTGCCAGACTCGGTTATATGATAACAAGGCGAGAAACAAGATTCAAACTACACAAAGATCTATGGAGAGAAGCTACTTAGGTATCAAACTATGTGATAAAATAAGAAGTTCAGACATTCGCAACAGTCCATGAGGTACCAGAAACAGAGGCCGCCCGTGTGCCCGGTGGCAGGACAAGGTTTCTGTGAACGCTGGTTGAGACTGGCTCGTCGCCGCATCAGATAGAGAAATGTGGAATTCTTTGGAGGATGCTTTTACCCAAAGGTGGTACACACTAATGTTATTCTATTTTAAACATAACTATTATTCTTATTTTTTTTGTAATTGAAATTCATCAGATACCTAATTTATTTCAAGTTAATGTTGATTTACATTTAATTCTATATTTTTTTCAGTGAGTTATTGGAAATTGGTTTAATAGAAAATAGTTTTTTTTTCTTGTTTCTAGTAATCATATTTATTTTTATTTAAATTTTTGTTCAATTTATAATTATGTTTTTGAAGTGTGTGGAATGAATAAAGCTTTTTTATTATTCTTACTAGCTGACCCTGCAAACATTGTTTTGCTTCTTTTATTTTTTATAGATGTTGGCAGATTCTCAGACCTACCTGATATGCACACAAAATTTCATACAAATCGGTCCACCCTTTTGGAGGAGTTTGGTAACAAACATTGTGACACAAGAATTTTATATATTAGATTAGCTATTATTATCAATATTTTGCAGTGGACTAAAAGTAGGTGAGGGTCAGCTTGTAACGGTAGCATACGCGAGGGTGGGAGAAACAACGTTTTTACTATAAACAATACAGAACAAAAGAACCTCTACCTTCAATTCAAAAATCCTATCGCTACCCCAATACAAAACCAAACGCTGTCGTAGCATATGGGCATACAAAAAGTGCTTCTCTGTTATATTATGCGTTAGATTCACATTTTAAACACTTACCCATACTGAATATTGGTCCCCTGCCTCTGTTAGAGGCATTCTTATCAGCCTTCTTATAACCCAGAAGCGACGAGGCATTGCTCTCTGTTACACGACATCGCTGCCGGATATCAGACACAGCCACGACACAGCTATGAATGAACTTTCCGTAATCGATGTATTAATGTAGCAAATGGATGTTATCGAATAAACACAAAAGATAGTTGATTAATTAATAGCAAATAATGCAAACTTTGACAATAACTTTTGACAGGAGAAGGTACGGTCCGATGACGCAAAATTCCTCGCGACGAAGCGCACCAAAGAAAGCTCAGTCAGCAGAGCACTTTATTATTGAATAAAAATAAAATTTAAGTAATAATAATATCTAATCTAAGAGGTTATGCCTATCGCACCTATGAGCGCACAGCACACCGCGATTTTTTTTTTTGAAGCGCTTGACGTTCGTTTTTTGTACAACATGATTTTGAAAAACCGCACGTCTAGTAAGCACGTGTAGTAGCGTATACTACACAGAGTGTACTTTTACTATACAGATAGGCTGCTTTCCGAATTGGAATGTAATCGATTTGAGCGCGCTTACACCCGTTCCGAGTTGGCGTGAGCGCGATAAGGATGTCCCATCATGAATCGTCATAGATGACGTCATGACATGCGCCATCTTGCGATAACGCCGACCATGCCCTATAGAAATATCACTGCGAGCGAATTGTCAGCTGTCATAATCGTGAAATCTAAATCGGAACGCTAATTATCGATGTGAGCGCTGTCAGCGATTATGGTCTAACTCGGAATGCGGCCATAGTATACTACTCAATAAAAAGGGGTATTGAATGTCATAAAGTAGCTATAGCTGTAGGTTGTTGCGTATTATTTACAATGCGTAAAAGTTCTCGTTTAGGGAGGAGCGCCAGTTTGCCCGCGAAATTCAAATTCTCATAAATTATTTACAATTTGCGGGTCAGAAAAAAAAGGGCAGTGTAAGGTTGTATGTTGAACAAAATATGATTCGCGACTGTATGTATTTACAGAATTATAATCATTCAAATCATCAATACAACTCTCTAAGTTCATATCCCTATTGATTGAAATTGTTTTTCGCAACGGATGTTTTAGGTATGCATTGGTGGGGTATTCCATATTGTATGCTTATATTTTTCAAAACTTTCGTTTTCTATGTATTAATAAAAATAATTATAGAATTAATTTCCTAGCGTACGTCTCCTGGCTACGTTTTGGTGACATTTTCGGGGAAACTGAAGGTTTCGCCTGTGCAATTATGACGAATAACTACCGGAGACATACTATGAAGGACGGGACGGTTGACGTGTGTCGGGCATGCCACCGTCCAGGTGAGTCCATCAGACATATTATCTCTGGTTGTTCTCGTCTGGCTAACGGCGAGTACTTGCACAGGCAAAACCAAGTAGCCAGGATTGTTCACCAGCAACTTGCTTTGAAATATAAACTTGTGGATTCTGAGGTACAGTACAAGTATGTGCCCCACCCAGTTCTCGAAAATGATCTTGTCACGTTGCACTGGGATCGGCCTATCATCACTGACAGGAGTATTACCGCTAATAAGCCTGACATAGTAGTGATAGATCGATTAGCGCGCCGCACAATGATCATGATTATTGATGTTACCATTCCACATGACGAGAAGAGAAACAAATTAAATATCTCGACTTAGCACACGAGGTTGTTGATATGTGGAATGTGAGCTCGGCTGTCATTGTGCCGATTGTCGTATCAGCCAATGGCCTGATGTCAAAAAGCCTCGACCAACATCTCTCGAGGCTTTCGTTAGGCGGTTGGATCAAGGGCCTGCTTCAGAAGGCAGTACTCCTCGATACGGCTCGCATTGTGAGGAGGTTCCTGTCTCTGGAGCCTTAACCACCGGTAGCTTGGACCCTGCCCCCGATACCGGCGGACCACTTTTTTTTTTTAAGTGCTTTTGTAAAAATATTTAAAATGTAGCAAAATAAGGATAAAAATAAATAAACGACAAAATAATAATAATTTGCACTTACAGTTTTTTTTCCAAGTAAAAGTTAATAAATTATGTGTATTTTATAATCACAAGTGCTTTGTTAACTTTAAGTTAATTGTTGGTGAAGATTGGAGGCGTACAACACGAATAACCTGATCAGAGTTGAAGACCAACTCGAGGGTGATCTTCCTCACATCCTGCCCTGGAAACCTTCAGAGATGTTAATACTAGCACTTGACTGATCTAATATTATAATATAAACCCACAACGAGTGCCTGTAGGTAATGTAGACTTAGTTCTCTTAGGAGCATCTCCTGTTTATGTAACCACACAATATTGCACCAAAAGTGCATGTGTATATACGAATTACTCCCATAAAAACCTTCATAGTATTGACTTCTTTGGGCACATACAACATAAAACAAGTCGCTTCTAAAGAAGCGATAGAATATACATAATTTATCTAGCTGTCAAATTCTTGGACTAGTGATATTTCTAGTAGCGACATCTAAATTGAGGTAGTGTCAGTTTTTATCCGCATTAAAAACTCGTTCTCAAAATTTTGGCTATACAATGAACCAATTGTCTAAACCAACCAATTGGAAAAACATCATTTAAGAGAGTTCAAATTAGAATTTCCGGTTTCTATAAAAAAAAACAAAGCTATCGATCTTTTAGGTTGTGGCATTCCATTTGTTTACATTTTCATTTCATACTTCTGGAACAGACTATAGGTAGCCCCCACATTGGCAAAATTCTTCAAATAACTGGACAAAGCAAGCACATTAATTAACTAACCACAGCAAGCAGTGTTGCTATATTTTATACACCTTAATTAAGCATCACATCACAGACAACTCTGTAGTTGTGAGAAATTAGTAATCTGTGTGTTTAAAGAAGCATTATAATTATATGTACATGGCGCATTTACGCGATCTGCCAAACAAGAGTTAGAGAACACACACACACAAAACATTAATTAAAATAACAGGAATCAGCCAGGGAGATACAAATACAATAACGTTTAATTTTAAATAAATGCCTTCCTCCTATATTTTTTTGTTTTGTTCTAGCGAAATGCTTTCGTAATACATACTTTTAATTATTTATTACCTCGAGCAAAAAACATGTACCTAGTTATGTACATAACATAGTTACATTTGCAAAATTCTATACATTTACACAAAACTTAATTTGTTATTTATAACATAATAGGTACCTATATTCTATAGCAGTATTGTGGGCCGCGTGTAATTAACGTAAAATGAAAAATTTCAACCACAGTCAAGAATGCAGAAAACACCTATGATATCTTGATCTCTGCTTTGTTTATGTGGCTACCTAACTACGTACTCACCAACCAAGAAAATTATTGTTTTGATCGTACGAATTAAGTAGATCTTTGCTTTGGTGTTTCCTATGTTCCCATTTATAACGATTTGTAATATTAGGTACATCTATTACCTCTACATTACAGTTACACAGGTATCCATAGTCAATTGACTCTTGACTGTATAAAGTTATAGAGAAACACACAGTATATAAATAGGTATACGTATTCGTACGGTATTATTATAGGTACATATTTATATATAGATACTATAGATAATACCCTCTGCACTGAGTGCTATACGTATGTATAGTAAATTGCTATAACCCGGCCATGATAAAAACCAGGGAACTTTAGAGCTGTCGCAGCGACACTTATGTACATCTTGTATTGGTAGCGTTTCATAGCTCTTCGTGCGAACCCCGACGACGAAATCATTCCATCCAGCCGTCGAAGCCGTGTTCTCGGGGGTTTGGGATTGTGATTTTGTATAAATCTTTAAGTTATGTGCCAACAACATTACAAAACAGAGGTAAGTGCTAAAATAAGCTAGTTTTATGCAAATAGTTCTTTATGTCGTCGTTGATCGCTCTGAGCATTTATGGCATCGCTTTCTCAGGCGTATGTTTGTTCTCCCTCCAACAAGCGGGATGTCAGCGACATGTTTAATTTTCTGTCTCATTCCTTCTAGTAATATAACACCGTTGTGCTCGGTCGTGTCACGTAAGATTTTTTGTATTTTTGCCTGATTAAAGTGCGATTTTTGAGGAAGTTTTGTAATATTCATGTCAATCAAGTGTTTGTGTATGTGGAGTACTAATTTGTTTCAAAAATACTTGCTTTATTCCTATGATATGGGTCGTGCTAACTTTCACTCTAGATATAGATAGGTACCGTGGATGATATAGCATAGATAGATATGTATACGACTGTAGATATTCAACATCGAGTCGTCGAGTCTCAAGGCCGAAACACACAAATATATCTATGTATATAATGTAAGAAAAGAATATTGGTCTAAAGAGGAATGTGAAAATTGTAATGGGAATGGTGATACTTTTACGTTTTATATAATTTCGGTGTTCCGTAAACGAAGCACTTGCGTCGTATTAGATCGTATACATTTTGGAATGGCTTATTGTGAAACACCATCATGATTTTTGATGTAAAGATTGCCTATAACTTTGCGACGCAAATCTAAGTAATGTTTCGATGTACAATATTCCTTGTGATGTACGAACAGTGTCTACCTATCATAAGCGCTGATCAAATTGACGTTTTTTTTAATCATTGAGATAACCTCAAAACAAAAAACCTTTACTTATTGTTATGACCCACGTATTGATTTTATTGATTGTTTATGCTGATGGTGTCAATAAGAAATGTGAAATATGAATTCTTTGTCCTACAGATAATCTGAAACGTTACGAGCTGACTGCAAAGCTGCTCTGAAGGATCTGCCGAGCCCGCATTATCTGTGATATACAGCTCAGCCTCTCGTCCGTCCTAAAAGGTAAGAAAATTATAGTCAACTACTTGCCATCTACTATTTGCAAATCAACAATCTGAGTTTTAAAAGGATGAATTCTTGCAACAAAAATGCTTGCCAAACAGAATGATCACAATGATTTTCATTCACACCAGCGGTTACTTCTGAATAACACATTTTATGGAGAATTTGTGAGACATTGAAATAAATTTCATTCCATTTTTATGCTCGGCCTAAATAAGAAATATAATTTTCACCTAGTATTATAACACTCATGGAACATATTTGGACAGGTTTCAAATAACTTGTTTGATTGAACAATCTAATTTGATTGAAATAAACTATTTTATATACAAATAAAGAAAAAGTAAATAAGAGCAGTACAATTTAGTCAGTGATGCAAAAATTGTCACTAAGAGAATGGGAATGTTTCAAAATAGCCTTTGTTTCCATAGTAGTTTGATTTTGATTCAAGTCCTCATTTTAGAATTTATAGCTTATGAAAATTTGGTTTTGCTTATCCTTGAATGCATTATTATTTACATGAGGCACAAGTTGGCTGTATGCTGATTCAATGTTGTGTACTTTATAGGGCTGGGCCAATCGGGGCTAGGAGGCGAGTCCGCAGCAGCTTCCAGCGGTGATCTCACCTTGTCCTCTGCCATAGAGGCACTAAACACTGCTACCTGCTTTATTGACTGCATCACTACGAACCATTGTTACTTAGTCTATAATTGAAACAATATGCTATCTGTGAAAATAAGTATAATGTTAGGTGAAAACTGTAGAAAATTATTCTATTTATAATAATTGTCTGATGTCTAATGTTTCTGTAATATTATGTGTTCGGCATCTAATTAAGGATAATTGTTACTCCAATATTAATACTGTTACCGAACCAATGCAATGTAATTACTCCACCTTGATGTTGGTGGTGAACACAAATAATTTTGGTGCTTTTAAGCGAGTCGAGAAGAATGAAAGTCATGAAGCTAGTGTAAAAATGGTAGATTTAAATATTTATAATGTAGAATTTGTTGATAGTGTCCAACAAAACCAAATGATTGGCGATACGCCTAACTACTGCATTCCTTTAACGATTAACGCCATAACAGTCCAGGGTATCTCATACAGTGACCCATATTTCAGTAGCTTTAACTTAAACTATAAGATGGCGTTCGGAGCGCCGGAGCATATGAACAAGTCTGATTACGCTTTTAAATCCTCAGTTTGTATTATACGAGATGAGCCTTGCGATACGCAACTACTAAACGACAAGTCTGCTCATAATATGATATCCAAAACGAAAACTCGAATCATTACTAATGAAGACAAGTCTGTGAAGACATACCATGACAATAATGAATTGGAAGTTGGTTACGACAAACCCGCCAATAAGACGGCTTTGCGAATGTTCGCGAACGGTGATCTCACCTTCGACGCTATGTTGGAACTCACGAAAAACGAGGATCGAATAATCAAGGATATGAAAACGCAAGAGGTTGACAGTTGGGGCGTGCCGCGCCGCCTGCGACTGTGCGGCGGCGGCGAGAGCTCGCTCAACGCGGCCACCGGCTGGGGCAGCCCGCCCGCCTCCAACAACAGTAAGTTCACCTTTTCTTACCATCTTACTAACATCTCAATCAGAAACAGTAGAGTGGTAGTTAGTTTTTGATCGACTCTCAAATATTTGGCAACGCGTGTGGCCGACATAAGACCTATATTTTAATCGTCGTCGGTGATAAGAGAGTAAAAATAGATCTTTTTTCTTTGCCAGCTGGGAATTGGGGCGGTAATTCCAGTGGTCAAACAAATAATGGGACAAACAATACTCAACAATGGAATAATACGGCTCAGCGCCCGCCCACTTCTCAAGCAGACAGTAAGTTGTTTTAATATCGTCACTCTAATGATGAAGTCATCAAAATAAAATTTGTTCCTATTGTTGGCAAATGATAATTACAGCGATTAGAAATTACGACTAACATTGTGGATGTTTGCATTTTGTTTTGTTGCTTATGGTTGAGATTGTTTCTTACAGTGAATAGCAACAAGGGGAATGGTAATCAAATGCCTCCAACCAGTGGCGCGTCTGCACAAAATTGGCAAAGTTCCCCGCCAAACATGCCAAATTCGCAGCCTAACAACAATGGTGCCCCTACGAGCAACGGTTAGTTGACAATGAATATAAAATAAATGAGAAAATATGTGTTTTATTTTCAACTTGTATTGATTTTCTAAGCTTTCTTTCACTAAGGTACGAACAACGCGGGTAACGGAAACAATGGCGGTACTAATCCTCCCAATTCAACTGCTAATTCGAATGGGCCCACCTCGGCCAATGGTAACAATGGCAACAACGCCAACAGCACTTCCTCTGCTAAGATTGAGCAACTCAATTCAATGAGGGAAGCTTTGTTTAGTCAAGATGGCTGGGGAGGCGTAAGTGTTCAGCTATCTTATCTAAATGCATACCAATTATGTTTATTTACATGACTAACTTTTTATTTTATTTTTAGCAACATGTAAATCAAGACACCAATTGGGATGTACCTGGCTCTCCTGAGCCTGGACCAGGAAAGACTGAAACCCAGCCCGCTGGGGGGCCACCAGCCTGGAAACCGAATATCAACAATGGTGCATTCCTTGGAACCGATCTGTGGGAGGCTAACCTACGAAATGGAGGGCAACCGCCGCCTCAGCCTGCAGCCAAGACACCGTGGGGTCACACACCCACCACTAACATCGGCGGCACGTGGGGAGAAGACGATGACGTCGCGGACTCCGCTAACGTGTGGACCGGACCTCCGCCGCCGCAGCAGTGGCCCGCAGGCCCGCCGCAACACGCGCAGCAGTGGGCCGTGCCCAAGAAGGACGACTGGAACGCGTGGGGAGAACCTCACCGACCTGTCGATCCGCGTATTGACCCGCACCGTTCGAGCGACCCGCGCCAGCAAAGCGCTGACCCACGCCACGACCTGCGAGGAGGAATATCTGGCCGTCTCAATGGAGACATGTGGAGCCAGCACCACCAACACACGCCCGGTCCGAACAAAATGATGCCCGGCGGCGTCAACCAGTGGGGCGCTCAGGGGCCCAAGGACCCGATCAAAGGATCAGGATGGGAGGAGCCATCGCCACCGGCGGCAAGGCGCGCTCCAGGGGGATTTGACGACGGTACATCGCTGTGGGCTCAGCGCGGGATGGGTGGCATGGCAGCTCGCGGACCGCAAGGCCCGCCCGGCCCCCAACGTATGCCCCCAACGCCGACCAAGCCCGACGCCGTATGGGGCGCGCACGGTCAACGCAACGGTTCCTGGGAAGAGCCGCACACTCCAGCCTGGCCCGAACGCGACGCGCCCGCTTGGCCCGATGCGTCCGGACCGGCTCTGTGGCCCGTGCCCAAACCTAAACCCGCTGGACCCGGAACAGCGTGGCCCGATGATATCGGCGAGTGGGGCGGGCCGAAGCCACCGCAAGGCGGCCCGCTGGGTAAGCAGCTACCTAAAGAGATGGTGTGGAACAGCAAGCAGTTCAGGTAAATATAACATTTATAGAAATGAAGAGTTTATATTTGCTGTAGCAGGATTGTGAAACATTTATTTGGCATCGTAGGTTCCTCGTTGAGATGGGTTTCAAGAAGGAGGAGGCGGAGGCCGCACTGCGCAGCCGCGACATGAACGCGGAGGAGGCGCTGGAGATGCTGGCCAGCGCGCGCGGCGACGGCTGGCGGCGCGACGATCACTTCGGCGGGCACCACGGCGGGCCCTTCCAGCCGCCGCCGTCCGTGCCCGCGGTGTCGCCTGCCGTCGTGCAGAAGATACTCAACCAGCCGCCGCCGCCCACGCAGCAGCACCACCAGTCTTACAACCCTAACAGGTACGACACATTAAAAATTTCGGAACTACACGCTAGGAGCGTGTGCTACATTTAAATCTCATTTGCATCTCCTTAGTTCAGACCCGACCTGAAGTGACCTTGAAAATAAGGTCATAATGTCGCAAGAAACAGTTGAGGAAAAATGTTTGTGGTGAATACTATGTTCTCAACTCATGGGTGTTTACAAATAAAAATTACTATGGATGTAACTTGTGTTTGTAAACAGTGACTCATAATCTTCTACGAATAAACATTTGCGTCAAACTTTTTTTTTCGTTTTTTTTTTTAAATTCAAAATTAAAATCGTAGCGGTACGGGCAATGGCGGGCAACCGAGCGCGGCTCAACTCCGCATGCTCGTGCAACAAATACAAATGGCGGTGTCTGCCGGATATCTCAACCATCAGATATTGAACCAACCTCTGGCTCCGCAAACCCTCGTGCTTTTGAACCAGCTGCTGCAACAGGTAACACTTTTATTTTTCTATTTAAATCTTTGAATTCGGAACTATAACTTTTTGAATGTTGTCTTTTTAGATAGAGGGTTTACTCTAAGGAGGTGTTATAATGAGGTCTTCTTTTTCAGATCAAAGTGCTCCAACAGTTGTTGCAACAGAACTCCCTTGCGATGACCAAGGGTCACTCTTCTCTCGCGCTGCAATACTCTGTGCAGATCACTAAGGCTAAGCAACAGATTACGGCCCTACAAGTAAGTTCAGTAACCAAAAGGCATTCATTAAAATATGTGGTATTTATACAAGCTTTTTTAGATTTGCTTGAATAGTGTCTGCTTGGGCAACTATACTTAAAATGGGCGTGGTAAGTCTCTAATGCTGTATTCCAATTTTGAATATTGCAGCAGCCGTTTGGTATTTCAAAAGATTCATTAATATCATAGGTTGAAGTAGATTAGCTTCACTGGTTGCCAAGCTTACCTAATCTTTATTTTATTACTTCATACTAATGTGTTTTTTATTGTTCAGAACCAGATAACAGCTCAGCAAGCTCTATACATGAAGCAACAAGCTGGCAGCTCAGATTTGTTCAAACAGGGTCATGACCCCATCGCCCAGTTGCAGAACAACTTCAGTGATATGTCTATACCGAAAGATACTCAAGGGGTATGTATTAATGAAAGAATTCTTCCAATAAGTAAAAAATCAGATTGAATGCCTATTTTTTCGATATCTTTGTTCAAATCAGAATGGCATCTAGAGAAGTAATATAAGTATAACCATCCGATTTTTGTCAAGTTTCTAATTTCTTTCATATTATCTAGGGCTACGGCAGCAGCGGCGGTAACCAACAGTCTCGCCTGAACCAGTGGAAGCTGCCCTCTCTGGACAAGGACGGCGAAGGCTCTGAGTTCAGCCGCGCACCTGGCACTGCCAAGTCTACAACAAGCCCCCAGCTCAACCAACTTGGACTGCAACCAGACTCGTATGTTCATTTGTTAAATCGTGATATGTCGAATTATTATCATTCTATGTAAACCAAATGAATAATAAAAGATTATACAATAAGATTGATGCATGTGACGTTTATCTTGTTTATGAGATAACTTATTATAGTGTTGAATCAATACGCCCTGCTAAACAAAATCAGGTCTATATCAAATCATGGCTAAAGTGCACTTGACATGCTAATTTCAAACTAATTGTTCTCGATTGTTTGTAATAATGTAGTTCAGGGCTAATATTTGCATAAATTCGTCTTTCACAATTATTATGCAACTTGTCCTATGGTCACAGTACTTGGGGAGTCGGCCGCGGCTCCGAAGGTTGGGGCGATAGCGGCAATGATGTGGCTGACGGCAAGGATGCCTGGCCATCCCATCCCTCGCACCAACCCGTTTACGACCTGGTGCCAGAGTTTGAACCTGGCAAGCCCTGGAAGGTAAGACGCGAAAATATCTGAAGTGTACAAAAAATGAAGAGCTGAAATTAATATTCATCTGTTTTGTCGACACAAATCTGCATGCAGCTAAGAGTGGTGAGAAACAATAATAACATTTCAAAATATGGGCCATCTTATCTAATTTGCCAGTTCCCATACCCCAGGTCGGTGGTTGGCAGTAGCGTTACTGATGCGACAGGTTGAGAAGACAAGCCGACGAACCGATAGGCACATCAATACAACGAACATTTTGACTACAGGGCAACCAAATGAAGAACGTAGAAGACGACCCGAACATGACTCCCGGCTCAGTGGTGCGGTCGCCGCTGTCGCTGGCGGTGATCAAGGACGCCGACATGCTGGGCGGCAAGACGTCGCCCCCGGGCGGCGAGCGCAGCCTGTCGTCGTCCACGTGGAGCTACGCGCCGCCCGCGGGCGCCGCCAAGGACGCGTGGGGCTCCAAGCCGCGCCCCGCGCCGCCCGGCCTCAACAAGGCCTGGCCGCAGCACCACCAGCCGCGCGCCGTGCCCTCCTGGCAGG
Organism: Dasypolia templi; assembly: GCA_963555695.1. NCBI lineage: Eukaryota > Metazoa > Arthropoda > Insecta > Lepidoptera > Noctuidae > Dasypolia > Dasypolia templi. The sequence continues at coordinate 26,693,862 of OY743138.1, read as the reverse complement.
CCTCCACCTGGCTGCTGCTCAAGAACCTCACTGCTCAGGTACACACTACAACTTCTCCAAAGGAACCTACTATGCTTTGGAATGGGCAACTAGCTACATCTTTCTGATTGACCAACCTCTTGACAATTCAAAAGTACCTGTAATTGGTTTAATTATTGAAATAAATGCTGTGAGTTTGCGTTTGACTGTGTCAACTTAGAAACAAAAACATCAACTTGGTAAACAACAAGACCACAAGAAATGTACACAGAACATAATTTAGGTTGAAAGAAATGGGTCACCGCAAACATGTTTGCCAATCACAATGTTTGATGTTGGTTGGAGTTACACACTAGTTGCCCAAGTGTTATTTCTTATTAGGACACGGCTATACGATTATTTTGTGATTGTGTCAAATTCTAACGGAGTATGTATCCTACAGATTGATGGGTCCACCCTGAAGACGCTCTGCGTCCAGCATGGCCCCCTCCAGAACTTCCACCTGTATTTGAACCAGGGGCTAGCCCTCGCCCGCTACTCGACGCGCGAGGAGGCTGCTAAGGTCAGTGTCTACTAGATTTATGTCGGTCGTTATGCTATTGATAGTTAGTGTGCCGTGTGATGACTGAGCATTCGTGTCTGCAGGCCCAAATGGCCCTGAACAACTGTGTGCTGAGCAACACGACGATCTTTGCCGAGTCGCCGGCGGAGTCTGAGGTGCAGATGATCCTGCAGCACCTGGGCTCGGGCGGCGGCGGCGCGTGGCGCGGCGGCCAGAAGGACGGCTGGGGCGGCTTCGCGGCGCTGTGGCCTGACTCGCACGACCAGCGCGCCACGCCTTCGTCGCTCAACTCCTTCCTGCCGCCCGACCTGCTCGGCGGGGAGTCGATCTAAGGCGCCGAGAGATCTGTACAGATGCATTTGTCCGTGTCGATCGGGTTTCGGTCCTAATTTCGTTTCCGTCGCGGTCGCTCGGAAATGTCGCCTCGGTCATTCCTGAGGTGCAAATTTTTTATGGTTAGCGTAAAATCTTCGATTTGGATAGTATAAATAGTATTTATCGATCGGCCGGCATGTCGCTCGATCGTCGACGACGCGAGTTTAGGATCGAAGCCTTAGGTGTCTAGTTGTAATTACGCTTTACAGTCCCCCGTACGGGGATCGACTAATTTTATTCGCCTAGTCAGATCATGTCGAACGCGTCACGTGGCGTCGAGCACGCGGCGCGACGCGGTCGCGGTAGCCAACTGTCCACATACTATATTATCTTACTGTGTTTTAAGTGTTCATGTAGAATATTTAGTGTATATAAGAATTATACATATACAATGGCAAATTAAACTGTATCGAGGTTTATAAGGAAGAGTCCGGTCGCGGCGGGCGCGGGCCGCAGGGCGGTGAGACCGCGCGCGGCCCGCTCCTGCAAATCTACCAAATAATCGTAGTATCAGATAGAGTAGTGCGTCGCGGGCTACCTCAGTCACACGTCCCGTGGCCTTATTTTATAGCGTATATTTATTTTGTTGTGCTCGAGGGCTGTTGCTGTTTCGCCCGTCGAGATGTTGCGTTCCGAGTTTCTTTCGTGTTCGTTTTTATTTTCTCGTTTTATCTATACTTGTCGTATTTTAATTATTTATTTCTGTTTTGAATTCTCACTCGCATAGAGCCCTCGTTTTCCAGTAGTGATATTTTATTCAGCAATAAACGTGTAAGTGCATTTCGCCCACTAAAAAAACTTTAACGATTAGTTGTAATTTTTATAAAGGTAACAAAATTTGAAAATTATGAGATTGGAAGTGCATTCTTGTAGCGGTAAATTCCTTTTAAGCCGTATAGTCTGATGCAAACGAGTAAATATAGTTATTTGAGTTAGGAGCGAGCAAGTACAAGGTGGGACGCTCCCTTGGATCCAGTAATCCTGTGATGTAAAGTATCTTGCCTAAAGTAAGGATAATCTATTTTGTTGAGAGTATCATAGTAGTGCGAGTCGCCGGCGTCGGCCCCGCCGAAGCTGACGTTTCCCCAAATTTTTTCCAGTATTTGTGATTGAAGTGCCACTTTATGTTTAATATAATGAGACGATTATCTAGATTATACGATTAACGTAAGGGTAACCTAATATAATAAATTGAAAATTGTTTTATCATTTTATATTACACATACATTTGTGAGAAATGTTATTAAAGTACTATAATTGAACAGTAATTAAATATTACACTTTTGTGTATAGGTAAGAATAAAGTTCTAACTTAAATTTAGCCATATCAATATCTATTTAAATAAAAGATTTGTGGTATTTTCTATAGGCTCAATTTGAACGTTATTCAAAGTGACATATGCTTTAGATATTCTGTTAATAATATACTTGTAGTCGTAGGTTTGTCGGTATTACATAACTGTAGGTATAAGTTTACATTTTAAGTCCTATCGTAGAGTTCAATAAGCATACAACTGATATTTAACGGCAACGATTGCACGTGTAAGTTAAAGTTCGTTATCATAAAGTTTATTTACACTTTTATTTACTTTTTAATTTATTGATGGTGTGCCACAGAGATACTCTGCCAAAATATAAAATTACCAATTATTACGGGATTAGAATAGAAGAGCGCGAGGCTCACGGCTCCGGCCGCCCTCGACTCTCACGAGACTCGCTCCGACCCACCACGCTCACGAGCCGGTCACCCGACTTATAATAATGTAAATTGTATCTGTATTTCGAACATCTTCCAGTGTTTTTATGATAAAACGATTTTAGCCTTAAGTTAGATTTAAGCGATTCGCTGTACCTTGTTGAGCCTCTGGCTCGCGTACTCTTCACAAATTAATTAATTAAGTTAGGTGAACGCGACGAACGTGTCAGTGCGTTTGAGCTCTGTTCGCTTCGGACCTGTAGTAGTTAGTGTAAAATGTTTCGATGTGTGATGTGTTCATTTAGAAACAATGTTAGCATTTGTCATTACTACCGTGTTATCTTACTATAGGGACCGACGGCAGTTTTGCGTTTTCATCATTGCATATTCTTCGTTGCCTTTCGCGATTTGTATCAGATACAGATTTAGTTTGAACGCGGATACTCTATCCTCTTACAACAGACGTCCGCTTGTATGACACGCGTCTCATCACAACCGGGTTGTTGATACGAAGGCACGGTATATGCAGCCGAACTATTTGATTCGCCTTCCAAGGGGCCATAATCGAGATTGTCACGGAGTTTAATGTTAGGTGCCAAAGAGTGATTATCAAAGATGTCCGGAACAACTGATTGCATTTCTCGTTTGATAAAGATTCTTCCAAAATTTGAAATTATATTCGCGGTACGGGTTAATGATCTGATGTTCCTATAACATTTCGTGTTACGTCTATTCAACAATAGTGCACGTAAAAACAGACAAATGTCAATTCTATGTATTGTTAAAGCTCAATTTAAGTGATGAGGGTGTTTCTTTTACCGATTGATAGAATAAATAAAGAATATAGGTATTATTTTTAACTGATATTGTTCTGTCCAATTCTACACCAATATTTGATAACGCCTAAATCTCAGTTGTTTACTCTGGTGCAAATTTAAATTTTAAAGATACAGCAATAAATGTCATATTTAATTTTTTATAAAGTTTTTTCCATTTTAAGGTTAGACAAGCCGATCAAACGGAGAGTATAATAAACCAGTGCCCTTTAGAATACGTCATCCATAGATTAAAGACGAAAGAAGTTTATGCCTTGAAATTTTTAGTCAGTTAAAGTTATCAGTACTTAAATAATGGATATACATATATTATTATTGTAAAGTGGACGTATTTTAAATGTGTAGACGTGTCGGTAGCAGTATAACATGGTGTTAGAGGTGTATCGGTAGAGGTGCGCGCGCGCCTCCGCGCATCACAAGGTTGTGAGTAGCGGCCATCGCGCCGCGCTAACTGAATCTCCTCTCGGTTCAATGACTGCATCATTATTTCCTGCACACAATTATTGCGCCATGTGCAATTTAGTCTGTGTTATTATGTTGTTGTGTATTTATATGATACATCTATACTGTAATATGTATATATTGTGGAATTTTATTCGTAAAAATTTAATACGCTTCATGCTTCACTTTTAATAACATTTTTCGTGATTTGTTTCTGTTATTTAGAGTAAATTTACGTACCTACAAGTAATTATAATAACGATCATAGATGTAAATATAAGTAAAAAAATGAAAAAATGAAAAAAAAGTAAAAAATATATAAAGAAAAGCAATTAAAAGAAACCAATGATTGTGCCTCAATGAACTGTGGTACGTTACCGTAACCGATGGCAGGTGTAATCGTTTCCTTTCAAAAGTGTATTATAATGAATTGTGCGCCTAGGCACCGCTCTGTGACTAGCTGTAGACAATATAAGGCTGCAAGCAGCGGGGCCCGCGCCCACGCCTTGTATAATCATTAATGAGCTTAGCTATGTTTTACTTTTATTGTAATAAGTGTTATTTCATCAATCAACATTTTATATATATACCTACGTATATGTAAATATTTTTATCTATTTATTTTTGGTTTTCATGAAGTTTACCCGAATTAACGTGTAACCTTAAAATTATTGGTTATCTTGAAGTGAGATCACGCGCGTGTCGCGTGTTTCGAAAGATCGCATCTATTCCATAACACTTGAATGCCAAAGTCGATGTCTGTAAGCCATTGGACGACCGCTTGTGTTGTTTACATAAATTGCGTGGATCTCTGACATCACAACAAACTATTGATCGTACAAATAAGAGCCATTAATACTGACAGCCGACACTTAGGTCGTTGTTGTCTATCCAAGCTGCTCTGGTGTTATTTTAGCTCAACTATACAAGTAGTTTGCTCATATTGTTGTTAATTTTAATTTTTTTATTATCTTAATTATTAAACTTCCCTTAGTGCGGAATAAAATTCTAAAGTTATTTTGTAATCTCCATATTAGCTATTATGTACTGGACCACAGCTGATAACTGCAGTGTGTATGGCGTAGGACTCATGCCGCCTAAACTACGCGTAGCGCGTTTGTAATTTATTTTGTAGCTTTCCTTCGATTGTCACTCTACCGTCCCTGTGACCTTGTTGTGTTAAAAGTATGTTGTTAGATCGGTAGCTTTATTTGTTTAGCATCAAATCAAACCGTATTTTGAATAGATACGTATATTTCTTACTTCGTTTTATCGTCCCTACAGTTAGTGGGCTACGCCAAGAAAAGCCGTTAAATATTGCACGGAATATTGAGCAGCGCGGTTTAAGGGCGCCGGGTCGGTGGCGTGACAACAGTTCGGCTTATTTCTAGCTTGACACCGTCGCGGTAAACCCACTGTCAGGCAGCACTCACTCGTTCAACTGTTTACTCACATATAGGGACCAAGATATGTATGAATAATATGCAGTTTCATTTTACGCTGATTAAACTACACTCATAAATAAGCTGAACATTGCACACTAAAAGACATTCTCATTTTTCCATTGTTAATAAATGCGTTTTGCCGTCGCATATAACTTACGATGTTACTTATACGACATAATTAAACCTAGTGATAGTTCGTACGATATTCAGGAGGGCCTTTTAATTTAAATAAGGTTAAAGTTTTGCTTGTTGTCTTTATTTATATATATTTTTGTACGTTACGACGATGACGTCCTAATACAATAGAGAACACATTAGGTGATATCTACAAAGAAACTAGTCTTCCTTATTTACGAGGGATCGTGTTGAGATGGAGGGGACGCGTGACGTCGACACAAGAGGCAATCATTCCTCTAGTCTTGTTATGTGGTGCGAATAAGTGAATACCAAATATAAAATAACGAAGGCTTTGACGTTAGTGTGTAGAGGTAACGATAGGTCGGCCCGAGCAGCTTGGACCCTGTCAAACTTTACAAGGGAATGGTTGGGGTAGTATTATTATAATGCATTTATTTCTCTTTTTTCATAGTCACTCAATCATATATTTAATTAATTGAGCTAATGCCTAAAAATTGGAATATCAGAGTTTATTTAGGATGTTCATATTTTACATTTTAGTGTTTAAATATCTAAAATTTACCTTAATTATAGTGAATGGATTTTTGTATTATTGGAATATATAGCTGTAAGACAAAGGGTGTTCTTGATAAAACACAAACAACTGATACAAAATAATAAAAAAAATGTACTGAGTGACTTTACGTGTAAACAGAGGGCCATTGATAAAAATGTTGAACTAAGCTAAATTCTCTATGTGGTAATTTAACTAAATGTGATTGCTGAGAATATTTTAACTGCTATTATGTATAGTTGTAATAGTGCAGTAAGTCGCCATTTATCTGTTAGCTCTTCGAGCATACAAAGGACATGCACACCGGTAGATATATTGCGTTTGTCTGGAGCCCCGTCCTCGGGCGCGCGGGCTCAGCCTTACCCTGCGGATACTTCAGCGAAGTTGCATTTGATTCGACGAGCACTATGTAGCGTTTATGTATATTTATTTATGTGTATCAAGGCCAACCCCCCACCAACAGTTAATTGATGCAGTAGACTCGAGACTGCTGCTCGCTAACTATACAACACACTGCTTCTCTAGTCTCTCTCGCATTCATGTATCGCACGGAGCGACGTGCGAGTGATTATAATCGAGCATAATTTAACGATCATATCCTATATGAACTAGTTTATATTCGTATTATTCTTTCATTAGATCTCTGTTGTACCTGTGTGAAATTGTTTATATTCAATGTTCATTTGTACTATAAGAGAAGTGTACCGGTCTCGACGACACCGTGCTTGACATATACGTAATCGCGTAGTTCGAACGACCAAATTCGTTAATGTTCCACTAAAGTACTAATCCTCTCAATATTTGGATATTTCTACTGGCGTCAAACTCAATACTCTGCGGTCTTAAATTAGTCACTTTTGTACCTTGATTGTACTTGTACTTGAATAATATCCTATGTAAGTGAGGAATGACTAATCCAATTCTGAAATATACTTAATTTAAATTTTGACAGACTGATATCTGTGATTAAGAAAATATTTTTAATATTGTCCAGTGAGTCGTATGAGAATATTTATTTTATTAGAGTTCTCCTACTGCCAGCGGCACATTCTATGTGACGAGACATATTTAACTGCTTCGTATATTTTTTACTTTAGTGATGTATCGAGCTGGAATACATTTGGAAGACCATTTTACGAGTGGACTACTACCATAGTCGGTTTTTGTTGTACAAAACGAACAAGCTTAATTAGTAATTAAAAACCCACCATGTAAAAGATGTAGTGTACCGATCCCAATGAATCAATGATTTACAAACTAAGTTAATTATCACTCGGTATCATGACAGCACCGCCGCTCCAGGGCGGAGACTGATCACAAGAAATTATTTCGAGTACCACCGATGTCATCTGAAATTTGTTTCCTTAAAATAATTGATCTTTGAACGTTGCATATCGTCTACATTTCTAATTCGAATTATTTTGTTGTATTCATATCCGTGATTTCCGTAATGTGCGTTAAGTTTGAAAATGTAAAACCTTAATTTATCATAATAATGAATACTAAATTGATTGCCTTTAGTATTGTAGTGAGTGACATCTCTTTAAAATAATGAACGATTGGCGTTGTTTTATAATAAAAAATAATATTTTTCGGTACCACCTTTGAGTTAAAGTACAATGTAGTTATATAAAGCATGTTTCAGCGACGTATTTCATTATAACAATATCAACATAACTAATTGATAAGTTTAGCATAGACTTAGGCTGTCTCGTCTCACGTTACACCAATATTATTAATAATTAATTCTCCTTGGTATTTGTATTGGAACACTTAAGAATAGCAGATACTAAATTATGACATAATTATATCAATAGGCTAAATATATTAAATAAAAAAAACTAAAAGATTTTTCTGTGCAAATCTCTGTGATGGGAAAATTTATTCTAAAGATCTAGGTATTAACTGAAAGTGACACGAGGGTCGTACTATGAAGCATTTTCCTTGCGTTTGCAGGAGATATAAATGTACGCTAAACTCATAAGCACATCTTTGACGAACGCACGGAATATTAGTCTGTATTGCATTTCATGCTAGGGCCCGAGTTTCATGGTGACTTTAAAAGTTGAACTTTTCAGTCTTTTCGCGCAAAGGGTTGTGTATTATTTTTTATGTAGTACAAAATGTGTTCGCAATTTGATTGCTGCTGTAGTGTTCCTTATGTTCTTCAAATTAACTTTGTTGGGTATTTATTTTAAACTTTGTATTGTCAATGTCTAAAGTATAATGTGTAATAATATAATTATGGTCGTAATAATTATGAGGCATGCGTAAGAAATTTTCACGTAGTAAGTTTATGAACGGCTGCCTTAATAGTAATATGAATTTGTATCGATCTGTACACCATCCTCTACGTATGTTCCGTCGACGATTCGCTACGCCGAATCGTTAAGTGTTCCGTCACGTACCAAATAATAGCGTAGCGGGTGCCCGGGACTAGCGACACACCGCGCTCCTGTCACACTCGTGCTACACCTTTTACATGTTCTAGATCTATTTTTGCAACTGCCGTGTTTTTAGACATAGGCGTCTCCATTTATATAAGGTGTAGACAGTAGTATGGACGGCGGTGGGTCGGCATCGTCCGAGGCGCCATCTGCAGCGGTTCTATTTTCTTTGTCTCTGTATTACCTCATTCAATAACCTCACATAGTATGTCCTATATCAAACTATTTATTATATCGATTCCCAGTACTTATCAAACGCACTGCACTGTTATTTGGTACACATTTTTAACAATTTCTTTAAGTTAATTTAAGGGTTTATCATGAATTTTATCAGTGTATCAAATAGTCGATATATTTTACTGTTATTTTTCTGATACTACCTTAAAAGCAATGTATATTAACAAACAAAGCAGGAGAACAATAATTATTATGTAAGTGTAACAGTTAGTGAATTTAAGTGTGCTATTTTCCATTCCAGAACTCAACGATATCATTGTTCTTGTAATACTTATGTTCGGGTTATAAAAATGTTATTATTGTATTTAAACTAAACCTTATGTGATTGAAATGCAATGTTTAGAAGTATTTTTATTCTTTATTTTTTACCATTAACTAATAATAGTTAGTAGAGATCTATTTGAGAGTCTAATGTATCAATTATTTGTAAAGTTGGCTGTAACTAATTAGAAGTTACAATAAGTAGACATATTTTAATATAAACATTTGGAAGCAAATTTTATGTAGATGACAAATAGTTGTTTTGATCATTATGTGAAATGTTGTTTCGTAATTGTTAGCGCAATGTTACGCACAACGGTGAGACGGGTCGGGCGGCGCGCGCGCGCGGTCGTGCTCGCGACGCGACACGGCCACGCCTCGCGCCCGCGCGCGTGCCTTGCCCTGCCATCGGTGGACCCTCAACACTCACTGCACAGCACTGCTAGACTAATTCAGTTATTGCGTAAGGATATTTTTCTTACATTTCGATAAGAGTAATGTTTATAGAATAGGCAATAAATAATGTTTAACAAAAAGTCCCTATTTAATCGAACTGACGACAGAAAAGCATGTTATATTTGTGGCCTCTTTATGAAGTAAGATCTAAGTTACATGTTAAAAGAAAATTAATTTTGCTATGCACATAAATGATACTCAATTAATTGCCAAAAAGTAATATATATTCATAGTTCAACAATATTTCTTTTGGGCATATTTACTTTGAATTTATGCAAAACTTAGATTATGAGTAAGTAGGTTGTAGACTATATGTAGAGTGAACGTATATTATATTATTATAATATATCTATATATATTAAACTAAGGTGAATTTGTGAGGTATCAATTTCTTGTATTGTTCGTAAGTTTAGATAATAAATGGGTTTAGCCATACTTCGGCTGGTTTGATATGTATGTTATCTGATTAATTGTAAAAAAAAATAAAAAAAATCATTAAAGCTTTGTGTTTTATTTATCTCCAACTCTAAGACCTGTTTATTTCAAAAGAATAATGGGGTCCTTCCACGTAGTCAAACTATTTTGTCCAAATGATTTGACCACGGAATAATTTTCCTTGTGGTAAAACTTTATTGAAATTTCAACTTTTTACCACGCTTTATGCATGCAGTATAATATGTACAGTCAAAATTAAAATTAATTTCGAGCGTCGCGTCGTTCACAACTATTTCTCTTTGTTGAATTTAAAATTATTCATAATTTTAATGGATGGATTAAAAAATGGATATGAAATATGTCCATGACTACCGCAGGACCACCAGCACCAATCGCTTCCATATTTGGTTTTCGAGAAAATCGACTTTGAAGGTGGTCCTGCGGTAGTGACGCTCTCTTCAGCAGGACCACCATGAGCGCAGAAAAAAGGGGCATACTACAGCTATTCTAAGTATACAAATAATTAGCATCCTTAGATGCGATTCATTTCGTAAAAAAATACAACTGAAATATTTGTATTTCGCTCTCTCGTTCAGCAGGACCACGACTTTCAATGTTGATTCCAAGTTTGAGGAGCTTGTCGCTTTCCTCAAACCTACATAGAAAATTAGTACCCTGCAAGATAAAATTAATACCCATGAAGAAATATGAGGAACAGGGTGTAAAGTTCACTCATACTCTTTAGAAAAGGGAAAATCCTTCGACCAGATGGGGTCACTAGAGTAGAGAGTCAGAGGATCCTCGATTTTCTAAAGAGTATGAGTGAACTGTGTTCCTCATATTTCTTCACTGGTGACCCCGACGTGATGCGTTGTTCGCATGTTGCGGTGTTGATGCCGCCACACCCTAAATTCAAAATTAGTGCTCCAGTAGTTCCATTTCAAGATTTTCCCATTAAAAACTGTGATTTTTCCACAAATTTATACAAAAACTAGTACTCCTAAAAAGGTTATAGTGACCAAAAGAATTAAGATTCCTAAGTGTTGTATTTTTGGAGAAATTAGCTTTCATTACTTTTCCATACTAAATCTCCTCGTATAATCCGACCAAATTAAGTGGTATTGACCTTTAGATGTACTTATGCACACAAAATGTATGTCGGAATAGTAATAACAACAGTTTAATTTTTATACAAACTGTGTACTTAAAAATAATAAAAATAACCTACCCTATAACCTACCTACCTTTTTTTTTTTTTTGGGTGGGAAATCATCAAATGACTTCTCGCGCTCTGGGTGGAGCGGGAGGGTGTGTCAGACTTTTACTGACTAAAACCACCCGTGTTCCTTCAGTTGCCTGTGCCACGGGCCACGATTATCTCTTTTCGAATCACCCGCGACCCTGAGGCGTCGGCCATAGCGGACCCCGTCAATTTGTGCTGATATCTCTTTGAGGCGCGCATGGAACACGACGCGCCATCGACCCGGGCCTAGTCTTACCGGACGGCGAGCTACCCATTGCTCGCCGTCCGCAAGCCCGCGCCTACGGTGGCCGGGCATCTGCAGGCGACTCCCGACGCCCAGGGCGTCTCCTGCGGCGGCTAGTGGGGGCGTGAGGGCGCAAGGCTCTTTCCCTCACGCGCTCCGCCTCCTCCTTCGAAAGATTACTGCTTCGCAGAAGGAGGTGACGGCTTCTCATTCTCTCTCGCTCCGTACCATGGCCTGGACCAGGGCCGGACGCGAGAGATCGCCGCCGCCGATCGCCTCCGCGAGGACACTGCGGTGCTCCGCCCAAGCTGGGCAGACCTCCACCGTATGCTCCACCTTGTCCTCCGGGCGATCCACACAATGGTGACACCCGGGCGTTTCCTACCGCCTTATGCGAAACAGGAACCTCCCGAAACAACCGTGTCCGGTGAGAACCTGTGTCAGGCGGAAGGTGAGGACGCTGTGGCGCCTCTCCAACCACTCCTCAAAGAGGGGACTTACCGCCGCTATTGTGGCGTGCCCAATATTATAAGCTCCTGTTGTTACTAACCATATTGGATCATGTTATCTGACAAGTAAGTAAATAATAATAACTACTAACTACTACTACTAAAAACTCAGTACAAAGCGAGTCTTTAATGCTCTAGAGCAATAAAAATGTATGAAATATCATTATTGCACAGTTTTTTTTTTAATCGCACCAAAAGGTGCCAATCTCAATGGATTGGCTCTATTCAGCCAGCCGATATCAATACTTTTTTTTTACGTACGTATTATTCGTTTCCATCCTAATTGTTCCAAATATAAATATAAATTTGCCCAACAAAACTCTTAACTTACGTTTAATAATTGCTCAAGTATAACTTTTAATTTCAATAATTAAACTTCTATTTTAACTGTTTGATATGAGTTTCTTTTATCTACTATTCCTATAGGTAATAGTTGAAAGAAAAGCAGATTATGCACCTCGCCTTAAGTAATTTATATTGCCCTCGTGCCTGTTAGACTAGAGCCCGAGCGTTAGCGAGAGCTCTAAATCAGGCACTCGGTGCAATAATAAATTACTTTGTGCTCGATGCAATAATCTACTATTATAACACATTTGCTCGTAAAGGGTCTCTTATTTCACCAATTTCAATATCGTAATGTATCTCATTACGAACTAGTTCGTTATTGCGAACGGTACTTTTTAAAATCTTAGCAAAGAGTTTTTATGTCAGAAAAGTGGTCAACATTTTATGAATAAAATTAACTCTGGCAGATAAAATATAATTAATAAACATTTCATTCTTTAATTTAATTAATTTTGTCAGTAAATTACAACCATTTAACTGTAACAAAAACATATTAATTTACTTTATTTGTAGGTAATACTGGCTGTTTTTGTGCCTTTGCCTTAAAAAAAAGCGCTGATGCGCGCGCATCGCTAATTTGTAAACAAGTAAAAATTATAACGTGCGCTTTTTCTTTTAGCTGTATTGTTTTTATTTGAAAACTTAAAGTTAACGTATCACCTGCAACATTTTTTTTCAACTTTTGTTTCGTGATTTAAACTATAATTTATTTTTATCGACCAAAAACACTGGTTGTATTTTGCACGGTTAAAATGGTATTAACAAAACATAATAAATATATCTATTCAATTTAAAGCTTTCTGATAAACTACGTTTTTGGTTCGGTTTTTTGGAGCATAAATATATAAAGAACATGACTTTCCTACACGTGAGCACGCGACATATAGTTGTCCATGCGTAGAAGCATGGAAATTCTAAATGAATACCGCAAACTTCCAATGATTGCCCCTGCGATTTGTTTATGGTCATCGCAAAGGCCAGGCGCACGGGGAATTGTAGTCGCTTAAAATCGAACGGCAAGTCCGTTGAAATCATTGGGATACGTGGAATCAAAACATATTTTCTTCTTTACTTTTTTATAGCCAATCTCGTTCCATTACATAATTGAGGTTGTTAATGTTACTCAACATGATGATAACTGAACCAATTTTCAATTGTAAGTTGTGAGGTGGTAAGCCAGGCAATTCCAGTGAATTCAGAAATTCTGTTGGATAGTTAGGTACTACGTCATCCTGATTAAATGATAAATGATTTTATTTCTGTAAGTAGGTTTTTACAAACACTTTTACACGTCATTGATAACTGTATCGACATATTTGAAGGAAAACAACTGTCCCGGAATGAAATTTTGAATGGTCTCGTTGAGGTCATCGACTTCTTTGTTTTTCGCCGCTAATATTGCTCTTTCTCTCAACCAATTACGGTTTTTAAATTATTGCGCTACATCTGGAAAAACACGCTGAATAAGCTCCTCCTTCGATTCTGTCAATAGACAAAAATCCTTGGGGAATGTAATGAATCCGGTCGAGGTGTCAACTGCGACTTTCCCATCACCAATAACTAACAATTGTTTCGAGAACACATCTGCACTTTGATCTTGAATGAATGAATGAATGAAATGCACCGACCCCAGCGTGGTTTGACCAGACTCGATTAATCGAATGAACCCCAAGATTTGCACTAGCCCCTGAAGCCTCATGCTTCATGGTGCTACAAAGACCATTGCAAATCAAGGAATAGACCGGGGGGCACTGTAATGGTAGGGAAGACGTGCCCTTAGGATAGGAAGGATTAAGAGCCTACGGAGTATGCACCCTAACGTAAGCATGGGATTAGTGGAGAGGCGGGTGATATTTGTCTATGGGAGGGCATCTTTTAACGACGTCGCAGCACGGTTGATTCAAGTCGATCTTCATCCGTGAATCTTTAAGCGGGGTTCAGCTGGTTTCTCGGCTCTTATCTATGTCACTGCTCTGCTGTGGTAAATGTTGCTGTTCTTTTCAATGTCTTCGTCTGAGTTCTCGCTACTAACCGTTCCGGTTTTTGTACATCTCCTTAGCAGCGTTCTTGATCTTCCACCCTGTCGATCCAAGAATTGAATCCCTTGTCGGAATATTTTAAGTCTTGAGCTATCGTTCGAGTCTCAAATGTTATTATTCTAATTATCCAATGTAGAATGGGCACTGTTGGGAATCGAACCCAACACAACACATTGCGCATGGTCTGCACGCGCAGGCCGCGTGTTTACGCGTCGCGGCGACGACACGGTTTGGCCCGATGACCACTCGCTTCTTCTGACTTCACCTCGACGGACGAAATTCCTCTTACTTTAGGTTCGTTATTAGCCGTTTGTCCTGTACAGTTTTATATTAAGCTCGTCATTAAACCCTTGTCCTAAATACAGTAGTCCACGCTTTAGATGATCCCCGCGCTAACATTGGTCCTTCAAGGATCTCGCCGTCTCAATTTCAAAAGGAACAGTCTCAAAAAAAAAAACTTCGATGTCGAAGATCTTCAGTTGCGTTCTTCAGCGGGGACAGCTCCAGCAGGAATCGTCAATACCTTGTTGAAGAAGCTTCGCGTAGCACTGCACAAGCCCAGGGGACGAAGTCAGGTGACGAAGTCGGGCCAAGGATAACTAAAAGAGTGTTTTCATTTATCTTCAAGTCTATTAGTGGCAATCATTCTTATTCGTAGCCTCATATTTATCTAAAGTCACTTAAATGCTTATAAAGCTAAAATATAACAGTTAGGATAATCCATCTGTTTACGCCATTCCTTCACTTCACTATAACAGCTGATAACTCGGCGACGTGCTTCCTTGTTATCTTCGCATCAGCTGTTCCTTAATTCGCACCTAATCAGTAATAATCATAACTCATTAGCTAGTTACATTTCGTTTTGATTTTATGAACTGTTTTGTTATGTTTTCTCTAATAAAATAATTTTTGCGAGTTTGCTGCTGGTGCTGCTATGAGTCGCTATAATCGTAATCATACATCTTTATTTATCTCAACATCATATTGCAGGCACTGGTTAATAGAATGTACAATCTTAAATAGAGAAAGGTGTCTGTGATAGAAGGGTCCTGAGCTACAAATCACCCAGCTCTCTTAGATAGGACATGTAAATTTACAGACCGGTTAGAGTCAAGTTATTTAAAAAAGTTTAAGATTGCAATTAAGTATTTAAGTAAAAGTAGAACCTACAAAATTAACAGAAAAAATTGAAAAATAAGTAAATTGTTTAATTTATATTTTTTATAAATTAAACAATTTACTAAAAATTTAAAAAATATTTTTTAAATTTTTAGTTATATTGACTAAAAACTAATTTAACTAATTCATACTTACAGTTACTACTAGAAACAAAATTTTGAAGTAAGAAGTGTAAAGTCAAGCAAAAATTCACGGATTTATACAAATTATGCATAACGTGACAAAGTAAAATAAGAATGAGCTTAACAAAAAATAAAGGATGGGGTAACGAAGAATGTTGTGTTTATGACGTCTAGGTGATTTTACGATACGGGTTTTAAGCGGGTGATTGAGCAAACTTTTATTGCTCGTCTATTCCGTCTTTGGAAATCGTGATGTAAGGGAAGATCAGTGTTTCATTTTATTTTTTATTTTTACATTTATGAGAATAAACAACTGTCGGACGGTTAGCACTTGGCAGTGTTGGTAAAGATGGAAAGTTGGATAGAGGATTGTGAAAAAGCAACACACTTTGAATATAGCTCTTTGAGATCTCTCTAAAATGATCATATAATTTTTAGACGTACCGCCCCAAATGGCAATGCAATACACTCACTAACAAAGATTGGCAAATCCTTAATAACCGATGTATATGTCTAAGATTTTTTAATATGTAAATTAATTTTCTGGTTAGTTTGAACAGAGTTTCAATGTGTTGTTGGAAGCTGAGACGGTAATCTATGGTAATGCAAAGCTATTTGATAGAATTTGTTTGAACTAAAACAGGACAAGAGCAATGGTTAATGAAATTACATGAGTGCGCTTTTAAAGTCGAAGTTTGGTTGACCCTGGGGTCTAAGGGAATATGTCATGTATTTTGTCTTATCGACATTGACAGCAAGCAATTTTTAGTATATCAATTTATACACCGTATTAAAACCTTGCTGAGCATACTTTTAAACCTCATCCCACGTGCCAGCATCGAAAATCAATGCCGCTATTTGTTCACGCGTTGTTAATGGATTAAGTAATTGGGGGTTATTCTTTTGGAATCTTTTGGAACCGAGGTGTTGTGAACTGTTTTTGCTCTTATCTTATGTTGTACTGATTACTTGAATTTTCGATATGTTGTGATATTCTTGCGTTTGTCGATTCCTGCGTTAGAATTTGCTGGTTACTGTTGTAGTGGTTGTCGTCAATTAAATCCCAGTTATCATAGTGCTGTTAATTGTTGAAAACATGTGTGAAAACAGTGTTTTCCCGCTGTTCTTCTTATTCGTGTGAACAAACACGTTCACAAAGTAGAATTCCGTCGCGGCAACAAGGATGTCTTCTCCTACCCATCGCGTCTCATTAAACTGCGTGGTTACGTAATTTGTCATCATTCGCTCCTGAGACAGACCATTGTTAGGCAGAAAGTTCTGAATATTATTTAACAGTGCTAAGTATATTCTGTCATTGTCTCGAGTAATCGACACAAGCTTTGCCAGATCGCTGCGTACGGATAACTACATACTACATAAACAATTCCAGCCCCTTTATCATAGGTATTATTATAGCCAATGTATAGTTCCCGTTTTGTTCAAACGTCAATGACAAAGACACAGAAGGTTGACTTAGACAGGGGTACGATTAATGGGACGTCCGCGCTGCTTTCTGACGAAATTTATCAAAAACCAACCTATAAGACCTACAGATCGCACAAAATAAAATTGTTCAACCATTATTTCACTATGATTACCTTACACCCACAGTTAAAATTTACAGGGAAACGAAACTCACGAATATTAAACCACTTCATGCACATTGCACCAGCATATTTATAAGAAAAATTCTAAACAAGTCCATTTACACGCAACAAAAATACATTAAGTAGGTACCAGGTATTGAACCCTACGTAATCGGCTATTTTATTTACCTTATACCATTTTTAAAGACATAGGGTTTGCAGAGCTATGATAAGTAATTGCTGAGATATCGCAGTCACTGTGATTGCGGAGAATGGCACAACTTCGTTTAGACAACGATTGAGGGTCATCCCGCCCAATATGGTTAACAGAAGTAATAACAGCCGCACGGACCGAGCGATCAGGCCAAGCCACGTCCACCGCGGCCGGTCCGTGGATGGGTGACCATCCCCACGCACCAAAACCCCGCCGCGCCATGGGAAACACGCCAAGCAGCCGCGCCGGTCCCGATTACCATCCGCGGATCCCCGAGAGACGCCACGGGTCGTCAAAGTCCGAAAGAGGCTAGGCAGATGATGAGTATAGTGATGATGTTTAACAGACTGCGGCGTCACAGAAGAACCGCTCAGTCCGTCCATACTTAGTTCCAACCTGTACTTGAAACCTTTACGCATTATATTTTTGAAACTTTGCGCATCAGACACGCAAGGGTCAGTTGCAGGTACCGGCTAGCATTCTGTTAAACAATGAGCACCGCTATTTTTTTTACCAACAATGCAACCTTCTGCTTTCTCTCGATCCCAGCCGTAATGCGCTTCCCGCGCTTGTCCGCCAGATGTGGACAATATAATGCGCATCAACAAAGCGTCTACACTTACAAAATATGTAGTTATGAATATCGAAATAATAATTTCAGCCTCTGTTAAATTATAACTTTGGTATGTTTGAGAAAAATATTACCTAGATTAAGATAAAATAAATTCAAACAGGTTTTCATTTATACTCGAAAGGAAGCAATAATAATAGTCAGTGAATAGTGAACTTGGTCAACGTAGTTATTTATGGTAATTCGGCACAATGTGGATGAAGTATTAGGTCAAGAACGATACCGTACTATACGGTCTGAAATAATTTATTTCTAAAGATTACAAATCTCTTGTACGGAAATAAATACTGAATATTACTTTATTAAAACATTGATGTCCAGGGGTAAGAAGGGCTTTTGTAGTGTTAACATTACGAATTTACTCAGGTTATTGTTACAAGTTTTGTATTGTCTACCGCCGTGCGGCGCTTCTTTGTTTTTATGTATGAAATCAAAGGACTCGATCACACTTTGTGCCTAAAGACGATAACACTTTATTTGCTATCAATAGACACATGTCTTCTATCATAATTAATGTCTCATTCATTTTCTGATGCAAATTCATTTTCAGAAAGTGTGATTTAGCCTGTTTCTAGATAAAATAGTTTATCATATTGACTAACGTATTGTTTTCCAATAATTGAATATACAAGTTAGGGTTAAAAGAATCGTCGGAATACATTAAATAAGCTTGTTCAATAGTTAGAATAATTAATCCGCTAGAAAATAAACTTCGTAAGGCAAATGCAAACAATGAAAGTAGATACTGTAGGTTTTCGTGATTTGCTACTTAACTGTCTTGACTTGACAGTTGAAAGCCGGCTTTCATAGACTTATAATCTTAATGTTTCAAGTGACGACTTTTATGCTTGAATATGATTTGAAAGACCAACTGCATGCCTAAATATATCATGATTATGGAATAATATAGGAAACAGCACTAACAGATAAAAAAAAAAGAATGGAGTTGGTAAGAAAAATCATCATATCTCCGCTCTCGCACAATTGGCCGTTATTCTTTTTCAGGGGATTAATCCATATATTATTTGGAATTTTTTGACATACGCCATGACACGACCAAAGGTGCGAGTTTTTTTTTAAATTGACAAAGATTATTTTGATTATCAAAATTAATTTTGTATTTATAATATAAACTTTACGTCTATAGGCATTGCTTAAATGATTTATCAGTCCACAAATTTCAATTACCGCGTCAAGAAATGGTAATTAACTTAAAAATTTTACTTATAAATAAAACAATAATGAATAACTTTTCTAATAACTCCGTAACTATTACTACAATGACTGATAATCACGACGAAAAACGTCAGAAATAAAATAATTGTTAAGTATGTCATTAATAGGTTTGCATAGAGAAAAAAGTATTTAATAAATTAGTTCTATTTTATTGTACACGTAGGAAATTAAATAAAAATAGTACATACAAAACAAAAATGGTAATAATTCACCGAAACCAACAGAAAAAAGAAAGGAGTTCCATAATATTATAGAAAGGTATCTATTCTGCATCATTGTTATCGGAGTCCGACTCCGACTCAGAATCAGAGTCCGATTCAGCGTCTGAGTTTAGCTGGGAAACATCTACAAAATCGAACTCAGTTTCTTGAAGTTTTAATAAAGTTTTTGTATCCTCAATGAAAGTTTTCTTTTGCTTAAAGTCCAAAGTGGGTCTTGTTGAGGATATAAGTGGATCCGACGAAAGAAGAAGGAAATTAAAAATATCCACATTGGAACTCAATCTGCTCTTCTTACGGGATTGTGTTCCCTGAATCTACAGAAGTCCTTGTTCCGGGCTTCCGATGCCTCTTCAGAAAGACTCCCGATTGGTACGATTAAGTTACAACCAATAATATCAGCTCCATGAAGAAGCACTTTATGTACTGTTGCCGACATGTAGAACCAATTATATAATGCCACGTATCTTTCAGCAGTTTTGTAAGCATAATCTTTGAATTTCTCAACATTTACTTGCTCTCCAGAAGTTATTGCCTGTAAGATGACAGCAAATCTACGGATTAGCTCTGCATCCAAACCTGTGATGGCAGCAGTTTTCTATGGATCTTTAAATAATCTTTTTGCGGTATTTCCGTCTTTTAAGATTATGATTGATCGTATTGCAGTTGCACTTTGTTGGTCGAAGAGCGGATATTTCTTCTTTCATTTGTCTTTCTTCTTCCTTCACGACTGCCTCACTTCCTTTACAAATGTAAACTGCATCGGACGACAAAATGCTGCTGAACAAGGTTCCGATTTTTCCAAACGCTCTTCCCCTCACATGTGATTTTCAATGGTGCTAGTGAAGTCATGAAAATACTGGAGTCATCTTGGGCAGAATCCAATTTTTGCTTATACCTGCTCTGGCTGGATGCTCCGTCAAAATCTCATTTGGATATTAAAACCATTTCTTTCCCTTTTAAGTCATCGCGTAGGGATTCTATTTAAACTGTAGTAATTTGGAGATGGAAAACATATTCATTCATATTCATATTAATTTATTTACTGTTTGTCACAGGTGAAAAGACTAGTCCAGCGTGGACATAAATAAAAAAATATAAGATATAAAGGAATATTTGTATTTAATATTCCTGTCAATGTTTTATTACTCCAGAACTCGGTGGTGGCGAGAAAAAATACATTATAGGTAAATACTTTGCCATGACATTTTGACGTTTAATACAGCAAGCTTGTACATTTTCTTGATAGTGAACCCCTAGAGGTTTAAGGCCTCACTTCTCATGCACGAGGTTGTGGGTTTAATTCTTGGCAAGTGCCAGTGTGATTTTATCCAATTCATATGTACGAGTACTTTCTAAGTTTACTGACATCGTTGAAACCTGTCTAGAGCAATCGTGAAATACACGTGTCTTCTCTGTATGAGGAGCCCTGTAGAGGGTGGGACAATCATAGGCTGGTATTATTATTATTTATAATTTAATTTTAATCATGTTTAAATACTTGTGTACAATAATCTATAGGTATCAATAGGTACCCATCGCGTACATATTTCTTAATAGCTATTACCAACTTGTTTAAGAGGAAATCGCTACAGTAGGTACAGTCAGCAAAAAAGCCTATTAACGCTTCATGCAGCATTCCAAATCCTAATTATTATTGAGCAAAATATTTAACAGGATAAAGTTTGCCGTATTTGTCTTGTCACTAACTCGTAAACAAGAATGACTAGCAAAACAAATTCATGGAACTCGAAAATGAAGATCAACACATTGATCAATGCGAGTGTTAATCAAATTATAATAACATGTTGTGACTGAATTACTACGGATCACGTGATAGCCTTAAAAACATCTTCACACGTTTTGTTCCTTTTGCTGCGACTTGGTAATGAGCTGACCAAATTACATACTTACCTACCAGTGGTGCTATTCTGTAACCATCTCACCGTGAAAATTTTGGTGGAGTGAGCGTGGAGTGAGCTGTCAGTGCCACTGACGCTAGGGATGAACCAAGACGGGATGACATTGACACCCACTCCACGCAAGTCTTCACGTTGATATTTTTACAGAATCGACATGCTGTTTATGCAGGTATGAGAAGCATAACATAACATCATAGCTGTATTCACCTGAGGCTTAGGCAGAGGCATACTAGGAACATCCACATATCGCCAGTCATGTCGATAGCCAGTCCCATGAGTAGTGAGGCCATAGCCTATTGCCATTCAAAAACCTGTCACAAAGTCTGTTTACTGGGGAATTTATATTGGAAAACCAAGGTCTGGGGACCGCAACCACGCAGGACCCCACGCTCTCTAGTCGCGCCTGCGACTACTAGATCAAAGAGCCATTAGGGATGGAGTTAAAAGATGGGGCGTGCGGCGTTGTTCTGTTTGTGTGTTTTATTTTTTTCATGTATTTTCTTTTCTTTCACATGAGCTGAAAACTTGAATTCTTCTGCTCATAATTGCATCTACATACTGCAGATTTTCAGATTTATTTATACTTAAAAATCTACTTAAGTAGCTGTCATGTACCGACTTGTAGGCAGGTACATGTATTTCAAAGAGCTATTATCTATGTAATCTACTGAAAAAAAAATACGATTTGCTTCTCTCCTGTAATAAATTGATTGATTAGTTTTTCACCACTTCACTTTCAGACTTATCGAACCAAGTTTGATAAAATGGTAGGACAGTTAAAATCATCAAATGACTTCTCCCGCTCTGGGTAGAGCGGGAGGGCGTGTCAGAATTTTGCTGACTAAAACCCACCCGTTTTCCTTCAGTTGCCTGTGCCAGGGCCACGGTATTCCTTTTGAACAACCCGCGACCCTGGCAGTCATCGGCCCTATCGGACCCCATCACTAAGTGCTGACAACTCTTTAAGGCGCGCGTGGAACACGACGCGCCGTTGACCCGGGCCTGGTCCTTACCGGACGGCGAGCTACTCATTACTCGCCGTCCGCAAGCCCGCGCCTACGGTGGCCGGGAATTTGCTTGCAATTCTCGACGTCCAGTGCGTCTCTCCCTCACGCTCTCTGCGGTCTTCTTCGCAAGCATTACTGCTTCGCAGAAGGAGGGGATGGCTTCAAATTCCCTCTCGCTCCATACCATGGCCTGGACCAGGGCCGGACGCGAGAGATCGCCGCCGCCGATCGCCTCCGCGAGGACACGGCGTTGCTCTGCCCAAGCTGGCAGACCTCCACTGTATGCTCCACCGTGTCCTCCTGTGGCGTAGTGATTTTGGTAGTGAGAAAGGAAACAAGTTACCACTTAGACACGCATTTATTAGATTACGAGTATCTATGGGCGTTATCTATACACAGTATACTGTGGCGTAGTGGTGCGAAACGCCCAAAGGGGTGTCAACCCGGGCGTTTCCTCCCGCCTTTTGCGAAACTGGAACCTTTCGAAAAAACAGTGTCCTGTGAGGACCTGTGTCAGGCGGAGGATGAGGACGCTGTGCCGCATCTTCAACCACTCCTCAAAGAAGGGACTTATCGCCGCTATTGTCGCGTGCCCAGCACTGGGTTGCGACAATCGCAACCTCCATGTCGCCATGAGATCCCGCCGGATCTCTGTCCACTGTGCCGTGATTTTTCGCGGAAGCGGAGATACACCCCGGCGTTTTACCTCTCGATCACTCCCATACGTGCGCGAAGGCTTTTGCCTTCAGCTCCCATGGCGGCAATCCGGCAAGGAGGCTCACCGCCTCGCAGGAGATCGTGCGGTATCCCGACGTCCGTCGTCATGAATGTCGGCGACTCAAAGAACGCGTCTACACCAATGCACCGGCAGTGGACCGCACGACCCCTGCGTAGATCCTCCGGTAGGAGGCGTATGGACCCCTAGATTGGGTAGGAGCCGCTTCAATGCAGCCCCAGCCTGCTCCAGTCTGGGAGCCAAACGTCGGAAATGCTCCAAGAAGTTCCACCGGCTGTCGAGGACGAGTCCCAGTTACTTCATCGTCGACTCTTCGCCCTATGCAGCTAGCCCTCTGCAACAACTCTTTAGTACAATTCGCTGAGGTTATCTTGATAAAATTATTAAAGTACTACGTTTAAAAACCTACCAAAATGCGTGAGCGCAACCACTCGCGAACCTACTTCAGTAGCCTTCAGCTTGAGCGCCGGATCATAGGGCCTTATAATTTGGCATCTTCAATATTACCTTCCGTTTAGCTCGATCCTCTGCTGATCTAGCTTCTTACCAACATAACGCAACATCAGTGTATGAGGAACGGGGTAAGGGTGTAAGGTTCGCCCATACATCCATTGAAAAGGGAAGATCCTCAGACGAGACTAACAGACCAAATTATGTCGGGACGTTGTATAAGGTTTGTAGTTGCACGGTAAACTCTGCTTGCGTGATGCAGGATTTCGCATGACGTCAGTGCGATGCGTAGGTCGCATGTGGCGGTGTAGATGCCGCCACAAGTGTAGAGAGGTTAGGTAGGTTAACTTACCTAAGTATACTATACCCACTTTTCGCTTGTTTACTTCCTTTAAGCAGATTCTCTTCAGCTCTGCTTGCTCATAATACCTACTTACCCATCAGTACCAACCTTGGACTATTGTACGAGCTGTTAGCAACACTTCATTGTGTATCGTTAAGTGCCATCAATTTATAAAGGTAGGTACATAGACGTAGAATAATTTATCCATTGAACGATATCACACTAAATGATTTGACGGTCCCCTTGTAAAGAAAAGGAGCTGCGGGCAGAAATAAAATATGTCTGTAAGGGTCATCGTATTAGGAGATATCAAGATCCTAACTATAAGACCTCGTACACAGAGGTGCGGCGCGACAGCGCAACACATTGCGTAGTTCACAAAGCGTTGGTTTCGTTCTCTGCGTCATGTTTTCAGCAAATAAACGTTTTCTTTTATTTTATTTCTTTCTAAAGGAACCTGTTTGTGGGAGCCTTAAAGGCGGGACATGCGACTCGAATCGCGCCTGTTTTATGGAGCTTGAGGTTCTTGGTTCGATTTCTAGGTCGGACAAAATGTTCACCAGGAATTTCTAAGTAGCAGACCGGAGTCTAGACTTGTGGCCGGTTGATGACAGTAGAAGCCAATTGCCTTCGTCCGGGCGCAAATCCCCTATTACATGGGACTTAAACATAACTGGCGAAATGTGGGTGCACTTACAAAAGGTTATAATAGTACTCCTCTACGAAACCCTTCAGGGATTACAAGCGTGATGTTATGTTAAAAGGTTTTGGTAACTACCAGATCAAAATAATAATCTAATATACTACTTAGTGTTATGGTCCCACATACCGCAGTGTCTCAAGATGAAAGTCTTTGACCAGTGCGTGTTGCCCAGTGATGATGACCTATGGCACTGAAACGTGTCGCTCACAATGGGCCTTATTAGAAGGCTAAAAGTCAGCCAAAGGGCTATGCTTGGAGTTTCCCTACGTGATCGAATCAGAAATGACGAGATCCGCAGGAGAACCAAGGTAGCCCAAAGAATTGCCAAACTGAAGACGAAGTGGGCAGCCTAAGGCACATTGCTCGCAGACCAGATGGCCGACGGGGCCAAAAAGTTCTGGAGTGGCAAGCGCAGAACTGGTCGAAGTAGCAGTGCTAGGGGGGGGGGGGGGGCTACGTACAGCTGTGGACGTCTTTCGGCTGAAATGATGATGATCATGATAATAATAATAATGAGTCAACAAAACGTCTGAATTTCAAATATTGCAAAATATTATCAGTGAAACTAATTTTGACCAAATCCCACAATAGTTTTTCAATAGAAACCAAACCTGAAACTTGAAACAAACTTTAAAACCAAAACAAGTGACCATAACACGTAATACCACAATGTAACAAATTAATTAAAAACGACAGAATCGGAGGTGACATGACAGATGTCACCTATAACATGAACAAGAACTGACGAAATAGAAAAATGAGGAAACTATGTTGACGAGATCAGCCGCACGTCGAGCACGCCCACCACCTCCGGACTCATCGCTCAGCTCCGCCTTGCCGCCGCTGATACCCAGCACTACTGTGAGCGCTGTGACGACACCAGCCGCGGTAGTTGCGTCGAGCTCGAGCGACAAGTATTTCTCCCCGCCCACGACGCCACCACCTGCTCGTCGACGAGGAGGACGCCTGCCGCCGGACGGCTTAGGACCTCGAGGCCCACCGGCCTCTGATAGGGTCCCAGCTCCCGCCGGAAGTGTGCAGCGCATGAGATGGACACGATCCATCAATGAAAACGTCATGCGCTCATACTATGGGGCTACAGAGGGGGGAAACAATCTGACCGCGTACCGTGTTCGGATGCTCTCTCTTTTCCAGGTGCTTGAGCCAGCTGTCAACGTTTCGGCACAACGACTGTCGGATCAGGTGCGGGTCATCCAACGTAATCATATGTTGGATGACACTGTGCTTGATCACCTGCGAAGTGAAATGCAGAGTAGCCATGTCATCGCCCCCCCGTCGCAGACTGTTGTGGTACTACCACAGTCCAACACAAATGAAGCTGACAAGGGAAGTGATGATAGGGCTACAAACGTAAGTACCCAGTGCAATGAGGAATTGAGGAGTGCTTTGGAGTGTTCGATTCGGGAATATCGGTTCATGTCGCCCGAACTTAGACCACGCTTACCTCGTTTGCCCATGCATAACAAAAATAGGGCGCTGGTGGCGCTCCTGCATTCGCAGTTATCAAACTATTTTGATGACTGCGAAGACCTCACCGATACTCATTCGATTCTGTACTGCGCGGCTGTAGCGGCATGTCGTGTAGCTCACGTCAAATTTGCCAATGACTCTAGAGCTACGCGACCGAAACCAACCGTACCAGCTTGGCAGTGCAGAATTGAGCACCGTATTGGTGGGGCCAGAGCGCTCATCGGCAAACTAATCTGCTTCAGGGAGGGCAATACTCGTCCAAGAGTGATGCGCTTTGTGAGGCGGGCGTTCTCAGGGACTGATATTAGCTCTCAGAACTATCTGTCCTGCGTCACAGAGCGCATCGACTTCCTGAAGCAGAAAGTGTATGCATGGGCTAACCGTATTCGTAGGTATAAGCGGCGAGTAGACCGATACACTCAGAATCGCACCTTTCAGAGCGATGAAAGGTGGGTTTATAGGGGTTGGGAGCGACCGAACCAAGGTGTGACTGACACGTGCCTGCCAGATGATGATGCCATGTGTTCTTTCTGGCGCACTATCTGGTCGGTGACTGTCAGTCACACCGAAGGTGACTAGGCTCGGGAAGTCGAGCGAGCCTGCAATCCAATACCAGAAATGGGGGCTATTACCATCTGCCCCCAAGATGTAGCTCGTGCAGTCCGTCCGTTGCCTAACGGGAATTCCCCAGGGCCGGACGGGCTGCAGAACTTTTGGATTAAATGGTTCACAAGATCGCACGCTCGCTTGGCGGCCCAGTACCAGATAGCTTTGGAGTTTGGTTCGCTACCCCAGTTCCTAACAAAAGGAGTTACCCACCTGCTCCATAAATCAGGTAGCACCGCGGAACCCAAAAATTATAGGCCGATCACGTGTTTACCGACGGTCTATAAAGTGCTTACATCCATTTTGAGAGCTAAAATTAACAAAAATTTAGACACCAACTCCATCATGTCTGCCTCTCAAAATGGATGTAGGAACGGGTCCCGAGGTACTAAGGAGCTACTCCTCATTGATATGGCCATTAGCCAACAGGTTCGTCGTTCCCGAAAGGATCTGTCGACATGTTGGATAGATTACAAGAAGGCCTATGACTCGGTGCCACATACGTGGCTCATGAGGGTGCTGGAGTTGTATAAAGTAGATGCAACTCTGCGCACCTTCTTGATGTCATGTATGGGGCGATGGAGGACGGTCCTTCGCTATCCAGGATGTCGGCATATCCTGACGAATAGCGAGCCAATAAGGATCGAGCGAGGCATATTTCAGGGCGATAGTTTGAGCCCGCTTTGGTTCTGCTTAGCCTTGAATCCTCTAAGCACACTGCTGGAGGATTCAGGTCTGGGTTATCGGCTGAGGAGAGGTGGTCAGGTTATATCTCAACTTCTGTACATGGATGATCTAAAACTCTTTGCCCCCAACAATTTGCAACTAATGGAGTTACTGAAAGTAACTGAAACTTTCAGTAGCGCCATCAGGATGGAATTTGGTGTGGACAAATGTGCGGTCATGCATGTGAAGCGAGGGGAGATTGTGGAATCCGTGGGAAGCCAACTCTCGGATGCCATAAACCTCAGAGCCCTCTCCGCATCCGAAACCTATAAGTATTTGGGTATGTCGGAAGCGTTGGGCATCAATGGTACTGACATGAAGCAATCGTTGAAGGAGCGCTTCTTTGGCCGCCTGAAGAAAGTGTTAAATAGTCTTCTGTCAGGCGGAAACAAGGTGCGCGCCTTTAACGGTTGGGTCATGCCAGTTTTGATGTACTCTTTCGGCATACTCAAATGGACTCAGACCGAACTCGACGCCCTGGATAGGAGGGTCCGTACACTGCTGACTGCAAACCGAATGCACCACCCACGGTCATCGGTAATGAGACTGTATATCCTGCGAAAGTGTGGTGGTCGATGCTTTTTAAACGCTAAGACCCTACACAATCGCGAAATATGCAGTCTCAGGGAATATTTCCTAGAAGCCGACGTGGGGATGCATCGTGATGTCGTCGCGGTGGACATGGGCCTCACCCCGCTCTCCTTAGCTAAAGAGAACTGGCGCAAACCTGTAGTGCTTGACACTAATGATCGCATGAAGTATGGCAGAGTAAGGAGCTTCACGGACGCTTCTTCCGGGCCCTACATGGACCCGATGTAGATCTTCTAGCGTCCGTAGCCTGGCTGCGTTTCGGTGACCTCTTTGGAGAAACCGAAGGTTTTGTCTGTGCAATTATGGACGAAGTTATGATGACGAACAATTACCGGAGATTTATTGTGAAAGACGGCACGGTTGACATCTGTCGGGCATGTCACCGTCAGGGAGAATCAATAAGACACATTATCTCCGGTTGTTCTCGTCTGGCTAACGAAGAGTACTTGCATAGACACAACCTTGTAGCCAGGATTATCCATCAGCAACTTGCTTTGAAATAGAGCCTTCTGGAATCGGAAGTGCCCTACTACAGGTACGTACCCGACCCAGTTCTCGAAAATGGAAATATCACATTGTACTGGGATCGATCCATCATCACTGACAGGACTATTGTTGCCAATAAGCCTGATATAGTGGTGGTGGATCGAGTAGAGCGGCGCACAATGATTGTTGACATAACGGTCCCGCATGACGGTAACCTCGTGAAAGCCGAGAAAGATAAAGAAATAAAGTATCTTGATTTGACTCGCGAGGTTGTCGACATGTGGGATGTGGACTCAGCAATCATTGTGCCGATAGTCGTGACAGCCAATGGCTTAATAGCTAAGAGCCTCGACAAACACCTAAGGAGGCTCTCGTTGGGCAGCTGGATCAAGGGCTTGATTCAGAAAGCGGTACTTCTGGACACGGCTCGCATTGTCAGGAGGTTCCTCTCTCTGGAGCCCTGACCGCCGGTAGCTTGGACCCTGTTCCCGATACCGGTGGGATACTACTTTTTATATTTTTAAATGTATTTTTTTTTCTTCTGATTTTTGAAAGTATATTTAAAAATGTAATTTATAAGGTTTTATATATAATAAAGGAGATAATAATACAAACTGTGGCGCAGCTATTAACGCCAACCTCCAAGAAGGAGACTACGGCATTCCAAATTCCAGGGATAAAAATAAAAAGGGTTTAAAAAAGAACAGTTACAAAGAATTAAAAATAAAATTTTAAGTGTTTAACGTTGTGCATGTGGGGGATACTACTTGGCATTTCTGCATGATGGGTTGGTACGACTAGGCAATCAGTCCAAAGTATCCTTCTTTCTTTGGAAACTAAGGCTAATCCTCTATTAGCTATAACTAATAAAATATTATAAATGAGTAAGTGACCTTTTCACGTCTTAACTGTTGAATGGATTTGCATCGAAGGACATGGATTTTATGTGGTCCAGCACGGACACATGCTTAATAATATTACCAAAAAAAAAACAATTGCAATTGCAATTGTGACCAACCAGTTGATGTCCAAGAAGGCACGACTGGCTGTTCACAATAGTGTGCTGGCGCCTACGCTTATGTATGGAAGTGAATGTTGGGTGTGGCAAAAGAAGCATGAAAGCAGAATAAATGCTGTGGTAAAGCGTTCCTTGCGGAGCATGTGTAGTGTGACTTTGAATGATAGGCTAAAAAACGTATAATATTTGTATTTCCATCATGGATTTTTCATTTCTCCGCATAGCTCAGTGGGAAAATATCAATGTTAAAAAGTACTATTTTGTTTGTTTTATTTTGATTTCCGTCCGTGAGTGTTGCAATGTTGCAATTCTTTGAAATAAAATAAATGGTAATCAGTACATTTTTGTTGTTCGAAACGACATGTATTTACTTGTATAGTATGAAAAATTAATATTTTTATTCGTGTTTAGTAATAACGGAACTAAAAGTAAAAAAAAGATATGTTTTATTTATCTCTTTAATTACAAACCAATAGATTAATTGGTTATTCAAAGTAATGGAAAACCCATCTTCTTCTGTTAAGATACGTGTACACGAAGCGTTAAATGTATGTTTTCGAAATAACGCATCTTTAGATACAGTGATTGGTCCAATATGCACATCCCATCTACACATCCATTCCATTAATACATGACTCCTGTAATCCCTGAAGGGTTACGCAGAGGTATACCTACAGTACACCCTCATTTCACCAGCTATGTGTAAGCCCCATGAAACATATTGCCATCAACCGGGCACAAATCCAGACCGGCCTGCTACTGAGAAAGTCAATATATACCATAATTAATAAGCAAGTACCTAAGTATCTTTATTTTCAAATATTCAGTGCAAGACACATTATTGTAGTATTTTAACAAGGCAATTTAAAATATATTTTGACATATTTTTGTGACATTTACGATATACTTTCTGATAAAATAAACACACACACAGCACAGCTATACCTAATAATAATGTATTTGGCACCTTATGTGTACAAACCCCTGGTGATCTCCTATACAGCTATTCCTAGTGCAGACACCAGTCTCTCACAAACTAGTGTCACATAGTTTTTAAGCTTGTCTAAATGATTGTATATATAACCATTGTTTGTAAAAAGAAAATAAGTTATTATAAATTTGAATTTTGAAACACAATATATCTATTAATACGTCGCGCCTATACGACTTGATTTATGAAAGCGGACAAAGCAAAAGGAGTAAGTATGTGATGCTCGTAGCAGCGCAGTGCAGGGCGTTTTGTAGTTTCTGCCTACCCCCATGGAAAAAAGAGTGAGTTTATGTATGTTTGTATACAAATTATAGCTATGTACGTGTGTTACGGGTTTTATGTCGATTGTCTTGACAAAGTCGAGATATGTAATGACATGACAGTTTATGTCATTCGTGTGTTGGAATATAGTGGTGTATAGGTTTTTGTGGCTCGCATCTTGAATGTTTTCTTGTGGTTTCTTATGGTCTTACGACGACCTTTGGCTGTGTTTCTAGATATCTGTTGTTACTGCTCTCCTGACCGAACCCGGCGCTCACGGACTCTGCATACCTTGACTGGAGAACTGAAGCTGCACAATGATGGATGTAAGCACTTTATAAACCATCGGTAAACACGTGATCGGCCTATAATTTTTGGGTTCCGCGGTACTACCTGTTTTATGGAGCAGGTGAGGAACTCCTGTTGTTAGGAACTGGGGTAGCGAACCAAACTCCAAAGCCGTCAGGTACTGGTCCGCCAAACGAGCGTGCGATCTTGTAGACCATTTGATCAAAAAGTTCTACAGCCCGTCCGGCCCTGGAGACTTCCAGTTAGGCAACTGACGGACTGCACGAGCTACATCTTGGGGGCAGATGGTAATAGCCCCCATTATTGGAATGCAGACTCGCTCGACTTCCTGACAGGCACCGACCAGATACTGCGCCAGAAAGAACACATGGCATCATCTGGCAGGCACGTGTCAGCCACACCTTGGTTCGATATCAGTCCCTGAGAACGCCCGCCTCACAAAATTCATCTCTCTCATTATTATTATTATAAATTAATTCGCGAAACTAGCCGTGGTACAGCACTACCAGCCGCCGGGAAACACAGGTGTGCTGTTGGTTAACCTGTCAATGGGGAAGGCAACTGTCAAAATGGCGCTGTCGTAGCTAGTTCCCAACACAAGCTAATAATACAAGGCGTGGTTTTATTTTATATTAGCGAAAATTGACGCTTTATTGTGTTCCGAGATACTCCGAAATTGGAGTGCACCATTTCCCGAAGAACCTTAAATTAGAAGATTGTGGTTTAAAGCTATTCATAGAGATTTTTTTGAGATCGAGTTTGAGTTGCAAACATTGTGAAGAATGTGATTATGAGGAAGTATTCAAGGTTTAAAATTCTGACACTTTCCATGTCAAGTACTTGATTTATAATACTGAAATCACCGAAAATAACGAAATAGTGAAATAAAATCAAACTCTTGAATGAACACAAAAATTAATGAATGAACGAAATGTCAAATTTATTGAAGATCGTAGGGACCTAGCTATGGTCACGCCATCTACAATTAGCTTTGCCCGACCTTCCCCATTGGAAAGCTTTTTAATTATTTCTAAAAAGGTAGGTTTATAAATCATTGTTAGTAAACTTCTTTTGCGTAAACCCTGTATGAACGTAACGAAAGACAGGAGAGCGGCGACGCGACGGCGCGCGTTAAATATGCAGCAGGCTGAATAATGCAAGCACTTGAGTCCGCGCCGTACTCTATACTCTATGGATGGTTTGCGAGACTAGGGAATTTTATCATACGGCCAAGTATTTACTTTAGCTTACGATCAAATCTTAACAGCGGTAGAGGAGAGCTCTTTGATTTTGAGAAAGATTTAGATCACAACGTCTTATTTTTTCCCCACAAAGCTTCATCATGATGTATCATGATGAACCTTTGTGTGGGTAGTTAAAAGGGTAGCGATCGCAACTGCCTTGATTGTCCTTCGTAGATGGCACTTGTTTTAAAATTTTAGCTTCGTGGGTAATGCAAAACCGAGCATATTTTTGGTATCAGCATAATATTGGTAGGTATCTGAACACCTTCCTATCACTTACAAACATATTCTAAGTCGTAACCTCGAAAGTTACTTGACTCACAACTCCGCCGAGGAGACCTTCAGAAGACCTTTAAAATCGGTATATTCATGATCGTCAGATTAAGGAAATTTTGAGGTCCCTCACGAATACGTGAATATTCAATAAACTCTTAATACTATATTATGAAAATCAAACAAAGCGTGTTTTGGTTAAATCTTCCTTGTTGACTACCTCAAGGAAGCCTCAAGGTACATGCCACATGCCTACCTTAAATTTGACTCAACTCAAACTCAACTCGACTGTTTGAGATGAGGAATAAAATTGCAAATATGATTATCAAACGACCTGTAACCGTGACTTTGAGTCAAGTCGAGGAAATCATGAGGACTTAGAATATGGGCATTAGTTACGTTTCAAACCAATTTTGTATTTGTTCAGAGAAAAACCATTTTTCAAACCGAAACCCTCCAATTGGACATCTCGGTCGTATTGTTCACTGAATCGATACAAATAATTACGCCATTAGGATCTCAATTAAATACTGCTGTGACTTACCTATGTCCGATAAGTATATAGGTACCTCCTAGGTATCGATTATAAATCGTCACCGTAAAGACATGTAAAACGCCAAGATTTTCATATAAAATTTAATGAACCAATAATTAAAATCGTTGACAATATTGAATATGTATTTACATAATATATTTTTGGTTTAACAAGTGTACAATGTACAAAAATCGACGGCTTTATTTACATATATAGCTATTTACACAATGCAATAAAATGGAAGATGTTCGAAGCATTTAAATCTAACCTACAATCTTATTAAATGCGTCTTATTATAATAAAAATAGATAATATACATCTATGAAAAATTTATAATTAAGTGTACATTAAAACGCTTAAAAGTCAATGTATAAAACGGTACACTAATAGAAATTCTTCGAAATTTTGGTTAACAAAAGGTGAAAAGTTTAAGATTTTTGGTGTTTACGACATCGATACAGCCCAAGGGCATGAATAAAGAAGCTACATAGAAGAAAAAGAAAAGATGAACAGGCCTCATCATTGCAATGAAAAATTGAATAAAATCGTTAAAAAACACGATTATTTGGTGACAATAGCATCAACATATTCAACAACAAAATGAAATATAAGTTGTATTACTGTATTTCTATGAACAATACAAATAGAATCGAAAGTCCATGAAATAAAATCGATTCTTGACTCCCAACACTAGTGGTTAACAAACATAATTATGGAATATGAATTATTCAGCCTGATTTTAAGCAGTGAAAAGCAAACTCTATGACAGTGACTAGTTAATTCATTATCCATTTAACAAGACCTCAATGCGAGAACACAAGTAAATATTCAAAGAAGAAATGAAAATAAACATAAAAACGGTTACAGACAATTTTAAAAGCTCAATTCCTGGGTGGGAAAAGTCTATGGTCATTAATGATTTCAAACACTTCAAAGAAGTTTTATGTCAATTTAAAGTCAACTTATACATTAATCTTTAGTCATTAATTACTTACTGTCTTACTGAAATAAATAAACCTTTGATGATGGTCTGTCTTGAATTTACCAAGCACATTCGTTTTCAAAGCAGTAAGTGTTTGAGTTAGCTCACTCGGTCATTTTCTTATCATCGTACATCAGTTCAAATTGAGTTTGCCTTTCACAGCAGCCATTGATACTAAACTACTCTTTATACTGTAATTGATTGACAATGTTATCTGGTCTGTTCCGTTTTATTTAAGGTCTCGAATAAGTTTTTGTACCAGAACTCGACCGTCTTGCCCCAGGCACCCAGTGTTACATCGTCGAGTTTGAGCACCTCTATGAACATTTTCACGATGACCTCTTTGAGTTGCTGGAAAAGAAAAGAAAATCACAATAAGTACGTTTTTATTTTAAATAATAGACAGAGGAATGTTGCAAAAAAAACTATGTGCCTAGTATTTTCCTACGTGTGTCGAGGTCGGCTTGCAGCCCAAACCGCGGCATTTTACATGGAGCGACTGCCGATCTGACCTCTACAACCCAGTTACTGGGAACACAATATGTACCTCTTAGTAAGACGCGGTCTCTAAACGTGACATTGGCTGAATGCACAAACCGTGCGAAGCCAACAGGAAAAACAAATTACGCTGTCAGACTTTCGGGCTTCTAACTCCCCGTAACGACTGTCAAAGATCTACGAATGACAGCCGACGCACAGAGAACAGAAGGATGTTGCATAATAATTAATCATTCTTTTATAACTAAATTATACGCTTGAAATATTACAAAAAAGTATAGGTTAATTTCAGAACCTCCCGGCGAATATGTTTATCTTAACCTAGTTAGGTATGAAATACAAGTGTACGTTTGAACGAGATTTGCTCATTCAACGAACTTAAATTAATTGAAGCGAATCTTTAATTATCCTTTCATGCCACTAATTCGCACAAATTAATTCAATTTGTCATTAAAAAAAAAACGTATTCAATTTGAAGTTTGGTTTCATGCGAAAACGATAATGTATGTATGTATGAGATGATGACATACATTTTTTATTTATTACATATAACGGTCAGCATTCCTTTTGTGTATTTTTTTCGTCAGTACAAAAACATGTACCTCTTTACGTACACGTATTATGTATTTTATGTAAATAGAACCACACCCTCCGTGGTCCGTACATTAGTCTAATCCAATACATTTAACATGCATATGAGCGTATCGCCTATCGCCTATATTTGCCGTTCCTAAATTGAATTTAATTCAAGCATCGAACGCTTCTGGCCGTCATTTTGGATTAAGAACACGTCTACCGTATGAAGTGGTTGGGAAAGTAATATTTTCGTAAAAATATCCGTATATACTTTAGTTGATGTGATTCAAGGCAAAAAGGTTCGTCTCTAAGCCACCAGAAAAATGATGAGGTTTCTACAACCTACTTAAATGATAGCTACCTACTTCGCGCACTTTTACATCGGTGCAAATACAGAAAATCATAAGGGAATTCAAATGCCGTATCCCATAAGAACGAGATGTCCGTTTATCTAACAATGTTCAATATCTTACTAGGAAATTCTTCTCCTGAATTTTTCTCTTGCCATGAGACTCTCCGAGTTTGTTCATCATGGCGGCCACCACCTCAGGCTGGTTCAGGTTCTCCACTGCAAGGTTCAGTGCCGTCATCAAGTTGATGACGTGAGCCTTGAATTGTGCGTTTGACAGGTACTGGTCCTCAGGAGTATTCTTAATAAACACGAAGAACTCTTTACTCTCCGGGAAGGTGGTGAAGAATCTGGAAAGTAGAATAAAATCGTGTTATTTTCTAGTCTTTTTGGGTTTAAAGGAGCTTTGTCCCTAAGGCAAGAGGGTGGAAGTTTCAAGCTTAACCATAGATAACGTAGAGCGGCTCTATTAGAAGCCATGTTCTTATGTTGGCACGGGTCTTACGACTTGATAAAACATCGACATTTCTTTACTGTAACCTTAATATAAACGTACTATCGTATCCACATAAACCTTCCGGAAATTGTCTTAAAATTGTGAAAACCACATCAAAATCCGTTCTGTAGTTTAGAAGAACAACGCAGTCAACTTTAATTTATTAACTGTGTAGATTCTCCTACAGGTGCACAAAGCTACAAGATTGTTTTAGCATTAGAGGTATCAAAAAACGAAACCATAATTATATTTGAGTTTTCTAAGCTCTATTTCGATAGTACCGTGCAGTGTCCATAAAGAGGGACTCACCTTGAAACTACTGTCATAACTACGAGTACTAAGTGCAAGTTCCATTTTCTCATAAAATTGTTACTATCTTCAAAGTGGCCTGTCATGTCTTTGTGCATACATCGATCGATATTTTGCGGTTAACGTTGCCTGATGCATGGCTCCAATAGACGCAAATGACTAAGAAAGTTTTCAACTTTTACAAACTCGATCAATACCTAAGTGAACTGACATGTTTCTTTATAGTTAAAGCATGAAAATTAAGGGCCAATATTGTAGTAATCAGTATTCAGTTTATGGCTAAAAAGAGGATGACTACTAGGGTGGCCAATTTTTTTCATATCAAAAATAGTATTTTCAAAGCCTGTTTTTTTTTGAATGTATATATTTTGCCTACACGTTTTTATTATTTTTTTAAACGACCCAACTATTATTTCACTCTAAATTAAGGTTACGGAATACCATTAATTCAGCTTTTATGAGATTAATACTGGCTCTATTGCGCTTATTTCGCCTTTTAGCATGGAAATGAAAATATAGTAGTTTCGCCTACCATATTTTTTATTTTAATTAAAATACTATATTTATCCGTGGGGTGCGCGCTCGACCACTATTTGCCGTATCTTCTAGTCGCACGAACGCAGGTTTACGAGCACCCCTACGTCGCCTTACTGGTCAATATAACAATCTCTTCCAAAATATTGTCATCTTCGCTTTTCCGACTAGTAAATTTAGAGTCTTGTTCGGGAAACTATTTTGGACACAGCCCCGTAACATTTAACTCTTAAAATTCGATTCTCTTAGACTGTATTTTTATAATTTCATGTTTTTCTTTTTATTTGCATGCCTTTTAGTTTTATCATTTTAATTATAATTTTTATGATACTTATCATATTGTAAGCGCACATCGCATAAACTTTATAACTTGTTTTTTTATAATACGTGGAAAATGTCGTGGGTTATACTACTCGTATATATACTCACTCTGTAATTCAAATAAGTAATACTGTAATCTGTAACTGTTTATTTTCCCAAATAAATAAAATAAAGCTAAATTTAGGCTTCTAATATAGTAGGATACTATAATATATAGTAGAGTTGGCAACCCTAGTGACTACCGAGATGACGACTGACCCCAAATAAATTGGAATAAGGGCAATATAATGATGATCATGCTTTTTTTCAATAAATTACTCAAATAATGAAAAAGTTTTTAGTTCAATAGATATTTTGACAGCTTTGAAGTTTGATTTCCTGATTAAATTAGTGATGTATTTATTCAGTTAGAAGTTTTTTTTCCAAATCTTTAATTCGGTAAGGAACTCAAAAAAACTTGTTTTTACAGCAGTGCACGTGCCAATTTGGCACAGTTTTCTTATGTTTAAATAATAGTTAGTATCGTATTCTTACAATGTTTGGTGTTTGGGCTAAGGCCAAAGAATTTGAGTCTCGGGCGCCAGTCTATAGTTTAATGGAGAATAACTTCAAAGGGTTTTTTTATTTCTATTATCTTCTACTCCGTCTACAATTTTATCCTCTCTAACGTCCTCTCTCTCACATGTCGTTGTCTAACTCTGTTCAAAATAGGGCTGAACTCTAAGGGAGACCTGACCTGACCTCATAACACAACATAACATCAAGCCTGTAATCAATTAAGGCTTCGGCAGAGGTTCATCAACATAACATTTCACCAGACCTCAGTTTGTCATATATTGGTTTTAGTTTTAAAACCCTCGGGCCGTGGGATCCGAGTGCTCATGGTTTGTTCTACAAAATCTCCAAACGCCTGGCTGACACTTGCCGTGACCCAAGGGCTGGCTTTTCCTTCGACCAGAGGCTGAGCATTGCATACAACGTGGCAATGCCGCCAGTCTCTTGGGTACATTACCAGTCGACAACGATGCTGAGGAATTTTCCGACGCCATATTTTTCGACGCCATACTTTAGTTTGGTTATAGTTTTAGTCAGGTTAGGTTATTATATTCTAATAGTTTGTTGGTTAATTTAGTTTATTATTGTGTTAATTACTTATTTAGAATTGAGCTTATCCCCGATCTGAAACCACAGACATTTTTAATGAACTCGTTCAGTTTCTACATTTGAGTGGCGTTTAATCACGCAAACTATTCGCTTTGCTAGGGGACTGGACTACAATTCAAACACAGTTACACGTAGCTGGAATACGTTTATTAAGTCGTTCATAACCACAGCTGTTTGTATAACGTTTTCCAACGACAGCCGTAAAATGTGACATTTAAACCACAAAGACGTTAAACTTTTAGTATGTAACGTTTTGCATTTCGTTAATATTGCTAATACATAGTTTGAGTTTGTAACAGTTTGGCATAGTTTCGTTTCAATGTAATATTACTACATTCGCTTTCTGTAAAGTCAATCAATATAATCCGATGTTAAATGTCGTGCCTACGGTTCTGATTGATTGTTATTACTTTGATCAACTAAAAATTGTTCAGGGCACTTGCTAGTAGATTAAGTTATCAGTTTACCAGAGACTTGATAAGGCTTTTTGAAAGCGGGATGTTATGAAAACACGAGTAGAACTTTAACCAACATTTGTATATATTACTAGATTCTGAAATTTCTTGTTCCCCCGACACAGCCCGTCGCATCGCACGCATCGCATCGCCTGCCCGCGCTAATACTTCGTTTGCACTTAGCGTTGTTTCTGACTTTTATTCTTTTTGGTCGGCTTCTATGGGTCGTAAAATAATTTTACAAATTCGACCGGCTGTTCCAGAGATTACCCCCTACATACAAACTTACAAACAAACAAATTTATCTCTTTATAATATTAAATATAGATAATCACTACACTTTCACTTCTTCATTTAAAAAATAGTGAAATGTTCTCTACGAGTGCGACGTATGTGCATAACGTTATGATTAAGACACACTTTGATATGAGTAGCCTACCTACATTATGAAAACACGATAACGTATAGAGTCCAGATCTCTTGGAATATGTTAAACATCGTATTGATTTGTGTCTTGGCCACCGGGCTGAGGTAGATACCTGTCTTTATCAGACAAGACAAAAGCCAAAACTTGTTAATTATAGAAGTACATTCCTGGACATCTAGAACTTTTCAGTAGCAACCCGGAGTCTGGATTTGGGCCCGGTTGATGGCAACAGGCTCGCCCCCTATTACATGGGATTTAAACATAACTGGCAAAATGTGGGTGTACTATAGGTACACCTCTGCCTAACCCTTCTGGGATTACAGGCGTGATGTTATGTATTCCTGGACATGGGTTTCTTGTTTGCTCTGAGATTTATTTTGAATTATTTTACTACGTGACTTGGCAAAATAAGGAAAGAAATGTTAGATGAGGTAAACAAAGCAATGCAAGCATTAAGTTAAGGATCGTAGAAGGTGGCGTTCTGTAGTTTCTGCTTACCCCAATGAGACGAAAGCGTGAGATTATGTCAGTATTTTACTACGATGACTTTATTATTATCCCCAAGACAGGAATACACGTCTAAACAAGGAAATGGGTAGTTAGTACCTCAAGCTAAGTTAGGAAACTACCAACGGGGCTAATTGGGTTGACATATCGATTTTCCGCACAAATATAAATGCTTCGTCCCACTTCACCTGCGAATACGAATTCTCAATCGAACAACGAGTTATGTCGGCACATACTAAACACTTTTTGTGCAGTTTTTTTTTCTACTACGTTTTGTTGTTTCAGCGTTATAGTTTGCATAGTAAGTTTGACACTTTTTCGTTCTGTTTTTCGGACAACGCTTTGTTATTATTAGCTAAACACGTTTTTGTGCAGTTTTTTTTGGAAGAGTAAATACGTTTTTGTGATTATTTATATATTTGCTTTAAGATTCGTGTATGTTTACCATATCATTGAATAATGAAGGTATTTAATCTAGGGATCTAGGTGAGCACCGTAATACATTCTTCTGTCACTCTACTCATTATTTTTGTAGCTTATTGTTATTGTAATTATTTTTAGACTTACTTAAATAAATACAAAATTATCATTTAAACATTCAAAACCTAACCTAACTTGTCTGATTGTTATTTTGATTTTCTACCAATGACGTAGATAATTTAAATGCTATGTAGGCTAGGTTACCTAATATATCTACCTTATATTTAGTTACCCACGTCATTGATTAACAGGCTATTACGTTGTATGTATACTGTTACATAAACTTATAATATACGTTAAATAAAAAACGTAGAGTACCTAATTCGTTATTATTATCATTCTGACACCACAATATTACGCGGATGAAAACACGTTTCAGCCTACAATAACATATTATTAAATATTTATTTACATACTTCTATTAATTCACACTTTTTGTATACACGTGAAATTTAAAGTTGCACAATTGTGAACGCTACTTGAATTAATTTTGGACATACAATTGAATGGAGGAGTTCACTACTTCAATACTTATGTACCTAAGTGCGTTTTTGTATAGGTATACTTAGTTTTAATTTTCTATAATTAAGTATAGGATCGTTTTTGTGCATTATGTATGGAACTATTTTAGTTTAAGAATGTTAATAATGTTGATGATTTTTGTGTTAGTTCTCATAACACATATTTAATATTGATGAAACTACATGGTGTACCCGGTCCGAAAGACAAAGACATGAAATTACTAAAACAATGTTAAGAGATCTTAGGAAAGAAAGAGCAGCGGTGGCCCAGTGGTAACGGCCCCGACTTACGAGTTGTAGGTCGTGGGTTCGAACCCAGACAGTCGCTTTACTTTGTGTAAATAATTTCATCACCACTGCTCTCGAAACGTTGAAGGAAAACGTCGTAAGGAAACCTGCATGTCCTAGAACCAGAATTTCAAAGACATGTGACATTATCAACCCGCTTTGGGCACGCCCTCTCGTAGAGAGGAGGTCCAGCAATGGGATCTTTGGCAATGTTGTATCTACTTCAGTAGGTACTACAAAAGAAAATATAAGACTTTGAAATCATGCAATGTTAATTATTATTTTCAGTAGGTCATATCAATGCATTAGCCAAGGGTGGTTTTCGACTAACTTTTAAACGTCTTTTTTGAGCTTAGCGCCCCGCTAATTCAGTTTGAGCTCGAAAAAGGTCAAACATAGCAAGAAAGCTTAGGTAACTTATTCCATTAATATTCATTTTCTAGATTTTGAATTCCATTGGAAATTCAGGTCCGTTAAAGCATTTATAACTCAAGAACGGCTGGGCCTAGTTTTATGAATAGCAGAATAACTAATAAACATAGAAAATTTCACTAAAGTCACAGTAATGAAGATAAAATTCTGAGACGGTACGAAGTTCGCCGGATCAGCTAGTATCGAATAAATCATAGATATTCGTTTCCAAAGAATATTAAAAAACCGGACAAGTGCGCGTTAAACTCGCGTGGAGAGGGTTCCGTACGATGATGTTCCAAAAACATTTAATGTAAAGTAGGTTGCCAAGACTTACATAACGCATTACTATTAAAAAGTTATCACATCAAATGAAGAGCGAGCCCCTAATCAGAGGTCAACCTTTACGAATTAGCCGTTTCGGGGCCATCGCACAGACACTCCTATGGGCTTTTGGTAAGAAATGAAGTCACTGGTCTTTAATAATGTTGTATCATGCAATAGTTAAATGGATCGGCCAAGCCATATATTTTGACCGAGAGTATAGTTGGGCCTAAGGGTCATGGCTGTACACACGGCTACATATCAAGCTATACATTTCCAGTAAAATCTGAACTCGCACTGTATAGGATGTCAGTACAATGAGAGGTCAGCTTATACTGGAAATGTATAGCTTAATATGTAGCCGTGTGTACATTAGATCTGATAACTTTTAAACAGTGACAGCGTTACGAGTATGTAAGTCATGGCGAACTACTTTACATGAAATGTATTTTGGTAGGATAATTTATTGTTTTGTAGGTTGCTCTATTTATTTTAATTTTAGCGGTGATATTGTACTGACTTTACACAGACATAATAAAATTATTACCCGTACTCCTAGCATAGTCGGGTAAAAAAGGTATTTCTTGCACGTCACTAGTTACTTTCTTCATGGCCATCGAAAATCTATGAAGGTTAAAAATAAAATAAACACGCTCTATCGTGTAAAAAGCGTGTAGCGCTTTTAGTTGTGTTTACTTTTCATTAATTTAAACAAAGCGCTCCACGCTTTTTGATTTAATCATTGAATATAAAATAAGAAATAATACAAGTCAATTTGATTATTTTATAATTTTTTGTGTCTGACAAAAGCGTGCTTTTTAGTTTTTTTCAGCAACGTATTTTTGTTTTCTTCTTTATACGCACATTTTGATTACATTGTAACTAGCATTCAAGTGAAGCTAATAAAAGCATGTTAAAAAGAGTTTCATGTGCATGCTAATCTAGCTTTCATAACAAATGAGAGTAAAAAATTAAGAGGGTGGGAGGGTGAAAGTTACAAATTTCCTTTTTTTTCCGTTGTTTGGGTGCAAATCCTACTCTGCATAACAAACTTTAGCTATGGGACTTCGAGAAGTGCCCTAGAAGTTCTGGTGAGTGAGCGAGTTAGTGAGTCAGTCAGTGTAAAAGCTAGACAGATGAAACGTGAACATGAAATGTGATTTACAAGTCTGCTAACTACATTTTATCTTGAGGAATTTGAGCTCTCTAGCTATATTCAGGCTGAAGCTATGAAGATATGAAAATACGACGAAACACTTTGAGAAAGGGTAAGTAGTGCCCCTGCTTTTGGTTTTCAGCTCGTCTTGGCGGAGGTACTATCGTGTCCCTAGATTCCAAGAACAATCTTGACATTGTAGTTTAAAAACATGTTCTCATACTTATGTATAACATTTCAATTGCAACTGTAAGTTTGTACGCACAATATTGAAAGATATACCATGATATTTTTAGACCACAGACTTCTTCTAGGTTTTCTTGTAATCTGTCAGTAATTAACTAATTTCTATATTTTTGGAGATCCCCCTTGGGTTGGGGCTATACGGGCTCGTTTTTCATTAGGACTTTCGGAACCCTAAAAATAAGAATAAAATTACACCATATTTAATTCGTCATCAATAAAAAAACTCAACGCTTTAAAAGTTGTTCATTGACTCGAAATTTTTATTGATCAAGTTTTAAAGGATGTTTCCGGATGTCTCGCCCGACTCGACGGTGAGTAAATTTTTTTTGAAGCTTTTTTTTGGTAATCCGTGAAGGTTCTTAATTCTTGAACATTTATATGTACAGAAAACCTTGCCCGTGGTAATTTATTGGCATTTTTATTCTTATGTGCACAGTATGAGATTTTTTTTACCTGCATATTAGTAATAATGTTTTGGTTCTTCGGGTTTCAGTCAAAATTTCTTGCTTTTTACGAGTTCTTTATTTACTTAAACAGGGGTTAACCTTTTTTTTGTTTAAGTACTTTTGATAACATTGTTGGAAATCCACGTTCTCACTTATGGAATTTCAAGTAACCGCAAGTAAAAGGTATCAAGTTTCTTAATATTTTCTTCATTTCAACATTTACCTAATACAACACCAATTCATCAAAACCTTGATTGGGTTTTATTAATAAAATTACATATCATTACATATCTGATAATACAAATATGTATTCAAACCGCAAATGATTGAAAAAATCTTTTTTATTTAAGGTCAGTGGTTGATAATCTATCGCAAAACGTCTGATCATAACAGTCAATCTAATTGATTGACTAATGGAAAATTGCTCATTATGAGAGCAATCATTTGAGTAACTAAAAATAATTGCTGCATAATACTATATCAATGTGTAGATACAATATTAAGTACCCAATGTGTAATATATTTTGTGGCTACACATTTATACAATATTATGGAAAAAATATTCTAAGTAGACAATAGGGGTGATGACAATTTTGTTTTCTTTCATCTAAAAAAAATGTTTTTTTTTTCAAATAGTGCAAACAGTATTATTAAAGTGTAAAAGCT
Organism: Dasypolia templi; assembly: GCA_963555695.1. Lineage (NCBI taxonomy): Eukaryota > Metazoa > Arthropoda > Insecta > Lepidoptera > Noctuidae > Dasypolia > Dasypolia templi. The sequence goes on along the minus strand of OY743138.1, from coordinate 26,649,587 downwards.
TAAAAAATTGCCAAATTATAAACGTTTTACAATAAGTGTTAGATAAGGACAGCACTATAGTAGAATTGACGTCACGACTATGTAACTTCATACTAACGCCGTACATTGTACGTACCGTGCGACAACTTTCAAAGCGTGTAGCTTCTTCATATTTACATCGATATAACAGATTTTTTCTATTATTATTTTTTTACTAAGACTTCTTTGAAACTACATTATTTTGTCAAAAATAATTAATATTAGTCATCATGCTTAAAAAATCCATTTTTGTCGATGTTAAAATACATATTTTTGAGGCTTGATATTATGACTAGGTATTTTATTTTCTAGTAAACAAACGTGTATAATATACCATTGCGGATTTATTATTTAATTATTTATGATTTATACCTGCCCCTGTTAAATTATTAACTAACGGGTGTAAAAATACTTTAGAAAAGCCGACAGTCACTTGTTCTTCCCATTATTATGATATTTTTTTTGTACTGGACCGTACCTGCGAACCTTCTGATTACGGAGATATTAAAATTCAAAGTTCCAACTTTTATTTATTTTGTTTTACGAAAACAAGTTTTAAATGTTATTATACCCACGATCCCTGTAACGTTATATGTACCTTAAGCACAGTGTTTTCGTGCGATACGATGCACACGTACGTTTATACGGTTGTACAGTAAACAGCTAATTTACATACCGAAAATGAAAGCCATTTCTCAGCAATTATATTTACACCAAGTTACTTAGTTTGATGTCCGGAAAGCGTAGATGACGGAAGGGAGTTGTTACACCCTGTATTTATATTGGTTTAAGTGTCCTCAATTATATTTCAATTCATATGAAAATCCATTTTGCCTAATCTATAAATGAAAATCGAATCGGTTACATAGATAGAAATATGTAAATACGTATTCAAGTCGATTCATGTATCTCGCAGTCGTAGCTAGATGAATACATTACTTATTATACACGTTTACATAATTTATTCTACACATCATTAGCATTAGAATCGGTCTTATTTTGTTTTGTTATGGAAGACAAAACGTAATTGTTCGTATGTGTCTAATGTTTAATTAGACTGTAATTGTCTCATTAGAATTTCCCCAATTATGTCGTTGTCAGCTTACAGTGTTACCGGAAGTCTTTCCTATCTGACCTTCACAACCCAGTTACTGGGTATTATCATTCCCCTTGATAAGACTGGTTGTCAGATTTTCGGTCTTCTGACTACCTGTAGCAACTATCAATGATCTCCAAATGACAGCCGTGGCCAACGGTTTAACGTGTTTTTTGAGGCACGGAGGGTCTCGATATGTAATGGACCCATCGACGGACCTTCGATCGACTCATTTCGCTGTTTGGTAAACAGTTTGTGTTACCATGGTTCCTCGAACTGTGCATAGGCAGGAGGTGCGCACCAGGAGACTGTTCGCTACTAGCTTTTGTAAATCCAGTGCTGGTGTGCGCGCACCGCTACGCCGCTTAGGGCAAATTACACCAAATTTTTGTATCTAGAATACGTCATATCCTGGACATAAATTTTGAATTTTTGACTTCTGTCAGATGTAAATTTTATTCCACGGATAAAAGTTCTGTGACTTCGGTAAAATGAGCCCTTAGTCGACACATACAATGAGTAGTGAAATCGACTTACTGTTTCTTAACCGTGATACTTGAAAAATAAAATAGTTAAAATTATGAGGGATCAGCAGTAGATTAATTAAGCTTGAGCAGATTAGTATTATTATGATAGGACCCGTAGGATGTAAGACCGTTTAATTGTGTGCTAACATTAGTAAAAATTGTAGTAAGCAAAATATACGAGAACTTTCTATTCGTTTTCGAACGGAAAATCTTATTAATATTTGGTGCAGTGTTGGAAAACGGGCAATGGTGAACACAGTACAACCCTTATCACTATGGGATATACGACGAGCCTATTGTTATTAATACCATTATCTAGTATAATGGTCAGACGTCTTCGATGTTCAGGACACGTCGCAAGAATGGACGAGACCGGGCAACGTTTACTTGATAGTAATCCAGATGGTCGGATAAGTCCAGGCCGGCCCAAGCTCAGATGAGTGAGAAATTGGAGAGAAAAAGTCGGAAGGAGGTCACGTTGGAGAAATTTGCTTGACCCTGGTCAAGCAAATTTCTCCAACGTGATCTAAGGCCTACCCGCTGTAAAGCCTCGGATGATGAAAGATTTAAAAAAAACGTCACTCAATTCGGAAAATTATCTTTCTTATGATGTAGTGTCTATTGAAAGCATAAGCATAATCAGCCTATAACGTTCCCACTGCTGAGACACAAGCCTCCTCTCTATGAGAGGTAGTGAGCCGTAATCCACCACGCGGGCTCAGTGCGGGTTGGTAGATGTCACATGTCTTCGAATTTTTGGTTCTAGGACATGCCGGTTTCCTCACGATGTTTTCCTTCACCGTTTTGAGAGCAGTGGTGATTAAATTATTTACACAAAGTAAAGCGCTTGCTTGGGTTCGAACTCACGACCTACAACACGTAAGTCGGGACCGTTACCACTGGGCCACCACTGCTCATTGAAAAGTTATATGAAAAATCCTTTAAAAGGTGAAACGGGTTTGAGAGAAGAAGGTTGAAACGCGGACAGAGCAGTGGACCAAAGCCGGTTCAAATTAATATTCAGTCTTTCAATCAAAACCACTCCAAGTAATCTATACTGCTTTTAGGAATTTGTATTTCCTTTATATCATGCAAAAAGGGCAGCTATAAAAGAGCAATTTGGAATACACATTAGTATGTTGAATACACGTGCTTTTACATACGATCCAAGGATAATTTAAATGGGAAATAATATCTATTACATATACAGACTGATTTGAGTTGTGGAAAAAAAAATGTAGATGAGTAATATTGATTTTCAACACCTACCTACTCGTACAATACGTATTGTAACTTATAATGACGCATAAATCATGAAGTTCGAAGTGAAAAGAGGAACGTTTTGAATTAGATGACACTGAATGATTGGAAAACAGCGCTTCTACTTTTCAATAATTCTTCAGTTTTCAATATTTGTTTACATTATTAAAATGTAGGCAGATTCTTGATTGGTAGGCGAAAGATGGGACAAAGTTTCAGAAAAATGAATATTCCTAAACTTTAAGGTTTCAAAATCCTGTTTAATGATTTAAAAACGATCTACTGATCAATTCGAATATCACACGTTCTGTAATTACTATCTAGACTTATACGGTATCTAAATAGGAATAAGATTAAGATCTAGATGCGAGTAGATTTATAGCGTTAACTGCGATATATTACTGATCCGTCTAAGCGTCATATAAGAATGAAAGTACAGAATTACAGTGACATTTTGAAAATTGCATTCTTATTGCCTCCAGCACCCTAATTGCGTAACGCATTTTCGTAAACGATTACGACTAATCTGTTTGATTTTGACGGTTCAAGAACATTCATTGCGTTCTATATATTGTTGAGCAGAATTTTTATCGAACTTAAGAAGCAATGGATTAGCAATCTGTTTCAAAACGATTCAGATTCCGATTGATTGTGTATTACGCAATTAGGGTACTGGTTTTGGCTACCCACAATTTTAATTTATTAATTGGATACGTGTAGTTTTTTTCTGCAATGCACCAGAATATCGTACTGTCCACTAAGAAACAAAGATTCTCGTTTTTGAAATTCATGTTTGTTTAATGCTGCGTACACTCCGGCCCAACGAACGCCTTCGGGGGATATTCGGCGTTGACTTACTCACGTTCGTTGGCCTTCGATGGTATGTCCAAATACGTTTTAGCGGTCGAACAAACGAACGGTCGATTTATCTCTTTGATATTACCGCCACGCTGTGAATAGCCGGCAAACGCCAACGTACGATTGTTGGTGTTTGCTAAACTGTCCACACAGGAGCAACGAAGGCAACTATATTTTTTTTGTGACTTCTCCCGCTTTTCGTGTCAGACTTTTACTGACTTAAACCCACCCGTGTTCCTTCAGTTGCCTGTGCCAGGGCCTTGGTATCTCTTTCGAATTTCCCGCGACCCTGAGGCATCGGCTCTATCGGACCCCATCATTTAGTGCTGACATCTTTTTGAGGCGCGCGTGGAACACGACGCACCGTTGACCCGGGGTGAGCAATGAGTAGCTCGCCGTCCGGTAAGGACCCTGGTCCTTGCTCATCGTTCGCAAGCCCGCGCCTACGGTGGCCTGGAATTTGCTTGCAATTCTCGACGTCCAGGTCGTCTCCTTCGGCGGCTAAGGGCGTGAGGGCACAAGGCTCTCTCTCTCTCACGCGCTCCGCTTCTTCCTTCGCGAGCATTACTGCTTCGCAGAAGGAGGTGATGGCTTTCCATTCCCTCTCGCTCGGTACCATGGCCTGGACCAGGGCCGGACGCGAGAGAACGCCGACGCCGACCGACTCTTCAAACGCTCCTCAAAGAGGGGACTTGTCGCCGCTATTGTGGCGTGCCCAGTACTGTGTTGAGACAATCGCACTCTCCAGCCCGCTTTGTATGGTAGCCAAACGTCGGAAATGCTCCACGAAGATCCACCGGCTGTCGACTCGACGCCGATGTGAACCCCTCCTGCCGTGCCTCGTGCAAGGACGATGAAATCACATGGTCTTGGACTTGTGCAGGGCCACTTCAAGTCCCAATTGCCGGATCCTCTCGACGATTGTCGCAACCCCGAGTGTCGCTTGTTCGGCCGCCGCCTGGTGCGACCTCCAGAACCAGCCAGAACCAGCGTGTGTGTCAGAACCAGCGTGCCGTCAGCGTAGCAAACCACGCTGACGTCACAAGGGAGGTCGGCGCGAACACCCAGTCGTAACCGTTATCCTACAGAAGCGGCCCCAGGACCGAACCCTGCGGGACACCGCACGACATCTCTCGCCGGTTCCACTCTCCCTGGTGACTGGTGTAGATAATGGCTCTGTCCATCAAATAGGCCTCGACCACGCGACAGTGGTAGGTCGGCATCCGGTGATACCAAAACGCCTCCCTGATTCAATTTCAGGGCAGGGTTTGAAGGCATTAGCGATATCAAGAGACACTGCCAAGACGACCCCACCCCGGCCACAGCATCCCCCGCCGTCGTGAGGGCTCACACGCGTACCGTAGAGCGCCCCCTGCGGAAACCAAACTGGCTCTCCGCCAAATCCGGCCTCACCCGCACCATCCGCCCGACGAGGCGGTTTGCAATGACTCTTTCAAAGAGCTTGCCCACCTCGTCAAGCAGCACGATGGGCCGGTAAGCGGACGGAGAGTCCGCAGGGCGCCTCGGCTTCTTAATGAGGACCGGTTTCCCCGTCTTCTAACGAAGTGGGAACTGGCCCCTCTACAAGCATGCGCTTAGGAGCCCTCCTAAGTCGAGGTCCAAGAGCCTCCAAGGCCAGAACCCAGGCTTTTCTAAGTAACCCGTGGAGAACCAACGAAGGCCAGCGAAACCCAATCGTTGGCGTTCTTTGGGCCGTTTTCCACGCAGCATAAGAATGACATTGTTTGTGCTAAATTTTGCTGAGAGATGTAATTTCTATTGAAGGGACACAAATCTTTTCAGAACCAAACTTCTTACTAGGTATTCAGCAAGTTTAAAAATAATTGTGAGATGTTTACATTTAGGAAGGTATTTGGATAGTTTTTTCTCTTCAGAATCATCATGATTTAACAGAAAGACGTCTGCTAGACAACTCTCTTATAGCTAGTATTAGTAGTTTTACGGCCGCTATTGATGATAGACTGTATAATTCTATCCATCCCTGTCAAATATATAGCTGTCAAAACGTTATAGGGACGCGTACTTTGGCTTTATTGGGACGTTAAAACTAGAGATTGATAGGTTTTTCTAACTTCAGTACGACAAAATTGGTCATTGATACGTTATTGGGTTCGGCCGTTAGTAGTATTCATACTGTATACAGGATTAGTTCAAACTTCAAAGTCACGTTTGTCAAAACACGTCCCTATTCCTAATAGCAGAATACTAAGTGCTGACTTGCCGAGTAGGTAGGTACGGAAGGGAATGCCATCCGTAAGGGTGGCGTCACACCTGCCTATAGTAACAAGAAGTTTCTGCGACGATTTTACTAACTGCTGGAGGTTTAAACCACTTGGTTTAGGTTTACTTCTTTGTTAACTTCTAGCAACCTGCCGCTACTTCACACGGTTTTCACGACTTGACAAAACTTCGAGATTTTTTATTTTATGATAGTTTAATATCAATCTATGATACACATAAAACTTCCGGAATGCATTCTTTAAATGATGGTGAAAGAAAAAAAACGTAGCTAGTATTAAAAAAACGTAGACGTTCTTCTAACATCGCGGTCACATGGTGCGCGGTGTATGTCGACAATTCAAAAGAGACTTTAATTGATAATATTTATATATTCGCTCTAGCTGTGTTTGTCGATAACTCAAAATAGACTATAATTTATAATACGTATGTATAGATTAGTTTTACCTGGGTTTATCGATAACTAAAAATTAGGTTTAGATGTGATCTATCAGTTCAGCCGTTAATTATTATAAACCACATTATGGAACTTTTTTAGAAGAAGTTTAGTCATCTTATACCAAGCGGTTCATAAGTGTTTAAATGTGGTTTCTCATGTCTGTCTGCGGTTTGAAATGTGGTCTAATCCATTCAACAACAAAGGGTCTCTAACATTTTAAATGTGTTAGTCTGTTGCTACAGATATGTGAATATATTTGGATACAAAACCTCCGAATCAAAAATACTTCTAAAAGTCTTTTCGTAAGGGTGAAAAGACCCTTTGCATTAGGGTCGACGGTCGCGAACAGGTGGCACGCCAACAATGCCGAGCTGACGCCATGACAGAGGAGCAATAAAAATATACATACATAATGTACTATGTGGGGCACGACGGCAGAATCTTCAAGGTTACGCGTGGAATACTAACGTAAATACTTGTTCGGAATAGAAGTGGGTACCTACATAGAGCCACTTAGCTTCCCGCGTCCCTTGGAGTTAGGGATGACTATACTTTGTAGGAGTGTTTGATATACTCTGAGACTTGACCTGCTTTGAAATCTATGTTTTTTTATTCTATTGAGCCTGCGTGATATGGCCGGGTCATGGCTCTTTTCAGAAAAAAAAATCAATTTCAAGATTTTCTGCGTGGGAAATATTAGAAACTGTGTCACCTACCCTATTACATAGGACTTAAGCATAACTGGCGTAATGTGGGTGTACTATAGGTACTTACACCTCTTCTTAACCCTTCTGGGATAACAAGCGTGATGTTATGTTATGTTATTAAGGATGAACAACTACGCATTGTTAAGTCCAGATTTCCTTGACAAGTGGAAATCGCTTTTAAAGCGTTTCGTATAATTTCCGCGATTGGCTTAAGCTTTTCGGTATAAAATATTCGATAGAATGTAATTCCCTAGTCAGCTAAAAGTTATAATATTGTAAGAAGTTAAAAGCTTTGTTTAACAGAAGCACGTCGTGAATTCAAAGCTTTTGCCTATTTAAAGGTAGCCCTACCAATAATGCTAAGCGACAAATCTATCTGGATGTTTGCCAACACATATACCGAACAGTTTCGTAAATCAAATTAACATAGGTACGTATTAAAAACGGTCGGCAGTAATGGGCTAGTGTCCGTTTTTGCTTTGAGCGGTCACTACTTGGACTTGATTGATTTATTGGTCGGTACGTGCTGCATAAACTTGAGTACTTATGTACTGATTGCAAATGTACGTGTACGTGTTTTTTTTAATAAATTTATTCCTTGGTGGAGGTGGACACGACAATACACCAACAAATTAAACTGCGTATAATGTAATGACATTCCCATTCGGAATGCAAAATCCCAATCAAATATATCCAATAGTAAAGTCACTTTAACCAGTCTAAGATTGGCAAAAACTATAGTTGGCCCATTAACCTATTTGATAAATCCAAAATATTCTTATTTATCAGTATTTGCACTGTTTTTTTTATTGATATTTTGTCGTCTCCATATTGTATACGGAGAAACGACAGGGATTGCGTCGAAGGCTATAAAATCTGTTCATTTTCAAACACTTGATTTATTGGAAGTTGTTTACGACAATTATTTTGGGTGTTCTACGAGTATGTGTTTCGTAAATCAATCGGTTATTCAATCTGTTTCGTAAATCTGTCAAGCATTTGTCGCGCGTGTTGTAACGTTTAAAAACATGTGAAACGAGACATTACATATATATTTGCAGAAAGTTAAATGATTTTTATTAGATTGTATGCTTTTCTAGCGGTACCTAAGTAACGTAATTTTTTTGAGCAAATTAGGTTTTTCAGCCTTTTTCAGTCTGATCTGAACCTGTGATAAGGGTACACCCTTATCACAGGTCCAGATCAGATTACCCAGGTATCAGTACTATGAAATCTTACCTCTTGAGTAGTTCAGTACCAGTATTAACCATGTCTGCGTTGACAGGCGCCCAGGACTTCTGCACCAGGTTGATCTCTCGCCTTGTGAGCCCAGAGACTGGGTTCACCTCGTCGGGGTCTCCGCCCCACCAGAAATAGCTTAGCCAACCGCCCATTGTCACCTGGGAAGAGAAAGAACGGCTTTAAGCATGGATCCTGGTACTAATTTAGAGTTGTAGACTCAGTTTGTTCAAAGCCCAAGGGGGGGAGGGGGAACTGCACCCATTGCCACGCCCTGTATCCGCGCTGTTGTAAACCACATGGTGGAATGCTCATTATTATGCGGTGTGAACGCACCTTAAGAATGTAAAATGATTCTTATTGGTTTGGGGCTTGATTTGATTGCAACATATAGTCGTAAGCTTGGATTCCTTTTCAGGTAGACATTTTGAGAAGCTTGGCTCAGCTCCAAATGACACAGGTAGACCGCGATCCTTAATCACGCTTAAATTAAAAAAAGGCTTTAGCGATTTGAGAATTTTTTTCGCTCATAAGAAGGGGTTATTTAAAAAAAAGGCATTGCAACGCATACCATGCACATATTAATTAATAAATATGGATTTCAAGCCGAAATTTTATTTGGTATAATTAATACTAAGTACCTAGTTAGTGAGAATGCTTTGTACGCCAACATGGCGGGTCACCGTACAAAAAATATTCTTCATAATGGTTTGTTCAGAATTAATTGAAAAACAGTTTCACTATTCAATTTGATGCTTAAATTACCGGATGTGCCATTCAAAATGTAATTTGCAAAATTACTGTACATACATGTACATAATTTACTTAGGCACCCATTGAAATAAGTAAATAACTACCGAATCGAATCGTGAGAACAAATTGCATATTTTCTTGGCCGCGTCACTAGGATTCGGAGTTACATTACTGTCAGTTAGCAACGAATAAATATACCAATTGATTAATTTACATTTGCATAAGCGGGAGTCAATTTACTGTATAAAATGGACCTTGAGATAATCAGCTGAATTGACTACTTTAATAAATGGCTCTAATGTATTTAATAGACGCACTGTTACGAACTCCGTCTCACAGAAAGAAGAACTCTGTGTCCGAGCAGTGGGAACATTATAGGCTAATTATGCTACTGTTTTAAATTACACATACATACCTACATAAACTCAAGCCTTCCTCCCATGGGGGTAGGCAGAAAGAACAGAACGCCACCTGCTTTGGCCTCGTTTGTACATTTGGTCATGCACGAGCGCCGTTTGCGAGTACTACGCACCTGACCTTTCAGATGAACATCACCAATAAGGTCACTATATTCCCTCCTCCCGGCGTTCCCACTCACACCTGCCTTGTAAATACCTTTTGTTAGTCTCCTCTCATTCATTCTCTCAACATGACCAAGCCGTCTAAGCATACTCTGTTATAAATTGTGTTGTTATCCAACTCTGAATTTTGTGAATTAGTTAAACTACGAAAATATCTATACTATCGATATAGCTACCGATTTGCAGTCGAGATTCACTTTAAATACGAAGTTTTGAAAGGACATGGATTGTCTGTGGCCCAGCACGGACAATGACTTAATAATATTACAAAAACGTGTAATATTTGAATTTCCATCATGGCTTTCATTTCTCCGCATAACTCGGTGGGAAAGAGTATTATTTTGTTTGTTTTATTTTGATTTCTATCCGTGAGTTAGTAATGTTGCAATTCTTTAAAGTAGTTTCTGCCTACTGCCATGGGAAAAGCAGTGAGTTGATGAATGTTTGTAAACATATAATAACTTGGTACGTTTGTAACGGGTTTTATTTCGATTGTCTTGACAAATTCAAAATATGACATCTATTGACATGACAGTTTATGTCAATCGCGTGTAACCATTTTATTGTAGTTTTGTGGCTCGCATCTTGAATAATGTCTCGTGGTGCTACGACGACCTTTGACTTTGTATCTGGTTATCTGTTGATACTGCTCTCCCGACAAACCCCGGCGTTTACCTACCGGAATTTTCATTTTCTTATTTTAATTTACCTTGGGACTCGATTATGAACAACAGATTTTTACCTTATTTCTAATGAAGAACTGACGCTGCACCAACTGTGGTATAGCAACGCTTCGCTTAAGGAGCCTGTTAGATTTGCATAAAATTCAATCTGATAGAATACAGTGGATGACTCCGCGATTGGACACTTTAACATTTTCAATAACGTCTTCAACATGTCTTATAAGGGTGTAGGGTATTTATTTATACCTATGAAGGTTTTTTATTTTAGGTCACTGCGTATTATCATGATTGTGTACTGTTCTTGCTGGGTAATGGCTAGGCAGACATAAAACTTGGGTACTAGTGAGTGTATCCTAGTGTTGGTTATAGTCATGTGTGTAAACTGTGAAAGATCCCTGATGCGTGTTCGTTTTCACACACTGACACGTAACCCTGAAAGCTTGTTGAGGAAAAAATCCATTCAGATAATACATCATGAATGTGCAATTGCACATTCATGATGTATATTCAACGAAGTTAGTATGAAATAATTATTTTTGGTTTTATGAAAGTACCACGACTGTTAAAATATTTTTATACAATTATTATGTTATGAAATTATACATTTCGAACTTTGTCTTTTTGCCACCCATGTTGACCACGTGCTTACAGAACGGAATCTCCAGTATCTAGGCGGCCAAATAACGTCAACGACGACAGTCAACAACAATAAGAAAATATCATTGTTCCAAGATAATGGTGCCGATTCTCTTGTACACCGAACTAAACTAACTAAACTATCACTAAAATTCCTTACTTTTGACTATGAGAATCTTAAAGCTATTCTGCAACAAAAAAGCTCTAATTTTAAAAATAATTTTGACATAACTAAAATAGAATTTGACATCATGAGTCCACGTGTTTTTTTTTTTTATTGCCTTTGCAATGTGTCTGCCCTCGTGAATTTTTGTTAGAGCCGGAGGCGCGCATGGGGGGCAACTCCGGCGTGTTTTTTTATGGAAGTTTTAACTTTTTGTATTTAAAATATAAAAAAATATTACCCACATGATCTGTTTTCGGGGTTTGGCGGCTTTCTAAAGGGGGTCGAAATTTTCATCATTTCTGCGATAGGACACACCGTTTTCGAGATATAAGCAAAAGAACAAAAAAACAGTACTGTTTTTGCAAGTCTGAAGTCGAGGTGTGTGTGGTGTGAATTTTAGTTCACGACAACTAATTTTATTCCACACCTTTTTAATCGCGATTAAAAATAGTCAGATTCACGTTCAGTTTTAGTTAGACAATCAAAATTTTTGGTGAAAACCGTCAAATTCAGAATAGCAAAATTGCCATTTTCACTAAACTATTAACTCAGTGCAATCTTAGTGCTTTCAAACCAAAATATATCACAATCATAGTGTGTGGTGAAGCGGGAACAAATAATCATGGTCCGTAACCGGTATTATCGTCACTCCATAGTTTTTACTTCCTTGGTTCCGTAATACTGTATGGATGTTTTTGTGATTATGATGTATTATGTTTAGGTACCCTTTTAAAATATCGTTACCTAGTATGGCAGTCAGTATATAAAAAGCAAACTATAAAATGTGACCAGCGCTTAAAAGTTACGTCTGGACCTAATTACATTTTGTTTTTTTTATTGTTTAACCCCGTCTAACCTTATTATGCTAGTATATTCTAATCCATTCTAACAGCGTGAAAATAAAACAAGAAACTTTTAAGTTTATTTATTATAATAGGTATCTATGAGCTTAGTACGAGTTGTTTCTAATATCCATAGAACGTACTTTTCTGGAGTCAACAACTTCGGGTAGTAAACATGTCATGTAATTTTTTTTAAGCTTTTGTTCCATTTTATTTTCCCAGACGTCGTCGTCGTCGTTTTAGTATCCTTTCTACTTTCAGAGGCTTATCCGATCCATTCCACACAGCAAACAAACATAGTGTTTTTTTTTATATACAACTGACCCTGTATTTGAAAGAACCAGTCGTGTTTGGTGTTTACTGTGGTTGTTTCGTTCTTAACACTCCAGAACTTATTTTTTTTCGCTCTTATTGCGTCATCGGCATTCATTCCAAAAGCTGATAAAGGGCACTTTACTTTAATTATACCTTCATCATCATCTGACGTAGCTCCCAAGAAGAAATATTTGTCATCAATAAGCAATTAATCTAACTATAATTATTACTAGGTAAAAATATATACCTTGTGGCCCCATCCTTTTCGCTCATCGATGATATTCCAGGTAATACTTGATTTTCGATAGACTTCTGCCTATTTAATTCTCTACAAATATAATAATCACAATTTTAGATTATTGAAATAATAGTAAATTACAACAATTTTCTTAATTAAGATGATGGCAACCATTACTATTTATCTAAGAACTGCAATGCCTTTCGTGTTTTTTCAACTTTTCTTTTTCTTTTCTTTTTACCGAAGATTTTTCCGCGATAATAAAGTTCACTTTTTTAAACCCATTTTCTAAAAATGTAACAGTATTTTACTAATGGTATATTACAAAACATTTAAAAATCTCAATGTGCATAAATATAGAAAAATATACTCACAAGTCTCAAAACGGGTTAGGCCTAGTACAAAATCACTCGTGATTCGCGAATTCGTCGGGAACGGCTATCGTCATGGGTGACACAGGTCAAGTCGAAGAGCCCTTGGGCGCGACTGAATATCTCAATCGAGCGCATCGGTTTATAAGGCATTATTTCGATATTTTATTACAATTAAATAAGTAGTCAATTTTTTTTTTAAATACATTTTGGTAGGTAAAGACCTCTACTTTTTTAGCGTCTATCACATTTATTTTAAAGTACTTATGCATTAATTTAAAAAAAAAGTGGACTTACTAATATACTATACGCCCAGGATTAAGGATTTTTCTCAGATTGATATTTGCTACCAGTAAGCTAAAAAAGCAATTGAAAAACCGGGTGTTTCGGGTTTACGCAAAAACATGTGTTAGATTTATATTTTTCGTAATTTATATTTAGTAGTTGTCAAAATTTTAATTAGTACAATAACTAGATAAATAGGTGATGAATAAATGTGTAATTTAAATTATCGTATCTCAATAAAAAATGGCTCTGCGCCGGGAACATTTTCGCGTTATGATTTTTTACGATTTCAAATGTCGCCTTTAACCGTACCGAAACGAATAGTCCGATACACTTTAAACGGCATTCATGGATGAAGGCCCTTCTAAGGCAGCCGTGTATCGTTGGTAGAACGAATTCAAGGGCGGTCGACTAACATTGGGGGATAAAGAAAGAAGTGGACGCCCTTTGAAGGCTGTTACGGAAGAAAACGTGCTAGCAGTGATAAATTTATTCCAAGACAATAGGGCGAGTTACGCAGCTAGAGATTCAGCACATACTGCAGGTTGGATCGGGAAGTCTTCACGAAATTCTACAGGTGCATCTTCGCGTGAGGAGGATAGTTTCACGTTGAGTGCCGCAAAACCTCACAAATGCTCAGAAGCTGGCCCGGGTGGAATGGTGCCGTGATATGATAAACAAATCAGAAGCATCCTCGTCTTGGCGTGTTTACGACATCATTACAGGGGATGAGTCTTGGATTTATCAATACGATCTGGAAACGAAGCGCCAATCGACGGTTTGGGTGTTTCAGAACGAATCCACGCCTACCAATATGAAGCGATCTGGAAGCGGGTAAAGATTTTGATCGCGAGCTTTTTGCAATTTGACTGGCTACTTGGTGTCAGTTCCTTTACGGAACCAAAGAAGCATCAACGCTGAATGGTATACTACCAAATGCTTGGCAGAAGTTTTCTCTGTTGTGAGCAACAAGCGACCAATCACAGGGTTCCGCGGGCTACTGGACCACCACGACAACGCGCCTTCGCACACCGCGCTTCAAACGAGGGACTTCCTGGACAGCACGCTGGTCAAACTTCTGCATCACTCTCCTTACAGCCCTGACCTTTCACAGTGTGACTTCTTTTTATTCCCGAAAATAAAAAATCTGCTCAAAGGGATAAAAATTTCGTCGCCGGAAGATGCGCTGTCAGCGTTCGAGCAGGCTGTAAACGAACACCTCGTTTACAGCCTGCTCGAACTCCGGTGGACCAGAAAAATTATTTCAAAAACTGAGAGGCTAGTGGAGAGTATTTTGAAAATATTAAAAAAACCTATAGAACATTTATTTTATTTTTCCAAACTTGTTGAGTGTCCAAGTACATATTTGTTGTAGTGAGTCGCTACCAATTATTGATTTGACCAATTGGAGGAACGCATATTTTGCAGGGAAAGCGTTTTGTAGGTACATAAACCTTCAGAGAGCTTTTAAATTCTAAACCAGTTCTTCACTAACACACCTAAGATCTATTTACATACATTTTGTAAATGTATGTAAATAGATCTTAGGTGTGTACAAATATTTACACAAATAACAAACTACATACTTTTGTCAAAAATAAAATACTTATAGTAAAATTCAATATTATGTGATACTTAAAAGTACAAATAATCGGTTTGTAACATAAGAAGATACAAACCGGAATATACGTGTGTGAGCTTAATTTTCAGAGAAAGTTTCAGTAGGTTTTAACTATGTACTTGTCATAGAAAGCTCTTAAAACAATCCTGAAAACTCCTTTAATTTACCTATTCCCATTGTGTAACTGTAAGTGCATTCAAACTAAAAGCATCAACCATTCACAAGCACTTTTGAATTGCCAAGGACTCGGTCAGTCAGAAATATGAAGCTAGTTGCCCATTCCAAAGCATAGGTTTCTATGGAGAAGAACGGGCAAGAAACTTCATGGAAACTCTTTAAAATCAAATTATTAGTGACATCATTCATGTTGAAATTATACATTTGCACATCATCTGCCTAAGCTTTTGGAGTCGGGTTCCAGAATAACTGAATGGTAACACTTTCCCCTTGTTAAGACTGTTTGTCAAACTTTCGTGCTTCTGCGACGGCCCGTAACTACTATCGCGACAGCTACCGTCTACCAGGGAAGTCGACCAATTCTGCAACACCACGCCCAATTATTGCCGAATTAAACTCAGTTCAAGTCAACAGTCATTATTATCAGCTGTCCGATCGTACAACAGAGATAAACAAAAAGAGAATAAGTTGAACACAACATTAATTGGTATTCTGGGAAAATGTCAGCCTATTTACATCACCGAACAATTACCTGACAACAATAAAAAACTGTTTTATCTATCTCGGGAGTATGCCAAAAAGTACGAAATATTGATGGATTGCCAACGGGAATATCTTCCTCCGAAAGGTACAGGAGATAAACATATTTCAATCCGTTCAGTAAAATGACAGGTTCTGATAGGAACCCTCAACGAAACTAGCAACAATAAACTTAGTAATAACATTAATCTCAATTCCATTGGCTACTATAAATAACATTAATGAAGAGCTAGACAGGCATCACCTAGAGAATTCATTTTTAATAAATCCAGAGGACTGCGTAAAGTTTTCAAAGCATAACAACACTAAAATTCTCTACATCAATATACGCAGTATACGTTAAAACTACGATAGTCTTCAAACACTTATCAATACCACTCAAGTTGAATTCGATGTTATTGTCCTGACAGAGTGTTGGCTGAGAATAGTGAGTAACATACCGATAATCGACGGATATCAATCATTCTATTCCTCAAATAACTCTAATAAAAACGAAGGCGTCGTAATCTACCTAAAAATCTTATCTTCCGCAATTGTATACGAACCCAACCCTGTAAATGCAAACTGTCTTATATACAAATAGAACCGGGACTTGCGACTGTGGCAGTTTACAGGTCTCCCTCGTACAACACCAGCAATATTTTTTTTTAGTTTTCTGAATAGGTTAAATGATGCCTACAATGATCTATCTACTTACAGAACGTCGTCGTTGTTGGTGATCTGAATACCGATATCAGGGAAGACAACAGAAACGACCGTAGCTTGGACTATCTTATCCTACACGCCTCTCATGGAATAGACCACTTTCTCATAAATACAAAATTGGACACTACCAGCTTAATTCTGAAATCACACATTACTGACCACAAACCGATAGAACTATTACTTAAATACACAAACCCTACACGTAACAAGAAAACCACTGTATCTCGTATAAACTACGACGCTATGAAAGACGAATTGGGGAATACAAGATTTGCAGATTTATACAAGCCTCGTGACGGTAACGAAGCTTAGACATACTTATAATTACAGCTTATCATACAATACAAGTCACCCTTCCGAACATTAAAGCCATGGATCACCGCAGGTTTTCTGAAATGCATTAAGAATTGAAACACAATAAAACAATCCAGATAACTTAATACAAAAAACCACATACACACGCTATAGAAATGATTGTAACGAATTGCTTGGAAAACTAAAACAAACACATGAACAAAGTGAGCAACAAAATAGTAAAAATAATCCTAAAACCCTATGGAAAACCATAAAAGAAATCACCAACACTCGCCCAATACGAACTAGTTCAGACATATTGTTGAAATTATGTGGCACACCAACTTCTTCCATTTATAATGTGTGTACTTTTTTCCACGAATGTAGGTAAAAACCTGGCTTCTAAGATACTTAAAAATCAAACCAGATCCATCAGCAGTAATTCTCCCGAGACTTTAACAAAAAGCCAGCTTTGCAATTCGCTTGTCATAACTGAAATAGACGAAGGGACGTGGAATCAACTATATTTCAGTTATGCAGTGACTGTGCCACAGGTTGGGACGGTATCACTTCATCATTGCTTAAAACGCATCGTCATAGCCTGGTTCAACCTATAGCCTACATCTTTAAACTTTGCATTGAGTCAGGAGTTTTCCCGAATGATCTTAAAAAAGCTATTCTGCACCAAATTTTCAAGGGAGGGGCCAGAAACTGTGTTAACAATTATAGGCCCATATCGTTACTGACTTCACTTACTAAAATTTTTGAGAAGATTCTCATTAAAAAAACTTAAATTTCATCTTATAGCGGACAACCATGTCGTTCAGGAGAATCAAATGAAGACGCGGTACTAGATCTTACGCAATTGGTGGCTAAAAAAACTTGATGAAAAGACGAAGTGCCTGGGAATTGTCTCAGATCTTTCTAAAGCGTTTGACACAGTTTTTGTGCAAACTTAACGCCAAGTTGGAATCTTTGGGTGTTCGTGGCAAAGCGCTTGAAATTTTTATAGACTACCTTAAAAACCGTAGTCTACAAGTCCAAATTGGTCCTTATTTAAGTAACGAGGAGCTAGTGATTTACGGCGTAACACAAGGTAGCGTACTAGGGCCGACATTTTTTCAAATTTACATAAACGATCTCTGCAATATGACGCTCCCAAACTGCAACATATACAACTATGCAGATGACACCACAACTATCGCCTACGGTCCTTCTTGGGAAGCCGTTAAAGCAACGCTGAATTTGCCCTAAGTAGAATCATGCAGTGGTGTAACTCTAACCTACTGATATTAAATCTGGCCAAAACTTCATATGTTCCTTTCGCCATACGCTGCAATATGAAACCACCAAGTACTTTCTCCATAACGGCACACTGATGTAAAAGTTCTTCAATACATTGCTCCTGTCCAAAATTAAGAAGCGATGACAGCGTAAAAATACCTCAGCATCCATTTCGACATCGGATTAAGATGGGACAAACACCTAGACGCACTTATCACCCGAACAATGCGACTTATGCATATCTTTAAATCACTCAGGAGGTCAGTAGACCATGATGTTTTTAAAATGGTGTATTTTGCACTGTGCCAATGTATGGGGTGGAGCCAATAAGACTCGTCTTCTGAGGGCTGAGAGAGCACAAAGAGCAGTCCTTAAAGTTATGACAAAGAAACCTCGTAGATATCCAACAGAGCCACTTTATGCAGACTGCAAGGTTAGGTTAGGACTGAAAGGACTGTACGACAGCTATTTGTGCTTCAATCAATTCTTAGGACCCAAAAAAAGGTAAACATATAATTCCCGGCATAAAACGAAGTTAGCAAGGTATCAATTTACCCACATTTATAACAAAGCCCATAAAAATCTAAATATTCTCGGTATCTCCAGGTTTAAACTAAAACGTACAGTAATTGAATGGCCGCTTAAAACAGGACTGTCATGGATCGGAATCTCTTAGAACCTACCTCACCTAATAAACATCCACTCCTTACGTGTAATCCTCCTATTTTTCGCACACGCTCTAATCACTCCCACATCCATAACACAAAAAAAACATAAATACTCATTTCATTCACTATACTCAACACTATCACAAAACACCCCTACAACTTCTTCACACAATCATCAAACATTTACTCGTATACAATACTTTTTCACTCTTCACTTTCTCACTCAATTTTAAGTTTACCACAAGATAAAAAAATGCACCCATTTGACACAGTTCACTGGCACGTCTGCTACAATAGAATCATATAAGCCCTAAAATACAGGCCTAGCCTAGTTTAGGGGACAGGGTTGGACCTATTTTACATAAGTAAAATAGGTCCAACCCTGTCCCCTAAACTAGGTACTAACTACCTAATGCTACATTAAGAACTT
The DNA here is from genome assembly GCA_963555695.1 of Dasypolia templi. Classification (NCBI taxonomy): domain Eukaryota; kingdom Metazoa; phylum Arthropoda; class Insecta; order Lepidoptera; family Noctuidae; genus Dasypolia; species Dasypolia templi. The sequence continues at coordinate 26,630,595 of OY743138.1, read as the reverse complement.
TCATCTGTATACAGTGCAATGTACTGAAACTTTGTGGTAATAAACAATTTATTTATTTATTATTTACTGTCAAAGATCCACAAATGACAGCCAGGACATGCTTTCCGAGGCACGGAGAGGTTTCGGTATGTAAAGATGGTCACCCATCTACGGACCGACCGCAGCAAGCGTGGCAAACACGAGCCCCTCGTGTTACCCTACCCAGTGATCAGGATATTTGACCTGAAATTAATACCGCCTGATATTATAGCCGACTTTATGCCTGTAGGAAGGTACAGTCCGCGAGACCTAAGCCGTAGCCGTGATTACCAATCGCACCAATCTGCGCTTCGCTATGTGCACTCACACAAATGCAAGCTCAGCATAAGCCTCGCTGACTGTAATAAATTAGCTATGGTTAAATTGATTGTTTAAGCTTGTGTGGAACGAGCTGTCATATAAAATATAGATTTGGTCAAAAAGTAAAAGCATTTTTTTCGAATAGGCATTGAACGGCACTTTTGAACGTTAACATTTACTTTAAAATACAATTTATTCTAGGCGCCCGCCTGGTGTTTCAAAGAATAATGAGATAGATAGGCCCTTCATTGTAAACACGTATTATATAATAATATAAAATATAACGCGTTTGCTCTCTGAGTATACCCTAAGATGTCGTAGTCGTACCTAATACGAATGTGTCAATAACCTTGTGGTTTGCCGTAAATTATAGCAATATCACCGGACGTAAACAATTGTGAATCATGACTGTCTGATGACTTTTGGAAAATACAGGGTTTGGGGTGATTAAATATGCACTGACATAGACTTTTGTTTTCACTAATTATTGAAAGCATTTTGAAAATTTGTCATGGATTTCACAGTAATTCAACATACTTAAATCATAGAATTTTATTTTGAACATCATCAGTCGGTTATTTAAACTCGGTATTTAATGGCGGTCATTTACCAACGTGACGTTTAAATTAAAAAAAACGAACTCCAAAATGTCTCCGTCAGTTTTACATTACTTCGTTTTGTTCGTTCAGTTTTATTTTAATTATTATGAAATTACTTAAAATGTTACTAACAAAGTTATAACTTGTTTGAGTCGTAGCCCCGTCATGAGCTGTGCACCATCGTAAGGTTTGTTTTCAAATTCTGCAGCTCTGAATAGTCTGACTGCATGTTTATAATCGAAGTCGAAATAAAATATATCATAGTTTCTTAATTGAATTATACGAGTTTTCAATTTACCTATTAAGGATCGATTCATAACGTAATGTATGTTTACTTTTGCTAGATATAGGAAATGAGCCGTGGCTATTCTAAGTACTTATTTCTACTATCTCTCTATG